>JAGPOW010001338.1:60445483-60519791 GCA_030014935.1 Caiman crocodilus
GGCCTCAGGCGTTACTACAAGGGGTTTGATTTCACTACGGGGGTTTGGCTTCTTAGGTGGTGTCATGAGTCACCGCCTACAATGCAATCTGCACACATTCCAGGGATAAGCTGGCCAGGCTGGGTGCTTAGAGACAGTGTGGGGGGCGAAAACTTTATTTTCCGGTCTCTGTACCCCTGCACCAAGTGCAGCCCATGCCCAGGAGGGCACAAGCTATACAGGCTCTGGGGAGCTGGTAAAGTGCTGCACACATGTCTGTCAGCACCCAGACTGTGTCCTCTTGCTGGCCACCTACTGGCAGAAGAGCTGCTACAAAGGGTCTTAGAAGGGTATTAATGGCTATGTCACTTTTGTTTCGACCCAGGTTAAAACCTGGGATAATCAAGACCCCTCAAAAAAGAAGTCTGTATTCAACCTCAGGTGCCACTGTCCTGGCTTCTGTGGGGTGGGCTGCAGCGGTGGGCTGGGACTGTGTTGGGTTCTTCCTGGCATGTGGTGGGGGGGTTGGGTTGGGTTGGGTTGGGTTGGGTTGGGTTGGGTTGCGCTCAGGGCAGGTTGCACCACTGGGAGGGGGTTATGGCAAATGGGGGGGGCGCAGCCCCCACCAACCCTCTACCAGTGTCACCGCTGCCTGCCCTGAGTGCAGCGCCAGCCCACAGCTACAGCCTACCCCACCTATGCCCCATGCAGATCTGGAAGCACACACCTCCCCTCCCCGCTGTCATGTCCTCCTGGGGTGCATGCAGCGGTGGGAGCCCCCTTCCCCCCCCGCATGCTCTAGACAAGCCGCAGCTCCATCCTGCCTTGGCTGGTCAGTGCCTGTCCCATCTCTGCTCTCTCCCTCACTGCAGGGGCCTTGATCTGCCCCCCCCCCACTGCTTCCCTCCTACCACAACAGACTTATCATCTGCATGCAGCTTTCCATGCTGCATCAGAAATTGGACTGGTATTGGCTGATATGCCTTAAAAATTGGCTATCGGTATCAGCCCCCCAGATCTCTGTTGGTGCACTCCTATCAACAGCATATTGGTTAAGTGTGTAGCACTCTGCCCTGGGAGCAGACAGTGCTCTTACCGCCACTGGTTCCGGAGCAGCTCCTCGCCCTGCCAGCGCTTCTGGGGCTGGTCTTCATGGAAACCCCAATTTTGCAGTATCACAGAGCAGCTGCTGCTGGGGTCTCCATGGAAACCAGTCCCAGCCATGTGGACAGGGGCTGCTGAGTCCAGACACCAGCTGGATCTGCTATTTTGGCCACCCCTGTATTAGAGGCATAAAGAACTTTGGAAAAAAGACTAGTGAGCCTTAATGTGAGAGGCAGGGGGGAGAGAGGGGGAAACTTACCTCAGTAAGTCGTCCCCCCCCCCCGTAGGTACTGAACATTATTTGCATTGTCTGAGTAAGTTTGTGAGTATATAAAATCATAGAATCGTAGAAATTTAGGGTTGAAAGGGATCACAGAAGGTCATCTAGTCCACTCCCTGCTCAAAGCAGTATCTTCCCCAGCTATATCATCCCAGCCAAGGCTTTGTCTAGCTGGGTACTAAAAATCTCCAAGGATGGGAGATTGCATAACCTCCCTGGGTAAACTGTTTCAGTATTTTAGCACACTCCTAGTGAAAGAGATTTTTCCTAATATCCATCCTAAACCTCCCTTGCTGCAAATTGGGACCATTGCTCCATGTTCTGTCATCTGCCACCACAGAGAACAGTCTAGCTGCATCCTCTCTGGAACCACCTTTCAGGTAGTTGAAGGCTATTATTAAATCCACTGCCTGTCTTCTCTTCTCCAGACTATATAAGCCATTCCTTCAACATCTCATAAGTCAGGTTCCCCAGTCCTTTGCCATTTTTATTGCCCCCTGCTGAACTCTCTCCAGTTTGTTCACATCCTTTCTGTAATAGGCGGCCTAAACCTGGACACAGAACTCCAAATGCGGCCTCATCAGTGCTGAATAAAGGGGAATAATCAATTCCCTTGATCTGCTTGCAATATTCCTGTAATGTTGCCCACTATGCTGTCAGCCTGCTTCACAGTAATGAACTATTAGCTCATATTCATCTTACTGTCTTCATTCATCTGTATTCCCCAGGATACAGAGCTGCTGCTTAACCAGTTGGTTGCCAGCTTGTACTGGTGCATGGGACTATTCCATCCTAAGTGCAGGAATTTTAATTTAACTTTTTGTATGTAAAGTTCCGGATTCAGTTATGTTAGGGTTGTTGGTTGGAGCGGTGTTAGTCTGAGGACATAGGTAGACAAGACTCTTTGGGTAGATGTGTGATATCTTTTATTAGACCAACCAAAAAGTTGGAAAAATTATTCTTTGCAAGCTTTTGGGCACAAATGCCTTTCAGGCATAGGGAAAGGCTTACCTTCATTGGTAAATCTATTTAGTTGGTCTCATAAAAGATTCAGTTGCTGGTTTAAAATGCAGTTTGTTTTTGGTTTCTTCTAATGTGATAGTCTCACAGGTGGGAAGTATTTTATATGAAACATGGCAAGATTGTCCTTTTCTTTCCTTTTTTGGACAGGGTCAACTTTTTTTTTGGTGGGGGGACTTCTGTTTCTACACAAGCTTAGATGGCCAAGGATTATATAGATTTAGTGTTTTTCAAAAAGCATCACTAATAGCTTGCTTTGGGAATAAAGTTTGATCAGTGCACCCTCTGCTGACTGAACAGCTGTCTTTGTAACAGCAGAATAAAACTGATTGAGACATCAGCAATACTGATTCATTTTGCTTTAATTTTTCAGAGTCCAAATGATACATTAAAAATGAAAAATGAAAGGATACAACTAGTCAAATTTATAAATATTTGAAAGTATGGTTCCATTCAGAAAATCATTATAAAAATTGGCCTTTCGTCACTCAGTTTTCTTCTGCTGGTTTTAGTGATAAAAAATAGTTTTTACTACTTTTTACTTGTTTAAATCTGCAGAGCCAATGCAGGTAAGATTGAGGAAGCAGGATTCTTTCTTTTGCATTGTTATTGAATTAATGTGAACAGGTATACTTTGAGTTCTTTCAAAGTTAACTGGAATCAATGCCTCTTTTGGCCTGTAGCACCTTTGTTACTAGTGATTTATATTAATGTGTTTATTGGTTATAGATATGTAATGTAGAGACAGAGCCCTTTGCGTCTCTCATCCCACACTGAATTTGCAGGCTGACAATTACGGATTTTTTTTAACTTTAAATTGAGGAGACGTTATATATAAATTAATGAGACAGTAAGCCTAAAAACCTCACCCCTTTTTGATACCATTTTATCACCTCTGAGGTCTGCCACACTAGAGAGTTTTACAGTACAGCTTTTGATGATAGAGAATCATGAAAAATGAGTTAACTACATCTTTAAATATTTTAAGTAATTCTTAAATAGCATATTAAAAATTTAATTTACCTTTAGTTTATTTGTCAGCAGTGAAATTCAGAAGTGAACCCTTCTCTTATAGAAGCTGATATGATTTAATGAAGTGAACAGGTGCTTTTTATTTTTCTAAATTAAATCTTTGCTCTTTGTAACTAAAATAAGATGTATTTGGGACTCAGACTACTTTTAATACTCTCTATTTTAATATGTATCTTTAGCATTCAGAAGATAATAAGGACTTTTATAGCACCTTGCAAGTTTTAACTAACTGGTATTTTGCCAAAGGAGCATGATCAGTAGTGTTATGCGGTTTTCACAGATGAGAAAATTGATATAATGAGCTTAACATGTGATTAGCATTAAGTCAGAGGGTAACCAGGAATCTGAGCTTGAACTAGAACAAAATTCTCTCAAAATTTGTTTTCATAAGTAACAATTTTATTTATACTATTTACATAAAACTCTAAATTAGAATTTTAATTTTAGGTCTTTACATTTGTCTCTAAATATTTTAATGAGACTTAAAATGTGAATCTGAGGTGATTTTAGTAGAAGGATGAACAACTATAATAGAAATGGTTGGATACATAGACAAGACTGTATCACGAGACTGAACTCAGAAAAAGGAAAGCAACAAAAATCATCATATTCCGTTCTATGATTATTTACAATGAGTGAGATTTTTATGATTAGTTCTGGCTATGCATGGTACTCTTTGTTTAGTATATTAGAAAAGTTGTCAACTTTTCAAAGGCTTACTTAGTAATTAAGTTTCACTTATGAAAATGTATTATGAAGATGAAGATGTGGTGAGTTTTGACATATTACGAACTTGAAAATCGCACCAATTTCCTAGAAATATCACTTGTTCATCCGTAGCTTATTAATGTTTTTTTCATAAGGTTGTGTTTTCCCAAGGATGACTGACCTTTCTCACCCATTCTGTAGAAAGTATCCATTGATTCACATGCAGAATAATACTCAAATGTAAATCATTCTCTCTCACTCTAGTTTGTGTGCCTTTCATTTAGCAAGAGGTGATAATAAAAGGAATAGGAAAATGTGATTCTAAACTGACACTTAAATGTTCATTTTCTGAACAAAAATGGTCTGATTCTCAACAGTGAGTGAGACGTATGTTCACTGAGTTTGTTTTCTACTAGATGAGACAGATTTCAGAGGAGACCTAGCTACCAGCCTGAACCATTTTGGTGTTAAATTAAACTTCATCCTCATTAAGCTATTACATCGTATTACATTGTATGATCAGATCACACAGAATTCTGAGAACCCTGATATGAAATCATAGGGTAGGAAGTAACTTGAAGATTCAAATCTGCAATTCATCTCCCTGTTTTATTAATGTAACATAAGTATTTTAAAATATTTATTTAAATTTCTAAACTATTTTTCATTTTTTTTCTAAAACAGCCTATATTGCTGATACCCAAAGAAAAGAATAGGGCACAACTGGGTGAGTGGAAGAGTAGAAAAAAGGAAATCCTTTCAAATGTTAATTTCAATATTAGTATTCCAGTTGATTATATTTTATCCTTAAAACTGCTCTCCAAGAACATTGAGTGATTTAGTGCAATAGATAGCACAAATCAATGAGTTGCTGAGTCACATTATTGCACTTCATTCCCATGCACAGGGTAAAATTCCAACTCCATCCTGGGTCCAGATCACTGGGAGGTCAGTGGGGCCACAATTTCACCTAGCACTTCAGCTGATACTCATGAGTTTATTACATTGCAGCAAAGTTGTGTGACTGTGACCCCAATTTGGGACAGTTTTAAGCAAATAATTAAATACACCCATACTCATCAAAGCACGTCACATTCAAGGCCTTCCATTATTTACTATAGATTATAAAAGGTTCATTTCATATTGCAGCACAGTAGCCATCTCATTTAAATAAATAAAGATCATATTTTTCCATTAGAGAGGAGTCATTAGCCATGTTATTTTGAAGTTGGGCAAAAAGCGGAGCAAGGTGTCGTTGTGGAGACTGACTCATTCAGAAAATCGAGCTTTTGTAGGTGACGACCTGCTTTTTCAGATTCTAGCAGGCTGTTGCTTACAAAAAATGTATGTTTGTCTGGATGATTTAGACTCCAAGGCACTACCCTAACTTTTCTCAATTAGGAAAGAGTTAAATGCAAAGAATGCAGTGCATGTATGTGTGATTCTAAATCCAGAGGTGTTATTTCCTTTGGCACTAGTTTCTGCTGATTTTACAGGATATACATGATGAGGACTTAAACCCTCCTGTTAACAACCTGAAGTATTTCAACAGAACGGTGTGGCATGCAACATTATGAACCTTAGTCAAAAGACTGTTGCGACTGCTGGAACATGACTGTTAATAGATGAAAGCCTGTTTATCTTAAATACAGTGTTTGTTTATCAGTTTCTAAAATCTACCAATCAGTTTCAGTAATGTAGAAAAATTTACTTTGATAAATTAATAGATTGTAATCTGTAGAGCATGGCTGCATTCTAGATCTCTAATTTGGAACATTTATTTGCAGTAAAGGTGGGATATGTTTGTTAATATTTACATTATTGCTTAATACTTTTGTAGACATTATTTGGAATTTTACTATTATGCGTTCAGGACCTTAGCGCTCTCTTTCAATGCAAGGTAAAGCCAAAAAGTCTGTAGAAAGGTCAAACTTACTGAAGTAACTCAGTTTTTTCCTCATGGAGTTGTGCCTACATGCTGCTGCTAAAAGGGAAAGATTTTTAATCTCATGATAGGAGTGTGGACTGAACATCTAGATCAGTGGGGCCTACCTGCTTGGCAAGTATGCTGCAAAGTAAGCTCCATGTACTCCCAGATTACCACTTTGGTCAGGCAAAGGGCATCCATCTGTTGCTTGTTTTTTTTACTCCCTGCCCTGTCTGGCACCTGTTACACACACAGGCTGCCCTGCTACTTGTGGCACTTGTGCTGCAGGCTGGCCACTCCTGACTGAGGATCCATATTACTCTCCATGAATAATGTTAGCCCCCTCTGAATTCTTTTATGGGATTCTACCTATTCATAACCCCATACTTGCTTTCCCCTGTGGTTTTCCTTTGCCTCTTTTGGTTGGCCTTTAAGCATTAAAATAATGTTGTTGGACTTATAGAAGTTATATATTCTGTTGGATGTGGAGCATCTTTGTGACTGGTTGGCCATCGTATGACACCATTAATTGGCTGAATGTGGCAAGTTGTATTCATTGTGTGATTAACATGCTAATTGCACCATAAATGTATTATTTGCTTGGGATCTCAGTGTGTGGTTGCTTCCAGTGTGCTCATGTAGAACTTTCTCAGAAACATTCATTGGCTCCCCAAAATGTGGCATATAGGGGAACTGCTTTTTCCAAAGTTCCACCTTTAGTTCTATGAAGGCTGCGTGAGAGAAGGGGAACATCTTATTCACCATTTGTACATCTGCAGCTAACAGTACTGTTTACTCCTGCTAGTGCACATGACAAGAAAGGCATGATCCACCTCGAGCAAGAGGCTTGGAGAAAGCTTTGTGTTTTGAGTGTATGATAGATGTTTCAATTTGTCATTATTTGAATCTCTATAATCATCATGGAACTTGTAGACATGAGAAACTACTTAAAGCATACAGATACAAGATTTGCTTGTTTTATTTTCCTTTTTTCATTTGTTTAAATGTGTATCACTTTAATAGTACTACATGAAGCATTGCTTGTTTGTTTTCATGTTTTTGTTCCTATTCTGTTTGAATAATACAGTAACCAAACCATATTATAAGATTTAATTATAATCAACTCTAATACATTATTAACAGTTGTTGTTAGTGAAGGGGAATAATCCTAAAGTAAACTAAACTAAGATTGGTTAAAACATATATCAATAAAAATAACTTTAAACAATGGAAAATCAAACTGCTGGAAAATAGTTTTGACCATAAATGAAAGGTTTACACTATTTACTTTTTGCAGAATGGCAGTTATATTTGCTCTATTTCCTTCTGTGGGTTTTGTTCATATTATTCAGTAGTGGCTGCCCATTTTGCTGATGTACATAACATAGAACTTTGCTAACTATGGACTAAAGCCATAAAATTCTCCTTTTCTTGGAACTTCTTTTTAAGTAAAATTGGAATCTTATTCTATTGATGTGGCTTATTTTTATCCTGGAGCTCTAAAGTAAAACTGAAGACTTTTTTTTCTTTGCTGTACCAGATCAGTTTTGAAAAGTTGATAAATGACTTTGTGATATGTTGTGAAAAATTACTGTTAATAAAGAAATGTCATTAAACAAACCAACTGGGCATTAGATGATCTGAGTTCTACTCTTTTTGCCACTGATTTAGCAATTCACTAATGTCTCCATATTTCTGTTTGTGGAAACAGAATAATGGTATTTACCTAACATAGCTCACCAGGATGTAGTTAGCCATATTAGCCTAAAGTTAGTTAGAAGACAGGGCAGGTGGCATCTTATACAGACTAACTTGTTCAGAGAAGCATGAGCTCTTATAGGCTAGAGCCTACTTCATCAGTTGCTATGAATGGACTTACAGAGGGCATGTACAAGTCCATTCATAGCATCTGATGAAGTAGGTTCTAGCCTATGAAAGCTCATTCCTCTCCGAATGAGCTATATTGTTACTTTTACATGTGCTCTGAGGAGTAGGCAGGGTGACGCCTTTCATTAGAGCGGCTCCAAGAGCCCCTCTAATTAAAGTGCTGTAGCATCTTGTGCATCAGTATTTCTATGCTTCAAAACGATGGTGGGGGTGCCGAACTGAAGCTCGTTCAACAAGCTTTAGTTCCTTTATCCCCTCTACCAGTTTGAAGTGTGGGGATACTGGCATAGGAGGCTCCTGGAGTGTGGCAGTTATCACACTTGAGCAGTCTTGACTCCGATGCACTGTAATTACAGTGTGCTAGAGCAGGCTCTGCACTCGTGTATAGGCACCCTAAGGTGCTACCCTGCCCTGCCTTCTGTCCTTATTTGGAGATCTTTAGCTAAGAGGTGCTGTAGAAGTACAGTGTTTAATTTTTCTTGTATCCTGAGTGTATCTCAATGGCGGCTGACATTAGGAACGATTAGTTTACGTAGGACTTGTCCATAGCTAGATCCTAACTCCAGTCTCATTCTCATTGAGCTTTCTATTGCTTTGGACATTATTAGTTAAATCTTTCTTTTCCTCACATTTTACTCTGGCACTTCTTTGTTTCCCTCATTCTCTGTCATTTCCAACTTCACAATTCTTAGCATTTTCAGTCCCACAACCCATCACATTTTTGCCTGTTAAACTTGGAATATTTGCTCTTTTCTTTCTATCCTTATCACTAAAAATATGTTTGTCACTTTCTTGATTACTGCATCCTCCTCCTCAGTGGATTTGTATCAAACAAATATTTCCCTGGGATGGCTGATTTAAGCCTGCTTTAAATTATTGTTTTTTTTTACTGGTGAAACAATTTAGCTATAATTCAAGAGAGGATCTGTGCCTATTCTTCCTACAACCCATGAATAGAAGGATTCTTCTGCTAAAATGGCTAGCAAATGCTAAAATTAATTTATGAATGAGCACACCTTGAAATTAGAGACAGTTCATATATTGGTTAGTTTTAGTGTACATGGGTTGCACGTGTGATTCCTGTTGTGCTATGGGGATGTATCAGACCAGAATTAAGTCTGTTGCCTAAAGGTTCAAAACAAATCAGCTCTGGGTCAAGTTCTGACATATCTTCATAGCTGTAAAGAATGGAATTTTTTTTTTTTAAACAAATGTTTAAATACTGCAAAAACAGATGAGACCACAAGGGTAACCATAACAGTAATTTCTGTCTTGACCTGATCTCCATCCCAGTTATTTTTGTGGAAGGACTAATGAATTACTGTGTTATGTTTGCAGGTCTAATTGCAACCACATCAAGAAGGCTAGACCGAGAACAGCAAGGAGAGCACATACTGGAGGTAAATGATTCTCTTAGATCTCTGAAATAAAGTGAAAGTGATATTTGCTATGAATATTCCATACAAATATGGAATATTTGTACTCAGAGAATAGAAGTAAAGCATCCTGGTTATCAAAAGATTGCCATTCATAGAAATACATATCTTACAGTACCATGTTAATTTTTTAGAAATAAAATAGTAATTGGGCAGATTATGAGATTGAGATTGTGTGGATCTTATACATATGTCTGTTATATATTGCAGCTGGTTTTAGGCAGGATAGAATCACATAAATAACCATTCTATATTGCTCACTTGTGAGGCTACACAGTAGCCCAAGTCTAGACCAGGGGTCAGCAACCCTTGACAGGTGTGCCATGGCATGGGCAGGTATTTTGCTTGGTGTGCACACCTAGGGACAGACAGCAGCAGAGCCACAAGGGACCTGATTTTTGTTGTGGCCGAGCAGTCTCAGCCCCTTCCCTGCTATCTGCCTAGAGACATGCATGCACCTGGCTCCAGCAACAAGTAGGCTATGGTTCCGTGGACCACGGTGCATCCACCTGCTGCCTCCCAGTTGCCTGCCACAACTGTCCCATACTCTTGGCCATGGAGCCCAGGCTGCAAGCAGCTGTATGAGGGGCTGAGGAGCCTTGGTCCAGCTCATTGCTGGTGACAGGTGCACCTCTGGGCAGAGGGTGGGGAAAGGGCCAGGGCTGCATGGCCACAACAAGGATCATGCCTCAAGGCTCCCCCACCATCCCCTCCAACATCTTACAAGTTGAGGTGGTGAATGTTTTTGATCCTCTGCCCAAAAAGTTGCAGATCCCTGGTCTAGGCTGTTCAGGCAAAAATGGAGACCCTAATGAACCTAGGGACCTAAGTATTATTATGACTGCTGGGCAGGGTCAGGTAGGATCACTCCTTGTGACTTAGGAGTCTAGATTCCATCTTGGTTCTGTTTAGGCATCCTAGAAGTCATTTAGGCTCTGAGATCAATTAGGATCTCCACATACCAACACAGACTTTTACCATTTAAGTGTATGGATGCCATTTAAGAAAGGAGTTTCATTTTTCATGACACGATTAACTTGCATTCAGAACTTAAGGATGTTTATGTTAGGAAACATGCATACATATATATGTCTGATAGATAAAATATTAGAAAGATATTTTGGATTCAGAGTCCAATAAGCTATGTCTGAACCCTTTAACAGAATTTTTCTTTTGTCATAGAATCATAGCAAATTAGGGTTGGAAGGGGCCATAGTAGGTCATCTAGTCCAAACCCCTGTTCAAAAGCAGGATCATCCCTAGCTGGATCATCCCAGTTAAAGCTTTCTCTATTTGGGTCTTAAAAACCTCCAAGGATGAAGAGTACACAACCTTGCTGGGTAACCTGTTTCAGTGTTTTACTACCCTCCTAGTGAGAGTTTTCTCTAATATCTAACCAAAACTTCCCTTTCTGCGACTTGAGACCATTACTCCTTGTTCTGTCATCTGCCACCTCTGAGAACAGTCTAGCTCCATCTTCTTCGGAACTACCCTTTAGATAGCTGAAGGCTGCTATTAAATCCTCTCTTTGTCTTCTCTTCTCCAGACTAAGTAAGCCCAGTTCCCTCAGTCCTCCGCAGAAGTTAGGTGTCCCAGCCCCATAATTATTTTTGTTGCCCTCAGCTAGAGGCCTCACATACTTTTAATTCAGGGGCAGACGATTATTTCGGGCAGAAGGCCGCTTACCCAGTTTTGGCAGGCTGTCAAGGGCCACATGGATAGCTCCGCACCTTGACAGGTGTCTCACCCCTGGTCACCATCTTGGGACCAAAGTCCCAGGGCCAGCACTGGTGGGGCCCAAAGCGGGGCACAGGCTGGCAGGGGTCCATGAAGCTGGGTTGGACTGCACCAGCAGGGAGGGGTAAGCTGTCCCGGTTCCATGGAGCTCCTGCCAGCTGGGACCCCGTGCTTCTGCCACCCTGCTCTGGGCCCTGCTGGCACTGGCCCCGGGACAGTGGTGTGGGCCCTTTGCTCGCACCTAGTGCCCCCCAGCCTCGCGGTACAGGCAGGGGGCAGCTCACAGCCCCGACCCCCTGCTCGCCAACAGGGAAGAAGCTGGTGCTGAGCGTGGGGAAAAGTGGCCCCTCACCTGCCCCATGACTGACACCCCACATTGCAAGCACTTGCAGCCCTCACGGGGATGTCCAGAGCAGGCACAGGCAGCCCCAGGCAGGCTGCAAACAGCTGCAGTGTGGGGCGCTGGCCATGGGGCGGGTGAGGGGCCACTTTTCCCTGCTCAGCACCAGTTTGTAACACCCCCCCCCATTGCCAGCCTGGCAGTGGGGCTGGTTACAAGTTGGTGCTGAGTGTGGGGGAAGAGGGGTGAAGAAAGCAGCCTCGCCCTGCAGCACTCGCAGCCTGGTTGGGGCTACCTCTGCCTGTTCTGAACAGCTTTGCATGGGCTGTGAGTGTCAGCAGTGTAGAGTGCCGGCCATGGGGTGGGCAATAGGGGCTGCTTTTCTCCGTGCAGGGAAGGAGCCCAGGGAAAAGCTGAGCGTGGCGGGGGGAAGTGGCCCTGCGCCATGCCTGGCACCCCGTGCTGCAGGCACTCGCAGCCTGCGTGGGACTGTCTGGAGCGGGCACAGGCAGACCCATGCAGGCTACAAGCAGCTGCAGCGCGGGGCACCAGGCATGGGCAGGGAGGGGTCACTTCCTCCCCTTCCTCCCCCCCCCCGCTCCTTCCTTGCCTGGGGTCCCCCCCCACTTTACCTGGGCTGGGGCAGCCATGTGCTCTCATCCCAGAAACCGCAGCTGGGGGGTGGGGCCGAGCGGGCCCCACTGTTGTTGGAGCCTGCCAGGCTTCCCCTGGGTCCTATTGTCCTTGGTTCCTGCCATTTTTGATGGGAACCAAGGGCCAAGAAATATTAATTTTCCAAATTTTTTTAGGGGCCCTGTAGGCTGGATAGAATGGCCTCGTGGGCCAGATCTGGCCCACGGGCCGTATTTTGCCTTCCCCTGCTTTAATTAATAACGAGTTCAGTGTTAGACTTATACTGTTTGATCTTGGAAAACAATTTTTTGTTTTCTTTTTTTAAAGAAACTCAGGAGAACTTGCTATCAGTTTGCATATGCAGTGAGATCAGTACTTCGTGGTTATAGTTATATGTGTTACAATTTTGTTGATATCAAACTAACAAAACTTTACATTTGTACAATATAGGCTCTTATTTGCCTTTATGAAAGGTGTGATTTATCAAGTAGTGGATAGCTTAATTTTTAGGAGTAAAATCAAAATTTCTACTGGGGCAGAAGAACAATAAAGCCTTTTTTCTACTGGAATCCTTTGTTTATAATGCTTTGCACTTGTATGACGTCTTTTATTTGACGTTTCTCAGTGCAGTTTATAAACATTAATTTAATGTCATAAAGTCCCCGTGAGAGGTAGATAAGAAACATTGTACCACTTGTGTAGGGCAGATTTTTCTTGTAATTAGTGCCCAAGGTAGTTAGCATTAAGTAGAAACAGTGTCAATTGACCCTGTGTTTTAAAACAATTTAAAAAAAGTTGCCTGTGCTGGCCATTGTGTTTGGGATTTTGACTCAAATCTCTATACCCAGTCATCTGCTAAAAAGGGGAATCTGCTTCCTTTTCCCACATTGTATATTGAAACATAGATAACCAGGGCAAGCAAATAAGAAAGCACCCCCCTAAACAGGCACATTAGCCACAATCTTACCAAGTACAGGTGAGAACCTGTTTACTCATAGCTGTTGCTCTATCTGGTTGAATGATTTCTCCATTAAGATGCTTGCCTGTGTTACTGCCCTTGTGTTACAAAAGCCTTTCCTCTGAGTACTTGTATAACGTCATCTCCATTGAGATGTCTGAGTGTTGTGAGCCTGAAAAATGTGCTTCTTAGTAAACGTATGATTGGGTTAGCTCTTGTTTAGGCTCACATTTGTGAGTGGTCACGTATGTCTTCTGTATATTGTTTTCATGTCTTCTGGCTTTCTCTTTTTTGCAAATGGTAAAAGTTGTTGTTTTATATTTCATCCTGTTGATTTTATTCTTGGGCTATCTCCATGCTAACTCCATTTTTTATCACTTACATTATTAGGCCATGATGCTAATTTACTGGCTCTGAGACCTGCAGCTCAGGCATTAATATTCCTAGTGATATTTACATTTTATGTAATACTTCACTTGAAATGTGATTCTTTCTGTATTCCAAAGATCTAGATGAAATGCTGTAATGTCAGCTGGCAAAACTTAACAGTAGCGTTCCATTACCAATCCTGGGTTTAATCAAAATTTGCAAGGTACCTCAACAAAGAATGCAAGAAATAAATTTACTTGTAAATCAAGTTTATTCCCTGATATATCCCATTGACCATGTATAGTGGTACCTCGGTACTCATTGTTAATTGGTTCCGGGAGGTGCAATGAGTACCAAACAAATGTTTCCCATAAGTAATAATGTAAATAAATTTAATACGTTCCCAAACCAAAGACAATGCACATTTTTAAGGCAATATGTAAAAAGATAGACAAGGCAGATAGCGCCCGTGAGCGCGTGGCCGGGAGGGGGCCGGGGCAGCACGTACCTGGTGCGCGTCCAGAGGTTGGTACTTGTTGCTGCCCTCGTGCAGCACCGAGTCGTGGGGGGACGCACTGACGGCGGAGACGCCCGGCGCCGGGATCTTGATGGTATTTCAAAGAGCCCCGGGGGGCTGCGCGGTGCCCCCACCAAGGCTCCTTCCATTGGCTGCTGGCACGGGAGGGTCGCAAGAGCGGGGAGAATTATCACGGAGGTCCTAAGCAGCTGCCGCACCGCCAGAAGAGCAGCCCCAGCTGTTGCGGCGACCTGGGCGCCCCCCCCGGCCCGGAGGGAGTCAGTGCCGCGGGCAGGGCAGCCCCACGGGTGCGTCCGATGCAGAGCACCTGCCCAGCAAAGCAAACCTCCCCGGGCCCCCATGGGAGAACTGCAGGCTTGCAGCGGAGTGCAGCTTGAGAGCAGCCTTGGTCCCCTGGGGGTTGTTTCTTGCGCGGCTTTTTTCCACTCTAAATATCCCCGTGACACTTGCAGCAGAAATGAGCCCCCCCCTCCCCTCCAGTCCCGCTGGTCTCCACATCAAAAGGCGCACAGGAGCGGGGAGACCCCGCTTTGAAGGGAAAGGGTAGCGAGTCACGAGGCAAGCGACACTGACGAGTTTCCGCTTACGTGTCGAGTACCAAGCAAACGACAAGTACCGGGACAGAATTTTCTCATCGAAATGCGTCGAGTACCAAATTCGACGAGTTTCAAAGTAGTCGAGTACCGAAGTACCACTGTACAGGCTACAGCACAGGAGCCCCGCTTTGAACTGGGCTTCCTAGTATGCACAGCACCTTCTTGGAACTCCTCTGTCCTTACATATCTGGGAGCTGGATTCTCAATATACAAAGCGAAGTTTTTGTCATCTGTTTCATTTCTGGATCATCTTTGGAGACCATAAAAGTGTAACAATAGGGCAGAATTGGGCTGTCTGTGTAAGTCACAAAATTGTAGCCAGGCAAAATGGATGAGATGCAGGAGGAAGAGAAGAGCTGGCCTGCCTCTATAGAGTTCCTGCCAGCTCTGGGACCCTGCGTTCCTGCCACCCTGCTCTAGGACCCGCTGGCACTGGCCCTGGGACACCAATGCGGGCCCTGTGCTCCCACTGGCTCCCCACCTGCTTACACCCAGTACTTCCCAGCCTCATGGTACAGCTGGGCAGCAGCTCACAGCCCCAACCTCCTGCTCGCCAGCAGGGAAGAAGCTGGTGCTGAGCGTGGGGAAAAGTGGCCCCTCCTCTACCCCATAGCCACCGCTCCCCACAGCAGGCACTCGCAGGCCACGCAGGGTTGTCCAGAGCAGGCACAAGCAGCCCCAGGCAGGTGCAGGTTGCACAGGGGGCTGGCAAGGAGCCGCTTTTCCCCACTTTCAGCGCCAGCTTGTAACCCACCCTACTGCCAGCCTGGCAGTGGAGCCAGGTTACAAGGTGCTGCTGAGCGCAGTGGGGTGGGGAAAGCAGCCCCTCCATGCCCCATGCCTGGTGCCCCACCCTGCAACAGCTCGCAGCCTGCATAGACCTGCTCTGGACAGCCCCATGTAAACTGCCAGAGCCTGCAACGAGGAGCACCAGCCATGGGTCGGGCGAAGGGCCGCTTTTCTCCGTGCAGGGAAGGAGCCCGGGGGGAAGCGGCCCCTCCCACACGGGGTGCCCCATGGTGTAGGCGCTCACAGCCTGCATGGGGCTGTCTGGAGCAGGCATAGGCACCCCCACGCAGGCTGCAAGCAGCTGCAGCACTGGGCACCATATATGGGGCAGGGAGGATCCACTTCCTCCGCCCCACACTCCTTCCCTGGCCTCTCACCCCCACTTACCTGAGCTTCCTGCACAGGGGCATCCACATGCTCCCAACCCAGAAACTTCAGCTGGGGCTTCTGGCTGGGAGGTAGGGCTAGGCAGCCCCACTGTTGTTGGAGCCTACAGGGCAGAGAAATATTAATTTTCTACATTTTTTTAGGCACCCCGTGGGTCAGGTAGAAGGCCCTCAGGCCGTATTTTCCCCACCCCTGAATTACAGGATAATGAAAGACAAAATGTCTGAAAAAGCTTTATTCCCATTTGCTAGTTTTATGGTAATATCTTTGAAAATAGTTCAGAAAGAAACTCTGAAATTTACAGAAGGGCAGCAACATTATAAGCAGCTTGAGCCAAGTGCTGTACAGCTGGCTAATTAATTGAGCATTGAAATATTGACCAGATGGGTTGCTGGGTTTATTCCTTGTTTGCTGTTAAAATAGCACTCCTCACTTGCATTCTTGTTTACATAGTAATAAATAATAATATATTTTGCTGTGCGCGCATCTCTGATTTTCCTAATTTAAAGGTAGCCTTTAAAATGTTTTTTTCTTTTAAACGCAGGTAATTTACCCTTTTTTGTCTTTTAATATTATTAAGATTTGTTTTATTGCTGTTTTATCTAACTTATACCAGGGATCCTGGTTTTCTCCGATTTAAAAAAAACAACCAATTTTTGGATTAAAATCTGCAGTTTCCGTGATTAAAACAAAACACCAGTAATATACAGATACAGGTATAGTGATGTTTCATTTTGATCATGCAAAAATGTGGATGTGGGGTTATTTTTTTTAATTGGAAAATTGGGGATTTTTTTTTTCAGAAAATCAGGATCTCTTATCACTTGAATTGACATCATCATATTGAAACACACTAAAAGCTCATTATCATTTCCCTTACAGTTATTAATAGCACCTTAGAAACCCCAAACTGATATTGTTTTCAAATCAAATTTGGGAGGAAGTGGGGTGGGGGAGTTAGTTGGTTTATTTTTCGGGCCAGGCTAATGATTATTTTGTACAAATAGATGAGTATACCTTGGCATGTCTTGTTCTGATGCTTCCAGCATGAATGTGTTCTGCTCTTCCTTTACTCCAAAAACCTTTGTGCCATTTTTTCCATTCACCTTTTAAAAGGATGTACTATTTGAATGTATAGAAGAAATTAAGATGAGGATGAGTAACTAATTTGCATTTAAGCAATTCTTTTTCTTCATCTTTATTATACCTACAGATGGTATCCTTACCAGATTTCCTTAAGAAAGAGAACCCTTATCTCTTCTTGTGCAAAGTGTGAGGATAAAATCTTCTTTTGTACTGGAGTCAATAGCAAAACCATAGTTTCATCCTAAGATTATGGTCTCATAGTTTCCTTGCCTCTTTCAGCTTTTTCATATTCAAACTCCTCAGAGTTTGAATCAGCAAAGGAATCCATTGTCAATCCCTGGAATAAAACCCTCGGGTCTTCTCAACTCAAAACTTCATATCAATATATTCCATAGCTCACAGCAAAAAGTCCAGCAGCAGCCTGCCTTAGAACAACTGTAATGCAACAACTCTCCATCAGAAGAAGCGTATGCCAAAAACAATGTCCGCCATTTCCCTTGCAAAATCAGATACAGAATTAAACTGCTGATTGAAAGCCATTTCCCACTAAACTTGTTGGCAGAGACCTTTGGTTTTTGTTTGATTTTTGCATTCCTTTAGGGCTTTAAGCAAGCATCCATTAGGATTAGGTGAGTGTATACCACACTATCAATTTCCTGTGATTACAGAAGGCCAGGCTTTGGTGACCCTCAAACATTCCTGTATGTTTCTGTGTAATAAAATAGATGGTAAAGGAAAGGCAAAGAAAGGGAACAGAAAGGAAAAAGAAGGTGACTTTAAGTGAAAAGGAGAGACAGAATAAAGAAAACAGAAGAGTACCTTGGTGGATAGGAGACCACAGATAAGATGGAAGCACACTGTGCTAATTTAAAAATGCAGCATATTATTTTGTGTATGTTCATATGAGTATTGAAAAGCTAAAATCCATTAGCTAAAAATTAAGACTATGAAGGAAAAGAAAGAATAACAGAGATAGAGGAAGGCCATATACAGGCATTACATTTCTACCAGGAGAATTGTTATTCTCCCAGTTGAAACTGCAAGTGCATAAGCAGTCATTCTGTTTCTTCTGTGGGAACATGCCCCCTCCAAGAGAAAGACCTTTCAGATGGCCCCTGGCTGAAAAGGTCACCTATGTAGCTCCGTATTTGAGAAGCTGGAACAGATTTGCTCCTGGGCTATTTTTTACGTGTAAAAATTATTCCTACTGGTAAGAATGAACACGTGTCCATGGCCAAAAGATCTGGTACCTCTTAGGGCACTGATTCTCAATCTTTTTAGACTCAAGATACCCCTCGTTAGACTCAGTTCATCCCTTAGAAAATACCAGCTTTTAGTTTTCACTACCTTTTTTGACTATGGAAAAATAATACAATAATTCTTCTGTTGCAAAAAACTCAGAAAGACCACAGTGGTTAACGTTTTTGATGTTCTTAATTCCTGTTTGAAATCTCTGGGTTTGTCTTGTGACTTGTGTCCGCATACTTAACAATGCTAACATTGTATGGAACCTATGGCACCCTTGAAAGAATCTCAGGGTACCTCAGGGTGCCGCAGCACACGGGTTGAGAACCACTACCTTAGTGAATATTATTCTATAAATATTCCTTCTGTTTCTTTGGAAACCATTCTTAACTAATTGGTAGGTGAGGGACAGGCAGGTCATGGCAGAAAATGTATGAGATTTAAACAAATTGCTGCTGTTGATAATAGACATGTAACTATGTTAACCGGTCATTCTATTCTGAATGTTTGCTACATTTTTAGCTAAATTCTCTCCCAAGCCACCACATTTCTAATCATGTTACCTGTTGCATAGGAGGTTGTAAATAGTATTAACACTTTGTGCCTGATTCTGTAGTAATTACATTAATTAAGCTGAGTTCATGAGTGATAGCCATAGGGTCAGGAGGAAAAGAATCTGAAAATACATTACTGCCTTAAAGCAGATAGTAAAGCAATTTTAAGAAACATTTTTAAACGCCCTTGGCTTGTAATACTATTATAAATGTCTTGAGTTTCTGTACCAGTTTGGTCTTCTTTCAGCTGGTAAGTATTGTTTCCCTCATCACTTTCTAAATGAACTCAAATTAACATGACTCTCTTTTTATTGTCACTTGTGCACTGCTATTACCAATAAAGTCAGATCAGCTTTAAAGCTAATATTGACAGAGATGGCTGGGGGCGGGGCTTTTTGTACAAGGGTTAAATGATAGAGGTGCACCAAAACGTTGGTCCCCTATTGTATCAACACCAGTATAGGGAAAATTGGTAGTATTTCCCAATACAGGTGGCCAGGAGTGCAGCCTAGCAGCGTGGAGAGGGGTCGGGTTTGCTTGGTAAGTCTGTTGTGGGGGAAGGAGCATGGGGGAGCACGGAGGCAGATTGAGGCCCCAGTGGTGAGGGAGGGAGGGAATGGGACTGGGGCAGGGGCAGGCACTGCACAGCCAGGGTGGGGTATGGGACAGAGCCATGGCTTGTCTCAGAAGTGCAGGGGGAGGCAGCTCCTGCTGCTGTGCGCACACCAGAAAGGCACAGGGGGCATGTGCCCCCAGATTTGTGCATGGGTTGCAGGCAGGCTGCCACTGCAGTCCGGGGCCAGAGTGGTGCTGGGCTCTTCCCAGTGGGAGGCTGGGCTAGGCTGTGCTCGGGGCAGGCAGCAACAGCACTGGGAGGGCAGTGGCAGCCCACCCTTGCCCCAGTGCAGATCCAGGAGTACATGCCCCCCCCCCCCCCGGCTCCTGGGGGAGGTATGCAGAGGTGGGACCACCCTCTCCCTCCCTGTGCCACCCCCCTGGACGAGCTGCTCATGGTTCTGTTGTGCACCCCGCCCCAGCTGTGCTGTGCCTGCCCCAGCCCCAATCCCACTCCTTCCTTCATTGCTGGGGCCTCAGTCTCCCCACCCAGGACCCTTCCCTTGCTTCTTTCCACACAACACTTACCAGCCAGACACTGCTGTCCAAGCTGCAGCAGTATATTGGCAATTGGCTAAATAGCCAATCTGGTTAATTTAAAAATCGGGTATTGGTATCAGCCCAGAAATTCTCTATTGTTGCACCCCTAGTAAATAAAAATATGAGGGGGTATGTTTTGTTTCCAGATCTTAAAGGAAATGGGAAATGAATTGTGTTATGCACTTGCTTATATTTGAAAAGGCTATTTTTTATCCCTCATTCAAACAAGATAGTGATTTTTATGTCTTAAAGTGTATTGCTTTCTTTTAATGCATAATCCTGTCAAATCTCAAAAGTTATACATTTTCCTACCCTTTATAAATTGCATCTTTTGAGCTGAAAAATTGCAAACCATTAAACTCAAAACAACAGCTTTGAAAGAATACTATGCTAAAAATATATATTACTGTGTTACTACATAAAGCTATTACTTGCAGTAATGTATAAAATGTGCATGCTGGTGCTGACATTCAAGAAGTTAGCATATCAAATACAATATTAAAAATTATTCTGTTGATTTTAATATATGTCGATTTAACTCCTACATAATACGCTTAAGGAGTCAAAATGTTAAAACAAAAACTGAATAAATGTCTTTAGTGCTTTTAAAATAGTCATTAAATATCTGTAGTCAGCGTTCTGCAGGGAAATGTAGTTGAAGAATTATTCTGTTATAGAAAAATGTAGGTGTTCTGAAGAATATTTGGAGAAACAAATGAATTAATGTAATCTTGAAAAGACCCTGCTTCAACTGAAGATTAACCTTATCTCTCTTATAAAAATAGGTAACTGTAACAGATAATGGCATTCCCGCAAAATCAACTATCGCCTGGGTGATTATAAAGGTCTTAGATGAAAACGACAATAAGCCTCAGTTTTTGCAAAAGTTCTACAAAATCAAGCTTCCAGAGCGTGATAAACCAGAACGAGAAAGAACTGCCAAGAGAGAACCTATCTATCGGGTTATTGCTGCAGATAAAGATGAAGGCCCCAATGCAGAAATATCTTACAGCATTGAAGACGGTGATGAACAAGGCAAATTCTTTATTGAACCGAAAACTGGAGTGGTTTCATCAAAGAAATTTTCTGCAGCAGGAGAATATGATATTCTTTCTGTGAGTTGAGAACATGTATGCTTTGAATCTGTTAGGTCCTCATCACTTGTTAGTCCACAACTGCTGCTTGATTGACTTTGTTGTTTACAAATTAACAAGTACCAGGCAACACTTGATACTGGTTCAGAAATACTACACTTTTACTATATTAACCGTTAATTCAAGTGTTGTTTTGTTGCACTGAGAGTATGAAAAAGTTGCTGTCCTTATTGGTAGAAAAGCAAATAGAAAACATATCTGAAATTTAAAATGTGAAAACTGAACTCAAACTTTTTTTAAGGAAGCCAGTAAAATAAATATAAAAGTTATGGCAGCCAAAGGAATAGTTTTATGAAGTGTTGTATGCCCTTAACTCGCACTGGCTTCCCAAGGACATTAAGGTATGTAGCAGCAGATATTCAGCTCTTTTTTAATCTGTCTCCTGGTGATAAGCATTTTGGGGGGTTTGTGTGTGTTTGTGGGGTTTTTTGCTTATGGAATAAACATGATTATGTGGTTTCATTTTACAAAAGATGTCTCTGTGTCCTAGATTAAAGCTGTGGATAATGGACGCCCACAAAAGTCATCAACAACTCGGCTTCATATAGAATGGATTTCAAAGCCCATCCCACCTACAGAACCCATTTTTTTTGAGGAATTTTTTTTTTCTTTTACGGTGATGGAGAGTGATCCAGCAGCTCACATGATTGGTGTAATAACTGTTGAGCCGCTTGGCACACCACTCTGGTTTGACATTACTGGTAAGGATGTGTTAAGGCTTTTTTTCTATGTTAAGTATATATTAGTGAATGTTGCGTTTTTAAGACTTCCTTACCAGCACACTTTCTATCCTATCAGAAAAGCAAAGAAGGTTGAATTTCTCTAACTGTAAGTGTATTAGTCTGAAGATCTTTATTATTATGTTAAAGTGAAGTTAAAATTTGAAGAGAACACTGTTTTTAAATAACAGTACGATTACAAAAATGTTGTGTTACTGTAACTTTAGAAGTGACTTGCAGACATTTTATAAATGAACTAAGAGGCAATTTGTGGTTTAGAAAAAATAGTAAGAGGCTTCCCTGGACTAGTGAGGGCTGCTGCACACCAAGAGAGGTGAGAGAGCATTCAGTGCTCACGCTGCTTTCTTGTACCCAATCCCTGGATACGGCCAGGAGAATGAAGGCTTAAAGTGCTGTCAGTTATTAATGTTAATACAATTATTGTACTTCTATGTAAATATAAGTATAGTTATTTCTTTTTTGGAATTTCTACCACTGGAGACTCTATACCAGACTGTGATAGTGGGTAGCTGATATATGCCAAATAGGAAGTGTAGAAAGTTTACATTTAACATAGAGCTGGTATTTAAAAAGAAAATCTTTTTTTGCTCATTTTTTCAAAATTAGATACTGTTAGCATCTGCTTCAGACGTTATCCACCAAAGTGCTATTTTGACCCTGTCACAACCCACCTCATTTCTACAAGACTCTGGGGCTGGGATTTTCAAAGATACCTACCTATAAGATTTGGGTGCCTACCTTATCTCAGGGATCTGTGGAAATCAAAGCTGTGAATATGACTCTAGATTATTTTTGAATCGCAAAAGGAAAATGTCAAGACTAATCTTTAATTTTTTATCACACTTCAGGTTTTTGCAACATTGTTTCACTTTTAAATTTATTCCTAACCAAGTTAGAGAGATCGTTAAATAAAATTTGCAAACCTTAATCCATTACCATAATTATACAAATGTCACTTCCCTGATCATCTCTAAAAGTCTTCTTGTACATACATATATACATACATATGTCTGTATGCATACGCTGTCCCTAAAAGGTGGCTTCATGATCCAGAAGGGTTTTTCATTCAGGGCTGGTTGTGATGTTGTTTTATTACTAATATTTAGACAGAGCTATACATTTGAGTGGCATTTTATAAAAATAAACAAAATGAAGGTTTCTGTTCAATAAAATTACACTCAGATATTTTTTAAAAATAGGAAAGGAAAAGTGAAGTCTCCTTCCATACATTCAGGTAGTAGCGTAATGGGATATATCTATTCCACAGTAAGGTCTATCAGCACTCATGGTAGCAGCAGCGAGAAGCAGCAAGGGTTCATCATCTTCTTCCACTTCCCCCTTCCAAAGTAGAAGCAGGAAATAAATAAGTAAATAGTTTGTAAGACATGCTCCAAGCAATTTATCTGAAGGCACATAGAATAAACAGTTAAAGCTATTGTGGGTGGGGGGGGACTTGCTGTGATTCAGTTGAATTTGCTGTAGCTATTTTGTTAGTGTCAGTTCTATCTCATAGTAGAAGGAAGTTAACCTCCAATTCATTTACCAGCTTTTTGAAGCTTCACTTACTAAAGGATAGGAGTGAATAGAAAAAGTTACAGTGGATCAACTGACACGTTTTTACCAGTGGCAAGTTCCTCTTCTCTTCCACTAAGAGGTAGAAATTTCCACACCCTGAGCCAGGGTAGAGGGGAGGAAATTCATTTGGGCTGAAAAATAGGAAGACAAGGGGAGGCCTGGGTTGCCAAACATCAAGAAAAACAAATAAGGAAAAGGTCTTCAACATGAAAAGGAAGAAGTCACGCATAATTCTAGTAAGGGCAATTTAAAAAGAGCAGAAATATTATATTTTCTAGGCTGACTCTTTTAGTGGGATCTGGTAGTTCCTGGGTTTTGCACATACAATGCAATTACACTCTTTTTTCCCTTTCTTTTACTTTATTTCAACTGCCATGCATTGTGTATAATGTGTTACTATCCTAATGATATATCTCTCTGTTGTTTTTTTTCCTTCTAAGCATACAATATAGTTTAGGCATTTATGATGTTTATATTTATATGCTTGGCTGTTTTGTGAATGCGCTGAAAACACATTACCTTGTCCTGCTGTTGTTTAACACACAACTCCCATTTGGAGTTTTGTACAGAGATCAGTGAATGGCAGGACTAGGCCCCAAGGATTGCAACTAGCACCTTTTTTTCTTAACAAAAAGTGCTTTGGATATTTTGATAGATATGTGACTAGTTCACTGTCAAGTTATCAGCTGTTTTTACAAATGATCTTACTGCACCTCTTTACTGTTTCTGATAGCATGAATTAATTTGATTGACAGCTTTCCTTTGTGTTCTGTGCTTGCTTTCCATGCTTTCTTTCTTTTTGGCTGTGCCAGGAGACAAGCTTGCTAGTGAAGTATTTTACATCTTTCAGATGGCTTGTGACCTGAACTGTACAGCAGAAGGTATCTGCTGAGATCACATAATTTATTACCAGATTATGAGATCTGAAACAAAAGCATACATTTTTGAATATTTTAGTAACTCTTCAAGAATGAAAGATTTTATAGTTGCATTTGTAACAGGTTGGTTTTGGTTTGGTTTTTTTTTATCATTGCATACATTCAGCACCATTTCAGAGTTTTCGTTTTGATATTTGGCCAAAATTGTTGCTACTGCCCCTTTCATATACTAGATGGAGATTGATGGGCTGGTTGCTACTTCAGTTGAGAAACAGATAATCAGCACTAATATAATAAAAATGTTACATAAAATGTGTAACTTGCTTGTAAAAGCATTGCAGGACTCAAGATTTCTAACACAAAAGCAATAAAGTAAGCTGGTGAAATTGCCTTTATTTTACAGAAAAAGTAACCAAATAGGTCATGCCCAATCACTCTGTTATTTCTCTTTAGCGGGGAATGCAGTTAGACCCAGATGTGGTTAATAAACTGGAATTTCATACGAAGAAATGATATCACGTACCAACAGCAGAATAGAAGTTAGGGACACACTTTCTGAAGGATACAAATCTACTCAAACTGAAATGTTTGACTTTCACACCATACTGTTTATATCTGTGTTCATGCTGTGGAATTTTTTTCTGGGGCTGTAAGGGCAGCTGGACAGCAGTGAGATTCCAGAAATCGCTACCATTCACTGTTACTAAATTTCTGTCAGTAAATGAAGCAGAGTCCAGCCCATCTTTCCCAGGCAGATGTAACACTCTAAAGGAAAAACCTGTTCAGGTTTGAAACGTGACTAATTTCAGATGTACCATTCTTTGAGTAAAGTGGACTTCTAGCATTGATGTTACTTTGCTCCCTCACTTTAAGACATGGCTTTTCACATGTGAAACCCGGTGGGTTTTTTTTACAAAACTAAGCCTTTCAGATCTTATAAAAAAAATGTACTCCGCTTATGTCTGAATACTATGGTCCTAAAATATAATTAGAAAACATATGCACAGCATAATTAGGACAAATGGCTTTGCTACTTCAAGCACTAGGTTGACAAAAATAGAATTAATACCTTCATTTCAGATAGTTTTTTCTAAAAGTTGAAATCAGTGAAGTTAATGGCCAGTATTTATCACTGTTAACAATATTTGGTCTTAATGGGTACTGTGTTGTCAGGGCAGTCGGCTCGATGTGTCAGAAATATGATGATGATAATTAATTAAACATTTAAATGAACTGACTGCTTATTCAGATCCATTTTAACATGATTATTGAACTATATATTAGAGGGCAGTTTGGGAAGTTTTGCAAGAGAAGTAAATGAGTTTCAGAAAAGCAACTTAGGCAAATCCTCAAGATAGGCATCTAACTCCCATTAATTTCCATCAGAGTTACATGCCTAAACACCTTTTAAGACTGTGGACCTGCATACCTTTCAAGAAGCTTTAAGACCAGAAGGTGGGACCATTGTAATATTTTACTCTGACCTGCACAACACTTGCCATACTTCCTGCAAACAGACCCAGTAACTTGTGGCTGTGTTGCAGCATATCTTTAGGAAAAAAGTACATCTTGATTTAAAGACTTAGTGATGGATAGTCAACAATCTTCACTCTGGATGCAGTCAGTGGCATGAGTGAGCCAAAGCCATATGAGGGATGTGCTCAGACCTAAATACCCCCAAGTGATAATATTTTGCTACCATTAGATTGCCATTCAAACAACGTTTTTAAAACACTTTCTGTTTTTCCACCTCCATTAAGCTTCATGAGATAACAAACAGCAGTATATCAATGCAGTATTTTATGAACTTCTGTCTCTTCCAATTTCTTGAATCAGGTGGCAACTACGACAGCCGTTTTGATGTGGACAAGGGCACTGGAACCATCATTGTTGCTAGACCTCTTGATGCAGAACAGAAATCAAATTACAACCTGACAGTAGAGGCAACAGATGGAACCAGATCTATCAGCACTCAGGTAATGGAATTTCTAATGAAGTATTTAGAGAAGTAAGAATTTGTAGCTGTTTTTTTTGTATATGGAATGGTATTTGTATGAATTAGGAACTGTATCTAAAAAGGATTAGATTCATATATTGATGGTTCTTTAGTGTTTGGCGGCTGAAGTGGAAAGGTTATGTGAATGTAGATAATGTACAGCTCAAATCAGCAACTTTCAGGTTGTATCATGTTTTTATATTCACTGGGTAAATGAGAAGCTGAAGCTCAGCCCTTGTATACATGATTTGTTAACAAGAAAAGGATTAATGCCAGGGGAAAAAAAGTGAGCAACTATGGTGATTAGGTTAGGGAGGTATTAAAGAGATCGTTGTAAATCACTGTGAGATCTATGGAGGGCAAGCTCTCAATGCAGGATGCATAAGTACTTGGTGTTATCATTAGTCTGCACAACAAAACTAACTGCAACCTACTTTTGAGTTAGATCTTCCATTCTGGTATTAAAACCCATGTAAGCAAACTCTGTATAATAAAAATATCAATAAGCACCCCCTTTGTGGAGATTTTCACTTTGTTTTTTCCAGGGAGGTAGAGTTTCTCGCCTGTGTAAAAGGATGCTGGATTCCTGAGAAACTAAGGGCATCTTTACACATGCTCCAGGGTGGGGTATTTTAATTAGAATGGCTCTCAGGAGCCACTTTAAAATGCCCATAGTATCTCATGTATTCAGTGTGCTCCACTTCAAAATGCCGGCAAGGGCACCTTAAAGCTTGTTTGATGAGCTTTACTTAAAGTGCCCCCGCTGCCATTTTGATGCTGTGATGCTGAATACATGTGACACTGAGGCTGCTGGGGCATGCTAATTAGGCTAATTGAGTCTGTTCTGGCATGTTCTAATTAGAATGTATTGGAACTGTCATCATGCATATATATAGGTGCCCTAAGTTTCTCTGAATTGGTTCTGGCTCCTGTGAAGGTTTCCTGGCAGCACAGTTGATTTGAAGATAGAGTTTTTGTTGGCTGGAGTTGTTTTTAGGGAGGTTAAAGAATGCAGATTAAGGTCTTGCGCATGTTCCCTGGAGCTCTGCTTGTTCTTGCTGAATTTCCTCTCCCAGTGCCTAGATATACAGACCCAGGTTAGGATGAATGTAGCTGAGCTCCCACTGCTACAGGCAAGTATTTATAACCAATAGGCCTGTGCGAAGCAGCTAGTATTTGCTTTGTATTCAGCCGATTCAGGGGACAATGATTCGATTTGGTAATTCTAATCACTGTCCCAAATCGATTCAGCAAAAGCTGATTTTGGAGATTCGACCACTGCCAAATTGGCCTTGTGCCCCACCCACCCTCCCAGTCCCATCCATGGCTGCTGTGCCCAGCCCCAGCTCTTTGAAGAAAAAGCCCAGTTTTCCCCGGCTGCTGCCAAGCTGGGGGCAATCCCTGCTGTCTCTACTGCCCCACGCTGCATGGGAGGGCTCTGCCACGAGCCCCCAGAACTCCTGATGGCCACTGTAGCAACTGGTGAGTGTGGAGCTTTTTCTTTTCTTTTCTTTTCTTTTCTTTTCTTTTTTTTTTTTTTTAAAGAGACAGGAGCTGGGGCCAGGTGAGGCAGCCATGAGGGGGCGGCTGGGAAAGCAGGCAGGGGTCGGAGGGCTCATGGAAGAGGCCCTCATGGGGCTTGGGGCAGTGGGGGCAGTGATGATCATCCCCTTGCCTGGCAGCAGCCAGTAAGTAGGGGCTTTTTTTTTTTGAAAGTGGGAGCTGGGACTGGGCAGAGCATCCATTGTTGGGGGGCTGGGAGAGCAGTTGGTGGTCTTAGGGGTGCTGGGGGAGTGTAAGCATAGGATGGGGCCTGGCAGGGTTCCCCTCCATGGTCCCTTCCTCTGTCCTCCAGTCCCCCATCCCATGCTGTCTACTTACTAGCACAGAGTCCAGCTCCAACTACCTGCAGCAGCGAGCAGGGACTGCCTGAATCTCCGAATCTTTTTCTGAATTGATTTGGACAGCTTCAAATTGATTTGGACCTGTTAGTTGGTCTTCTGGTTTGATTTGGATTTAGAGCTTCAGCCACTGAATCGGGCCAAATCTTCTCCTGATCAAATTGGCACCCAAAGCTTCGCACAGCCCTAATAACCAATATATCAAGACTTATAGATCAGAATAGGGAAGCATAATAAGTAATCTATAACTATTCTACTCCACATTTATATCATGAGCCATTAATTTCTTATATTGTTTAACCTAATTTTCAATTAAATATTGAAACACCTTAATGTTAATGTTGAGGGTTGATTAGAATCCCAGAAAAAATACAAAACAAAAAATAAAATTGTCTCAGCTGGCCGGGCAGAGCCAACCGAGGGAAACGCTGGTTAATTAAGCAGACGTCTGGCGGATGGAAAAGCAGGACAGCATATTAGGTATAAAATAGATTTTACTTATGCCGCTGATGGCTGCAACGCGGGCTGTATGCTCACTTACGTAGTTACAAAACGGATCAACACAATGAGTGCGCAGACAAAACGAAGCCGCATGGAAGGGGTACATTTGGAGGTCACTGACGGGGAGCCTTTGGTGGGTGATCAGTCCGCCAAATTTACTCTTCCACGTGCTCAGAGCTCTCCAAGGTCTTTCCTGCAACATGGTCAGAGTTTGCTCCGCTCCGATTTGGGCAGAAGCTGCGCAGACTTGTATACTTTCAGAGTAGCCAATGATAAACTGCCAAGTAGGAATATCTAATGAGGCGGAACGTGAATAAATTTAGGATAATGCCAGTCGCTCAGAGGGGATGGTCTTTTGTGTCAGGGACACTCACTTGATTTGGGTTGTGACAAAAATATCACTGCATCACACACTTCACATTTTTTTGGTATTTGTTATGACTGAAGCCACATTTATACACAGTCCTTGACCATAAAAGATGTAGACCTAATATTGTTTTTAGAAACAGACATTTAGCACTTTTGACATTTTAGTACTACTCACATACTACATTTGTCTTCTGCAGTTGCCTCTAAACAAATAAAATTTAAAAAAAGGAAGAATACAGCTAATGTTCAAATTTTAAATTTAGAGCATAACTGCTGGCTTTAACACCCAAAAATTCTATGGCAGAAGGACAGTCTAAACTCTAGAACAGTAGGAGTCAACAAAGTAGCCCTCCCCTTCTCCAAGTGCTGCTCTTATTCTCTTCCCCTTTCTTGCTTTCTGCTCCGTTCCCTGTGCTCCCTACCTGATCTGCTGCTCTGCTTCTGCTTCCTGCCCTTTCAGCCTTTGTGCTGCGTGTCCCCTCCCAGTATGCTGTGTGCCACAGGTTGGCCACCCCTGGTCTAGAAGGAGACTGCACAAGTTGCAGCAGCCACCACAGAAAATAAAACCAAATTTTGGCTCTTATCTTGCCCAATATTTAAGCTGTGTAGCTGCTGGGTGTCGGACATCTTACCTCGGGCCTCTTTGCCCTGAGGATTTGTAGATGTCCAGCTAGCTGTCACAGGAAGCCTTGGAACAGGTCTCTTTCTGCACCGGAGTCCGCCCCTTTCTCGCCTGCCATGACTTTGTTCTTCCAGTGGGTGGAGCTTCCCTCTGGGCGGATGTCCCCTTTGGCTACCTGCAGTCGAGATCTTCTGCGAGGCTCCTTCACCCCCTTCACCTCGCCCTTACCCAGCCCGGCGATTCCAGGTGTTCTTGCTGCTGCTTTTATGGCCACCACCAATGGGGAAGGCTTTCCTCCCTGCCTACTCCCACACCGCAGCCCCTTCTTACTCGGGGAAACGCAAACAAAGGAACGCTCTAACAACTTAAACACTGCTATTCACCTAATGGGGTCTTAGCCCCCACATTGAGCTGCTACCCGCAACTCCGCTCGCTAGCCCTCACTTCACGGGCCAGCTACCCACCGCTTTTTATCTTACTTCCCTGGGAGAGACCCCCTCTCCGGGTTCTCCTTGCCGTAGATCCCTTTCTCCAGCTCCCACCAGTCCGGCCGTTCTCTCTTCGTGCGGCCCCGAGGTTCCTCTCTCCCACCTGGATCTGCTTCGGGGTGCAGTCCTCCCTCTGGGCCTTCTCCGGTCTACGGGTCCCTCCATGTGCCTGTGGCTCTCTCCTCACTTTTCCCTGGCTCCACCCATCCTGGGTACACTGCTCTCCAGCCTCCGCCTCCCTTGGGAATTCTGGGTGGCTCATCGGCTGCTGGTCCTGCTGCTCGGCATCTTCCGGGCTCTCTCTCCCAGCCGGTGCACATGCTGGCAGCCGGCTCTGGTGTCCCGCGTCCTCCAGGCTTGCTCTCTCACCCAGAGCATGCGTCAGCAGCCAGCTCTGGCGAGCCGCACCTCCCAGGCTCGCTCTCCCACTCGGAGCCTGCTCCCGCAGCCGGATCCCGTGCTCTCCGCCTTCAGCCACTTCTGCCGTGGCCCACTCCCGGTAGCCACGTGCTCTCCTCACTCCTGGCCGTGGCCTCTTCTTTTATCCTCTCTGGCCAGTGCCTCGGGCTGACGTCACCCGCCGTCCGCAGGTGTTTAATGCCATCATTCCCGCTTCATGCGGGGTCCTCCGGCGATCCTATGGTGAGTAACTGACATTTTCCTTTCCTTCTGCCGCTCGTGTCTGCCTCCACAGCTCCTTTGGGGAGCTTCAGAGTGCCCCCAGGACTTCTCCCCCTGTGACAAGCTGTATCTAACATACTTCAAAAAAGAGCCGGTCAGCCCTCTCATTTAATTTCCCTCATGATTGAATATTCTAATATTATAAAAGCTTTAGTCTGTAATGCTTTATTCTCACTCTGATTGGTTGCCTGAAACAACCAATCAGAGGGCAAGCATTTGGACAGGAGCTGGCAGCTGCACCACCTGAGGCAACAGCGGTGACTGGGGTGGGGGGGCATGGGGAGCCTCAAGCAGCCCCTTGCAGGCTGGCAGAGTTGCCATGTGGGAAACTCCACACATTTTTCTCCTTTGAAGGAGAATCCATTTTTCAAGTTTGATCCATTTTTAAAGTTTGTTTGGAACCCTTTCATATATTCTTGCGACTCACTTTTGGGTCATGGCCCACTGGTTGAGAAACGCTGGACTACATGACTTCCTGAGGGTCCCTTCCAATCCTATTTTTCTACGAGTACCCCAACACTATCACAACAGTTAGATAGTGATTATAGTTAAAATTTTCCAGGTGTGTTGTATTTTTATAAAAAACTTATGGTTAGTTAGGTAACTAGCACAAATAAATGAACTTGTAAATCTAAATTCTAACTTTTATGTTAAAAAATGCTAAGTGTAACAAACCACCATGGACAGTTTATAATGAATTACAAAATACTTTGAGCACTTGAAACACTTTAAATGGTTAATGAGCCTTGATTAACAGTTTTTTTTCCAAGACAGTCTTAAATTTAACTTACAAGAATGTATACCTTTATCATAATTTTGTCTGTAGGAAAAAATAATAAACTAAATATATGGTCTCATTATGTAAAAAATAACCTATTGAACCTTACTCCTAAACTACAAAGCTCAGGCTGGCTGCAGGCCATGAACATCTGTGGAGCATTTGACTCTTTCATGAGTTTATTTAAATTGCTTGCTTGAAAAATATCCAGGCAGTAGGTGTGAAGGCTGTTAGTGTTTCATATACATCTAAATGCTAAGTGCATGATGCACAATGAGAATAAATAAATTCTAGGCTTTCAGTAATGATGTTGGCAATGTTGGAGATGGCTGGGAAAGATTACCATTAGAAAAAAAATGCATTCAAAATACAAACTGTTTTGGATTATCCTGTTTTGGACTTAAATAGGAAAGATTATTCATGGAAAATAAGAATAAATGTTTGAGCTACTCACTTGCTTTTATGAAAAATACTATGTACAACTTCAGTCACTCAGTCATTACTGTGGCTATCCATTTTTCCAATAAATGGGAGGTAATAGTTAAGGTAGTTTAAAGCTAATTGTAGCAATTTTCCTATTGCTTTCTAGTAGCAAACTTGAATCTAGCTTCATGTAAAATGTATATCTATATTTTGCACCAGTGTCAATTTGCAATTGAAGGGTAGAATACCACTCATTGATTGCATTTTGCTTGCAGCCACCACAATGCTTTGCAGAGACACTTGAAAACAGAAGGTTACTTTATTTTAAGAGATTTAGCTTTTAATGCAGGTTTGTGTATGAACAGGACTATAACTATTTAACCACAACTAGAATATAATTGTGAGAGAAGAGAAAAGCCACGTAAGGAAATAAAGGATAGTATGCAAGCTGAGAATATCAAAGAATAATTATCATTTTAAGTTACAAATTACAAGACGACTTCATTTTCACTCGTGATGTTACTAGGATTTTACTCTCTTAATATGCTATTCTGTTGCTCTCCAAGTATACGTGTCACTGATGTCAGTGCAGCATATGTTCATAGGACAATGATCCAAGATGGCCATTTTTTATACCACTTATGTAAAATGAATTGATGTTCCTTAGATTGAGAGTGTTTTGCCTCAGGCTTTAACTTTCTGGTTGGTCAGCATTAAGCATTTCTATAATATGCTCCTGTAATCTTCCTCTTTCCCCATAAGCTATAACCTTAATATGTTTTTAAAGCAATTTTATAATATTTTTCTACAGAAGTAATCTATAGCCTAGTGGTTGTTTTATATAGTTGTTTATACTGTATTACAGCTTACAGTTTAAGATGATATGATACAAATTGGGTTTTTTTGTGTTATACTTACACATGAGCTCAAGTTTCTTGCACTGTCCTTTAAATTCATGCTGATTTTTGCATCCAGGTTGTGTGGGTGTGAAAGTAAAGACATGAACAATTTTGCACCAAGAACCTGAATATGAAAACCTGGCAAAAAAAAAAATTGGTCCATTTTTGTATTTTTATTTATTTTTACATGTCTGCTACCTATGAGTGTTCCTGTTATGAAAGTAGGGTTGCCTTTCTCACACAGAATATCTATAATGAATTAGAACTGCATTTTGCAACTTAGTTTTATTTTTAAAGCCTTGTTAATTGGGCCAAAATAAATTTTGGATCTAAATTTTTCAAATCAGTTGTACAAACCTAAATCATGCAAGTGAGTATTTGCTCACTCTATTGGCCCCATCAGTTTAATTTGTAGTACTAGTATACGAGCTCACCAGTCTGCATACAGAATGTAGAAATGAAAAATTAATTGGTTTAGTTATTAGTAATTTTGTGCCCAGGCTTTAAGGAGTTTCACAGAAATATTTGTGCTCATAACTAACTTTAATACTTCAGTATATTATTTATGGATGACTCCAAAGTTGTCTTTTGTCTTAGTAACACCTTAGTATTACAGCTTCTCCATCAGTGTCCTTTGGTAGTACCAGTGGAAGTTAAAAGCAGAAATGCTGATGATACAATCAGCATCCTGCTACCTGGGTTTGATATGATACCATTCTGGCTCACCACAAAACTTGAGTTTCTCTTGGTGTTTTGCATGCATTTGGGGATGTGTGGTAGAGCACTTCTGCGGGTACTTGCTGTGGCTGCCTGAGCCTTGAGGGGTGCGAGACCCCAAGGAGCAAAAGTAGGGGCCAGGCACAGCTGTGGTCACTTGAGCCCTGTGGGATGTAGGACCCCAAGGAATGGTAGTTGGGGCCAGGCTTGGGTACAGCCACCTGAGCCCACCAGGGCTCCACATTTCTGACTCCTCACTAGGGCCATCTCCTCACTGGGGCTACTCATCTCTGCCCCCCACACTGGAGCTCCACACCACCCCCTTCACTGGGGCCATGGGGCTTCCCTCTGCAGTGGGCTTGTGTGGCTGTAGCTGTGCTTGGCCCAAACTACCTTTTCTCGGGGTCCTACACCCCACAGGGCTCAGGTGACGGCGGCCGTGCCTGGCCCCAACTACCTCCAGTGTTACTTGACCCACCCGAAGGTGAGGGCTAGGGTTAAGGTGACCGTACCTGCCTTTCACCGGGGTGGTAACTGGCCTGGTATTTTCTGGGGGTCCCCTGCCACTGAGAGCCTCACCAGGCCACTCACTCCTGGCAGGGTTTTAGGTCATGCCCAGGACCAGGAGCCTCTAAGCTATCCCCTACAGCTCCTGCCTTTACCTCCAGGATGTGATAGAGTCTTACAGCCAGGCAGTATTACTGCCTGGCCTACCAGCAGCAAACTGCTATGTTTATATAGGTGGCCAGGGATCTGAAGTAGCCACCGCAGGCAAGCACCTGCTGACTGCATAGCTCCGCTCTACAGGATACTTGGGCCAGATACTCAAATACACTCTGTAATTTTGCAGTGGTTAGGCAGTGCAAAGAGAATGGAATCCAGCATGTCTTTTCTTCTGGGATTTCCCTTCATAAGGTGGGGAATCCCTGGTAAATGTACAACATTTTGACCAATTCCTGTAATTCCTAAAACAAGTACATTGCATGTTAATTTGATCACGTTCTTGGTTTTTGTTTTCAGGAAGTAAAATGGTTATTTGTACACCTTTACATATTAAGTTAAGTTATATATTTTGTCTAGGTACTTTGTCTTGGACCTAAATTATACAGTTGATGGAAATTGGAATAACTGAAATATTTTGTATATTCACTTATATATTCTACCTGCATTGTTCTTGAATGATTCCCTAAGGTAGACTAGCCTCTTCTTTAATTCTCTTATCACCAGAATGCATTGAGATAATTTCACTGAACTGTCAATACTGATGCTTACTTCTGGTTTTCCATACTTGATCACAGTAAAGCTGGAACCCTTATATATTTAGCCAACTCTCCTTCCTTTTGGTGACCATTAATATGTACTTGTTTACTCTCAATGAAATTGACATTTCTGTTGCTCAACAACCTAGCTTTTTAAAATCATTCTGAAGTTCACCCACAATTCTCTCTAATCTTAGTCAGTTTGAATAATTAACAGGTATGTGTATATATAGCCTAGACTTTTGCTTGGTCAAATTAATTCCTAAGCATATTTGAAAAAAGTAAATTAAAACTAAAACCTGGCAGTACCACACATCCTGAGGCACTACTTTTAACCTCTGTCCATGTTGAAAATTAGTCGTTTACTCTTGACTCTGTTCTCTATCTCTTAATCAGTTTCTAATCCATGACAGAAACTAAACTCCCCAGTTTCCTTAGCAACCCTTTGTGAGGGACTTTGATAAAGTGCTTTTGAAAGGCCAAATAATTTGGTTCTCCTCTATCTCATTGCCACCCTCAGAGAATTCTAATAGATTAGAGAACTAGCATTTTCCTTTACCAAGCAATGCTAGTTTGTGCCTGTTATATCGGGCTGTCAAGTTGTTTTATAACCCTCTGTAATTTTTTCAACTAATTTACCAGGTACTGAAATAGGGCTTGCTGGTTTATAATTCCCAAGATCACACTTACTGACTCATTAAAAAAAATAGCTATGATACTGGCATACTTTCCAGTTATAGTATGTTTAATATTAACAATATATTATGTGCTATAGTTACCAGCTCATCTACTTGATTCTTGAATTCCTGAAGACCTTTAGGGTGGATACCGTCTAGTTCAAGTGACTTATTTCTGATAAACTGTTTGTCCATGCAGCACCTCCTCAACACTGCCTCACTTTTATTTTGCTTGCCAAGAGTAGTTTTCCTTATTGTTCTCAGTGACTAACACAGGAAAAATGTAATTTAGCTGTGCAGAGATATTCTTCTCCTTAATTGCGATTTTTATTTCCTGATAACCAAACGCTAACATGTAGCTTTTCAACTTCTGATATATTTAGAGCATTTTGTTTACATCTAACTCCTTCAGACCCTATCTTAATCTCTTCACTCACATTTCTGTATTACAATGTGTATATCATAGTTTGTTCCTTTCGGGTATCATTCTTCATATAATTTGATTGTGCTACTTGGCTTAAATTCCAGTTTGAGTGATTCCAGTTCAAGAGCTTTCCCTTTCCTGGGACCTCAACTTAATTTTCAAAGGATTAATAAAATCCTCCTTTGAACACACAGCAACTGTCTTCCTCTGTTAGCTGTCCATGAAAATTGCCTTTCTGATAACAATTATTTCAGCTAGAAGTGTAGGCAAAATCTAGGCCCTCAGCCAAATGCTACCAAGCATGCTTCATGCACCCACTCTAACTTTTCCATGCTCCAAAACCAGAAATGTAGCAGTGAGGCTACTGCAGGGCATCTGGGGTTTTTTGACAGTTCTTGATTGCATCTGAAGATAGAGTCTGAAGGAGTCAGATATTAATATTGTAATCAAGCATTCCCTTAACTAGCTTACAAAATAGAGTCTTTGAAATGCTTGAGAGCAGAGCTCCAAGGGAAGTCCCTGGAATAGTTTTACCAATGCATTCCCAGGTTTGAAATGTGCAAGTGGGTTTAAATAGATAGGGGTGCTCTCTAGAATCCTGTCTGGGGTGTTCTTGCATTGCACTTTAGACATGCGTATGATAACATTTGTGGAAAGGGTTGGCAGCTACCAAGGTTGTCAAAATGAGCTTCAGACTATATTTAAATTTTCTATCATGTAGCTGAGAAGGCTCCTCCTCCTTGTCACATCACATTCTATTCTCTTAATGCTCAGGTAGCCTCTGCTGCTTTTTCCAGAGGTGGTAATTTGCCAATACCTAACATCTGCAACATTGATAGAGCTCTCTTCATACATGTACAATACCACCCCCCCACACACACACGTGCACATACTCCTCCCATCCCTTATGTTCTCTCTATGGTAGTCAGGAATGGGCCATAGAAATTGCTAATCTCAAAGAATCTCATCTTCTATCCAAGGATAAATACTTTCTTAAAATGGATCTGTGGGGATAACACATTTTCAAGAACTTCAGTTTTTGTAGGGTGTTACCCTGGTTTCCCACCATCCTGAGGATGTGTTGCCTGATGGATACCTCAAATAGGACCAAGCATGACTTGCCTTTGAAAAAGTTGCTTTGCATTAACTGTGGCTCTTTGAAAATATTGCAGTCTATGGCTCTTACGACTTGCCCTTCATCCCTGCTCTTTTGGGTTCCATGGCTAGAAAACCCTTAGAATTTTAAAGGGACTGGAGGAGAAGATTGTGGCTGCTTTACCCTTTCTTGTTTCATAAGAAGCACAAGGAAGAACTGGGGGTGTGCACTGTTGCACGCGAGGCGGGCTCCAGGTGGCAATGGAGGCCTCGTGTGGAGTGCACACTGAGTAAGGCGACCTGGTGTCAGTGCCAACTCAGGTGTGCTCGGGGCCCTGGGTAGGCGGGAGAGTGAGGCTCCAGAAACGTGGTAAATTGAAATAAAGGAAACTTTACTTACATCTTTGAAGTCCAACTTATTTACAAGGTGATGGGATGCAGTTACAGTTAAGGTCAGCAGTAACAACACGATGATTGGTACAGGATAAACGGTAAGCGGTTACAGTGCGATTTTTCACACGATGGCTGCAGCCTGATGTTAGCGTACTGCAGTACTTTAGTTCGACAATCTTCTCCCCCAATCCTTCTGAGGGGCCTCTCAGAGCTGAGATGCAACAACTAATCAGCTCCAGAGTAGCCGTATGAGGTGAATAGCCTTCTCAGTACGGGTACAGAGGCGGACTGGCTCCTCACTCGATACCGGAGGGCTAGTCGTGCCTCAACACTCTCTTCTCTCTGTAAGCGTTCTCATCATGCGACTACCAACAACCACCGATCCACCACAACCCACACCCACCCTTCTTAAGCAGTCCCTAATATAACTTCTTACACCAATCAGAGGGCTACTTAGGTGGATGGTTCCAGAAATCTGTGGATCTTTCATTCATAGCTATATGGGTCAACGTATTAACTCCTTGCTATCATGCGTCGTACATAACCAGTTAGTCTCTGCCACTGCATTACTCCCGCTTTTGTCATGTTTCTTAATCCTTCACAATAATAGAAGCATCAATAAAACAGCATCAAGTACAAGATAACACAGTAATAAACACCAACAACATAGTAAACCGTGGACACCAACAATCTGGAAGGGGTCACACTCCAATATTTTTAGGACATGCACAACTTTTTCAAACGCTTTTTCAAAAAATTCAAACCTTCTCACATATAGTTACCCACACCAACATTGTAGTTTCAAAAGTATAGTTACACAAGGGTAATTTAAACATCTGTTAATTATATAGTCTAAACACAAAAGTTTCCATTTATGAGACCTCCTTTTTTAGTATTTTCAAATGCTTGGATGTATGCTTTCACACTATTTTTTTTAGAAAGATAATCTCCCTCCTTGCAAAATGATTTCCACTTTATATTCTAATGCCCAGTATTGTTCCGTACTTGTTACTGATATTATCAGCATCATCTTTTTCTGTTGTATCATTTCAGGTGTACATCAGAGTGATAGACACAAATAACCACAGGCCCCAGTTTTCCACCTTAAAATATGAAGTTGTTATATCTGAAGACACAGTGCCAGAGACAGAAATTTTGCAAGTTACTGCAACAGACAGGGATGAAAAGAATAAACTAATTTATACAATGCAGAGTAGCACTGATCCCATCAGCCTCAAGAAATTTTGCCTGGATCCTGGAACAGGCTCTCTCTATACTTCTGAAAAATTGGATCATGAGGCCATGCACCAACATATTCTCATAGTAATGGTAAGCTGTCATACCAATTACTCTACACCTGATTGCATGTATCTCTTTTTTTCTCACTACAGTTGAAAGCTGTTGTAACATGTTGAGGCCCTAACTCTATAAAAATTTATGCTCATGTTTAACTGTGTACGTTATGAGTAGTTCATTTTCTTAAGTAGTAGTGAGCAAGGCCTAAATTATTAACAGTTCTTTTGAATGTTATGAGCTCCTACAATTGTAGTAGTAATGGGATTAATGTAGTGTGGTGTTAATTATTAGTAATGTGTTAATTGTTTTAGGTACGGGATCAGGATGTTCCTGTCAAGCGCAACTATGCTAGAATTGTCATTAATGTAAGTGACACAAATGATCATACTCCATGGTTCACCAGCTCTTCCTATGAAGGACGGGTGTATGAATCAGCAGCTGTTGGATCAGCAGTACTCCAAGTTACGGCATTAGACAAGGACAAAGGAAAAAATGCAGAGATTGTATACTCTATTGAATCAGGTATTTCCACAATCACAAGTCATCTGTTTAATTTAAAATGAACTGTCTGCCTTTGAGGCCTAAAATGTAGAAATATAAAATGAAGTCATTGTAAAATCAGGGCATCTTGTCATAAAAAGTAGATATGTAAAATTAGGCCATTATAAAATCAGAGTATAATGTATATGTTTCTGTAACGTACTGGTATTTTATATCTTGCATTCTTTCTAGGAGCTAGTGCCTGACAACCTCATAATAAAAATGTCTATGAAGCAACTAGGAATAAATATGAAACTAACTCATCTGGAGTTTGTTTGACCTAATGGGGGGGGCAGGGAATGCAGAAAGTTACTTTTTAAAAAGCATCCATATTTTAATTAGTGAAAAGTAAAATTTCATTGAAGTGCATTTTGTTATAAACGTTATTTTGTATGCTAGTTAAGGAAATGGTTGATTACCATATTCACATTGGGGCTGACTGTTTTTGTGTTTGGAAGGAAGGGAAGGTAGCATGTGGGCACGTAGGAAGGGAGCATGATGTTCACTTCAAGCCATCTTTGTTTCTTCATGCGAGAGTCCAGTCCTTCTGGTGGACATAGCTAGGGAGGGATTGACAGCATGCTTGTGGCAGCATAGCGCAATAATATCTGAGAATTTGCCAGTGTCAGTGGGCTATCCTTGCATTAGCTAGTTAACTTGGATTTGCAATGACTTTTGTGTGGTAGACCCAAGAGAAGTAACCGCAGCAGTATGTAAGATGTAGCCAATCATTTTTAATGTCAGTGTATATTTTTTATTTATTTTTGTTTACTGTCCTTGATTGATTATGGAGTTGTATTGGAATTAGAATTTTCATCCTCTAATTATCCACAAAAAATATGAATGATGGTAGCGCAGACATTCACCTTATTGTGCCTTGCTAAAATGTTTCAAATGGAGGGGTCACTGATATGGGCATCCATTTTCATGCATATTCAGTCCTTGGTTACTCTCCTAAAATTACCTATGAGGACACCATGTGTAATCGTGATGGATTTTAACATGCAAGTTCCAGCAGAGCTGGATTTGCAGCAGCCACTGGCTTTGTTAGGACTACCAAGAGTTTACCAAACTTTACAAGATGTTGTAAATTAGAAATGGCACCAACTGATATTCATACTTGTGTTTAAAAAGGACGAAAATGGAAAATTTATCCTAAAATGTTTTATCCCAAACATAAAAAGATTTTTTTTCAGTCACGGATACTTTACTGCAAATAGAAAAAGGGGGCTTTGTTAACCAGATTTCAGCAACATGTGATTACTTGTGAAACAAACTTATGATTATGATGCTGGTGGGAGGAAAATGTTTTAAATGTATGATAAATTCCATTAATTGTGTCTGTTGTTCCCTGATGTATGAATATTCTAATTTTTCCAAAATACTATATTAACACTCATGAAGTTTTGCTTTTGGCTTACCTAGACGAACAGTGCATTTTGTCCTGTAAAAGCTAAGAAAAGAAAAGAATTTGCGTGCACATACATACATGTGTACGCATGCGCGCGCGCACACACACTCTTCTGCTTTTTTCTAGATTTTTGTAGGAGTCAGTATTAAACTTTGCTTAGCCTTATATTTACAGGCTTTTCAGTTGCTAGGAGTTTAAAGCATTAAGGTTGGTGATTTAAGCATGTGGAATGAACATTCCTTAAATGCTTGTAATGGCTGATGAGATTTGTAATGAGATATACTAAGAATGCCACTGTGTTTAGAGCCTTAATCAAAAAAAAAAAATACTATCAACAGCCTACTTGAATTCGTAACTCAGAAGTTTTTAGTAAAATATTTCTGTAATGAAAAAAAGGGTTTAGTAATATTAGTTATATTTTCTGTCCTCTGTAATTACAGTTTTATGGAAGCAAAGATACTGTTAGATTGTTCTCTCATTTCCTATATGTGTTGAAAATTTTGGATTCCAAAACCATTTACAATTTCTCTTGTCTTATAAAATGATTTGTTCAGAACCATTTATTTTTAACTAATATGTATCAAATGACAGCTGCTAAAATTCAAAAGGCAGTAGTTTTACCATGGAGCATAACCTCTGCATATTAATTAATAGCTATCTAAGGGGAAAATGTTTGCTTTAGTACACTAAGGAATCTTTAATTCAGCAGTAATGGTTTAAAGGACATTTGAATTGATAATTAATTGAGATACACAAGTAACATATTAAAAGCACTGGTCTTCTCCAAAATACTGAAATTATTTTAGTTTCTAAAATCTAGCTATAATTACACAAATTTTAGTCGTGGAATGCAGTTCTTTTTTTTTTTTTTTTATTTAATGGACACTTGATTGGCTAAAATGTGAACCCAAAAAGAGGAATGATTTAAAGAAGTAATATCAGTTTTAATTTTGAAGTTTATAGAAACTGGCACACTTAAAATTGTCCAAATTTTATAAAAGAAGCTGCATTTCCATATTCTGTTTTTAGGGCTAGAAAGTTATCAACTGTGGAAATGCAAAATAGCTTTGAGAAAGGTGAAAGTTGGTGCTAACTATTGCTTATAGAAAAATTCTTTTTTTTTTTCCCCCAACAGCTAGTAATTAACAAAAATTTAGAAATTATACTCCATAATCACCTGTCTCCTGTTCATCTGCTTTTAGTTTTTGGACAAATGGGCATATGCTCTTAATTTCTGAACATTTTTATCTGCTTCTTTATTAAATATATTTCTTTTCATTTCTCTCCACAGGGAATATTGGAAATTCTTTCATTATAGATCCCATTTTGGGCACAGTTAAAATTGCAAAGGAACTCGATCGTAGTAGCCGAGAAGAATACAATTTAATGGTAAAGGCTACAGATAAGGGAAATCCTCCACTGAGTGAAGTCACTTCTGTTCATATATTTGTCACAGTTTCTGATAATGCTGCACCAAAATTCACATCAAAGGAATATTCTATAGAAATCAGTGAAGGCACTAGCATTGGTAGTTTTGTCGGAATGATAACAGCATACAGTCAGTCTTCTGTGGTTTATGAGATAAAAGATGGCAATATAGGGGATGCCTTTGATATCAATCCAAACTCAGGAGTTGTCACTTCTCAGAAGATTCTTGATTTTGAAACCTTACCTGTTTATACACTGACTGTTCAGGGAACCAACATGGCCGGTTTGTCCACTAATAATACTGTTTTGGTGCGTCTTCAGGATGAGAATGATAATGTACCAGTTTTTACGCAAGCAGAATATATAGGGCTTGTCAGTGAATCTGCTTCAATTAACAGTGTGGTTCTGACAGACAAGAATATCCCGCTGGTAATTCGAGCTACAGATGCTGATAAAGATTCAAATGCTTTGCTTGTTTATCAGATTGTTGAACCATCTGTCCATAAGTATTTTGCCATTGATTCTAGTACTGGCGCCATTCGGACTGTAACAAGCTTGGACTATGAGGAGGCAAATATTTTCCACTTTTCAGTGCAAGTACATGATATGGGGGCACCACGTTTATTCGCTGAATATGCAGCTAATGTTACTATTTATGTAATTGACATCAATGATTACCCTCCTGTTTTTTCAAAAGATTTGTATGAGACATCCATTTTGGTGCCAACATATAAAGGAGTGCAAGTTATCACTGTGAATGCTACCGATGCTGATTCAGGAGCTTTTTCACAATTGATTTATTCAATCACTGAAGGTAACATTGGAGAAAAATTTTCAATAGACTCTGAGACTGGAGTTATAACAATACAAAATACAACTCAGTTAAGAAGCAGGTATGAATTGACAGTCAGAGCATCTGATGGCAGATTTGCAAGTACTGCATATGTAAAAATTAATGTGAAGGAAACCAAAGCAAGTCCACTTAAGTTCACCCAGAGTTCCTATTCTGCAGTAGTGCAAGAGAATTCCACTGAGGCGAAAACAATAGCTGTTGTTACTGCTGTAGGAAATCAAATGAATGAGCCTTTGTTTTATCATATTTTAAACCCAGACAGCAGATTTAAAATAAGTTACACTTCAGGAGTACTTTCAACCACAGGAATACCATTTGATCGTGAACAGCAAGAATCTTTTGATGTAGTGGTGGAAGTCACAGGGGAGCATAAACCATCAGTAGTTGCACACGTTGTGGTGAAAGTCACGGTAGAAGATATAAATGATAATGCTCCAATTTTTGTCAATCTTCCATATTATGCTGTTGTTAAAGTAGACTCTGAAGTAGGTCATATTGTTAGGCGTGTCACTGCTGTAGATAAAGACATGGGTAAAAATGGAGAAGTTCATTACTATCTTAAAGAACATCATGAACACTTCCAAATTGGACCTACTGGTGAGATCTCACTCAAGAAGCCATTTGAATTGGACACACTGAATAAGGAGTATCTTGTCACAGTGATGGCAAAAGATGGGGGAGACCCAGCCTTTTCTGCTGAAGTTATAGTCCCAATCACTGTTATGAATAAAGCCATGCCAGTTTTTGAGAAGCCTTTTTATAGTGCGGAGATACCTGAAAACATCCAGCTACATAGCCCTGTTGTTCATATACAAGCCAACAGCCCAGAAGGACTTAAGGTGTTTTATAGTATCACAGATGGAGATCCTTTCAATCAGTTTACTATCAACTTCAATACTGGAGTAATAAATGTTGTTGCTCCTTTAGATTTTGAAGCCCATCCAGCCTATAAACTAAGTGTTCGAGCAACTGATTCCTTAACTGGTGTTCATGCTGAAGTGTTTGTAGACATAATAGTGGAAGATATCAATGATAATCCTCCTCTATTTAAAAAGCAATCTTATTCTGCAACCCTTTCTGAAGCATCTGTAATTGGAACATCTGTTACTCAAGTTAGTGCTACTGATGCTGATTCTGGAACAAACAGAGGAATTTCCTATCACTTGATTGAGAATAATAGCAAAAGCCATGATTATTTCCACATAGATAGCAGCACTGGGCTCATTCTGACAGCAAGATCTTTGGATTATGAACAAACCCAGCAATACAAATTACTAGTAAGGGCTGTAGACAGTGGAATGCCTCCACTGAGCAGTGACATCATTGTAATAGTTGATGTAACTGACCTCAATGATAATCCACCCATATTCAGCCAGTTGCTTTATGAAGCTAAAATTAGTGAACTGGCTCCCCGTGGACATTTTGTAACCTGTGTAAGAGCTTCTGATGCAGACAATTCAGATGTAGACAAATTGGAGTATTCCATTCTGACAGGTAATGATCACATGTATTTTGCAATTAACAGCAAAACTGGCATCATCACTATCTCAAACCTGCATAAACAAGCCTTGAAGCTGCATTACAATCTTAACATTTCTGTGTCTGATGGGGTCTTCAGAAGTTCAGCTCAAGTGCTGATAACAGTAACTGGAGCAAATTTACATAGCCCAATTTTCAGTCAAAATGAGTATGAGGTTGAACTAGCTGAAAATGCACCATTGCATACCCTGGTGATTGAAGTTAAAGCAACAGATCATGATTCTGGTACTTATGGCCACATCACTTACCATATTGTAAATGACTTCGCCAAAGACAGATTTTATACTAATGAGAGAGGGCAGATATTTACTTCTGAAAAGCTTGATCGTGAAAAACAAACAGAAAAAGTAATTGCTGTTAGTTTAATGGCCAAGGATGCTGGAGGAAAAGTTGCTTTCTGCACTGTAAATGTGATACTTACAGATGATAATGATAATGCCCCTCAATTCCGAGCAACAGAATATGAAGTAAATATTGGTTCTAATGTTCCTAGAGGTACATCTGTCATCAAAGTTTTGGCCTCTGATGCTGATGAAGGTACGAATGCAGATATTACATATGCCATTGAAACAGAGTCTGAAAGTGTTAAAGAGAATTTGGAAATTAATGCATCATCTGGTATCATTACTACAAAAGAAAGCTTAATTGGTTTAGAAAATGAGTTTCTAACTTTCTTTGTTAGAGCGGTAGATGGTGGATCCCCACAAAAAGAATCAGTTGTTCCTGTTTATATTAGAATACTTCCACCAGAAGTGCCTCTTCCAAAATTTTCAGAGCCATTTTATTCTTACACCATTTCTGAGGACATTCCTATTGGAGCTGAGATTGACATTATACAAGCAGACCATAAACAGACATTAGTCTATTGTCTGGTAAAAGGCAACACACCTGAAAGCAATAGGGATGAATTCTTTGTAATTGATAGCCAAAATGGAAGGCTGAAACTGGAGAAGAGTCTTGATCACGAGACAACTAAGTGGTATCAGTTTTCAGTGCTGGCACAGTATACAAATGAAGATTACAGTGTTGTTTCCACAGTAGATGTAAGCATTCAAGTAAAAGATGCAAATGACAATAAACCTATTTTGGAGTCCAGTCCATATGAAGCTTTCATTGTAGAGAACCTGCCAGCTGGAACAAGAGTCATCCAAGTAAAAGCAACTGACCTAGACTCGGGCATCAATGGGCAAGTTACATATAGTCTAGATCCATCGCAAGAACTGGCGGTCATAGAGTCTTTTGCCATAAACATGGAGACTGGTTGGATTTCCACCCTCAAAGAGCTTGATCATGAGCAATGTAATAAGTACAAAATTACAGTGATTGCATGTGATCGTGGTGAAAAAATTCAGTTGTCTTCTGTGACAGTGGTTGAAGTTATGGTTACAGACGTGAATGACAACCCTCCGCGTTTTACGGCAGAGATATACAAGGGGACAGTCAGTGAAGATGATCCACCTGGTGGTATAATTGCTATCTTGAGTACCACTGATGCTGATACAGAGGAATCTAACAGACAAGTCACTTATTATATTACAGGTAAATCTTTCAAAACATCAAAGTATTAACTTTAGTTATAAAAATTAGGATGATATAGTGAAATATAAGATTACACAAATTTGAACTTGGGGTGTTGTGAGAAAATAATTAGAAATAATTGATACAAAACTAAAAAAATGTTAAACTCTCAGAAGCCATCAGAATATCTCTCTTTTCATTTATGTGCCTGGCTTAAAGATAGTTCCATTAGAATGTTTTTTGTCTTTTGATATTGAATTCTACAGGAGTTGTACTTGCACTGAAATAAAGAGTGCAAGTAAAAACTACAACAAAAATATTCAGTAATATAATAGATGGAATGTAGCTTAAATTAATCTTCAGTAGTAGAATAATTTAATGTTTTTCTTGTTTAGCATAGGTGTTTTAATATGATGTCTTCTGTAGTGTTTCATTAATTGTCATGGTAACCTTAACAGTTAATAGCAACTGCATTTAAATTCCTTGCATGAGTCTTCTTTTAAACCAACTACTTTGAATAAAGGAATTACAATTTTTTTTGTACAAAGCCACAGTGGGTGTGTATTATGGGGGCTCTGTGTTTTGTTTGCTTGCTTGCTTGTTTTTGTTTTTATTTCCTGTTCACTCTTTAACCTAAATAGTTGAATTGTCACTTTTGCTTGAGTGACATATTTTTATTGATTGGTTTAGGAGGCGATCCCTTGGGACAATTTGCTGTTGAAAACATACAGAATGAATGGAAGGTCTATGTCAGAAAGCCTCTAGACAGGGAAGAGAAGGACAACTACCTTCTAAACATTACAGCTTCTGATGGAATATTTGCAAACAAAGCTGTGGTGGAGGTTAAAGTCCTTGATGCTAATGACAACAGCCCTGTTTGTGAAAAAGTAAGCTTTGACAGCCTCATCTTTTATTTTGCTTTTTGCACTATTTTCATTCAGTACAGTTTCATTTTAAAATTCACTTCTTGAGTAACCTCTCCAGAGATGAACAAAAAAATATTGGTTTTCTGAGCTGGTGTTATAATGAGTTTTTAACAAAAATATACCTTGAGGTGTTTTGATACAAGCTGCTGAATGAGGGGGAACTCTATGGAAAATTCCTGTGCAATTTAAATACTCTTGATAACTTAATTGCCTCACACAGGAACGGGGGAATTGAATAATATGCATTGTATTTCTGATCTTTGTTTTTCATATCAGTTGCAAGCATTGCAAAAGTAAGACAGATTGCTTTATTTTGCTACCCTAGCAGTACATATAGTCATTTCCATAGAAAGCAAGGTTGCAAAGAAGGTCAGATATTGGACCTGCATGTTACTGCTATGTACATCTAATGGAGGTGGAGGAAGAATAGTGCTCGGCTCAGTGGTGTAGGAGTTACCGTTGACAGGAATGAAAAGGTGATAAACACAGGGAAACTGCATTAAGTTCAAATCCTTGAATTTTGTAATCTAATTGTCCAGGTTTCTTCACCTGACCTAGACAAACTATTTCTGCCTATAGAATTGAGGAATGGTAACAAAAAAGCAAAAATATATATACTTTATGGAGTGATCATATGTTTTTATTATTGTCATTCTTATCCATGTTCTTCTACTTTCTCTGCCAACAACTCTAGACTATTTATAGCCTGTGTGCGTTGTGTCACATTGAACACAGATTTTGTACCCTTTGAGAGCAAAGCTACATCTCTTCTTATTTTGTGAGGTGCCAGTGGGCCCTTAAAGAGTTTATTATTAGTCTTGTTATGTATTGAGTATGCCTCAGATAAAAATTTGACTATATTCAAATATTCGTTGTTTTTAGCGTTATATGCTTTTGTAAACTTAGAGCACTATGGGCATTTCAGCATTTTTATACATGTAACTACTGATGTCATTAGAATCAAGTACTTAGTGGCAAAGGTTCTTTTGGTCTGGTTTAAAGTGGAAACCTATAGCTCTGATGCGTTTTATAAAAGAAATGGCTTACTTCTTTATAAAAACAGTCAGATGTGAATGATATGGCCTAATAGATGAAGACTGGAAGTTGCCTGAAATTCACACCACCATGAGTAGGGTAGTCATTAAATTATTAATTAATCTCTGTTCCAGGTGTTTAAAGATCTTGGCTCTGTGTTAACACTCTAGAATCCCCAAGGTTATGAATGTCAGTAATAATTAATTACCTCATTGAATAGTGTATTCTATGTGAGGTAATTAATTAGAAAACCCCACAGCCTTATCATGTTTCATCCTCTGGTTCACTTCACATGTTACCAAATCCCCAAACATTCAAACAGATAATTACACCTGTCATTGCCCTATTTTTTCCTTCCCCATGGAAGCTCCACTTCTCTAATACCTTTTAACTTTGCAATGTTACTTTAAAACCTTTCAGGATTTATACACTGACACTGTTCCAGAGGATGCATCTCCTGGCAAACTGATCATACAGATCTCTGCAACCGATGCAGATATTCGTTCCAATGCTGAAATTACATATACACTGCATGGTGCCGGAGCAGAAAAATTCAAACTCAGTTCAGACACAGGTAACACTTGTTACGTAAATACAGCATGTAAAATTGGAGTCACAACCTTGAGTTAAAAATATTTCACCACTAAGTAAAACACATGTAAATGTTGATAACTTTCAATTTTTTGTACATTTTTAAGTATTAATTTAATATTAAATTGCTTTGGAGTTGAATTGAGGAAGTATAAAATTAAGTGAAGAATAAATAAACAGGACTCCTTGATTCCAGAAGTCAGTTGAAATCAGGTCCTAGCAAATGTCTGTGTCATAAAGATGCAGACTAAAAGTGTGCCTTTTAATTATTGGTTGCTTTGATATATTATTTTACGTAATGCTTAACAACCATAATGCTACATACTTGAACTTAAATAACAAGACACTGCTGGTTTGGGGCCTTAATCTTTCTGGTACAATCAGAGAACAGAATAACAGGCAGAAACCTTATGCTCCCAGTTTTGCAACTAGAGTTAGGGATTTGGATGGGATGAATGAACCAACAATACCTAAAACTCACTTAGAAGCATTAAGTGATTGATCTGTACTTCATTGTATGCTGAATTGCTACGTTTTATGCCAGTAATGAAGCAGTAGTTAGGGCAAGAGTAAGCAACTCTCAACACAAGTGCCAAAAGATATTTTGCTTGGCGCACACACCTTAGGGTGGATGGCAGGGAAGGGGCCAGGGCTGCGCTGCCCCAGCAAGGGTTGGACCCGTTGAAGCTCCCCTGCTGTCCATCCCAGCACACCAACATTTTACAAAGTCAAAGTTGTGGGTGTGTTTGGCACTGTGCCCAAAAACCATTGCCGACTCTTGAGTTAAGACATAATGGTTCACTCTTAGAGCCAGAGCCACCTAGTCAGTTCTGTTAGTGCAGTTACAAAAAAAAAGGTTTATCAGGAAATGATAGAATCGCAGAGAGGGATCTCAAGGTGTGTAAAAACAGGTTTGGGGAAGCATAAAGAAGGAGCATCAGATTTCTAGGATAGTAGAACAGATCGTGCTTTCCAAATTCAGTACGAAGTGTCTGCTGTGCCTGGGTTTTTTTTACGTAAGTTCAGCACTTCTAGAGATGGGAATCCTGGCAGACTGAATAGATCAGAATACCTGCGTTTTGGAAAGGAGAGAGGACCTATGTAGACCCAGGTCCTAGTCTGCCTTTAAGACATCTGAATGCCAGTAGGAAATTTTAGGCATCTCTGTCTTGTAATATGATCTTATCCCACTGTCTTTGAGTCCTTGGCAAAATGTTAATCCATCAATGTTTTTAACTCTGCTTCAACTTAACTTTAAGACATTGGGGGAGAGAAGGAAGAAGAGGCCCTGCACACCTTTTCCCCAGTAGCAGAGTGGTCTGGGCATTTGGCTATGAAGTGTGGGACCTGGATTCTAGGTCCCATTCAGCCAGAGCAAGTTTGAATCTATGTTTCCATTTTCTCCTAGCCACTAGGAAATGAGCCAAGCAGAGATGAAGGTATATTCCATCCATCCTATTGATGCTGTGCCACTGAGCGTAAATACAGGAGTAAGGGGACTAGAAGGAGAGAATTCAAGAGGGGACCTGAGTCTATAGCCCTGTAAGGAGGGAAGGAACACTTGACTCTGGTCTTTCTCTTATTTCTTTTTTATATATATTTTTATTAAATAGTAATTAAATAAAATGTATACAAGCACTGGAATGAGGCCAAAACCTTGGGCTCCTTCCCTTGCAGAGGTCCCCCCTGACCAGGCAACAATTATGCTCCTGGTTACTTGCATTCCTTGTGAACTCCTGACTCCTGCATTTTCTTCTTCCTTGTGGCTCAGTTTAAACAACAAGGATCAAGGATGCCTGTAGCCATGTTTTGCCCATATTCTGATGATCGGGGTTGGAAAGTGGCAGACATGGATTCAAAGCCTCTCAGGCTTACTGGAGGCTAGGATCCAGGTCTCCCAAGGTCTTTCTTTCATCAGCAAGTCTAAGCAGATGATATAAGCAGATAAGCACAGGCTCTTGTCTTTGCCTTGACAATCCTCACCAACTCCTGCAAGGAGGTAAGCACTGTAATATATAATTCAGTTTTTTAAATTGGTGCCACTTAGTTCACAGAAGTTATGGAGAGTGCCTCGAGTCCAGTGAGGGGTTCCTTGTGTACAAAAGAGTTGAGAAGTAATGTCCTTCTTTTGCTCTGGGCTATTGGGCCAAATGTAGGTGAAGTATTATCCTTCTCTTCACAGAATAGGATCCCAAAATGATTGAAGCCCATCAGATGTAACCCTGAATCAGATGCCTTAGGGGCAGGAGCTTGCACACATCCTTATGCCTAGCATTCTGATGGGCTGTCTGTAGGTGACACTCTGCTTAAGGTTTATGTGCTTCAGAGGCACATGTGTGGCCTCTAGCCAAAATGGGAGAACTATATATCTACATGGGCATAATGGACATTTTTACATGTGCTCAGGGGGAGGAGGGAGGATGCTTTAATTAAAGCATCTCCGAGAGCCACTCTAATTAAAACACCCATAATGTCCATGTACCTTGTCCTTGTCCCCCTGCTTCAAACTGATGGCGGGGGCACTTTAACTGAAGCTTGTCGAACAAACTTTAGTTAAAGCACCCCTGCCACCATTTTGAAGTGCAGGCATGCTGATATATGAGACGCAGAGGCTGCTGGAGAGCACTTATTAACGCTCTCCAGCAGACTCGATTAATTGAATAATCACAGTGCTTTGGAGCAGTCTCCCCACACATCTACAGGCACCCAGTAGGATTAACTTCTAGGCTACTCATTGAGAGAAAGAGAATTGCATGCCCATTTATCCAAGTGTGTGAATTTCTTTTCTGTTATTTTGCCCAATTAGCCACATGGTATTGAATATTCAGTAGGCAAAGTAGGATCTGGGCCATCTTCGCCATCTCATGTGCAGATTTTCTTTTCTTTTTCTTTTGTCTGTAGGGTGAATCAAACCTAATCCTAGCTTTAGAACAAAGTAATTATCTCCCACCAAGTCATTTGCAAAAATTTCTCCCTTTGGATTTGTTAGTATAAAGAGAGCCTGTAGCCTGCCCTCATTATAAACACTTCTTTCCTCATTGCAAGGACACCACAGTATACATTTCCTTCTTACTTATCATTCCATTAAAGGAAGGAACTAAATCTTTATTTTATTTAACTGTTTTTTCAAATAATATGTTTTTCATTATTGTGTATATATACATGTCTGCATACACATGTACACACATGCTTGTATACAGTATATGCACATATTTACTGTATTTTTTGGTATACAACAGATGGTCAGCTTCAGTTTCAGAGGGATTTGAAAGCAAAGCCAAAATGGTTACTCTTATAAAGCAAAAGGTAACCATTGACAGGTTTTTCTCAAAACAGGGCTCATAAGTGTAGTATGTCTTGACTCAGTTGTTGACAGTAGATGCATCTACCTGTGAAACCAATGTGATGCAATAAACTCCAGTGCAGTATTGCTCCTGCATTTACATGTGTGCCCAGGACAGCACATTGAGCTAGGTCAGAGCAGCCTCAGCTGGCAAGGAGTCCCAAGGGTCAGCTTGCTAGCCTGAAGTTGTTCTTGCCCAGCTCAGCGTGCTGCGGAGAGGCTGGCTAGGGCACAAGGGTGCTCCAGAGTGGGGCTAGCCAACTGCCATCCCCTACACCAAAACACCCAGCCAGCCCTGTCAGCATCTACATGTAGGTTGTTGTACACTAAATAGTTTACAAGTACTAATCTACAGTGTAGTCAGTTAGTTTACTGTGACCTAATAAATGTATATGTGTAGACACAGTGACTTTGCCACAGTAAACGTCTCATGTAGATGTACCCTGTCATCCACAAAAGGAAAAAGGTTGTTTAGCTTTTAGACTGTAGCAGAAATCTTTCATAGAAATTGCTATACATTACAAATAAATAGGGGGTGCTTAGTTCTTGTGACTTGAACAGGTCCATTCATTTTACAATTGTTATTGCATTTATAGGTGAACTAAAAACATTAATGTCACTTGATCGTGAACAGCAAGCTGTTTATAATCTTTTGGTGAAAGCCACAGATGAAGGAGGAAGATTCTGCCAAGCTGATATTATTCTGACTCTAGAAGATGTGAATGACAATGCCCCAGAGTTTACAGCTGATTCTTACTCCATTACAGTGTTTGAAAACACAGAGCCTAAAACTTTATTGACAAGAGTGCAGGCTACAGATGCAGATGCAGGTATATGCTGTTTAAGCAATACTTCTCCCATGGAATCAAATTGCTGTCTTTAGTTAGTCTTATCTTAGAGATGTTGAGTCTGTCAGTGGGGCTGGTGGGTCATCCATAGTCTTTCAAGGTTGGATTTTTAAATTATATATTTAGGTTTAGTAAGTCAGATATAACTTTCATCTTGATGAAACGTGGATTGGAACATGTACATTTGTCACAAACGTCAATTGGAACGTGTACATTTGTAAACCCAACGCACCTGGTTTAATTGTGTGCAAAAATATGGATGAGGAAAGTTTAAGGGTCTAATTCTCCTTTCCTATGCATTGATTTCACAATATCTCAAGTCTTTTGGCATTTTCCTGTTTTAAAAAGACACTCAAGTTCCTGTGTGCTCAAATAAGTATCTGTTTACAGAGGTTTATTTTGAGTGCCCCATTAATCTAATCACAGGAGTATCATATAGTTTAGCTCCATTAATTATACTTTCATATAGCATATCCTGATATTGAGATATAAGTAGCTTTCCTTTTGCTATCACTGTATAGCTATGGAGTGTTACATAAATAAGTTGTGAGAATGACATTTAAAAGAATTTTTTTGTGTTTATAAACCCAGAAGAAGAATGCAGAAACACAATTTCTATGTCTAAGGGTATAAAACCTTCAGGTCTGTCAGGTCATGATGATCAAATTGTAGTATTAGTTTGTATGGCCTTATTTTTGAGAAACACGTTGTATATGTCATGATACAACTTTGCATAATGGGAAGATAGCAAAATAGAGCTGCTTTCACACTTTGCCAGTCTTTGTGGCTCATAAGTAAAATGATTGGCACAGAATGTTATGTTCATTTTTAATACAGAATTCTTTCCAGAAAAGGGTTCTTGTTTATATTGAATGCTTGCTTTTAAATAAACTTACTGGATCTGAGTTTAGGTATTTGATATATCATGGCCACCTATTTCTAAGCTTCCAAAATAGAGAAGTTTTTCATTTGAAATTATAATTAAATGATATTTTATCTGTACAATAAATGTTAGCTTAACCTTTTAAAATCAGATGCGACCTTATTCATGTCTTCTGTATTTGACAGTAGCTTTTATAGTTATGTAAATTTGCTCTAACATAGACAAGTGTTTCCCGTTAGCTTTTCATTTATATAGCTGTCTAGATCTGTTATTATAGAAATGCACTGTCATTTCATGTTCCATTATTGTTTCTAAATGCAGGTGTTAACCGTAAAGTTCACTACTCACTGGTGAACTCTGCAGATGGACAGTTTTCTATTGATGAATTATCTGGAATTGTTCGATTGGATAAGCCTTTAGATCGGGAGCTGCAGGCAGTATACACTCTAAATTTAAAAGCAGTAGATGAAGGTTTACCTAGAAGATTGTCCTCTACTGGTACCCTTGTGGTTTCTGTTTTGGATATAAATGATAATCCACCTGTGTTTGAGTATAGCGAGTACAGTACCAATGTATCAGAGGACACTTTGGTTGGAACAGAGGTTCTTCAGATTTATGCTGCCAGCAGGGACATTGAAACCAATGCTGAGATCACCTATGCAATAGTCAGTGGAAATGAACATGGAAAATTCAGTATTGATTCAGCAACAGGTAACAGCATATAATTGTCAGTTAACAAAAGCATGTATGTTACCACATTCTTGTCATATTATTTTTACTAAGCAATGTGTAACAATATTGTGTCTTGCCACTTCTTAGCTAAGCAGATGGGCATATGTTCTGTAGAATCCATGCTACCTTAATGATTTGTTTGCTTCATATTCATGCTAAATATGAGCAATAGTTTAAAAACAGTCTTGGAAAGAAGTGCAGTAAAATATAAAGCGTTAACTGAATTTAAATAATCTGGTAAATGTTACTTAAGTTACCTTTACTTAGTGTGCAAGAATCCAAAATGGTCTCCACCCTGAAGAAAAAAAACAATGACTTTAGAGAATTTTAATAATCTGTTCACATACATCATTACATTTAATCAAGATGATTGGTTAGACATTGTAAAAGAAAGATCTGAGACTAAATTGGCATGGAAAATTAATTATTTGTCCACAAAGATGGTAATTGTAGGACATTTGGTAAGACATTGGGAAAAGATTGTTGAGTACAATAGTTCGGTGTTTCTGGCCTAACAATAGAGTTTAGGACTGAAGGTCATTCAAACGTAAATCATTTGTGTAAATTTCACCCTTTATTATTAACATATTGGAAAAGAGTGGCATATCACAATGCTACTTATGTTGTGTTTCCTATATTCCACAGGTTTTTTGTCTAGGATATAGTCAGGAAAAAGTTTTTCTTTTCTAGTACTGTCTCTACATCCAAAGTTGCATTAAGAAAATAAATGCTATACCAGGTGAAACCACTGGTCCATCTGGTCCAGTATACTTGTCTCCAACAGTTCCAGGAGTGGTTTCTACAGAGGGAGAGCATTGAATCGGTCGTAACTAGAATGATTTATACCTAGAGTACCGTGCCCCTTCCTAGTAAGCATGCAGTTATTCTAGAATAAAGTGCTTTTTAGTAGTGTAGCTTGTTGGAAGAGACGAGATGTCCTGGGGGGAAGAAAGTACTTTATAATGGTAGAACTATATCTGTACTAGGGGCTGTGCCACTTAATTTAGTAAAAGCTCACCTTTAACCAAAACAGTTTTAGCAGGCAAAATCTCTTTCAAGCCCAGATAATTTTGCTCCTTCCATTGCTCACTCCTCCCTAACATCAAAGATGGTTGCTATGTAAGGGAGATCAAAGGTTAGGTTCAAGTATTCTACTTGGTTTGATGCAAAATAAAAACAGGATGTATTTTTCTAATGATTGTTGGTAATTAAAGAACAAAGGAATGAAAATTGTCAGAAAAATACCAATTTTAGAGTTCTAAAGCAGAGTGTTCATGATGGGTCCTGATTTCATCAAAGGTTTACACCAGTGTAGTGCAGTGATAAATCAGGTGCTTAACATCAAACAGGATAAACTGCAAAGCAATAGTAAGTGGTGCTGTGTTAATATTAGACGTTACAATTGCAATTTGTTTTTCCAGGAGCCATTTTTATTATTGAAAGCCTGGATTATGAAAGTTCCCATGAGTATTACTTGACAGTGGAAGCGACAGATGGAGGCACACCTTCATTAAGTGATGTTGTAACAGTGAATATTAATGTAACAGATATCAATGACAATACTCCAGTGTTCAGCCAAGATATGTACACTGCAGTAATCAGTGAAGATGCTGTACTTGAACAGTCAGTCATTATGGTAGGTATTACTGTGTTTTTTCTATCATTCTTCCCTTATAGAACAATAAAATATTAATTGGAAGGTGAGTATACATGCATAGATACAATCTGCTTTGTAGTAAGTTGTCTGTTTTTAAACATTTTTCAGAACTGGGCATGCTAAATGTACACAAAACTGCACAACGTTTTGAGATGCTTGTAATTTATTTATATGGATTGCAATTTCAATTTTTAGAAAGACCCCAGGGAATATATTATGGCTGACATTGATCTGTTCCAATATTGGATTTTTTTCCTTGAGAAATCTGTAATATACAGACCTAAAACGTATGTGCCTTCCCTTATGAGAAAAAGAAATGTAAAGTCTACCTAGACCTGTTTTAAATGAGAATGTAATATCCTCTAGGTTATGGCAGATGATGCTGATGGACCTTCAAACAACCACATTCATTACTCAATTATAGATGGCAACCAGGGAAGTCCTTTTACCATTGACCCTTCAAGGGGTGAAATAAAAGTGACTAAACTTCTAGACAGAGAGAAGGTAAGATGTGTACCTTTGAAAAGTTTGGATTCACTTAAATAGATTAAAAAGCAGATAACTGACACTGCTATTTTTGATCAATATTTATTTAAATTATAGAATCTTAAAAAATAAGGGCTGGAATTGACTTCAAAAGGTCATCTAGTCCACTCCCTGCTCAAGGTGTTTTAAAATTACTTTAAGTATAAGGTTTTAGGTAAGGAAAGTAAAACCATCTGTTTGTGACATTACTGTGTGTGTTTCAGGTTATAATTTTTTATTAATTATTTTATATGCTACATAGTAGAGCTTTGGTGTTCGTCTGGATAACCAGGGTATTAGGCATGCATTAGATGGATTTAAATCTTTCTTTCTAAATTAATAATAAAAAACTATAACAACTTCACTTAAATGTGAATCCTTCTTTTTTAGATTTCAGGATATACCTTGACAGTGCAAGCTTCAGATAATGGAAATCCACCTAGAGTCAACACAACTACTGTAAACATTGATATATCTGATGTAAATGACAATCCTCCAGTATTCTCAAAGGGGAACTATAGCATTATCATCCAGGTAATCTAAACATAGTACTGTATACATTTTAGCAATCAAACTACATACATCTTTTCAATATTAATTTGTAACTGGAAGAGTTTTGCAAAACATCATAAAAAGTGTTATTGGTTTATTTTATGTTTTATTACTTAAGGCTGACTAAGTATCAGTGGGACTGTTGTCCTCACCATATGCTTATCAGTGTAAATCAGAGATATAGAGTCTGTAATCTACTCTGCAGCCCTGTGGAAAACTTGAAATAGGATCCCTCAGTTTTTGCGAGTACATTTGTATTTAGGTTTACAATATGTCTAACATTCAAAGTACCTATACAGTACCATACAAAATATATCAGTCATAAATTGACTGGCTTGTTTTGCAAGAGATTATGTTTAGAAAATTATATTTAAGCTTATCTTTAATTGTAAGTGTTTTGCACAGTTGCATGTACACAAAGATCTAATTCATATTTGCCAACTCCATGGGTTGGCAATAGTTAAAAAGGAGAGATTTTTCTTGTTGCTGAAAAGCAGAACATTATGGCTAATTAAGAGATGCTGATCAGCTTTAAAATAAATGCTCTTTACATCTCATATAGTACAGATGGTAGGTCTGATGTTATATGGGCTGAAGTATTGAAGCAAAGAAATAAGGATAACAGGGATACACTAAAATTTTAGAGATTTTACTTTAATATTGAAGATACCATTTTTCATTGACTCTACTCTTCAGGCATATGTCAGGGAAATGATCTAAATCCAACTGGCTAAAATGTAACGGAATTAGAAAAGAGAACCAATAGGGAAGTACTTATGAGTTGAGGAAATGCTACAATATATTTCATTCTTATTGAGAGCTGATCATAGCTAACTGGTCTGTTTGGATTTTGTGTTTTATGCCTTTGTCCTTATGTAGGAAAGTCAAAATAGGGTGCCTGCTTAAATTTCTCCATGTTAACAAAAGTGTGTTGGAGGAGAGCAAGTTATCCTTCATTACAAGAGAAAGGAGAATGAAAGAGAGTAGCAATATTTTTCTCTAAAAACAGTACTTTTATTTTCTGTCCTTGAGGTTGGTAGGTGCTCATGCATGGATTAAGATGACAAATAATTAAAAGGTTATATTCTCATATCTATTAATATCAAACCTAAAACAGAGCCAGACCAAAAGTATAGCTGATCTATAAGCTTTACAATTTCAGGCTGAGGTGAAAAAACTCCTTTACTCATAGGCAATGGGGCAGGCAAAGGTGAGGGTATTCTTCATCCACCCATTGAAGCAGCGCCATTTGAGCATAAAGGAATGGAAGAGTAATGGGATCAGAAAGGGAACTAACAAAGGAACTCTTTGCTAATACAAAGGTAATAGTGACTGTATCAGTGGCTCTTCTGTTCTCAACACTGAGGTATATTAGCAGGAGATGAGAGGGTTTTAGAAGACTTTTTATTAAGGCTTTTGGGGTAGAGTATACATCAGATCAATCTCTTAGATGCTTTAACTCTCATTGATGCAAGTTTCTCTCTTTTTATGGTGTCATATATCAACTTCCAAATCTATGAGCCAATTACTAGTATTATCACTTAAATGTGCAGATTCCATCTACCTTGTCTGGGCATTTGTAAAGATCACAGCTTTTGATTAGGTGTTGTGCTGTCTGCTGGACTCTGCATTCACACAGAGGGCTGTCCAAGATGTTCATCTTGTGAAGTATAGTTTTGAAGCATCCATATGCAGATCTCAGTCTGTTCAGCTTGACCCATAGTTCTCTGTTGAGGTCATACCAGATGAGGGACTCATTTGGTGTTAGTAGAAAATACTGTAGGAAGAGATCTGACTTTTCCCAGCAGTCAGCCCACTCCGTTTTTGCCCATAGGTTTGGATCAATAGTCAGAATCTCTTCCAGGAGCTTGTGGGCTTCATGTACAAACAGTTTTTGACTTGTGAGTCTCTTAAGCCTCTATCTGTTTGGGTCTTCAGTTAACAGTTGATGGAGCAGGTGATTTTTGTCTTCTCTTGCCTCTGTTGCCTGTAACAATGTTAGAGTCTGTCATCTTCTATCACTTGGTCTAATGACCTAGAATACATGGAGTATATCTGTGTATGTGTAGGTTGGGCAGACTGTTATGAGTCTCAGTGCACTCTTGAGTACAGTGTAAAGTTTTTTTCCAGTGTGACACCTTCTGAATTGTACAGGAACATAACATTCTGCTGGGGCATATATCATTGCAAGTGCAGTGGTTTTGAGCATTTTGAAGTTGGCACCCCATGTCGTGCTGACTAAACATCTTAAAGCAGCCACCAGTGCATTGACTTCATTGCTAACCTTCTGAATATGATGATTATAGGTGAGGAAATGGTTTAACCTACTAGGTAGGTTGGGGTATGCTCATGGGGATGTGATTACCTACTCTGATATTCAGGGTGCTCTTGGCTTAACAATTGTCCAGTTGGAAGAGCAGTAATATTAATTTATTGATGTTCAACTTTTAAGTGCAACTTGTGGAGATAGTGATGAGTTCCATATCAGCACTCGCTGTCTTTTCCAGTTATGTCTATTCCTTGGGCTACTATGGTGTCATTGTCAAGATAGATGTATTGTACATGGGAATGTGAAGTATGTACCCTGAAAAGTATTGGTGCTAGCACTCACCCTTGAGGAACTCCAGAGTTTATATTTTGCCTTTTCTTCCTTGGCTGGTAGTGCATTTGAATGATCTGCTGGAGATCATGTTCATGATGAAAGTGATAGCTTGCAGTCAGGTATCATAAAGTGCAGTTTGTATTCAAGGCCTTGATGCTGTCATAGGGTCATAGGTGGCTGTATGGTAAATTTAAATACCAGACCTGTTTTCTGACTGTCTTCCAATCCATTTTCTATATCAGATGTAAGTAATATAATTTGGTCAATGGTACACCACCTTTTCCAAAAGCCAACTTGTTCTTTTTGGACATGGGGATCTATTCCATTAAGGATTATATGCTCCAAAAATGTATATGTAATGCATAGTAGTGAGATGGGTCGGTAGCTCTTTAGATCCTCTGGTAATTTACTGGGTTTCAGGATACAAATGACATCAGCTTTTCTCCAGCTTTTTGAAAGTATGTTGCGTTCTAGACATTCTTACATGAATTTCTGAAACCATCTTTTCATTGCTGTTCTGAGTATGGTAGTGAATCCTAGAAATATCTCATCTGGTCCGGTAGCCTTACCAGTGTTTATTGGTTTAAATAGCTGCGTTGAATCGTTGTTAGAGTTGCGCGCAGTTTAAATTAAGGTTGGCATAGGGTGATTTAAGCTGTTCATAAGTCAGATAGATGTCTAATCATTTTGTATATTGCTAGCTTGGATTGCTGTACTTGCTGTTGTTGCATAGTATTTTCACAATGGACCCAGGGCAATGTCATTTTTGATGCCATTGTAAGGCAGTTGGTGTTGTGCCATGCTTATCTGCTCAAGTGGGTCATAGCCAATCCTTCAATGGTAGTAAGTCATCTCTCCTTTTTGATATTGTTCAATGTGGTAGTCCTCTGTTTTGTAGTACTCTTTTACAGTTGTAGGGTCATTGTATTGCTTAATGATATTAAAGAGCTTTTCTCACTGCTGGTCCCAGCATGGCACCCAATGGCTTCTGTAGCCTCTAAGTACAGTTTCTTCAAGTGTCTTGTAAAAGTAGCAACAAGAAAAGGGTCTCTCTCTCCCCCTCTCTCTCACCTCCTACTGTCCCAGCATGAACATAAAGATGGTGAGGCATTCTATCCCCTGTTATAGAAAATGATGAAACAGTGGGCATGTTCCCCGTTGCTCTTAAAGACATTGATACAAATCAGGTATTTAAGGCTACAGTTCTGTCCTAACAGACATACACATGATCACAGTAAATTCCTCAGTCAAGAAAAGAAATTGGTCTCCTGATTCTTACTTGCGCCTCTCATTTTTTTTCCTCCTAGAATTGAGATACTGCTTCTCAGACCACAGGGACTGTGATTGTCCCTGATTTGTGGCATGAGTGAAAATATTTTTAAATATGGTGAACCAAATAATTGGAAAATGTTGTAGACAATAAAAAACAAGAACAGATTTAAAATACTTATTTTTGTCTTCTGTTGTTATTGTCATTATTCACATTGAGTAATATCTTCCTCCGGTAATACAATCCTATTGATTTCATTCATAAACAGTTGCTCTAAGTAATCAGTCTGACAATAGTGTGTCTCCAGTTAACTTCTTTTTTTCTGTTATGAAGAAGAAATCCAAATTAGGCTATCACACTAATTACAGCATTTCACTGAAGCTGTCTGATGAGATGTTGTTATATCTTTATAGGAAAATAAGCCTATAGGATTTAGTGTGTTGCAGCTGGTAGTGACAGACAAAGATTCTTCCCATAATGGTCCACCTTTCATCTTCACCATCCTGAGCGGAAATGAAGACAACACTTTTCAGATTAACCAGCAAGGAGTACTTACCACATCTGTTGCTCTGAATCGCAAAGTGAGGGATCGTTACTTACTTCATGTTAAGGTATGCAATGCATGTTTCTGGCAGGCTTGCATCATCAAATTTAATTACTTTAAGTTTTATAGTTCTCTCTTTGCTTAGGGAATAGCCCCTTGCATGTGTGTGATAAGATTCTTTTATGTCAAATTGTGATTTTAAGACCCAACTTCTACAAGAAGGTATGTTTTAGTGAACCTAGTGATTTTCATGGGACTCCGTCTAGCTATAGATGTCTTCCCTTATGGATTTTATTGAAGGATTGAAGTATAAGGTGAACACCTGCCCTAAAGCTTTTGAAGAGCCTTGGATGTGGGGTTCCTCTCCCCACCCAAGAATACTTTTCCATCTGCATCTCCTACATTTCTTATTATGACGGTTACTGCTTGTTAGCAGCCCCCTGGGAAAGCAGCCAGCATCAAGGTCTGCCATTCTGTCCTCTTGAAGTACCTACTGCTTTATTATAGTCTTTCACTTTTCTTTCTGCAAGGGCTTCCAACTTATCATTGGAAAAAGTTGGAGAATGCTCCCATGTTCTTGAAAGGGTATAACAGTAATGTACAGTACAGCAGCACTGAAATCGTATCTGTTGGGTAAAAATATCTTTAATATACTAAAGTTGTTTTTTTCAATGGCACTTGAAAGTGCAATTTTTCCAGTTTCAGAAATCTAATGTTAGTAGAGCCTTGACAGCCTAGTGTTCAGTGTACATATGGTAAACATTTGCTCATATACAGCCATATGCTTATTCAGATTAGAGACTAATTTAGATGCTTCTACCCAATGAGCCTGATTCCTACTTCCTAGGGACCATGGGAGGGCAAGCTAGGCTGAAATGTACAGCTCCATGACCCCATGTCTACCCATCTGCAGCAGAGCACACTGCTCAGCGTTTGGGTGGCCAGCACATGGTCTTCTGGGGGACAAGGGAAGGCAGCAGTGGCAGTCCTGATACTAGCAGCCATAGACCCTGCTTATCTGTAGAAGACTGCAGTGAGCACAGGGTTCCAAACAAAGGCAAGAAAGCACTTACCAGGGCTGTGGAAAGCTTTGGTTGCATAGTTGATTTGGAGGAGATTCGGCCCAATTCGGCAGCCGAATCTCTGAATCCGAATCAAATCGGGAGACCCATTAAAAGGCCCGAATCAAATCTGAAGCCTCTGAATCAATTAAGAAAAGATTTGGAGATTCCGATCAGCCAGGGAGAGGCAGGCACAGCCAGGCAGCTGCAGGTTCTCTCATGGCTCCTCAGGCTGTTCCTGCCTCTCCCTGGGTGGAGGGAACCACGGGAGAAGCCCCAATAGCTGCCCTGCCCGGCCGCATCCCCGACCTGGCACTTTAAAAAAAAAAAAAAAAAAAAGCCCAGCACTTGTAGCTCTGGCAGTGGCCAACAGGGCTCATGGCAAAGCCCACCCCCCCACCCCCCACAACACACACACACAATGCAGGGCAGCGGGGATCATGTCGCCCCATTCTTCCCCCCCTCACCTGGCACCAGTGCGGCAGCTGTCCTATGGTGTGGGTGCAGCATGGCTGGTCAGGGCACTACACTCTGTCTGGGAGCTGGGGCCATTGGGGCTGAGTGGTGCCAGGCTCCCCAGGTGGAGCTGCCCCAGCTCCCAGACAGCTGCCCTGCCAAGCCACACTGCATCCATGCCATAGGTCAGCTGCCACATGGGGGCAGAGCCCTACTGCCCCACGCTGCACGGGGAGCTCTGCCAATGATCCCTGGTCCCCACTGCTGGAACCGGTGAGTGCAGGGCTTCCCCCCCCCCCCCAAGTGCTAGGAAGCTGGGGCCAGGCAGGGCAGCCATGGGGGTTTCTCCTGCGGCTCCCCTCATCTGAGGAGAGGCGGGCACAGCTAGACGAGCCAATGGAGAACCTGTAGTCACCCAGATGTGCCTGCCTCTCCCCAGCCAATCTGAATCTCTGAATCGGCGTCAAATCTCTGATTCTGATTTGGTCGAATCAAATGGGGACAGCAATTCAAATCACTGTCCTCTGAATCAGCTGAATCCGAATCCAAATCAAAAACTTCCCTAGTTGCACAAGTCTAGTGCTTACCTCCTCCCACAGGGGCTAGGTGCCACAGCATCGTTAAAGGGACCTTGTGGCACCCTGGTTGAGGTTCCCTGATCTAAGCTTTAGCATCTCTCACAGATAATAAGCTAAATGCACTTTAAGAGAGGCACTTGTGGCCTCTCTTTTTTTTTTGAATGAACCTTCTCTCAGGACTTATTCCCTAAAATGGATTCAGATGTTTCCTCCACTGTCAAACTGGATGCTGGCCTTCTGCCTACTGTGACAAATCATGATTATGTCAGCAAACCTGACTTGGGTTTGATACATGTAGTGTGTTCCCTGTTTGAGTTATGATAGTGGCATTCTACAACCAAACAGCCTTCTTAAACTAAAGTATTATTTAAATTATTTAAAACACAGGTATTTCAGAAATCTTACATAAAGACTAGTTTCTTCTTTTTTTACCTGCCTTTCACTAAAGCTTACTGCTTCCTAGGTCTACAGAAAATAGCAACTTCGGATTATTCTGTCAGTATGACCTTGAAAATTGAACCACTTACCATCCAGAAAGAGCTTGTGTACTGTTTAGAGTACTTTTATATATCAGTTCCTACCCTGGCAAAACACCCCAAGTCTGAATTCTGGAAGTGTTATTGTCCTGCGATTTGTCACTTTACCCTCTTTTGTTGGCAGGTTGCTTATCTCTGACTATTGCCATCCTTTGCTGGTTGTTTTTCTGCATAGCTCCCTCTAAGTTAGAACAGTCTGTTCGTACAGGGAAGTCTTACCAAACATGATTTAACTTCACTTCCCAGATCACACGTGACCTTCATAAAATTGCCATACCTCAACTTTCTTAGATCACAGTATCTACATTCCATTGCGGCATCTGAAATCTGTCAGTTTTGGTATATTCACATTGTCTCATCATTTGCTCTGTGTTGTTTAGAAGCACCTGTCCAACATGTAGGCAAACTTCTGTCTCCATACTTAAAGACATCTTTTATTAGACCAACTAGATGTTTACAAAAAATATCACCTCTACCACAAGTTCCGATTCCTTAAACATTTAAGTTACATAAATCTTGTTTTCAGTGCAGTGTTTTTGTTAGCTTTTTTATGCCAGTGCTGTAAATTGCCGAACTATAAAGGTGTTACCATGGATGTACATATATAGAAACATCTTGACAGTGAACATAGCACTTCCACACTGCTGCTTTTCGTAACATGAAAAGTGCATGCAAAATGTAACATAAAACCTGAGCGTATGATTTAAGCCCTGAAAAATTAAAAATCTTCTATTTTACTCTGTCTGACATACTCTTCAATGATCCTTGCAAACCTCAGGAGCTAGTTTAGCCGACCAACCAGTTTCTTCACTTTCCCTCTGATGCTAGCCACTTGTTGATGGTTATGACTAGACTCCTGATTTCTTGTATCTTTGTTGCCTTTCACTGGCATAGATTTTTGCCTTCACCTCCATTCGAGTTTCTGAATGGATTTTTGAGACCAGGCTTTCTCCATCCATGTTACAGGCCTATTTTTAAAAGTTTCACCAGCAATTCCTTGCCTTTTGACCTTTTCTTAAATTTAATTTTCTCTCTCTCAATAAAAAATTAGCAATAATAATAATTTTCTCTCTCTCAATAAAAATTTTTTTTCCCCAGTGGCTTATAAGATGTCCATAGCACTCGATTACATTTTCTTTATTTTTTTTTTTAAAGGGAAGTAATAGATATCAATTAACAGATCTCACAGTATTACCCTATGAAATCTCCAGCAGTGAATCAAGCAGTCTTCATGCAGCTTTCCTGGATCGATAGTTCAAAGTACCACAAAAATCCTTTTCAAATATAGCTTTAAATATACCAGTTTTCATTAATTCCTACATCTTGTCTTTCTTTCCTGCTTGCCCATTTGTTCATTGTTTAACTCTTCTTATCTGCTGGAATAAACAAATTGCCCCTTATCCTTATTTTTACATTTGAGTAACTAGAGTTGAGATTTCCTCACATGCCTCTTTTTCCTAAATTCCTTCTGCAAATGTTAAAATGGTAAATACATGTTAAAAAATTTCAAAAGTCCTGTCCCCCCACCCTGCTCCTATTTGGCAAGGTAAAATTTTCATTTCTTATCCTCAGGTTTTTTTACTGTTTAACTTTGTATGTAAACATAAAATAATTTTCCTATATATATCTAAAATATCTTTCCTCTATATCAAGAGCACTGTTTATTTGTAGACATAACAATATGAACATTATATTTGTAAGTCTTTACTTTTCAGTATCCTGTTTTGTATTTCACTGCTCACTTTCAGTTGCTGTAAATGAGTTTTCCTTAGGCAGGAAAAAGAAGAATTGAGAACAAACGATTAAATGGAATAACATGAGAGGATATCATCTCATTTTTCTACTCTAGCTCTTTTCTTTGCATCAGTTTTGTGTCCTTATGTCAGAATGGATGGGGGTGGAGAATCTTGTTTAAAAAAGCTTTGAATGTTTTGGCTCTAGATGGTCTGATTCTGTCATTGATAATTAGTATAATTGTTTGAAGTAAATACCATCACAGGATGATTTTTCTTCATGACCACAGTTGTGAAACACAACATTAGTAAGCACAGTGTTATACATGTACCAGTTTCCTTTTGATGTAACTTTTGGGTGCATCACATTTAGATATTTTAATAGAATATTTCCCAATTACTACAGTGAAATAGAAATGATAGTGTGCAAGTCATTTTGACTTTATAAACTGTTCCCTAGGTTTGAAATACAAAAAAAAAAAAAATACTTCAGGCACCATCTGCTGTTTGAAACAAGCTACTGTGCATTTCTTATTTGTTAGTTAATCAGTTAGAAATGCAATGAAATCTAGTAGGTGTTAAAACCAACATATCCATTAAATATTTGGAGATGAAACGTCAAATATTTTCATTTTTTCTATGATATTATTGCTTGGAAACTAAGTGCTGCTGTTAGATAATAGAATCTTTCAAATCTCACGTTGTTACTTTTTCTCTCAGTCTTAAATGATGATAGCAATTTTGAAAGGTAATGTTGCAGATTTGGGCTGATGTGCAAAAGATCCATTAATTCACAGATAAGTGAAATATCTCTTTTTTTTTATATGAACCATTTATGTTCTCACTTTTAGGTTTTCTTTCAAGATCCATATTTTTGTGAGAGCTTTTCCTCAAGTAAACGTTTTATACGCAGTATGTGTGTGTATGTAACATTTTTAAAGGATATATTAGTATATACAGTACAAATATTTATCTTGGAAGCCCATTTGATAAAGCATAAACTCATTATATCTTTATTTTCCATTAGGTGACAGATAATGGAAAACCACAACTCTCATCTTTGGCTTACATTGACATCAGAGTTATTGAGGAAAGCATCTATCCCCCAGCAATACTGCCATTAGAAATCTTTATTACAACTTTTGGGGAAGAATATTCAGGTGGTGTCATTGGGAAAATCCATGCAACTGATCAGGATGTTTATGACACTTTAACATATAGTCTGGATCCCAAGATGGAATCCCTGTTCTCTGTGTCTAGCACTGGTGGGAAGCTGATAGCCCATAAAAGGTTAGATGTAGGACAGTACCTCCTGAATGTCACCATTACAGATGGAAAATTTACTACTGCAGCTGACATTACAGTGCATATCAGACAAATAACACAAGAACTACTAAACCATAGCATTGCCATACACTTTGCAAATCTTGCTCCTGAAGAATTCATTGGTGACTACTGGCGCAATTTTCAGAGAGCTTTAAGAAACATCTTGGGTGTGAGAAGAAATGACATACAAATCATTAGTCTCCAACCCTCTGATCCTCCTTCAAGCCTTAATGTACTGTTGCATCTTGAGAAATCTAGTAATTCCCTGCACCAAACTAAAAGTCTACTCCACAAAATAAACTCCTCTGTAGCTGACCTTGAGGAGATTTTAGGAGTCCGAATACTTGAAGTTTTCCACAAACTTTGTGCAGGCCTCGATTGTCCTTTTAAATTTTGTGAAGAAAAAGTCACAGTGGATGAAAATGTCATGTCAACCCACAGCACAGCTAGGCTGAGTTTTGTCACTCCACGTCACCACAGAGCAGCAGTTTGTCTTTGCCAAGGTAAGGAGGTGTCTTTGCCAAGGTAAGGTAAGGTGTTACACTGAAGATAGACTGTGGCTTCCCATGAAAGAATGGAATAGAACATAGAACATTAAAATATACTGTAGCCACTGTTAGAACTATTGCACCATTTAATTCAAAATAAAGAAGTAAAGGGAAAGTGTATTGGGAGTAGATCTTAGTTAAACTAACCATTTTTGACAGCTTACCCATTAAAGCCCCTAGGAGGATTTATTATCATTATTGTTATTCTCATTCATTTTATGAGAAGGAACATCCTATTTTGCAGGCCATTATAAGGCTGTGGTAGTTGCCCCCACTTTAACATAGGTGGGTGCTTTGCACTGGCTTTGTATCACCTGGATGTTGCTTAGATTATTACTCACGTAGCATCCATACTGTGCTATAAACCTGGCCTTCAGCTAGTGAGTAGTACAAGCAAAACATAGGCCTAGAGACTTCATTGTACTGATTGTGTAGATTGGCCAGTGGATCTTTAAGAAATAATGCAATATTGTTTTCTAAAACAGTACAGCCAGGGCATGTGGTTCCAGCTACATCACAGGTGAGCATAAGTCAGGCACAGCAGTGACAGTGGGCAAAGCGGCTGCATGTCCAGCCATGAGGGCTGCATCAGCCCTCGCTGACAATCCTGCTGTCAATCACCATGTCTACATGAGCCCAAGGGCCCCAGATTCTGTGGGAGTGCACTTCCCGGAACTTGTGGTTGCCCAACGGTAGCCTGGTAGAGAGTGCCATTAAAATGCTTATTTTGTTTTACAGATGGGAGATGTCCTCTAGCAAATAGTATGTGTGAAGGAAACCTGTGCCCTGAAGGTTCTGAATGTGTGCCAGATCCTATAGAAGGAAAGTACACCTGTGTTTGCCATGGTAGCAATCCTGGCCAATGTCCTGGTGAGATTTAACTTTGAAACTCTGGAGAAGATTGTAATACTTTCAACACAAATGTTGGTTTTAATCCTGTGGTAACTCATTCGCTTGTTTTCTTTCTTTTTACATATTAGTTGGTTCGTCGGTGACATTTACTGGAAGCAGCTATGTAAAATATCGTCTCATGGAAAATGAAAACAAAGAGGAAATGAAGCTCACAATGAGACTTAGAACATATTCAGTTCATGCAGTTGTCATGTATGCCCGAGGAACAGACTATAGTATCTTAGAGGTATAGTACAGTCTGCCATTGCAAAGCTCTGTTTTATATTTGCTTTCAGATCAGCCAAATTAAAGGATACTTTTCTTGCTAGGCTGTAAGGTATATCATTTCTATCTCTGTAGAATTCTTATAGCTAAGAATTGCTTTCAAAGTAAGAAGCTATCATTGTGTACCCAAAAGAGAGCGAACATATGTTAAAAGTTTTTTGTGTATTTGTTTCCTAATATGCAATAACTCCTTTTCTTTAATAAAAAATTGATCACCTGGTCTTTTTTACAGCTGATACCTTCTAAGGGTATTTGTCTAAGATTATCAGCCATAAATAAGGCCCTGCCTGTGTTCAGAAATTATACTAGAAACAAATTCTTAAAAATTAAACATCCAAATGGGAACACTGAAGAGGGAAGCCCAGATCTTCAAAGGCTCACTAATTAATCTTTTTACAATCTGCACTTCCTTCACCAGGAGAAAAATAAAGACAAAGTAAAGCACACATTTCAATTAAGCCAAACAAAGAGCCATATGCGCAGTGAATCAGCAGCAGCAGTGTTTGAAATATAACATCAATAAACCACCCCCATGAACAACATCTGAAAATGCTTTGTCATTTCTTTAACATAACAAACAACTAATAATGCTTTGTCATTTTCTTAACATAAATGGAAAACTCAATGGCATAAATGTTTAAGCATATTTACTTAAGATGTCAGTGCTACTTGATTTTCACTGTAACAAAACACAGTGAAGTATAATGTGACTTTTTCTCATTTGTTTCTGGTTTTTATTTTTCCTACCTAGATCAACCACGGGAAGCTCCAGTATAAATTTGACTGTGGCAGTGGCCCTGGTATTGTCTCAGTTCAGAGCATCCAGATTAATGATGGCCAGTGGCATTCAGTATCTCTTGAAGTAGATGGGAACTATGCCCGGTTGGTTCTGGACAGGGTACATACTGCATCTGGCACTGCTCCTGGAACTCTTCGAACACTAAATTTAGACAATCGTGTATTTTTTGGTGGTCATATTCGTCAGCAAGGTACAAGACGTGGCAGAAGTCCACAGGTTAGCAATGGCTTCAGAGGATGTATGGATTCCATTGTACTTAATGGACAGGAACTACCACTAAACAGCAACCCACGAAATTATGCACATATGGAAGAATCTGTAGATGTTTCTTCTGGCTGTTTACTGGTTGCTATAGAAGGTTGTTCAAGCAGTCCATGCCAGAATGGAGGTATCTGTAATCCACTGACCAATGGAGGTAAGTTTTGCTCATTCTTCTACTGCTTTTCTAGTCCCCTGACTTAAACAAGACAGGCACCAGTAGATGTTTTTAAAACATTTTCTTTAGGGTAATGAAAGGAAGTGCCATGATTGGGTTAACAGGGTGCCTCTCTGGGATGCGTAGGATACTGGTTTAGCATATCAGTGATACAGGGTCAAGAAACTGCTTTGCCTGATTCCAAACCCCATTTTTTCATTTCAAATTGCTCAGAATTGAGGCCTGATCTGGGTTGAGCAACATCCCAGGCTAGAGCACTAATCCTAGACTAGTGTTCTTCTCAACAGAATGTTTCATGTTGAACAAAATGTTCTGACAATCTCTAGTATGGTATTATTTTTTTCTTGTTTCTGTGTGATTAAAACTTGAGAAATATTTTGAAAGATAGATGTTTTGAGGTTCACAGACATATCTTTTTCGTTCTGTGTGTGGTTGATTTCAGGTTATTTTTGCAAGTGTGGCCCTATGTTTATGGGAACCCACTGTGATGTAAGCGTCAACCCATGTGCCTCCAATCCTTGTCTTTATGGTGGTTCTTGCATTCCTGTCAGTGATGATTTTGTTTGCCAATGCAGAGGACAGTACACTGGTCAAAGGTATTCCTTCATCATTAATTATTAAATAGATTATTAACATTAGTTGGCTATGCTGATTATATCAATATACATTTTTTTGCTGTTGTACTCCTACTGTTCAGGAAACTCCTAAGTCAATGGATTCTCTATATACCTATATGATTTGGGGCCTGCTTCTCTGTGGGCTTAAAAACTCTTGTACCTGATGATGTCAGTTGAGGTTGATGGCACTCACGACTATACAGGATAAAGACTTTTTGTGCAATTTATGGGAAAGAAAAATAATTAAATATATTTATATTTTCCTTTCAGATGTCAATTGGGTCCATATTGCAAAGACAATCCTTGCAAAAACAATGGCAAGTGTATCGATAGTTTGGATGGACCCGTTTGTGAATGTGAGACTGGGTTTCGTGGAGAGAGGTAGGTAAATTTCTATATTTGACTTAGCATATTGCAACAATAAAAGCTGAAATTTTGCATCAAGATACTGTCAGATTAATTCTTCTGAGTAGTTTCCACTCTTAATTCCAAAATAGGCACTTACCCAGGTACACATTTGTTATATCTTATTAAGGTACACCTTGGGTATCTAGATTTGTTCACGATAAGTACTGAGTCAGAATAGTAAACCATCTGAGCTATCACAGTAGCATATCACAATGCCAAGCAGTGGTTTGGGAGCTTTGTCCCTTCCAGTATCATGGGAACCTTGATGTAGTGTCCTACAAGAAAATTGAGTTCTTAAAGATTCTCTTTACCTTTTCAGCTGGGAGGGAATGAATTCCTCTAAATATCAGGAAGAAGAAAGATGCTTTGGTATTTTAGTATTTAACTTTGTTCACAAGTAAAGAATCACTATCATTTTTTCATCAGGAACCAAAAAGATATTTTTGTCTGATCTGGTTTTAATCAATTAACGCCTAATGGAAAACTGAAAATGCCATGTGACTTTTTTTCCTTTATAGTAGGCTATGCATAGATGTTGAGTTTGTACCAGGAGAGTCTCTGCTTGCCTGGTAGAAGCCAAAAATGTGCAGACATTTGGCTTTTTATCTTGAAGTAAAAATAACCTGGGACCAGTATAAAAATTGCTTCCAGGAGAGTGTCTTCTGGGAGACTGAACATCTGCACACTTTCCCCCAGCTTAACTGTTCTGGAGGTATGACAGCTTAGGAGGCAACTCTTCCCATCTTCCTGTAGCCTGGGAGGTGAAGGGAACAGTGACCACCGCTCCCTGCTTCTTCCCCAAACTGGGCAATGCCTGACTTCAGAGAAAGGTAGGGGCATTTGCTGGCTTCCACGGCTCCTCTTTGCTGCCCCACTTCCCAGCTGAATGGTGGGGAGCACACATGAGCCCTACTCCCAGATGCCAGCTTATAAATTGCCATCCTGCCACTGCTGGGTAGCAGGCAGCAAAAAGAAACCAGAGGGGCTGGGAGCTGGCCACACAGAGGCTTTCCACAGCCTGGCTCCTAGCCCCTTCAGTTTCCTCTTGCTCCCCCCGCTGCTCAGATGGATGGTGGGATGTTGGTTTAAAAGCTGGATGTGCTGGGAGCAGAGCTTAGGGAAAGGCCCTGCTCGCTTGGCTTCCAACAAGTGTAGCTTCCCCTTGTTGCCTGCACTGCCTACCTGACCTGGAGCAGAGTAAAGCAAAGTGGGGTGCTGTGCGCAGTGGCTGGGCTCAAAAGCTGTGCCACCACTGTAAAATGTTCCCTCCTTGCCCCCCACAACTCTAAATCAGCCCAGGGCAATGTTGATCAAGGCAGGCTGCCATGACCCTGTGGAAAGACTCCCATAACCTTGCTGCAGTGGCTGAGTGTTCCCTTCTCCCAGTCTAACCCTAACTGGTTATCCTGGAGAAGCACAAAAAGCAGGACTATTCTCCTGCCGGGAAGATTCAGGAGGGTTCCCACCATGGAAGAATGTCCCACCTTCTGCCACTCAGGTAACTGGCAGGATGAGTAGGACATTCGGCTGGGGCTGGGACTGGGGCTGGGCTGTTTTACAGCGTGCCTCCTTCCTAGGCAGGGGAGAGGGCAGGCTTCAATTAATGGGTTCCCCAATTTATAGGTGGCCCAGGGAGCAGCCTTCTAGTGCCCCCTGGATGGAGAGCTTGCCTATGAAGTTTTTTAGCCATGGGGATGAAAGAATATTTATATAGTCCACCTTTTGGGCAATCTTTCCACTGGAAGAAATTTCTTCTAATAGAAATGAACTTCTGTTATGCCCTGGGAAATTATGCAATTACTTGCCTGTGAAATGTTGTACTTAAAAGGTATGACCACCCATAATTGCATAATTTTGCATAATTTAACTACAGTGGGCTCTGTGCCTCCACTTCCATGACATGGAGGCACAAAGCTGTGCAACTGGACAGCTGGGTAAGTGGGAGAGGTAGCTTTTGCCTGCAGAAGTGATGGTAGGCATGGGGTTTGTGGGTAGGTATGGGCCACACTGTTGGGCCGGGCCAGGCCAACCAGCCAACTCAGTGCCTCTACATGCGGCTTCCACAGCTCCAGTAGGAAGCCGCATGTGGAGGCACAGAGCCTACCTGGCCTGATGGCATGTGGACCGGAAGCCATGAATCATCGGGCCAGCCAGCTCCATGCCTCTACATGGGACTTCCAACACTCCAGCAGGAAGCCACATGTGGAGACAAGCAAGAGCCCAACCAGCCTGATGGCACATAGTTCCCACCTGCAGGGCTGCAAGCCTCATGTGTGGTCATGGAGCCAACCCGATCTGGTTTGAAAGTACGCACCAGCAATCCAAACCAAATCCATGCCCTGAGATTCAGCCAGAGGTGCGTGCCATGGAGGGGGGCTGCCTGCCACGACCATGAGTGCCCTGAGGGCCTGCTGCCTCTAAGTTGCCAGTGGTGGAGGCTGTGCACCATGGGGGAGGGGATGTGTAGCTGGGGGGGGGCCCAGACCGACCTCCCACCCCCCCCCACACGCTCACTCTCGCAATCTCACTCACTCAAACACACACACACACACACACACACACAAACACACACACACCCACACACACACACCCACACACCCCCCAACCACACCCACCCAAAAAACACCACACAAACACCCCCACACATACTCCCTGTGGCAGAAATGCCACTGTCAGTGCCCCTCTCCCGAGACCTCTCTCTGTGCCAGCCTGAAAGGCTGCTGGTGAATCCCTGTCTGCATGACAAAAGCCTGGGCCTGGGAGGGGATGCTCTGGTCACCTGGGCAAGGGAAAAGACCCGGCCCTGGCCTTGCACGCAGCCAGGTAACCAGGGATCCTTGGGTAATGGGTCGGCTTGTGACCAGTTTTGGCAGCTTCGATTGGACCGGGCTGCTGAGGTCATAGAGGGGATAAAAGACCCTGAGGAAGAAGAAGAGGTGCCATTAGCCTTTAGCCATGTGGTAATCCATGCGAACCTGAATAAGCCCTCTCTGCATGCCCTAAGAGTAATCTGCCTCCAGAGGGAACTCCAACTACCTCTGGATGATGAGAGTGAGTAAGCTACTTGAGATCCGATTAGATATTTAGAGAACAGTATTTCAGATGCGTGTTTAACGGCTACCTCAGCCACTCTGGTTTGCTCTATGGGATTCCTTTGATATTCCTCTATTATTTCTGTGATATTGCTCTACCTTTTACCCTGTTTCTGCCC
>JAGPOW010001338.1:60519891-60567201 GCA_030014935.1 Caiman crocodilus
TCCTCTATTATTTCTGTGATATTGCTCTACCTTTTACCCTGTTTCTGCCCTACCCCTGTAATCAATAAAGTTCTCCTTTGTGACCAGTGTGGGAGACTTTTTGAGGGGTGGGTCTAAATTATGCCTAGGAGGCCCCTTAGGTCTGCAGACTAAGGGAAGCTTTCCTGATAAGCCCCTGACTTGGGGAGAGTAGCCCAAGTACCTGTATTGGGTCTATGACTCATTGGACGATCAGGCCTGTGTTTTCCAAGGTGCACAGAGCCAGGAGTAAGTCCAGAGCCTTGGATGGTGGCAGCGGGAACCCCAAGCTAGCGGGTGTGCTCCAGGGAAGGGGTCGGCCAGACGCGAGGCACCCCAAGGGAGGCACTCAGAGCCTGGAAGGTGGGCGGGCGCAGGGAGGTGGGTGGCTCAACGCGGGAGCGCCCCCTACTGGCCCGCCACACTCCCATACCCACCCTGACCTTACAAAGTACCTGCAAATATTTCTAAAGAAGATTAAAACAGTGTACATTGTTTAATTTGTAAAAAATATATATTTTGCATGATTTTGAGTTTTTCTGCACATAATTTTGAATGTTTGCATATAGTGCCCTGGGGTATAATCTGTATGCAGCCTCAGTAAATTCCTGCCATTTTCCCTTAATTCCTCTTGTTTTTCATTTGCTTCTGACCCAATTGCTCAAAACGTAATTAAGCAGTGGCTTTGCAAGAAAAGTATAACTTCCCTACTCCATTCACCTAAGTCCTGTCTGTTTCTGCTGTTTGCAAAGTAGTATGCTCCTCAGCATGAATAAAGAAGGCAAACACGGGCTGTAAAAAATTGTTTGCATTGAATCACAAAATGATTAACAACTTGTTCAGCAGTGTGCATGCACGTAAGGAATCGTGAAGGTTACAACAGAAGATTTAGCTACTGCAACAGGATTCACATATGTGCGTGCCTTTACAGGCTGTGGTCTTATTATCTAATTCAAATACCAGCAAAGCAATTCACATAACAGTGGTGACGGCATAAGTTGAAAATTAGAATTTTTGACCAGATCATCTTTGAAATGCTTTGTTGTCAGAATTAGCTAGATGTCTTTAAATACATGCTTATGTTTGGCCCACTAGATATTGGGTTAATAGTTACTGATAAATATCCTTCTTAATGTAGCTGGTAGATGGGGAGCATTTTGAAAGATTAACATATTTTTATGATAGGGGAAAAAGAAATGCAATAAATATATAGCTGTTCCAATTCTCAGTTGTACAAGAAAACAGTACACTTAGATAGCATATTGCACAGCAGAATGTAAACACTTTATTTTAAGAAAAACAAAAAGAAATCTGTAATTCCCAAGTAGTCAAATACTCACATATTTGGCTATTAATTACATCAATATTCACTATAATTTCTCTGCTCTGTTCCTGATAGGTGCCTGGCTGATGTTGATGAATGCATAGAAAATCCATGTCTTCATGGTGCCCATTGTGAGAACACATATGGTTCATATAATTGCAACTGTAGCCATGGATATGGAGGAAAACATTGTGCAGAGACTGTTCTTAATAAATACATTTCAACATCTTGGAACATTAGTTTAGCAGAAGTAATTGGAATTATTGTTTTCATAACAGTAATCTTCTTATTAGTTGGGATTTTTGTTATCTGTCGCAAAGTGATCAGCAGGAAGAAGAAACACCAGCCAGAACCTGAAGATAAACATTTGGCAACAACAACACCTTTCTTGCAAAGACCGTATTTTGATTCAAAATTGAATAAGAACATTTATTCTGACATCCCACCCCAAGTTCCTGTTCGTCCCATTTCTTATACTCCAAGCATTCCAAGTGACTCCAGGAACAATCTGGACAGGAATTCCTTTGAGGGGTCTGCAATTCCAGAGCATCCAGAATTTAGTACTTTTAACCCAGATGCTGTACATGGACACCGAAAGGCTGTGGCTGTTTGTAGTGTAGCCCCAAATTTACCTCCTCCACCTCCATCTAACTCTCCTTCAGACAGTGATTCAATACAGAAGCCTAGCTGGGATTTTGACTATGACAGTAAGCAAACTTCTTTTGTTAACATGTCTTTGTAGTACAATTGTATTCAGAACTCAGAGTTTTCATATGTTTTTCTGAAACACTGTTTGCTGATGCTTTTTAAATCTAGGTGATTTTTTTAAATCAATGAGGCTGTGGACAGATGTAATTTGAAGCCATATTTTAAGAGGTGACTAGGCAAGTTCTGATTTATCCTTTATTTCCATCTGTTACTAGTATAACTGCTGTAATCTTAAACCAGAACACACAACTTCAAATTTGCAGACGTTTACTTTCATTTACATTTGTGCAGGAGAAGACAGACTTAGAGTTTAATCAGAACATTTAAAGATAGGTGTAATCTCTCTGGCCGTCCAAACCCTTAGGTTTTGTCATAAACACTAAAGGCACAAAATGAGTCGCTGATAGTAACATTCTAGAGAGATGCATTGTATTTGTTGTGGAAGTCGTCTCAGTCTGTTTTTGTCAAGGATATTGTGAGTCTTCTGAGAGCATTGCCTTTTGTAGAGAGTGTTCAGTCCAGAGTACATTAATTATTTGACTTCTGAACTCTTTTTGCTTTCAGCCAAAGTAGTAGATCTTGATCCTTGCCTTTCAAAGAAGCCTCTGGAGGAAAAGGCCTCTCATCCTTACAGTGCTAGAGAAAGCATGTCTGAAGTTCAGTCTCTTAGTTCCTTCCAGTCTGAATCATGTGATGACAATGGTATGTAAGGCATAAATGCTTATGTTCATTTGTTCTTCCCTACTTGTTATCAATAAATATAATATATACATAATGACTTGCATCAAAAGTGATTATATGAAATGTAGTATATATTAAATATATGTTGTTATATTTATATATTTACATATAAGTTTGTTTCTGGATTTATGTAAATGAAATAGTTTCACCTGACAAAAATATTCAATATGAAATGCAAAGTATTATTTCACAGCAAAATACTAACAATAAACATTCAGCATTGGGTGTTAGAAGCTGTTATTAGATACAGAAGATTCTGCAGTTTGAACATATATAATCATTGGCTACAGGTTTATGTTAGACTCCAACCATTAAAAAAAATAGCCTCTGCACAAATGTTCTTTTAGTTTTTACATTCAGCTTTCCGTAAATCTTTTTGGTGTTACAGTTTTATTTTTCCTTTTTTTTTCTTGCTGCGGACTCAGCTCCCATATGGATCAGATCAGTACTGAGTGAGAGCAGAGTTTAAGGGACTGCTTGTAAGTCTGATTACTTTAGTAATGAAGGAAGTGCACAAAATGGATTTTATTATAGTAGTCAGTGATAATTACTTGGTGTTCGCCATGGTGAGGCATGAATGTACTACATTCAAAATTTCTACATCAGAATGAAGCCAATGCATTGAAAAGGAAAAAAAACAGTAAAAAATATTGTCTGGATGGGCAGCCAAAACATACAGTGAACTTAATATTCAGTCTTTGTTTTTCACTGTTTGGGACCTTGATTTTATTTTAATTCAAATTACAAACACTTTTTTTCTTTTACATGAAAACATTTATGTTAGAAGATTTTCATTTTTTGCAAAGGCAAGAAAAACTATTTGACTCAGTTCCTAAATGTATAATATCCTTCCTCAATGTGTTATTAAATCCAAAAGTTCAGACTCCTTATTCCAGTTCCTGCTTCTTAGCTTTGTGTATGCTATCACCTTGAGCTTCACTTAATTACTTAGCAACAAAGTAGGTTCTACTTCTTACCAGAGTTGAATGATTTGTTTTTATTAGATTAAATTATATTTGTTGAGTAGTATGGTAAAAGTAAAGTGAGTAGCACGTGAGCTGCTTCTCTAGCTCTGAACATTTTACCCATAGGTTTCATATATTTTTTCAAGGTCTGTATTCTTTAAAAAGTAATATATGTTGTATAAAATGTCCCCCACTTCGTTCCCACACCCCTCTCCCATGTTCCACCTATCTTTACATAGAATTTCAGTCTCATGTTAACAGAAAAATAAATGTATAAAGCTAGAGGAGAGAGTTAAGAAATGTAAAGAGACATTGTTTCAGGCAAGAAAGCATGTGAAAGTATTATGGTAGTCAAACTAACAGCTCATCCTACCCCTGAGGCATACACTGAATACCCAAGGGCTTCAGTAAAAGTTCTACACTTGAAATGGCAAGTTTGGACCCTCACTGAGAAGAGTTTTTTACCAGAACTGTAGTCATCCAATTTTCTACTTTTCTTTACCTTGTCCACCTTTTTAAAAGGGCAGCATATCATTAACTTCTGCCACTAGCAGTGATTTCTTTGAAAACCTGTCATAAAAGAAACATCACTAGTCTCTCATTAATGCTTCTTTTATGCCATATTAGTAACTGGAGAATGTACTTTAATGCCTCTCTTAGGCTTTTTTAATCAGTAGAATCCCTGAAACCAAATCTGGTCTCGGATACCTACAAATCCTAGTACCATCTGTAAAGTTGTGCATCTTATATATATTAGTGCAGAATCCGTCTCCTTGAAAGTAAATATTTTTTCTCTTGCATCTTCCCTCTATCTCCCTTCCTTGCTCCTCAGGGGAAAAAAGCATGTATTGAGCCTTTTCAGGTTTTTTGGTTTTAAATCTGATAATATTGGCATTGCAACATTTAAAACCTTTAGAACTCAGGTATCTGTACAACCACTCATTACAGCTTGCAAGTGTAAGGACACTGCTTAGGGTCATGTACAGATGTTTTGTTTCTACCAGGAGAATTCCCATTCTCTCAGAAGAAACCACAAGTGTACAGTTTTTTTCATTTTCTTTCTTCTGGGTCAAAAATGGCAGTTTCAAGAGAAAAAGAATTTGATTTCAGGGAGAAGTTGGGCCTGAGAATGAACATTTTTACACTTTCTCCATAACTCAGTGGAGTTTTGGTCTTTTTACTTCCTCTATTTTATATTAGCTTTGGTGTTTTTCCCTTTTATTTTTCACACTGGCATTTTCAGTTTTATTTCAGTGGATTCCCCAACAACCTTTTTGTTAAACGTGTATTTTTTAACAAACATATATTTATTGAAATCCTGAAATGGGAACCCTGGTTTGATGTCTGTAACCTTACACTGTGGTGACCGTGGCTTAGGAAAGCACGTTTAACCATCTTTCTTGAATATGGAGTGCACATACACTATAGATGGGACAGTATATTTCAGAAATTCCTCCCCAACAAAAGCAATCCTGTGCTTGTGTGCATAAATTCTCTGGCTTTTAAAACTAGTTGTAGTATCAAGTTGCCTTTATAAGGGATAACTAATTCAGAATTTTGTATTCTATATATATATATATATATTCCTACTGTGTGTGTGTGTGTGTGTGCGCGCGCGCGCGTGTGTGTGTGTAAGCACATGCCTTTTTATAGAAGTAAAATACTGTGAAATTATTGAAATGTCTTTATATATGCTGTTTAAATTGATACTAACTATAGGTTTGTTTTAATTTGCTCCTTCCATACTTTTACAAGCTTCCGTAGTGACTGTAATACACCTTGTCAATGCTGTTGTTGACTCGGTGGAAAAAGAAGGTATATATGTGTTTTTATTTATTTATTTATTTACTGCTTTGGCAGAATGCTGCATGTTGAGACCATGTAATATCATTTATGTTGTTTATCAGAAATTGTCTATATTTTTAGTAATACATATGTATATTTTCCTGTGTGGTGTGTATTCTCTATAAAGATACATGAAACACAGACAAATTTCCAAATGTGATAGCTTAAAATGTTAGGCACCTAAGTAAAACTGCCCAGGCTTTCAGAGTTAGCTCCCTTCATCAGTGTGCATTCAGAAAGAAGGCCTTGACCATCTCATTTTTATTTTCTTGCACAAGGACCCCAGGAGTCTAGCATAGACTACCTGGGAAGAGAAAAGCAATGGGCCAGTTTTCCTTCCATTATAAAAGATCTAGACCAGCACGAAAGTGAATTTTCTGTACTAGATTAAAGGGAGTAGGGGGGGTCACTGTGACCTGTGCTGCTCCATGCCTGACTTGAGTATAGAGGGGTTGTTTCAAAGTTCTTTGAAGTCAATGAGAAACTTTCTGTTGACTTCAGCGTCTTTTGCATCAGGTTCAGTTCCTCCACTAGTAAGCACTACATAGCTCCGCTTCTCAGAGGCAGTCACTCACCCCAGTGCATACAGTTGCTTAATGCCATAATCTTGCAGAAATATTTAAAGAAATGAAAATGGCTTGGAGATTACTAGAGTCATATCTGAGACATAGGATGCTGTAAATTTAATGATAACACTGATTCTGAATCAAACCTAGGCACTACATTAACCCCTTTTTTAGTAGGTAATGGAGATATACCTAGTACATCCATGTTATAAAGTAGAACCTTGTTTTGATTTAGAAAGGGAAAGTTGTTCCTTACAGCAAGGGACCAGTTGTGTGGCGAATTTTCACCAAAAATCAAAAAAGAAAAATCAAATACAAAAAGGGGCCCTTCTGAAGCCCGTACCAACACAGATTTCAACAAAGTACTCAGTTATACATTGTAATCTCCAGAAGGGAAATGTCACAAAAATTTTACAAAAATATCAGTGGGTATATCACACTCAGATATATTTAAAATCGGGCAAAGAGATTTCTCCATACGGGAAGATGGTGACTGTGGGTCAAATAGATTCTGTTGCTTTTTGTGGTTATGGAGGTCTCCTTAGCTACAGAACCCAGGAACTTCTGCTATGCAGGGTAGGGCCTGGATAGTGGAGTTATATAGTACAGTGCAACCTCATCCACACAATCCCTTATTAAGCCATGGCAGAGGTGTGGTCAGAGGAAACCTGTCCTGTAAATTATCTACTCCTTCACAGCCACAGAGCTAAGAGCCTCCAAGAAGTAGTGTACATCTCCCAGTGTGAATATTCCAAATCCCTTAAATAGAAAGCATGTACATTACACCTAAGCTTAAAGTGTAGCTACCTCAGGAATGCAGAAATGTTTATTGTAGGTCTAGACACAACTTTGAATTGTTGCCCTGCTGAAACCATGTGCGGAATGGTGTTTAGCGTTAAACACACAAACAATTGCAAGTGTCTTAACCTGTAATTAGAAAGTTTTTGCTTTGTTTCACTAGTGTATTTGTCTAGTGACTGATCAAAGGTTTACAAGATTACAGCACATGTCACTTAAGAAAAACAACCTCAAACACCAAATGCCAGAGAACTTAAGGCAATTATCTCTAATTGTAATGGTGGGGAGCAGGGCAGGAGGAGAGCAGGAAACAGTTGGAGGTGGAGGGTAAGAGGGGTTGTATTACTAATGATTTGAATTTTATATTGCCAAGTATCAATATAAGTGGCAATATAAATGGCAATCAATGTAAATGGAAATACTGACATTTATATCATGCAGAACTTAAAGTAATATTTTTAAGTATTTGAAATGTTACCCATGAGAGTTTTGAACTTCATGAGAACTTCACCAAACTGAAAATTTACATTTTTCCCTATTCTTTCAGTAGTAAACCTACACTTAAAAGTCAGAACTCAGTTATTACTAGAAGGACAACAGCTTAGATCCAGTAAGCAATCCAAAAATGCTGTTAAACATCTAAAGTCACTAAGTGCCTCCATTTTTTCCACCTTCAACTTCCCCAGGCTTTTACAGTTCTGTTTCTGCACGTGTCGAGTACTACTCCAATCTGAGAATCTTGGTGCCTCTATCTGGCCTAAGCCTGAGCAGACCCAGAAATTGAACTCTCTTCTGCTTAAGGCCCCTGAGGGGCTCAATCCAGGAAGTACTCGGAGCGTGCCCAATACATACTGACAGAAATAAGCTATTCACAAAATGCTATTTTGCATCATTTCAATCCTTTCTGTTGAAGCTGTTCCATTGTGCAGCAAAGAATGCAGGATTCAGAGGCATGAGGAAACACCCATTTGCTTGTGCATTCTCTGACTATCACAGCAGCCAAAAAAAGGACAATTACCTAATGCTATGGGGGGGGAGGGGGTTGCTGGTTCTGATCCCTAGTCCTGGAGTTGTTTCTGTATTCTACATTAAACAAACATTGAATAAAGTATATTCAACTCCTTGCTTCAGGACAGTATATCCTTTATGAATATACTGTCCTGGAGCAACGACTAAAACACAGGTATCTGGGCGCCCAAATCACTAGGCTCCCTGTCGAACCTTCTGTCTGACCTCATGAATCTTAAATTCTCCAATTCACAATGTCCCTCTTCTTGGCTTCACTTGGAGGGGTGAAGATTTTCCTATTCGAACCGTATAGTCTTGAATTCAGCCTCTTAAGAGGTGGGAACTGTGGGTTGGAACTCCTTCTAACCAGTGAAAGAACTCAATCCAGATCTCCCTTGTCCATAGGAACTGAGATATTAGATGAAAGGTGGATTAGTAGTAGCACCAGCACTACCATGATTGGTGAAAGGCCTGCTAAAAATGTACCCTGAATAGATGGAGGTGCTTCCTGGAAGTCCTGAGCCAGAGGCTTAACTTTGAGTAAGGAATAGGATTCATGACACATCCAACATCAGTGTTGCCCCTTGACTAGTGCTACAGTGTTCAGGTGTTTTGGATCATCATTTTGAGATGCATAATTCTCCCATTCAGGACAGGAACCCTTGGCAGCATGTAAGCCCGAGTTCTGAATACTACTCCAGTAGGCAAAGATTTGGTTCCTGATTTCTTATATGAATATAGCCCCATACATAAAATGATGCTACAAAACCACCCAGAAGACAATTTTCAGGTCAACTCCTGCTGTCCTTTTACAGTCAAGACTCCCAAAATTTACCAGCACTTTTGCCTAAATAAGGGCTGCAAGGTTTTGCCTTTTCAAGGCCATCACTTAAATACTATCTACGTTTTCATTTACAGTTTTGTTCTCCTGTTCTTGTAGTCCATTTCTTCAGTCCCCTTTATTCCAATTTTGCCTTCTGTAATCCCCAAATAACCCATTAATTGGCTACATAAATGTAACTGGATGACAGACTTCCTCTCCCAGTATATTACAATGGACAAAAGTAAGGGAGCACACTCTGTAGTTTTATTATTTTTACTTCATATTAGTTCACCTTCTGGATTCCTAACTACAAATATTTTCTCATTTTCTTTCTCTGCCATCTAAAGAATCTTTTGCTGTTCCTGACCTCAGCCATTCAAGAGGTGACTTCTGCATGCAGTTATTCATTGATATGCACTCAAATCTTTTTTGTTAAAGATTTAACACCAACTTACCTTCAGTTGTTTGCTCTATATGTGCTTGCAGTAATTACTGTCTGTTGACTAGACTTTGCACTTATTTCAGTCATGTCATTTCCCTTTTTAGTGTTTACCAGAAAACTGAAAAGCTTTAAACTTAGTGGTGTTTCTAACCACTGATGTTAGTCAGGTTTCCAGTATATCCAATTGATCATTAGATTCAGAACAAAGTTTGTAAAATATGGAGAAATCGTTGTGCATGCATGATAAACTTAATTCTGCTATTTATTTTATTTTTATGTTTGAATGCGGAATGTCTTTACTAATAGTCAAAGAGAGATTTGTATCAGAACATAAGAAAATTGTCACAAGATTCCTTTATTCTAGTAACTGTAGATCCAGTGAACAGTAATTTACAAAATCTGTGTGTTATCCTTGAGTAAAATGGTATCATTACTTTTAACCACTCTACGTACCTTGCCAAGTAGAGATTACATCTCTTAGTAGGAAAAGCAAGGTTTATATACTCTATCTATTCATGTATGTATATTCATAGGGTAAAAAGAGAGTGTGAGCACTAGTTCAATGTGACCAGTAACTGCACAACAATTATTGATCCATAGGAATTTAGCTGCACATGGGAGGCTGTTGGTTATTTTTTACCCAAAGAATGATTGTATGCCATTGTGTGTGTCATCACATCCCATAGGTGAACTACAGCTCCTCCCACTTTAGGTGAGATATGTCCAAAACATTAAAAGTCCAAATTTGGACAATATAATAAAATATCTAATGCATGGCATAATGTAAAGTTGTGTTGTGTTAAATGTCTGTGTGAAACTAGGGGCAGAAGGCTCCAGAAATAAGTTAACCCAAATTATGTCCTAATCAGTAGTGGCTGTGTTGTCTTTAATTCAGTGTGTTGGCTTTTTCCAATTTAAATATATTTGAAGGAGAAATACTAATTCTACCTTTGAAAAAATATTCACACTGCAGGTTATCACTGGGATACTTCAGACTGGATGCCAAATGTTCAACTGCCAGGTATCCAGGAATACCCAAACTATGAGGTGGTTGAAGAGCCAGCTCCCATCTACACAGATCCAAATGTCATTGATACAGACTATTATCCTGGAGGCTACGATATAGAAAGTGATTTCCCACCTCCACCAGATGATTTTCCTGCACCTGATGAGCTTCCACCATTACCACCAGAATACAGTGACCAGTTTGAATCAATACAGCCACCCAGAGACATGCCTGCTGTAGGTAGCTTGGGTTCTTCTACAAGAAGCAGACAGAGGTTCAACCTTAATCAGTACCTTCCCCATCACTATCCTGCAGGTATGTCAGAACCTCAGAACACCACCAGTGGAGTCAGCAGTAATTTTAGAGAACCTTATGTTTCTTATTCTTTAGGGTACAATAGAGACTTTGAAGCACCCACTGTAGACAACATGTCCATGTCTGTGTACGCTTCCACGGCTTCATGCTCTGATGTGTCAGCATGCTGTGAAATGGAGTCTGAGGTAATGATGAGTGACTATGAGAGTGGAGATGATGGCCACTTTGAGGATGTGAAAATTCCTCCACTTGATTCTCAACAACATACAGAGGTCTGACACTCATATTCAACAAAAGTGCCTGGACTTTAATGAACTTTAAGCATTCTAGAACAACCTTGAAGAGCTTATTTTTTCTTGGCAGCAGTGCTTGAATGCTTTTTGTTTCAGTGAGTGAAAACTGGCATGACTGCACTGGATCATGCAGCTCATTTCAATATATTAGTCTGTTTCCATTTCCTGACCTACTGTAATTGGACAAATCAAAAATTTCCACTGGCTGTGCCACTTCTGAAAGTGTTTTTTATACTTACAGTGTCTGTTAAAGAAATATAAAACACCACTTCACCATGTTAGCATGATGCATATATTTGTATAGTTCTAATGCAAATTAATTTTCTCCAATCTTTTTTGTAAATTTTATGTACAGTTTTGATTTTAATAGTTTATCTAGATTTTGTAGATATTTTGTGAATTTGTTTCCCATTGAATCTAGTGGTGTTAGTGTGCCATTAAACTAGCACTCTTGACTTTTTTTATAATCAGGGCTTCACTGTATGTATTTTTTTTCCACTGAAGTTTAACATTTCATTATAAAGATTTCAGAATATTCAAGTGATTCCAGCTGTATATAGGTTGGTTAGGTCTGATATTTTCTGGGTCAGCTACATGGAAATGTCTTAAATGGGTTGCTATATTTTAGACCTGTAAACATTTTTCCCTTCTTGGAAAGTGTGTTGGGGACCCTCTGCATACCTGTTTAGAACCAAAACCACCATGACACAGTTTTTATAGTGTCTGTATATTTGTGATGCAATGGTCTTGTAAAGGTTTTTACTGAAAACTATCATTAGCCAGTCTTTCTTACTGACAATAAATTATTAATAAAATACTTTAGCTTTGCTCCGCGTATCTCTATTACATATTATAAAGTTGACAAAGCATTCAGTGCAGCAGCATTTTTTAATTCTGTATTCATTTTGTACTGTATAATAGTTATTTGCTCCAAAAGCACATTATCTTTTCTTAAAAATCAGAACTGCAGCTGTGTTAAAGATGCTCACTAGATGGCAGTGTTTGACTACTTGATGGTGTTTAAAAAAAATTAATCTGGCCATTATGAATAAAGATTGATGGGTATCAAACTTTAGTAGCCTTCTTAATAGTTCACATTTTATTTTTCAGACAGACATATTATCTATGTTAATTTATTACTAAATGTCTATTTTGAAGCTTTTGCCCTTTTTATTTCTCAGCAAAAATACATTTAAAATACATTTCAAAACACTTTGGAAGATTGCTGTGTATTTTTTCATAGTAATTTTCTGTATCACATGATTTTTCACAATACTTGCATAAACAGTGCAGTATTTTGTTTCTTTTTCTGAGGAACTGTTTTCTGATTTTTTTACTTCTAGAGGCTGACATTCCAGTGCCATTTTCTGCAAAACCTGTGGTGGGGAGCACTTTCTCTGAAGTAGCAGTGAAAATATTTGGGTGGTGGCTTTTTTCCATCCTGTTTTATTATAAAAAATTATTATATTTCTGTAGGGAAAAATATAACAAGTTCATTCTGGCCTAATGTATTGATTGTGTTAATTTTCCATCTGTTTTTAGTCCTAAAAATAACATTTCTACCTCTTCTTTGTACAAAGAACACTCTCTTTATTTCACGTACTCCCCTCACCCCAAGAAACTCATGGCACAAGTAAGGAGATAGTTGGACTAACTTCCCAAGCTTCTGTATATGGCCTGCCATAGTGTATAACAGGAAGCCATGAATGTGATATACCTTGACTTGAGCAAGGCTTTGATACTCTCTCATGACATTCTCATTAATAAGCTAAGGAAATACAAACCAGGTGAAAATACGGTAAGGCGGATACATAACTGGTTGGACCATCAGACTCAATGGGCACATCTACACAAAATGCTATGGCGCCGCAGCAACTTGCTGCAGCACTGTAGGGTCCATTTGGCAAAAACCATGACACCGCCACTACGTCTCCAGAGCAACACACTCCCTCATTATAGCGTATTGCTACAGCAATGTAGTGGCCAAAAATAACTGTGCACAGCCAGCACAGAATGGTGTGGGCTGTTACTGTGCCATCTTTTAGTACTTCCTTTTGGAAGTACTAAATGGCAGCACAGTAAGAAAGGCGCCATATGGCCTCGTGTGGCTGACCCAGGGAGTAGTAGTCTTCAACGACTCTGTCTAGTTCAAAGGAGGTATCGGGTTCCCCAGGGGTCTGTCCTGGGTCCAGTATTATTAAATATCTTAATTTTTTGGATGATGGGATTGTATGCATGATTAGCAAATATGCAGATTACACCAAATTGACTGGAGTTGCAGAAATTCTGGAAGGTACAGCTAGGATCCAGAATGATCTGGAAAGCCTGGGAAAATGCTCAGCAATGAATCAGATGAGATTCAGCAAAAACAAGTGCAGGGTTCTGTATTCACAAATATAGATGGGGGAACGAGTGGCTAGACGGCAGCACTGCAGAGAAGGACCTGGCGGTTACAATAAACCATAAGCGGAATATGAGCCAACAGTATGCTCTTATGTTTAAATATAACTAAACCACAACAATACAGTGCATTAATAGCAGTGTTACTTGCAAATCAAAGGAAATGGTTCTTCTACTCTTCAGCACTGGGGAGGCCTATGGTGGAGTATTGTGTCCGGTTTTGGGCCCCACACTTCAAGAAGGATATGGAGAGATTGAAAAGAGTCCAGTACAAAGCAGCAAAAATAATTCGGGACCCAGGATGCAAGACTTATGAGGAAAGGCTGAAAGACTGAAGAAGAGATTGAGAGGCAGATGTGATAAGAGGCTTCAAGCACCTGAAGGGTGATTATAGAAAGAATGGAGATGAGCTTTTTTTTCTGTGGCTGTAGGGGACAGGACTAGGGGCAATTGCCTCAGTCTTCAGCAGGGGATGTTTAGGAAGAACTTTTTGACTCTGAGGGTGGTCAAGCTGTGGAGCCAGGTTACCTAGACAACTTGTGGAATCTGCCTTCTTGAAAGTTTTCAAAAGCAGATTAAACAGCCTGGGATGATGTAGTTAGAAATGATCCTGCCTTTAGGAGGGAACTGGAGTAGGTGATCTTGTGAGGTCCTTCCAGGCCTACTTTCACTACAATCTCCATGTGTCTAATGTTACCCTGTGGCCATGGCAAAGGAAGCATTTCAAGAGAACCAGTGTCCCTTTTCCAACAGAGATGTATGGCTAAATGTCATAATCTGGTTTTAAGTGACTATTCGCTAAGTATCCAACTGAAGATCATACCACTCAGACAGGTTTTCAAGTTAGATGAATTACCATACTTATACTGCCACACACACCTTTTTCCCAAGAAAAAAGTCATCCAAATTTGAGGTGAGCTCTTGAACAGGGTGGCTGGCTGACTTTGCCAAACTGAATCATGGAAAGACCGTGATGCAAAACAGTTCAACCAGCAAACAGCAGGTCCAGCATTAATTCTTTCACACCTACTTCTCAACTGGCAATAGCTTTGACTGCAGTCTGAAACTGCTGCCATATTGTGAAAAGGTTAAACACTGGGCTCCATCCCTGCTGTTTCCTGGCTAAGGAGAAGCAGCACCTTTCTTCAGCACTGCCTCACCATGACAAAGCTCTAGGCCATGACTTTGGGGAAGGAAAAGTTTTCTACATTTTGCCTGCCAAAAAATAGGCAAATATCTTATTTGCCATATCTTATTTGGGGTAATGTAGTATGTGATATACAGGTAGAAAAGAAGCACAGGTGTTAAAAATGCATTCAGCACCACTATATATAGCTGGCATTTTTTAAAAAAGCAAAATGTAGTTGACACTATTTTTGTGCAAGGCACTTTTAACTATTTGTCTGGAATGGCATATTGGTCATTGAACAATTGTTATTGCCTAGGGATTGGAAGAACTTACTACTGGAGCAAATCAGTCTTTTAATTGATATCATACACAGGATTGGGTCCATACTTGGAAACAAAGTTTAATAAACTGGAAATAATGCTTACTGGAGACAAAAGCCTTTAAGGCCGTCTTTCATGAGTTTTACAGATTACATGTAAAAATTATAGAAATATATTTGTACAAATTTATTTATTTTAAACTGAAGGTAGATTGTCTGACAATGTCAGCAATTGTAAACAATAAATACTCCGCAACTGAAGCTGAGATAAATACATTCAAGAGATAATTACAGGAGACTAGCAGAGAAGTAGGACATCGTGAAAAAGCAGTTGTTTACAATTAGCGGGAGAGTATGCAAGTTGCATGACCCTTTGTTTTACATCTCTTATTTGCATGCTCATCAAATACAAAAACAAAAATTAGAACATGGCAAATCCTTAGAATAAATTTGGTTTGCATTTACAAAAATGCTTAAATATCTAATTGCCACCTTGTTGCCCCTCTAGGTATACAAGTCCAAAATTCAGGGCTCTAAGCACCCACTAAGCTACCACTTAACCCTGGAGTTGCTTAAATTCTTTAAGTTCTTAAGTCTTTAAGTGCTTAAGACTTCCACCAGAAAGTTTCCTAGACACCTATCTCTCTCTTCTGGAATACTCAGAACAGTATTGAACAGCTAAGTATATAGGGCTTTGGTATGATCTCTCAGGATCTACCAGATAGGTGGAGGAGTACCTATTTCACCCACACAGCCTGATCTATTGCATCTCAGACCACACTTACCCAATTTTGCCCCACATAAAACATATTGGGTAATATGTTGTCTTTTACCCAATAATTCAGTACTCCACATCTGGAGTGTTATGTTCAGTTTTGGGCCCCACAATACAGAAAGGATGTGAACAAATTGGAAAGAGTCCAACAGAGGGCAACAAACATGCTGAAGGGACTGGGAGACATGACTTATGGGGGAATTGGGGTTATTTAGTCTAGAGAAGAGGAGACTTAATGGCAGCCTTCAACTACCTGAAGAGGGGCTTGAAAGAGGATGGCACTAAACTATTCTCAGTAGTGACAGAACAAGGAGCAACAGTCTGAAGTCACAGCAAGTGAAGTTTAGGTTAGATATTAGGAAGAATTTTCTCCAGTCTCAATTAATAAAACACTGGAACAGGTTACCCAGAGAGGTGGTAGAAGCTCCATTCTTAGAGGTTTTCAAAGCAGGGGGCTGGACTAGGTGAGTTCCTGAGATCCCTTACAACTCTAACTTTCTATGATTCTATATTAGAATGCTCATTCAGGATATAAGGATTTGAACCTGCGCCTCCTACCTCTCAGCTGAATGTTTTAACAGCCAGTTTATTAGCTATTTTGTGGTGGGCTTCTTTCAGTCACTCCTGTTGAGAATACTAAAATATTTTACAGAAAGCTTTCAGTGAAACTGAACCCAGATTCCCCTCTTCCTTGTCCCTTGAATGTATAGTTCTGGTCTGCACCAGATATATTCAAGCAGCAGGAAATGAAAGGAAACTATCCCAGAATAGGCTGTTATGTGATGACATTTATCTAGGCCAGGGATGGGGAAAGTCCAGCCCATGGGCCAGACCAGGCCCATGGTGGAGTCTGTTTCCCAGCAGGCCATACCCACGTTGTTGTAGCCAGTTTCCATGGAGACCCAAGGAGCGGTGGCACCATGACAATGCAGAGCTAGTGTTTCCATCTAGACCAACCCCAGTAGCACTAGTAGGACATGCGGCTGGTGGGGAAGCTGCTGCAGGGCTGGGGTCTTGTGGCAGTGACAGCGTGGTCCAGAGCCAGGGCAAAGCTGTGATCTGCCCGCACACACTGAGCAGGGGCAGGCAGACTATGGGCTGTGACTCTGCTCCGGTTCTGGACTACACTGTCACCTGCACAAGATTCCAGTCCCGGAGCAGCTCCCTGCCCAGCTGTGCAGCCTGCCAGCACTGCTGGGGCTGGTCTCCGTGGAAACCCCGGTTCTGAGCTGTCGTAGTGCCGCTGTAGGGATCTCCATGGAAACTGGACGTAACAATGTGGGCTGCTGGGAAAGGGATTCCAGACACCAGGCAGATCTACCATTTTGCCCACCGTGGATCTAGAAGGATGCACACTGAAGCCACTCTAGGAATATCCTACATGATTGGGCAACTGGTCTAGCCACTGTTATGAAGCTAAAGGGCGACGTTGCCTTCTCGGACTGTTTTGGGAAAAGGCTTACCAACTCCAGAAAGCAGTTCAAAGCCATAGATCCTTACCAACAGTGGTCACTTCCTTGATGCCCAAGGTAAGGCATGAATTCATGAGTGGGATGGAGCTAAAAATTGCATATATGTCATATTTTCTAGCTAAGATGGCTCCAACCTCAGTTGTCTGGGTTCCTCGCTTAAGCACTTAATTCTCCCCATACATTGTAGAGACTATCTAATAAGTGTATTAACTTCAGACTGGCAGCAAAATAGCTAAATGCTAGGCATTATAGCACTGAACAGTGCAATGCCCAACTAATTTTGTGGATCTAGCTCTTTGTCAACAAAAGCATCAGCTTATTAAATTGCTTTAAGTTGTCAAAAATGTCACTGAAAAAATTTAATAGCTCTGCTTTCACTAGACCAGTCTACTATTAGGATCACACTATCACTTCCTGCCCTATAAATATTGAAGCCTACTGCCAGAGTTCTGGAGTTTTTTGCTGAGGATTGCATGGTGCTGGATCTCTGTTAGAGTCAGGTTTGTAGCCAACCAGCAGGAGTCCAAGTTTGGCATGACCCCAGTAGAAGACATGAAATTCTCCATCAGCCATAGCAAAGTGATGATGTCTTAAACAAGAATATGAAAAAAAGAAACCTTCAGCAAGATTTCAGCAAAATGCAAGGCAAGGTTTAGTATTAACAAGTGCGTATGGTTTTTATTCATAATGTTCATGTCTTTAACAAAAAAAAATTACCTCCATATTAAACTTGTGAAATATTGGGGGAACAAAACCTGTCATTCAAGCTTTTCAGTATGCGCCATTTGATAAGGAGATGCTATAAATTGTAAACCCTCAAATATAATGATCAATGGAAAATTTCAAACAGTAGAAACTGAACTAGCTTCTATGGCAAGTGAGAGCATTGGAAAAAGGAGATAAGCACAGGTACAAGGAAAATAAGTATAGGGTATAGTTGTTCTCGATGCAAGGCAGTGAACTGTAGTTCAGTTTTTTAAATCAATTAGGACCAGTTCAGTGCCACATTTTACTTCTTTACACTTATGTAAATCACAGTCCTTCTCAAATGAGTTTTCAGCTAATAGATAAATTAGTGTTTCCCCTAATTTTGCTTGATAGTACAAATAAAAGGGTATCTTGCAGTCATCAATTTAAAGGAAGGGAAAGGTTCAGGACAAGGAATTTCACATGCTACGGTAAGGAGCCATCCTTCTCTGTAACAGGAATAAACAATCTAGTTTCAGATGCTTGCTTTTGAAGAAGAACATAATTTACCACCTGCCTTTCAGCATGTGGTTAAGATTTCTTTCTCAGTCTCCATTTAAAGCTATGATGAGGACTGAGATACACACACACACAGAAGGATGAAACATTTAACTCATTTTCAATACTAATTTGAGAAGTCAATGATCAAGAACTTTTGGGAAACAGAAGGCTGTTGCAAAACCACCATGTTCATTTTCAAGAACTCTTTTCTTTCAGCTCTCTATTCTTTCACATTAAAAAATTAAAATAAAATGTTGCTGCAACAACATTTGAATATCATACAGCTAGAGGTCTATGGTCCAGGTCCTCAACCCTCCATTTCAGTGAGAATGAAGTCCTTTTGAAGATCTGGACCTTGCTGTCCTCTGCCTGACTGGTCTCTGATTTTCCTCTAAATAAGTAAAGCATGTTAAAAGGTTGTTTTTGTAGCTGCCTGAGATGCTAGTGCTATTGTGCTGCTTACTCACCTGTTGTCATTTAAAGTGGTGGACTGGCCTGAGGCCGTAGGAGAGGAAGAGACCTCATTGGGGCACACTAGCATTTTGTGTAGAGGCCCCAGCACCAGTAGGGGCGTGCCTTAACACACACACAAAGTCACACGTCATGAGTTTTGCTTGTCAGCAGCCTGAGGTGTAGTTTCCCAGAAACTTCTGCACCTATCTCCTTGAAACCTGGCATGCTTCATGGCCTCAGCAGGGGCTATAATCCCTGCAAGTTTCTTCCAAATCGAGCAAGAAATAACAGTTACAGGCAGTTTTGTGATTCCCTATTATAGCCTGTGGCCAAACCACTGTTGAAATTCCAAAACAGTTTCAGCCGAAACGAAACAGGACAGTGATTCAAAACACCAAAACAAATCACTGTTCCTCTGAAATGCTGAATCCAAAACAGAAACAAAATGCAGGCATTTCGCACACCTCTACTAAACAGTCCAAAATGTATGTAACTGCAGCTTAATTACAAGTACCCAGAGACTGGAGACAAAGTTGCAAAGGTTCAGAAGAGCATAAAGAGGCTTTTCCCCTTTGTGTAATGCATCTTAAAAACAAAAAACAAACAAAAAAAAGCTTTTGTACACATACTGGTCCTCACCCTCCCTGATCTTGAGGGAGGGGTGATCAGAGCATGGGGCATTAAGCTCAGATCTCTTTTCTCTATGTCCTTTTAGCAGAAGGCTGTATACTTCATAATGGCACTACCAGTTTTACAACTGTGCTCACTAAGAGTGGGTCAAGATTAAAGGTCTTGCATTCCCTTCTCTTTGTCCATCACTCCCTGGCTTTTACATGTAAATGCACTGAAAATTAACTGAATAGTCTCTAATGAATAGCAATCTGGGAGGAAGTTGCTCAGTAGAGCTCATCCCTTGTGCTAGGAGCTTGTTGCAAATACAGATGGAATAGGGAATGAACTTTCTTTTCTAGACAAAACCAAGCTTCACTTAAAATAGTGATTAATATCTCCATATTAAAAAGGACTTGGAGAGCTATATAGGGAAAATCTTTCTTTTTGAGACAGAGAGAATCCCAGCCACTTTATAGAAGTGGAAATTGCTTGGCTTCTACCAAAAAGAAATTAAACCTCGGTTTCATTTGCTTTGACCAGGTGAAGGGTGAATAGGTAGATTCAATAAAGGACTTGAGTGCCTTAAGTTCTGCTTAAGCCAAAAAAGCAATCTAATGCTTTCTGGGTGCATCTATGCATGCAATTAATGGGTGTGTCTACGTGAGATGTTTACAGTTGACTAGTTAACTGCACTGTAAACATCTTAGTCTACACATGGCCCCTATTAAGGTGCAAGGAACTAATAAACCCTACAGCAGGGTCATACTTGTAAATACAATAAATATAAGTACTCCTGTGCTGCCGAGGTTTTGGGGGTTTTGTTGGTTTTCTTCTCCATGTGCAGCAGCGCACATGTAGATGCCACCCCAACTGACTGGGGCACAAGGGTGCTTCAGTGTGGAGGCTGCCTGCCAACTAGCCTCATGATAAAGCACACTCATGCCCCAACCAGCCCCTCTGGCAACACACTGAGCTTGGTCAGAGCAGCTCTGACCCCTGAGGCCCTCCTGCCAGCCAGGTTTCCTTTGACTGGGCTCCATGTGCTGCTCATGAGCAAACTCTGGAGTTAATTGCTCTGGTTTTAATTGCTCCCAGATGCATGTTCAAATGGCTCACCCAGGAGCAAAAAAACTCCATAGCAATCAGCTCCGGAGTTTACTTATGTGCAGCACATGGAGCCTGGTCAGAGCTCCAGAGTTTATTCATGTGTCCTAATTGCACATGTAGACACACCTACTAAGTTGCTGCCTATCCCTAAGGGCACCTAAATTTTGTTAAAGGAAGCTTCACTCTAGTCAAATAGTTGAGCACATATCAAGGTATAGGGAGTTCTAAGTTCTGGTCTATCTTTCCAGGGCTATTTTATAGAATTTATTTATTTTATATATTTTATAAAATAACCTTACCCTCAGCATGCAAGATATTCTGGATAGGGAGCTTACATTTCTAGATTCTAGTCTGGGGGGCAGTATAGGACACCACTGAGAAAATGAGTTGATTGGAACCTTTGACCTGCTTCACTAGCCTGGAAAAAGTTATGAAAGAAAAAAATGGTGTATTTTATCTCTGATCCACAGACACTTCTGTGATCAGAAGTTTCAACCAGAAACTTGACATTTCTGCCACAATGATATCTATTGGATGATGACCTGCTACTTGTACTATAGTTAGATAAATGAGATTTTAGTACCAACTATAACAAAGATATTAAATACATGTCTGTGTCATTCTTTAAGATATGCCTTTACATGAAAGCTTTCTTGTAAATGTTCCTGCTGTTGTTGATCAACTTAAAGCCATTTATCAATGGCGAATTAGGTGGGGAGAATTTAGTGTCAGGAACTGCAGTCACGGATTCAATTGTTAATGTGGCTCATGCATATAGTTCCCAATACACCAGTATATTGAGTCATGTGAACAGTTTTTAGAGTCTGCATTATTTCCTTTGTAGAAGTAGAGCCTGGAAAAAAATATATTGCATGTGGTGAGACCAAGTACCACATGTAATCATAGTTTCTTTGGAGGATTTTTGAATAAAGGAGGCTGTTTTAAGGAAGGAGGTAAGATTACTTGAAACGCGAAGGCCAAATACAGTAATAAGATAAGAGTGAGAAGACTAAGGGTCAGATTCTGCTTCAAGTTGCATCAGTGGAAATGGGGTAGAGGGGGGCTCTCTTTCCATCTCCAATTGAGAAATTACTTTACAAGCTTAACTATTATCACCCTCATTCCTGTTCCAGTGAATTTGTTGGTATCTTATTCATGTTGACACAACTTCAGCAGGAGAAACTAACAAACCCCTACAAAGAGAATAACTCATGTTTAGCATCCCTACAAGGTGAGAGACCTGCCCTCAAAACCTTGCTCTGATATAGACAAACAGATTTTGAGCCTATCACCTCTATACTAAGTCATGTGTTTTTAACATGTAGCCTCATTCTTTTCCTCATTTGTATTTTTCCAGAGCAATTAACTATATGAAATGAAGAGGGATTATAATACTTATTTCTGAGTGAAAGGAAGCCTCTATCTGTAGTCCAGACTTAGGCACAGTTTATGCAGGCTGAATCTACCATACAGGGATTGAGCAATAGGGCAGTGAGCACACCAGGAAGTAAGTATTCACAGTTCAAGAGCAGATTCTAGTTTTGACTTAAGCACCAACCTTTTTTCCAATAAGCAGGGAGCATTGTAATGGGAATGACAACAGCCAACACACCTGGAAGCCAGTGAAATTAACCAAAGGAAATATTGATTATAGGGATGCATCTTCAGTCCTTCTTGAATTCCCCACTGCTGGAGTTTTGCCCAAGTTCCTGCAAGACAGAACAGGGGTCAATCCTTTCTTTTTTCAGAGCCATAAAGAAGACTGTCCCTCCCCTCCCATACCAACATATACGTGGTTATGGCACTCATTGAAAAAATGGTTGTCCTAGATTCAATTCCTCCCTATCTGATAAAGTTTCAAGCTTCTTTGCCTGGGAGGGAAGTAATAATATTTCTAATGACTTGTCCATAGAAGATGTTTGCTTTATAAGTGCATGTAGGGGAAGGGGATGGGGGAAGAAATGAGGCAATCAAGGAATATAGTCCTTCACTACTCCTGTTTTTTAAGTTCTTCCCACATCAAAAAACAAGAGACCACCAAAACAAACACTGAACAAGCACCTATCTGTACTCCTAGTATGATTCTTTTTTCACAGGTAGGAAGAAACATTTAAAAAATATTTTTTACACAGAGAGAATAGCAATAGAACAATGGTGGTTACATGGATGTATGCGTATGGCCTGAAATTCTGTCATTAGTTTTAACTGAACTTCTGAATATTATAACAGACCGTATGTACAAGCTGGGCAGTAGCTGGTCTTGCATCTCAGTTAAGACCTGATTTTGAAACCTCAGAATGAAAATGGCAGTACTACATACTGAACTTCAAATATGATAAAACATACTAGGAGGACTGTAATTACCCTTTTTCTTCCTGCAAGCTCCAAATCTGTAGAGAATGTTTCAAGAGAATATTGCTCATGAAGTCACAGTATGGAGAGACAAGTGTTATCCTGGAATTGGAGAAGGTATGTTTTTAAGTTGCATATTAACTGGCTGAATTGTTTCTCAACATCACATTTCTATTGTCAAGATGGACAGTTTTGATAGACAAAGTTAAGCATCCTAAAAGAAGGGACAGACTTCTTCCTTGAAGACAAACATAAATAGGCATGCCCAGCTGAGTGCAAATATGCATTTCCCCAGGGACAAAGAGCAGTGGCACATAGTAGTGCTACTGTTACTTATCCACAGAGAATCCCCATGTACGTGCACTCTGGCATTCAGCCAGCTGCAGTGTGTGGTGACACAGGTCTGCAATGCTACATACTGCATGCGTATGCTTATCTGGATGCACCCAATGTGTACTTAATGCAAGAGTGCAAGTGAAGAGCTCTGTAATGCATCAAGTCTACAGGCTGAACTCTCTGCCATTAGAGAGACAGGTGGTTACTGGGTCAGCATACACAGAAGAGATGGAACAGAACTATAAAATTATCTTTACCAATTCCTTCATTAGCTTATGGTGCATCCCTTTCAGACATGCCAACTTTAAAACATCTAGCTTTGATAAGTAATCCCTAATTTTTTTTTTTACTATTCTAGGCTTTCTGTCTCCTTCCCTATTTCTGCTGCCAACTGCATTTGTCATCCAGCAGCTGCCCCCGTTCATGAAGACTGAAGTAAAAAGGGCATGTAAGCCTTTTCTGCATCATCTGTAACTAGATTGCCTTCTGCAATCTGTAAGGAATGTATATTTTCTCTAGTTGTCCTCTTACTTTTGACATACTTGTAGAAACCCTTTTTATTGCCGCTTCCATCCCTTGCCAGCTGCATCTCAAGTGATGCCTTGGCCTTCCTAACTTTTCTCCTCATAATTGCAATACTCATTTATATTCTTTCATAGTATTACCATCAAGTTTCTACTTTTTTAGAGGATTCCTTTTCTGAGTTTCAACTCACTCTAGAAATTGCTGTCTAGCCAGGCTGGTCTCTTGTTGCTCTTCCTATTCTTCCACTGCATCAGGATAGCTTCCTCCTGTGGCCCTTTTGTTCGTTCTTTAAAGTAGGCTTCATCCACCTTCTCCTAGTTTAGAGGTCTGCAGTAGACATCTACCATGTCTCCCTTATGACTGGTGTGTATCATGGTTTTTTACAAAGAGGCTTTTAATAGGCATACCTTCCACTTCGTACTCTACCTCCAAACATGTATACTTTTATTGTTTATACATAGGGTAGCACCTCCTCGACTTCTCTCCTGCCTCCCCACCTTTCCTTACCTATTCTTCCTGAACAAGCTATACCCATTTATGAACATACTCCAGTCATTTGAGCAATTCCAATTAAATCATAATTCTGTGCTTGTACTAAGGCCTCCATTTCTTCCTGTTTTCCCCATGCATTGGTCTGGTAGCATTTTAAGTATCTGACTACTCTTATGTTGTTTGTTTCCAGGATATATCATATATAGTATTAAGCTTTCATTGTTATCATATTCAATCTTTTTTAAGGATGAGAGATGGTAGGACCTATACAAACTCTAATAGCATAATTAAGCCAAATGACTTTGTGACTACAAAAGACAGTCATAGAAGCCCAAAGACTTTAGTTCTCATGTGATACTTCAGTCTGTGCTGCAGAAACTAATGTAAGTAATTTACTGCACTAAAGCTCTTTCTGTAACCAGAAGATTAAGTTTGAAATAAGACAGATCTTTTGTATTGGGACAGAGCAGTAGCATAATTAGAGTTGGGCAAGCAAGGTACCAGACCCAGGCACCACCAGGAGTGGGGATGCCAAAAAGGTGGGCCTTAGGTAGTGTTTGCTACAGCAGCTGGATATGAGGACACCACACTGCTGTAGCAGCTGCTGCCAGGAACAAGCAAACATTGACACATCAGCAGCTAGCGCTGGAGGTTTTGGAGCCCCTATTACACTGAAGCAAGTACAGCCCCTATCTCCCACTCTGTACTCCTGGTTCCCCATTCCTTGAAAAGGTTTTGCCCAGGGAACAAAGCGTGTTAGTTATCTCTCTAGGCTAGAGATATCTACCCACTTAGAATAGTATAATTCATATTTTTCTCTGTTGGTTCCCTGCCAATAAGGGGGAGTTACTCATAGCTCTAGTCTTCAGAGGAAGGATAACAGGAAAACCTTTAAGAGGTGCCATCACCAAGCAAGTTATCTCTTCTTTTACACTTGTAAATAGTAATTTATAGAAGAGTATCTATAGTAGATTATTTATAGTACGGTATACTCTTCCATATCTTTGACATGTTCCTTAACACAAATTGTGAATTATATGGCAAGGGCCACAAAGTTATATCTAGAGAATGAAAGTGCCAAGCAAATCCCCACACTTAACAGGCCTGGACTTCACTGCACAGAAATGGTATCTAATCCTATCTTTGGGCAGACCATTAGCTGCTATGAACCGATCCATTCATGAAACTGGTGATATAACATCACATTTCACAAAGGTTCAGTCTCTTAGACTTAAAGTAAAGCCAGCCACAAAACTAGAAAGCTACAGGTGATGTCACTGACTATGCCATGGGAACTTTGCAGGAATACAGTTTTCCACTCTAGCTGTGAGAATAAACTCTAAGGTTCAACAGTTAACTTACAAAATTAAACTTTCCTCAACTCACACCAAACCTCTTCTAGAGTCTGAATAAGTTGTTATAACTTCATGCTGTGCTTCTACACTATGGTCTGGTACAGAGCATAATGTTCGTGTAACGAAATGCAGACAGAGTTCCCTTTCACTATCTAGATCAGAGAAAACTGAGCTTTGGATAAATACCCAGTGTTAAGATACACCTATTGTGTTAGGTAGTACACAAACTATAGAAACCTAAAAGCTCTTGATTGGCCTTTATGTGTTAACAGTACATTGCAGCTACTTAAAGAGAACAGATAACAACTTGTTCCCAGCAGGGACAAGCAACATTCCTTGAAGTTACAGAATTACAGGTAATGTCTGAAATGACCTGTAAATAGATGATGCAGATGGCATGCCAGTTTGAATTACTAAAATGCAAGTGATATAGTAAGATTGTAATGGAAACACAGTTCACAAAGTAACAAGGAATGCTCTTCAATGGTTTGTCCCTTCTTCACAGGGAGTTTAGGACTAACAGACTTTCTAGAAGGAAGAAAGCAGCCATTACAAAAATCCAGAACTTGGGACAGAACAGATAAGAAAGAAGAGATCTAGGGATCTCTTTTGCACTTTGAGCCCAATTTGTTATTTTTAGTATTAGTCTAGAAGAGGATTGAGTTGCAGTATTAGCTCCCCAGTACAGAAACTTGGATTTTCAGTAAAGAGTTTTGCTAGCAGAACTACACTGACTGTGTGAGGTGCAAATAAAATTATGCTTCCCTACCCACCATAGCTGTGGCCAGCTAAACATCCTGTCTTGGCATAGCCATGCCAATGGAACAGGATTTCTGCCATAAAAATAGACCTATCTAGAGAAACACAAGGGACTGCATTTCCAAGTAACATTTGATTCTATATTTCTGTATCTAAGTGCCATAGTGCAGCACATCCCTGAGTATGGGAATAATAATAGCAGCTAATAATCCGCTTTATAAGCCTTTAAGCTTTTCTTATCACCATCTAAATAAATTTGAAAAATGCCAGCATGTGACAAATTTCTCTCTCATTCCAACACACCTACCACTAGTAAAGGTGTGTTATGTCTCTCTCCTTGTTTTCATACTGATCTTGCTACATTGGTTCATCAAAAGTGTGGGTACCTTTATCTTTTTTTGTTGCTTCAGTGCTATCCCCTATTTTATCTTTCTTCTCTGGCTCATTTTTGTTTTATATGAGCATGTCTACACATTGCCCTATGGCAACATTGTTACTGCACCATGATTTAAAACTTTATTTTGGAAGCACAGTGCAGTGACCACCAGTAGGCATGGTGTATGGCTATTTTTAGCAGCTACTTTGCCATAGCAGTGTGCTATAACAGGTACAAGTCCAGAGTTGGGATTAAACTCAGGTATAGGAACCTGTCGCAAGACTGTTGTGGGCAATTCTACACCAATACCATGAACATGGAATAGAATAGGTATACTTTGTAATTCACTTGTGCTAATTAAGTTGCAACCAGTCAGCAGTTTCTAGCATCGTTGGCTTGAGCTACGCTGATCAAACACAGTCACTTTGACATTGCTGACGTATTCCAGTAATGAATTAGTTAAATGCAAATTAAAGGTAAATTATGCTCTCTCAAAATTCAAATCCCGTATTGTAAGTTTATCCTAAATGTCATTACATATATTTTCTACCATCTTGTGTCAACATATGCATCTGAATCCTGTCAAGCTGAGGAGGACCTAGAAGTCAGGTGTCTTACTCATTGGGTGATGGCTTTAACAATTGTGTTATCTGGCATAAGGTGGGCACTGCCATCAATTTTTAATGAGCTGTGTTCATTGTTTCAGCATCAAAATTACTAGCCATGCTTGAACAGCATTTAAGGAATTAGTATGAGTTCGGTGTGTAGATGTTTCATCTGGATTTCTTCCAATATGTTCAGTAGTTCAATCTAAAATGCCTAGGGATTTTTTTCTGGGGCCAAAATGTAAGCACCTTATTAATCTAAGTTCCTAAATAGTTTCCCCTCTGTTGTAGTGGAATCAATCCAGATCACTTTTTATGATTTAAGGATAAAGTACTTGGAAAAATTATAGCTAGTGGAAAGATTCTTTTTCTCTTCTACTGTATATATAATACAACTTGATGTGATTGTTTTTTATGTTCCATTATCCACTTGGTAAGATCCTGTAGTGTTGGCTAAGTTAGTTTGCTCTCAAAATGTAATTGCTATAGAGCTTTGTTGTTAGTTTCTTTTCCTGTTTTTAATGCTATAGTCCTAATATAGTACAATCCTTCAGTCTACCTTCTTGACCTTCATATATAATGAATTAGCAAACCTAGTTTGTGAACTACAGTGTGGAATGATCCTAAGGAGGTAAATGCCAGGCCTGGTTTATTGTAATCCATTGTTCTATCTTGCTATATATTTATAAGCTAATGTTGCCTTTAGAATCAGAAAAAGTAAAACAGGTGATAGAAATATGACAAGCCATATTGGCAAGATAATTGGAATATGGCTGTATTATGAACGAGAACAGGACTGTATTGCATATATATATATGTAACCTGGGCACACCCCAGGGTGTGCCTTATTCTCAGTTGGATGGGATGGATAGGCAGGAAGGGGTGCTGTGAGAGGGATGCCAGAATTTCGACCAGATCCCCCCTGCCTCTGTAGAGTTAACCTAACCCCAAATTTCTTAACTATATGCAATTTATTGAGTTATATATAATCATAAAACTAAATATCATATACATAAATTTACACAGTGAGCATTAACCAATAACCAAAGTCAAACCCTAAATAACACTATTTACCCATCACAACAAAATAATTTCAGCAGCATTGACACAATACAACATTTCAATTACAAAATATAAGGTGCAAAAAGGAACAATCTTAATAACACTTATTCCTTAATATAGTCCCTAACCCATGGCAAGAGATATTCCTCCTTCCAATGGGGTCCCTTGCAGGTGTCCAGGAAGCACCAGGGGTCCCTCCCCTTAGGGCCTTGACTAGGCAGGGGGCTGCTCACCCAACCCTTCTCTGGGTTTTCCTGCCCCAAGCGTCTTTCTCCTGTGGGACTCAAGCACCCAATGACTCATGATCCCTCAGGTGGCAGTGTTCAGGTGCAGCTCAATGGGGTCTCCTCTGCTGGAGCACCTCTCCAGGCCTCTCCTGCACTGCTAGGCTCCTCCCCAACCTGTGCCCCACTCTGGGCCCTTCAGGCTCTGGCCATCCATCCTTATGCCAGGTGGCTAATCCAAACAGACTCTGTGGCTCCCTGGCTTTGCTCCCTCATGCACTGCCCTGCGCACTGTGTGGCCTGCTGGCCCTCTGGATTTGCAGGCTTGAGCTGTTGCTTGCAGCTCCCAAAAGCCTGGGCTCGGTGCACCAAACCACACACCAACAGCCCGAACGGTCTCACACCGCTCCTAAGGCTGCTTCTCCAGTGGCAGCTGTGTAAGAGACAGAGTTGTGGCCCAAGAGAGGGGCATAGTGGTCCAGTGAGGGACGGGGGTGAAGTAGGCCCATAGTTGAGCAATTGCTCAGTCCCATTCAGGTGAGGGTCATGGGAGAGGCCCAAAAAACTGTGCCAGAGCAGACCAAGGTGTGGAGAGTAAATCTCAAGGATCTCTATGAGTAGGGCAGTTTGAATGTGGTCTGGATAGGTGGTATACAAGAGCCTGGGTGGAGTATATAAGACGCTGGTGAAATGGGGGTAGTGTGTACGTGGCCTGAGCAGGCAGCATGGGAGAGACGCAACTATGTGTCCAGTTGGACACAGCTTTGAACAAGAGATGGAATGCAATCAGAGACATCAGTGAGCCATAGGACATATGCAGGGGTGGTAGGAGCATGTACTTATCATCCACAGTCATTTGGGTGCACAAAGGGCAGCTTCCTGCCTATTTAATATCACAATCATTTATCAACAAGGCATGGTAGGCAAAGAAAGTGGGTGGTTTGCCCAGAGACTAGGGCAGGGCTGAACTAGTACCAGGCCTGGAAGGTGCTTCTGTGACATCTGTAAAGTGATTTCTTCATTTCAAAGTATCTTTCTACCTCTTGCTACCAATATTTTAGTGAATACTAGATTCAAATGTCACTCTCCCAGAAGGATGAAATATCTTAGTGGGAAATAACATTTTAAATATTTAAATATTTTATCATTTAGTTCAAGGGTGGGTGAAATGGTGGATCCAGCCAGCAGCCAAACTCTATTTCCAAGCAGCCCCTGCCCACTTCACTGAGGTCAGTTTCCATGAAGACCCCAGGAGTGGTGGGCCATGACAACATGGGGCCAGGGATTCCATGAACACTGACCCCAGCAGTGCTGGCAGAGTGCATGGCTGGCTGAGGACCTGCTCTGGGGCAATTCTTTAATACTTCTTCTACATATAATCATTCTCAGATGTATTCAGATTGTGTTCAAAGTATTGGAGATAGATGTACATGTGTTACTGCCTCCAATGAGTATTCAGTATGTGTTTTGGTTATACAATTAAGTTATTTCTGAAACAATTTGGAAGCAGCAACCTGGAAAAGATGTTGTCGTTGAAGCACAAAGACAATTTTAGCCTAGTGGAATCAAAATTTATAATAAAGATTATAATAAAATGTGAGTAATTCCAGCCTGTCAAAGTCAAGACAATACATAACTTGCTGTCTGTGAGATAATATAGCAGAATCTTTTTTAGTTCAGTTTTAGTTAGTTCAGTTTTTCTAAACCCTGAAGTGGAATCTGAATTCAAGAAAAGAAAAGAGCAAAAAACCTGATTAAGGTTTAGGTATATGTCAAGACTACTTACAAGTCTGGGTCATAATGCCGGCGCTATTTCTGGTAGGATGCAGATCCTGTAGTAACAGAATAATAGAACCATAGAAAATTAGAGTTGGAAAGGGACCTCAGGAGGTCATCTAGTCAGCCCCCCTGCTCAAAGCAGGACCACCCCCATCTATATTGTTCCATAATAGTGGAACCCAAGTTGGAAGGTCCCTACAGAGAGATAAGAAAGAGCTGGTTCTGAGCAGGTTCAGCTCTTCATTCCCTATACTAGCAATTGGCCCTAGAGTAGGGCCAGTTCTTAAGTATTTACTCACTTTCTTCTTTGCGATCCTATCCAGCATAAGCTCCCCTCCCTCTTTCTTTTCACCTTTCCTTTCCATACCTTTACTTTCCTTTTCATACTCCCCCTCCATTAACGATTTTAATACCTTCCTTCTTGATCTCCTGATTCTGTCAGTACACTCTGAATTCCTCATTTTCTCTTTGTGAGTTTTTTTGCATTTGCATCTCTTGCTCACTTTCTCTTCTGCTTTTTCTCCTCCTTGTTCTCCTTTCTAATTAAATGATCTAAAAAGATTTCAAACCACCCCCTTTCCTTTTTCCACCCCTTCACTGTAATCTGTTCTTTTACCTTCTACTTCTGATTCTCTTTATCTTTACTCATTTTTTTCCAAGCCCTCAGTTCTATTTCTATCATGATATTCTCTTTTCATCATGCTCCTTTGTGATTTTTTTCTATTTTCCTTATTCTCTCTCTCTGTTATTTTTAAAATGAAAACTGCTATATGCATCTCTGCTTCCAGACAACTAAAGTATTCAAATGACAACAAAATTGACAAGTGCTCTGTGTCCTATACAAGGAAAAAGAACACCAAGCTATGGCAAAAACCATTTGTAGTGGTACTAGAGCTCTATAATGTAAAAAGATGCAGGGGATTATAGTGAACAGGGAACACCTACCATATGGAGTCCATAACTCAAGCAGCTCTTGAACTGTGCAGTGGCTGCATTGGTTGCAGGCACTAAGGGATGCAGGAGTAGCTGTGAATACTGGTGTTTGCATTCACAGTTGTGCAGAATCTATGGTCATAATCTGTGGTCTGATGCCCATCGGGGGGATCGGCTTTTCAGTGAATTCTCTTTGCTGCTCCCTTATCCTCTGTTAGTGGTTTACATATTGTGTGCTCTCTCTCGGTGCTTGCAGATATAGGAAAAAAGAGCTTTACTTTAAACTGGGTGCATTCCCACACTGAGCCCTGCACATGCCCAGAAGAAGCAACACATTACTTTGACCCAGCTCACCTGACATCTGTAAAGATCAGGTGCTTTATTGCAGAGTTTTTGGTGCTTTTTATCTAATAACTGGTTAAATAATAACTGGCTTTAGCTAAAAGTGATAAGAAGGCCCACTGAAGCGCCTGATCTTACAGATGCTGCAGAGCCGGGTTGAGGTAATGCGCTGCTGCTTCCAGTGAAGAGCAGGGGTTTTTTTATGTCTGCAAGCAACCTCTGACTTTTTTTTCTTTTTTTTTTTTTCTGCCTCTTTCTGTTATTGTCCCCTTTCTGCTCTTCCTCTTAGTTTTTGAGATTCCTGCTGACCTGCATCCAAAATCATTTTTTATTTCTTGCAAGAGGTCAATGCTGAGATTTCTCTTTTCCTCTGCAAGATTTTCTGTGAGATAATAAGCAAAGGAAGAGTTTATTGTCCATGGAAAGAGTCACTGATGTTCTGAGTCGTGGCAAAGATGAGAAAAAAAAATTTCTACTCAGTCTGCTTTTATTTTATCTCTACCAATTACCTGGTTCAGAAATTGCCACAAGCCAAGTTACTAGCACACAGATACAATAGGGTAAGTATTTGTGCCTAACCTAGGTATGTAGGGTAACCTAGGCCCTTCCATATATCCTAGGTCAAGCACAAACACCTATGTTTAAAGCTATGGTTTGAGGATTTAGTATGTGGACAGTAGGGATGTTGAGCTAAAATGCAGGTTAAACCTGCATTTTAAATAATCTTTTGAGTAGGACAAATCCCAGCTACTTTGTTCCTCTTCTCACACCTTCCTATGAAAAATATTGCTGGTGGAACTTGAATAAGTCTTGCTGTTTGTTTTACTCTTCTTTTCTATGAAGCTGGGAGGTAGCAAAGTTGACCAAATGTCTCGAGGCTCTGTTGAACCCAAAACAAAATCTCAGTTTCTCTGAAGTTACTGTCGGTAAGGCCTGTTTGGAATGGCAAACTGGAAAATTGGATAATTTTCTCCTGTCTCTTTCCTTCCCCTTCCTCACCACAAATTGGCCATCTTTCCATTTGAAATTATTTTGGCATTAAATGCAACTTTTTGTACTTGGATAAAGAGATCTTAAAAAAAAAATCCCCTTTCCTCCCCCCGCACTAATGGAAAATACATATGAAGAGTAGAAAATTTATTACAGATCACAGAGTGTTATAGTGGCACAGCAGTGCCTTAGAAGTTCCAAGAGTATCATAGTCATAATAGAAACTGAGTTGGACTTTTGTTTTTAATATGTCCTTGTTTCTCTAATTCATAGCCTTTTGATGTAAGAGAGTGGAGTCCACTATTGCATAAGGAAATCTTTAGGTGGGAAATATAAATGAGAGATAAAGAGAGAAGATGGTTATTATTTTCCAGAATGAGAAGTTGAAAAGGTGTTGAAAAAGGAAGAGACTTGAACTAGTTCTTTTTCTGTATTTATTCATTTCAGCATCCAAGAAGTATATTAAGAATGTAGTTGGAAGGGGTAGGAGATTTAGAATGGGAATATTATATTCCCCTCCTTTTCCAACTCTGCTTGATTCTCCCCAGTTTGTTGGCCCTCCAGTTGTTCCATTGAAATCATGTTCAGCAAAAATACCAACAGTTTCTCTTCATTATAACTTATGGCCTCTCTTCTTTTCTTTTTTTCTTTTCTTCAGTCTTTGACGCCTGCCTTTCCAGTGTCTTTCATGTATGTTTAAGCATCGTCTCACTGTTGCTCCCTCTCTGTTAAACTGGCTCTGTATTTTTCAGCTAGGGATTGAAGTTACACATCAGCTGGTAAAAGTGATTGGAAACTGGTTCAAATCTGTACCACAAAAGGGTTAGGGACAGCCATTTAAAAACACTTGAGTCTGAATGTATTCAATCTTCTCAGGTTGCTCTAACCTGCAGAGCTAGAACCGATTAGAAGGTGGATAAACTTTAATTTTTAAATCAAGAAATGCAGGCACATGCCTGCAGTGGCTCAGGCTAGAAGCTGGGGGGGGACACTACAAGAAGGCCTCCCTTCCCTAGTACAGTGCTGAGCTGTGGAGGGAGGGGTGGCTAGGCCCCACAGGACACTCTGACTAGGGAGGGGTTTAAACCCCTACCCTGTCTGCACAGTCCTAGGCTTTTTCAGGCTCACTTCTCAAGGTGCAGGGAGTGTTGCCAGACCCCAGCTCCCAGCTCACACTCTGAGGCAAAGACGAATGTAGGAAGAAAGAACTGCTTGTGTGCACTGCATGCATCTATTGATACTAAGCTTTTAAATCTCCCTCTTCCTGCTTCTTTGTACTGTCTACAGCAAACCTGATAGACAAGGAAGCCAGCCAGGTGCTGATAACACAAACTTGATCATAGTCCATCAAGAAAACAAAAGCCTTCCTCATTAGTTTAAGCTCTTCTTAAACAGCTTTTTCCAAAGAAGGGATAGAAAGACATTATCAGCTGACTTGTTGATTAGTTCCAAAAAGCCCTAAGTGGACACTGTTCTGTCTGCCTGTCCCTGTGAAAGTGGAAACACCTCAACATTAGCTAGTGTGGGGGTGGCATGACCATGACCAGAAGTGGGCAGGGTACGTGCGGCTAGGGTCCACGGTGTGGAAGATGGGAGGGAGGGGGAAGGATACCTGCTTGAGCAGTGAGTGACGAGGGGGCAGGGGGAACCCAGACAGACACTGCTGTGCCTGTAGTCTCGAACTTCTCAGCCAGCTGGAGCAGTGATAGTGCTCCAGCTAGGGCAGAGAGGGTCAGGGCCAGTCCTGTTCTCTGGAGCAGACAACCCAGTTGAGATCAGGGCTGAAACAGCCCAGAAGTCCTTAGCCCAGAATTTCAGTGTACATCAATTGCTTTCAAAATGGCCCAAACTGGCTTAAGATAAACTTGGATGGATATAGTATTAAACTTAACTGATTTAGGTCGCTAACTTGCTGGAGAGCTGTACCCAGAGAGTGGTGTTGGATGGTTCATTTTTGACCTGGAGGGACATGGGCAGTGGGGTCCCCCAGGGCTTGGTCCTCGGACTCGCGCTGTTCAACATCTTCATCAGTGACTTGGATGAGGGGGTAAAAAGCACCCTATTCAAATTTGCTGATGACACTAAGATGTGGGGGATGTGGGTATGCTAGAAGGGAGGAATAGGCTGCAATTGGACCTAGACAGATTACAGGGGTAGGCAGATGAGAACAGGATGGGTTTCAACACTGACAAGTGCAAGGTACTGCACCTGGGGAGGAAGAACCAGCTTCATACCTACAGGCTGGGGAACTCCCTTCTTGTCAGTGCAGAGGCAGAAAAAGATCTTGGAATAATTATTGATGCCAAAATGAACATGGGCCAACAGTGTGGGGATGCGGTCAGGAAGGCCAACCACACCTTGTCACGCATCCACAGATGCATCTCGAGCAGGTCCAAGGAGGTGATCCTCCCCCTCTATGCGGCACTGGTCAGGCTGCAGTTGGAGTAGTGCATCCAGTTCTGGGCGCCACACTTCAGGGGAGATGTGGACAGCATTGAGAGGGTCCAGAGGAGGGCCACCCGCATGATCAGGGGCCAGCAGGGCAGGCCTTACGAGGAGAGTCTATGGGACCTGAACCTGTTCAGCCTCCACAAGAGAAGGCTGAGGGGGGATCTAGTGGCCTGGTACAAACTAGTCAGAGGGGACCAGCAGGCATTGGGAGAGCACCTGTTCCACCGAGCACTACCAGGAGTGACTAGAAATAATGGTCACAAGCTGGCAGAGGGTAGATTCAGACTAGACATCAGGAGGTGCTACTTCACTGCCAGGGCTGCTAGGGTCTGGAACCAACTTCCAAGCGAAGTGGTGCTGGCTCCTACCCTGGGGCTCTTAAAGAGGAGGTTAGATGAACACCTTGCTGGGGTCGTTTGACCCCAGTACTTTTTCCTGCCATGGCATGAGTTTGGACTTGATGATGTGCTCAGGTCCCTTCTGACCCTACTAACTATGAAACTATGAAAGCTAAATCAGTTTATTGAACTTCTGTCCCACATCCCCTCCAGATCCAACTTAACTCACAGTGCCCCAGGATGCTGTGCACCTCCCCTGTAAATCCCACCTCACGGGGTGTGTGGGATAGCCTTGTCCTAAGCTCTCTACTCCAGCCAAGAAGAGAGGCATGCCATAGTGTCCTGTGGCTTCTGGCCTGGGCCATTGCAGGCATGTGGCTGCATCTCCCACATCAAAAGTAAATGTTGATTCACTTGCTTATCTGTTCAATCTCTGCATTTTAGACTAACCTAAAAGTGGAATTGATTCAGCCTCAGGCTTTTTGACTGTATGTACTTACTTTCTTTTTACATTTCTAAAAAGAAGGCTATCTCCTTCAATGTATGTGTTTAGCGTGTACAAAGTCCATGCCTCCTCCCCATCTCTTGTAGTAGGGTCAATCAGGCTTTAGTCCTCTAATCTTTTTATGCTAAGATTTCTCCGTAGGCAATAGCGCTCTTGTTCCATTTTCAACTACCAAAACAACAGCAACTGCCTCTATATCTGTTATCTTATTCCCAACTCCTTTCTGTATTTTGCCAGCTTTTCAGACTTTCTCTAATGTATATTTTACTTCCACTTCAAGATGTCTTCACATCTTTTCTTGTTGCTCATATCCCAGTCTTCTGTGTTGCCAGAGTTTCAGACTCTAAAAAGAAGGGAGCACAAGGACTGCTATTGAATTGCTTCCCTGCTGGGAGCAAGGTTATTTGGAAATGACCAGAGTATATTGTATGCTACCTGAATAAGATTACAAGCAAAATTTATTCTCTATATTGCACATAAGGGGAGTCTTGGAAAAACTCTCTCTCAGAAATACAATCCCTATGGCTGTTTTTCTGGTGAGCCCTTCACCCTTTTCCTAGTCCCAAGCTGCCCTTGTTAAACACAGTTCTGCAGTCAAGAAACAGCAGCCTTAAGGCTGTATGTTTCTTGTGTTTCACTAGCCTAATTTTTTATGTTATATTTGCTAGTATTTCTAGCCCTTCCTTTTATTAACCTTCCAGAGATGCTTCAACGGTTCTTTTGTTTGGGGGCATTTAGGGAAAGAATGTTTGAGAATAAAGGTGGGAGGATTTATTAATTAAATTGTAATGTAATTCTGGGGTAGGAATGAACTTTGATTGTGTAGGTGATGAGCTTTATGATTTAGTAGTTGAGCATAATTATTGATTGCTATGTTGCTGGAAAACAGTCTAAGCAAAAGTTGGATTTTCTGAGCATGTATACAGACAAACAAATATAAATAATATTACATTGCTTAGATTGTAAAATTTGATAGGGTGGGACCATCTTTTTTTTTTCATTTTTGTACAGTATCTAGTACAACGAGGCCATCATTCATGACAGCCAGCCTGTTTGTAGTGCTACTACAATAAAAAAGCTAAATAAAGGATTGAATTCCCAAATGATCAAAAATATTATTCCTATAAGAGCAAGGGAAGTCTGTACCATCTTTCTTTCCTCACTGAGAGGCACATCAAGGTTCTTAAATACAGCTTAGTTCAAAGGATAGGTTTGTATTTGACCTACTGCTCCATACATTCGGACAAAGCTACCTGGAAAAGTGAACCAATGCGGAAATGGTTATTAGGCATGTGATATTACACCCAAACAAACATCATTGTTGGTAATCCCTCATGGTCAAGACACCCCATAAATATATAAGCAGAAATAAAAGGAAAATCCCTGAATTTAACTTGACAAGATAATTATCAACTATATTGTTTTTTGAAGTAAAACAACCAGATCTGGGCTACCAAAACATTTCAATAAAACAAGAAAGATGATAACATTTTGCACAAACACAATCTTGGTAAATAGTTGTACTGCCTTATTTATAACTCTTAGGAGGATTCCATGTTTCTAGGACATCTTCCAGCATTTTGGTAGCACATGAAACCCTGCAAGGTGTTTTATATCTAAGAAAAAAAATCTGTGTTGTTAAAACCAATCAACTGTACATTTTATAAAGCTGAATCAGTCACTAGGGACTTTGCATATTTTGATTTATGGAAGTTTTTTTTAGTTCATGGCAAACTGGAAAATGTTGACCTTTACACATGGTTTTAAACACCAGTATATGGAGAGATGAGTCAACAAGGAGGACAAAAGTGGTCAATTCAGGAAGTAGAACACACTGGAAAATGTCGTCATTGACCTGAACCTGTATGAAGTAAACATGAAAACACTTCCTGTAGCAAGCTCAATGAACTTAATGAGGGAATTGGAGAACATGAGTTAAGAGAAGATAATGTATTATCATGTATTATTTTGGGAATGCCAAAAACTATGCAAGTAAAACTAAAAGAAGCCAACAATATATGCCCAGAAGAACATGTAATCTCAACATGAAACAGTAAAGTAATCTCATAACCCAGGTCTGTCCAACTGGTGACCTTTGGGGCCCTGAAGGCTTAGTTTGCCACCTGGGGGTGCATGGCATGACCAGTACTGCCCTCCCCCATTCCCCTCCATTACTTGGTCATGGCAGTCAGGTTCTTCAGGATCTGCTGCCCTCTTCTGACTTCTACTTCCTGCCCTCACTCTTGGAACAGGGTGGCACAGCAGGAGGAGATTGGGGTACTCAAGATACACATGCTGTGGGGAGCCAGGGTACTCATGTTGTATATGGAGGGCAGTAAGGGTTGGAGTCAGGTTGTTCCTGATGCCATGAGAGAAAGGCAGGAGCTAGGTTGCCTGCACTGCAGGTGGCTGTGTGACTGGAAGGGGATGGAGGTACTGTGCATGCAGCTGAGGGATGGGCAAGATGGGCTGCCTGTGCATTGGGGGGACATTGCTTGCATGGCTGGTAGAGGGGGAAGCCAGGCTGCCTGCACAGCACATTGTTGATGAGGGGACAAGCTGTCCATGTGGCCTGTGTGGCTGGAAACAGGGCACCTGGGCCACCCACACTGTGTGTGGGGTGATGGGGGGGAACTGGGCTGCCAGCATGGTGTGGGAAGGGTCCTGGAGGCTCCGCACCTATGACAAGTAGTTCTGATTGGCTGGATTTGACCTGTGGATAGTATGTTGTTGCCCCTGTCCCAGAGCAGAGGAATCTAGGAACACGCAATCTCTAAAGGAGGCCTCTGAAACAGATAAACATGTTTTTGCCCAAAACAAAAGCAAACGGAAGGCTAGCCATTTGTGATGAAAGGGTTAACCCCTAAAACATCTTATATGACTTCTGCAGAAGCTATAAGTCACAGCAATGACCAGAAAAGGCATTGCTTATAGGAAGGAAAGTCTATTCCATTGTCTAAAGCCATGACTAGGCCTAAGTAACTGATTTATTTTGTAATTCAGCTGCTGAATCAAAAAATAAAACAAAATTGATTCAGATGATACTGAATTTGAATTTTTTTTCTTGCTAAAACAAAAATATACAGAAAAATCCTTTTGTTCAACACCAAATATTCCATTTAATATGAAATCAAACTATCTACTAAAAACAGCATCCTTATCGCCAGTCTAGACAGTTATCTTACTCTGTGGCTCAATGGCTAGTCAGCAAGCAGCTCAGTATGATAGATTGAGAGCGCTTTGCCTTGAATAAGCTATAGCCATGTAGTTAAGATATTCCCTTGGGAGGTCAGAGATCTTGGGAGGAGGTAGAGAGTGAATTTAAATGTAGATTTCCTATCTTCCAAACAACTACTTGGCTATCAGATGTTATTCCTCTTTCTACAAATTATTTAAGTATTCATTGAAAGATGAACTGAATGCAAATGGCTCTGTATGTTAGTTAAAACACTTGCATTCAAGTTCCTGTTCCTATAAATGTTCAATTACAAATGCAAAATGTTTTAACGGGGATTGAAATCTCCTCTCCAAGGAACCCAATGGCATTTAATACAGAGAAATGTAAAGTGCTCCATCTGCAGAGAAATAATTCCCAGCACACTTACAGCCTTGGCAGTGCTACATTTGCCAGCAGCATGACTGAATGAGACCTGGGTGTCATGATATACCACAAAATGAACACGAGCCACCAATGCGATGCCGTAGCTGGCAGTGCTAATCAAACACTGGCATGCATCTACTGAGGCATCTCGAGCAAGGCTAAGGATGTCATCCTCCCACTCTAATTGGCCTTGGTGAGGCTGTAGCTCTGAGTCCAGTTCTATATGCCACACTTCAGGAAGGATATGGAGAAGCTTTAGAGAGTCCAAAGGAGGGCCACACGCATGATTAAAGGTAAGACCAGGTCATACGAGCAGAGGCTGCAAGACATGGGACTGTTGTGCCTGGAGAAGAGAAAACTCAGGGGGACTTGGTGGCAGCCTACAAATATATCAGGGGCATACATCAGGGCCTGGGGGAACATTTATTCACCAAGGTCCCCCAGGAAAGGACAACAAATTATAGGCACAAACTGATTGAAGATTGCTTCAGACTAGGTTTAAGGAAAAACTTCTTTACAAGTCGAGTATCCGTAAACATTTACTTTATAACCTTAGGTGCTCATGAAAAGAACAGTTGCTAATTTGGTATTTCCAAGTTTAAATGAGAAGACATAGATAAGCATACATAAGAAAGACTCATTGTTACAGCCCCCTTTTGGAGGGGATATTTCTGTCATTTGATGCTTGAACAATGAACAGTTCATATAAAGCATGAATATGGGCAAGTCTCTGGTGGCAGACCTGCATTGTTACCCAGAGCATCCACAAGTGGTGTATAGTGGAATGACCTTCAGGAAAGGTTAGCTGTGAAATAAGCAAAGATAAGCTGATGAATAAGCAACTGCTGACCAAGTAGCAGCAGCACCACCAGGATGTGGTAGGGATAACAGATGGCAATACTTTTCCTCATGAAAAGTCATATATATCCTTTGATGGTGCTGTGACATGGCAAATACAGGTTGCCAATGTAATAAGCCTGCTCAGTCCCCAGCCATTGTTTTACAAGTCTTCCACTGTGCAGTAGGCAGAAGAAGATGTTAGAATCTCAATGGCTGTAAATGCAGATGAAGGTTGCAACAGATTGGATCTCCAATTTTCTTGGCCTCTTTGCCATTGGATTAAGGTCTTGTTCTGTCAAGAACTACGTGGAAGGTGATGTGCAACAGCTTCTTCACAATAAAAGAAATCAGTCACAGACATCTTCCATGGAAAGGGCTTGTAAACCCTAACTTCAAGTTCTTTGGTGACCAGCTAGTGATGACAGGTGCAGGATTGTGAGGTCTGGAAGCTCCTAGTCATTGGTCACATGTAGTGGGTGCATGCAGGTGCATGTGCACCCCCTGAGATTGGCGGCGCACCCCCTTGTGAAAAGCACCACTGAGCGGCTCCTGCGGACAGTTGCCACTCTCCCCCTCTCTCCCCCAGCCACCAACACCACTGCAACCACCTGCGGGCAGTCCCTGCTCAGCCCATCCCAGACACCAATACCACCATAGCTGCCTGCGGGAGCCCCCTGCTCACCACCACCACACCTCCACTGCCTGCGGACAGTCACCATGCCCCCAAACTCTGGGGGCATGAGGCATTCATGCTCCTAGTCATGAACTGACATGAAGGCAGCAGTTACAAGAAGGTCATCTAGTACTTGGACAGATCATCAGAGTGTGATTTGGTAACTGTAACTGTGACTGAGCAGCCCTTTTCAGGATCCACTCTGCTCACCCCACAGGGGGATGGGGCCAGGAAAGGTGCCCTAAACATAGTTAATTTTTTTCCTCACTGGTTAACTGCATCCCAATGGGCAAGGGGGTCAACTTTACTGTGGTCAAAATCAACACAGACATGCATTTAACTTTGAGACCTGGAACATCAGGACCCTAATGGCTAATCCTACTCAGATTAGTAGGAACTCTCAGACCACTGCAATGCAGTTTTGGCTAGAGAACTCAAGGAACACAATATTGACATTGCTGCACTGAACAAGACCCAGTGAACAGAAGATGGGAAACTCAAAGAGCAAGGTGGTGGCAATACTTTCTTCTAGAAGGCAAAACAGGAAGGTGAACCCTGACTTCATGGAGCTGGTTTTGGTTCAAAAATGAACTCATAAACCAACTCAGTGAGTTCCTTATAGGAATTAATGAGTGCCTCATGGTTCTGTCTTAAACTGGAAGGGATCCAATATGCTACAGTCATCAGCACATATGCCCAAACTCTTGATATTTCCAATTAAACCAAAGAGAAATTCTATGCTAACCTTGACTAAGTCCTTTCTGGTGTTCTTGAAGGAAACAGGCTCATTCTTCTTGGTGATTGTCAATGCCAGAGTTGCAAAGGACTTGAACCATCAGTAAGGAAGGAATGGGAAAAATCAACTCCAACAGCATCCTTTTCTTAAAAAAATGCACAGAACATGGACTCACCATCAACATGCTGTTCCACCAGAAAAACAGCCAAGCATTGCCATTTGCTTGACTGCATTATTATTCATGCATGGGATTGCAAAAATGTCCACATCACTGGACCTATGCTAGAAGCTAATGATTTCAGGACATCACCACTGACTCATCCTCTCAGTTATGTCATTCAAATTGGCTCACAAACAATGGCTGTAGCAGAAGCAATGCCATCAGAAGATCAATGTCAAAGGTCTCAAGGACTCAAGCAAGTGAGACTTTTCACTAATGTCTCAATGGAAAAATGACAAATTTCAAATAACAACAATGGAAGAGTGTCAGACAGTGTTCTGAATGCCTTCAAGTCCACTTGATGAAATTGACCAGGAGATCCAAGAGTTGATAAACTGCAAGGACAAGGCCTTTTGTTCTTAGCAAAATGACATCAACTCCAAGCAAAAGAAACTGAGTGACCAATAAGCCAAGGCAGAGGTCTAAAGGAGTACCTGTGATATGAAGACCAGATGATGGGAAAAGAAGGCAAAGGAGATCCAACATCTTGCTGATGTCCATGATATGTGCATTTTTTTCAGTTCTACCAAAGCTATCTATGGTCTGAGCACTTGAAGACCAGTCCCCTTGAGACCTAAGGATGGAGGAGACCTGATCAAGAAAGGGGAGCCATCAGTACTCATTGAAAGGAACATTTTGAAGCAAGCTTTCAATTCAGACTGTTGTTAATGAGAGTGTTCTCAACTCCATCCTGCAACACCCAGTCAGAGATGATCTTGGAATCCCTCAAACTGTTGATGTGATGATGAAAGCCAAGCATATGCAGAATGACAAGGGACCTGGAGCTAATAAAATTACCATTAAACTCTTCAAGCATGGGGGAAGAGGATCTCACATTACAGTTCCATGCCCTCATCTAAGGATGTGGAATGATGAGGGAATACCAGATGACCTTAGGGATGCCATGATTCTGACAGTCTTCAAGAAAGAAGACCGTTCCAACTGTAGAAATTTATAGAGGGATCATTTTGCTGGCCACCACAAGAAAGATCATTGTGAGAACCCTCCTGAATGGTCTCCTTCTACTTGCTGAAGAGCTCCTCCTAGAATCTCATTGTGGGTTTAGGGCATTAAGAGGCACAACTGACATGATCTTCACTGCTCACCAACTGCAGGAAAAATCTCAGGAGCAACATAAATCTCTCTACTTGGCCACCTTTGACCTCATGAAAGCTGTTCACTTTTTGGAAGTACAGATGCCCAGTGAAACCCATCATCATTTTTTTCCTGGTCCATAACAGTATGCGATGGTGATTCTCAATAAGGGATCTGTGATAGACTTTAAGCAAGGCTGTATCATTGCTCCAATACTTCTCAATATTCTTTACAGTGATGCTACATCTGACCACCAAAAAGTTTCCAGTCAGAGTGGAGCTAAACTACCAAATGGATGGTAAGTTGTTTAATCTCAGCTGACTCCAAGCCAAAACCAAGTTCACCCTGACCTCAATCATTGAGGTTCAGTACACTGATGATGCTGTAGTGCATGCTTATTCAGAAGCAGAAATTAGAGTAATCGTCGACATCTTTACTAAAGCATACAAGAAAATGACTGATGCTAAACATTCAGAAGATGAACATCCTCCATCAACAGCTCTTAATGAGTAGTTCTGAGCTCCAATAATTCATATTCATGACGAGACTCTGGAGAATGTTGAGTATTTCTCATACTGCGAAAGCCATGTCTCACAGAAGGCTGATATTGAAGAAATCCAACTTCACCTCAAATGGGCAAGTGCAGCCTTTGAACACCTGAGGAAACAAGTGTTCAAAGATTGTGACATCAAATCTGAAACCAAGCTCATGATTTATCAAGCAGTATGACCCCCGCCTTACTGTACAGAGCTGAAACATGAACAACATGCAGGAGACATCTCAAGTTGCTGGATAAGTACCATCAATGCTGCCTGCAGAAGATCCTTCATATCCAGTGGGAAGACAGATGTACCAACATTAGCATCCTCTTGGAAATAAACACCATGAGCATCAAGGCAATGATCAGTGACATCAACTTCACTGGGCCAGCCATGTCACCCAGATGTCCAACTCCAGATTACCAGAGCAAATTTCATTCGCCCAGCATAGTCAATGTATGTGCTTAAGAGGAGGGCAGAGAAAGCACTTCAAGGCTCTCCTGAAGTCTAAGCTGAAAAAATGGAATATTGACATCAACTCATGGGAGACTATTGGCCAGGATTGCTCCAAATGGAGCAAGATTCTGCTGCAAGGATCTCAGTATTTTGAAACCTTACAAAGACAATGGAAAATAGAGAACAGCAGAAACAGCATGTCACAGACTGAATTAAGAATTCAGAACCATCTCCACCGCTGAGAAACATGTGTCTCAGCTGCAACAGAGCCTTTCAATCCCAGATAGGCCTTGTCAGCCATCTTCATATCCACAGATAAGAAAATCATGAAAGACAATCGTCCTTGATTGCAAAGGATTGCTGCTGCTGCTGCTGCTGCTGCTGATGATGATGATGATGATGATGACAATGGGCATGCCTAAACTTTAGGATGTTTCAAGTTTGGATACAAGTCTAAATTTAGTAGTTTGGGTCCCACAATAATTACCTTCAAATTTAAGCATATTTCATCAATGTTTATTTTATTTGTTATAGGCCTATAATGAAATGAGCACTGGAGTAGTATACTCACCGACCTTCAATGCAAATGTGACAGGTAGGCAGGACCAGAAGTCCTACCCCCTTAGCCCTGCCCCCCTCGTATGGTGTGTGATGTCACTAGCCCTGCTCCCTGACCCCAGTCATGTGGTGTGTGATGTCGCCAGCCCTGCCCCCTAGACTCAGTCACCATCATGGTATGTAACATCAAAAACTCCGCCCCCAGTCATGTGATGCTTGACATCAGCAACTTTGCCCCCACCCCCCAGTCACCTCTACATGGTCCATGACATCAGAAGGACAGCCTTAGATCACCTGATACAGTTATGACCTATCAGGTCACATACTGCTCTACCTGCTCCCCCCAGAGCACAGGTATGGCCTATGGGGTGGCAGGGGGGGTGGTGCGACGCCTCTAACAACCCGCCCCATTGAGAATTTGGAAGATAGTATCTTGTTGCCATGGTTTATATTTGTTCTCAAGTGTTTGAATGCATCACACAGGTGTTAGGGTGAGGTGGGTGTGGGGGCAGTGGTTACCAGACATAGTATCATAGTATCATAGTATCTAGGGTCAGAAGGGGCCTAAAGCAGGCCATCTAGTCTGACCCTCCGTCAGTGGCAGGAATGAGTGCCAGGGTCACAGGACCCCAACCAAGTACCTATCTAATCTACTCTTAAAGATGCCCAAGGTAGGAGCAAGAACAACTTCCCTAGGTGCTCTCCAGTAACTAGGACTGTTGGTCATAGTTATCCCTGGTGGTGCCCAGGAAAAAAGAGCCTGCCCTATTTCCTGCTGATGTTCCCTCAGCAGTTTATAGGCCACCAAGTCCTCCCTCAGCCTCCATTTACTAAGGCTGAACAGGTTCAGGTCCCTCAGACGCTCCTCGTAAGGCCTATCCTGCTGCCCACATATCAATCTAGTGGCCTTCCTCTGGACCCGCTCGAGGCCTTCCACATCCCTCTTGAAGTGCAGCGCCCAGAACTGGACACAGTACTCCATCTGCAGCCTGACCAATGCCGCAGAAAGCGGGAGAATCACCGCCTTGGACCAGCTCGAAATGCATCGTTGGATGCACGATAGAGTTCAGTTGGCCTTCCCAACCACACAGGAGACTATGCTAAAGGAAGTTTATTACTCTCCTAGTGAAGCTGGCAGTTTTGGCGGGTGAACATACTTTTTGAAGCCAACAAAAGGCAGAATAAGGTTCTGAACAGAAGCAGGGTGGCTGCCTGGCTTTCAGGTCAGGATACTTACACCATGTACAAACTGGTGAGAAGACGTTTTAAAAGAAACAAGACTGTTGTTTCAGATATTGATGGGCAATGGCAGGCAGATTTATTGGATATTCAGCAGTTTTCCAAGCACAGTCGTGGGGTTAATTTCATCTTAACAGCAATAGACATATTATCAAAGTATGCCTGGGCCATGGGTCTAAAAGACAAGTCAGGTGGTGGAATAGCTCAGGCCTTCAAAACCATTTTTACAGAGGGCCATGTACCTTGAAAATTACAAACTGATTGGGGAAAAGAATTTTTAAATAAGTTTTTAAGGAAACTGTTAAAACAGTGTAATATTCGCCATTTTGTGATGAATAGCAGAGTGAAAGTGGTAATGGTAGAGAGGTTTAACAGAATATTAAAATCAAAGATGTGGAGGTATTTTACAGCCTACAACACCTTTTACTACATTGATGAGTTACCAGAGTTTATAAAAAGCTACAACCACAGTTTTCACAGAACTACCCACACCAGGCCTGTTGATGTGAACTTCTCAAATTCTCCACGAGTGTGGAAAACTATGTATGGGAACTATTTAAAAATAAAACCAGCAGCACCCAAGTTTAGGAAAGGAGACCATGTGAGGGTATCTTGGACCAAAGGGAGGTTTGAAAAAGGTTATGAACAAACATTCACCAATGAGATTTTCATAGTGGATTAAGTCCTTAGCTACATGCAGATGCCTGTATACCACCTAAAAGATTACGAAGACGAACCAGTCGAGGATTCTTTTTACCCTGAAGAACTACAAAATGTGAACCCCAAACAGGACAGAGTTTACAGGGTTGAAAAAATTATAGTAACAGAAGGAAAAGGAAGAAAGAAGCAGTTGTTGGTGAAATGGTTGGGGTGGCCAGCTAAATTTAACAGCTGGATGGAAGCCTCCCAAGTTTGTAACATATAGGGGTACCTCAGTCAGAAGGCCGAGATGATGGTGGCTTTTTGCCCAGCAACGCTTGCTCCAGGGTTTTTACACAGAACACCAGCTTGAGCTTTGCCATACAGCTGGTTAAACCTCTGGATGTGCTGGGAAACTTGGAGATGGGGTTAGCAGAAATACAATATCTGCACAGCTGGAACAACATCAATGAAGACACCCCTTTCAAAATCACTTCTGGGACTAAAAAATGGGGGTACATCCTGCCTTGGTGGTATTATACAACCAGCACAGAGTTACTGTATGTTGAGATTCCCCCACTCTCAGCTATTACCAAGGCCAGCTCCTCTGACTTTTTCATAGCTGGGAATAGCAAAGATTACATGGATTTGGACAATACGTTGCTGTACCTTTGCTGCAAGATTGGAAAAGGCGATGGGACTGATCTTGATGCCAGGGCAGTGGTGGGTCTGGTGAATTACTCGCTATCCTCTGTCTTCAGTCAGCTGGATGTCACTCTGGGAGATCATCTCATAAACCAGAGCAACAACTGTTTCCCTTACTGAACACTTGAACACTTGAAGATCTGGTTCATCTGCCATTGTTGTGGTAGAGCAGATCCTTCAGCCGCTGTCTGTAAGCCTCTCGATCTCTTGCGATTTGT
>JAGPOW010001338.1:60573573-60636246 GCA_030014935.1 Caiman crocodilus
ATTGCCTTATCTGCTTATCGCATTTATCTTTCTGTTAACTGTTGTATGTGTGTAAACTATAGTAAATTTGCCTTTATTCCACTCCCTACTTGCCTCCTTTATCCAAATGAACAGACTCACAGTGCCCAGCTGGCCTGTGACAATAGCCTAACTCTTATAGTTTTTCTTACTTGTTTTTCAGGTCCAACCTTCCATTAAACTGAAGTTTTGCTTCTGAATAAGGGATGAGTAAATACTTAGAGCCCTGAAACACATTAGACATGATTAACTGGTTAGTCATGTCTTAAGTAGTGACCTGGCTAAACTTTCAATTAACAGTGTGATAAAACCAGGAATATGTGACAAAGTTACTACATAACCTATGTGTAATAACTTTGTTGCTGGTTCCTATCACGTCTTTAATTAAACATGTGGCCAGTGCTCCCAGCCTCCAGAGCACACTCCCACACACTCCTGCACTCCCATGTGCTTCATGGCCTGGGAAAACTTGTCAACTAACTAGGTTTCCCAGCTGGGTGAGCACAGTGACAGCTAACAGAGCTCCCAGCAGTGGGAGCACAGAGTGTCCCCCTGCCCTTGTGAGCCTCTATCAGCTGTCAGAGCTCCCAGGGGTTTGACAAGAACAAGAGTGGAGTAGAGGTTAGGGTACTAGGTTGGGTTTTGGAGATCAGGGTTCATTTCTTGCCTCAACAAGAGGAGGCTGAGGAGGGACCTGGTGGCTGCCTACAAGCTCATCTGGGGAGATCAATACCAAATAGGTAAAGCCCTTTTCTCCCCAGTGCCACCTGGGGTGACAAGGAACAATGGTCATAAGATGATGGAGAATAGATGTAGGTTAGAGATCAGAAGGCAATATTTTACAGTTAGGGTGGCCACAATCTGGAACTGACTTCCCAGGGAAGTGGTGCTCGCCCCTACCTTGGGCAAATTCAAGAGTAGGTTGGATGATCACCTGTCTGAGGTCTTGTGAACCCAGCATTCATTCCTGCCTGTGGCAGGGGGTGAGGCTAGATGATCTGTTCAGGTCCCTCCTGACCCTAGCTACTATGAAACTGTGACACTATGGGTAGGAGTGCAGGCAGCCTCTATCAGTTGATGGAGTTCCAGCAGTTGGACTGCAGGGTGCCCACCTGCAGCTGGGAGCCCCATTAGTATCACAATGCCTCCATCAGGCTGGGAGCAGATCTTTGCTTCCCAGCTGCAGAAGCAAAGATTCCCTGTACAAGGGGAACCCAGCAGCACAGTATGATATGATGAGATCTGTTGCTTGATCCCACAGTCATACCTTCTGCCATGCACATGTGGCCTTAATAAACTACATCAGAATTTTACCCTATTTATTGTTGAAATGCACACTTTTTAGTAGCTGTACAATCAGATTGCAGAGTACCTACCACCTTGGGGTCCTAAACACTTGTCTCAACCATGAAAAGTTGACAATCTAAATGGGCAAAACAAATAAAAGTAGCACAATGATTCTAATTTTATAGATAGGGGACTGTATCGTAAAGTTTTTCAGTGACTTTACTCCCTACTTCTGGGTCAAAGGTACTCCCTCTGTTTGGAGGCTGTTCACTGTTGACACATTTTTTTCACTGTAATATTAACTTGTTTCTTTAAAAGTTAGCATTTAGTCATTGTTTACCTTGAAATGTCTTTTCTTTTTACTTCTTTTTATATTAAGCCCATTTACAATCATCTATAGATTATTTTAAACCTACATAGTTTAAAATCTTTATTTGTGCTTTGATCATTTTAACTGTTGTAATTCCTTCATAAAACAATGTATCTATGACTTCAAGAAATTAGAAATATTGTAAATAGTTTTTACCATATGTATTTCTGATAAAGCGTGATAGAAATATATAGTCAGATCCTAAACTAGTAAGAAAGGTCTATAGAATTTAATTTACACCAGCAAAGGACCAGGAACAGACATGAACATACCTATGATTATGGGACAAGTGACAACTTGCCCAGATGCTGAGGCACAGTTGGCTAATGGCATATAATGATGGATAAGTATAGAACCTGGCAAACACTGACATTTAGGAGAGGATATCAAGTTCTGAATAAAATCTGGATCTTCAGGTGTTCTGTCTGAATTTAAATATGCTTAGAATTGATAGGTTGCTACTCCATGTTACTTCCTAGAGCTTCTAATCTCTCAAACAAGGTTTCATTTTCTTTAGCTAATGCCACAATAAAGATTTATAACTTTTAATATTATTTTAGATAGGCTCTTATTTGATACCTTTCTTTTGTGTGACTCCAGAGGAAATTCTAATAAACTGATTGAAGCTGACCCTGATCTTCCTGAAGTCAAAAGGTAATGACTTGATTTGGAATACAATCACTCCAACACGTTCTCTGCAATTTAGAGATAAAAACGTCTCTCAACCGTTGGGTGCAAATTCTTTGCATTTTTATATTCCATACTATCTCACTAAAGTCAATGCACAAGGCAAATAAGGACAGAATTTGGCTCTAAGGGCTCTAAAGTAGGGATCTAATCTAGCATTATGCAGAACTTTAAATTTAATTATCTCTTCTTGCTGTGCTAGAACATGGCATATAGCTAGGAGGCTATGTGGGTTTAGTCTGTTGGAAATTGTTACCAAAACTGAAGAAAAAGATTCAAATCAGTTGTGAAAGCCAGAAATGATTAAGAAGCTATGTGTTTACCAGTTAGTTTTGCTTACCTCCTTTATATAGAGTGAATCCTCATTGTTTTTAGTTGTTATGCTGCGTTCTTTCGTACTTCATCTTGGATATCAAATCAAAATGACTGATTTTGATACACATCTTTTTGAAAGCTCTGAAGGTTTTATTATTTTGAGATTTAAATAGAACCATAATTCCATATTAGACTAAGAAGTATTTAAAATTGATTTATTTAAATAAATATAGTATAAGAATTCAATCCTATATTTGCACCAGCCATGTAACTATACTCATGTGAGTACTCATTAGTGTTTAATGAATCAGAAGGTAGCAGCGCAGAGTATTCTGTAAACAGCTGAGAATTTTGAACTTTTTTGTGAACAAGTGTAATGGTAATTGGGCAAATATTTTAAAATTAGTTTAAATGTGGTGCAAAAGCTTCAGTCTTGTTTTCTTCAATATTATTGTTGTTTGCATTTCATTATTTTGCTTTCTTTTGGTTTTAAGACAAACAGTATTAAAGAAAATAGAAATGTGGCTATTAAAAATGTGAATCAATTCAAACATGTTCTCTTGCAAAGCTCCCAAGTCATTATAATCAACTGGCCTACTCTTTGGAACTGTTGTATGCATCATGAATGGTGGTTGGCAACTTGTTCTTTAGGCTACTTTTTTTTTTGCTGTCACCTCTATCTTTTTTGTATAGTTCCTTGGGAAATGTTTGCTGTTAGTCTGGAGGACTTGAAATGGGAAAGCATTCTGTCTAGGACTAGACAGCACAAAATAAACTTCAAAAACACTCACTCTTACAGTCCATATAGTGCTTTGAGCGTTGCCACAAGATTTCTGTTGGGGCTGGAACCAGTCCCATGGTAACACAAGCTTCAATCTCCTCATGAATTTCAGACCTATCTATGAGAGCACCACCTCTGATTTTCCCATGTTTCTGCCTCCCAGAGAGAAATAGTAAATATGCATTGCCTAGAAGAAGACAGAGCTTTATCTCAATCCACTAGACATGCATGCTTTTCTTATAAGTGTGGTTTGACTCTATCAGCTGTGGTCATGGATGGAGAAAAGTTGGTCATACAGGCTCCCCTTGGTGTGGATGGTCTGTGCATGTGCTGTCAGGATGCAGTCAGTGATACATTATTAGTACTCCTAATGACCTCATTAATTGCAATAAAGAGACCACGGGCTTTGGTTTTTAGTACCAAGCACTGTTTAGGGTTTATTGTTCACAAACAACATTAGACTCTAACAACACTCTCCATTCAGGCATGGGGCTAGCTATTTTTATTTGTTGAAGACTGCACCAGCATAAAGTGGGGCCCTTAGCTCAATGCAAAACATTCAGGGTTCCCAGGCCTCCTTTTATACATCATTCAAAACATTTTTTAAAATTTATTTTTATTTTTTTTATAGCATACACCTTCTAGTTCCACCAGTCACTAAATGTATTTTATTTATACCTGATTTTCACCAGACATTGTGACCTGTTTACCATGACACTCTTGGCTCAATTTTGTCTTGTACCCATCTTATCCATTATTTTCCATCTCTTGGCCTTCTCAGGTGTCTATAAGTTAATACTTCTAAATTTCTCAATGTAAACACTTCTGCTTAAGCTGTATGTTGTCTGCTTTCTGGACACTATTATTCAAGCTCTTACTAAGGCCTACTTTGGTTCACGATGCTAACAGGCCTCTTTATCATTTCTATATGCTCTGGCCAAAGTCTGCTCCAATCCATGCTCCAGCAAGGCCTACAACAAGAAGAAGAAAAAGCCCAGAAGTTTGGTTTGGCTTAGGTCCCTGCTTCTTCCTCTACCCTTGTTAGCAAAAGAACAGAATCTCTGTGTAATAATCCTTCCCTCTTCTTCTTGGTAAACGCACCCTATTGAAAACTCTTCCAGGCCTAGAAGCCGGGTAAAGCTTCCCTGAATCTACAAAAGAAGCAGAGATGAAGCTGGAAAGGGAGTATGATATTGTGAGAGAGATTGATTTAAAGAGACAGCAATAATTGGGGGCGTGGGGAGGAGAGGCATAGAACAGAACTAATTGCTAGGCAAATGGATAAAAAGATGACAGAGAAAAAGCTACTATAATGGGACCAAAAATCCAAAATCACTTCTATCAGCTTGAGAAAGTTATTAATATTGTCACACACACACACATATCTAGGAAGGAAATAAATAAGGAGAATATAAGCATTAAAACTCGGACCCAAAACTACAATATGAATTTAAAAAAAAAAGACAGGATAGTTTAATAGAAAAGAACAAAACAGAACTGCTCTTTAGAAAGAGAAAAATGACCTATTTGGGTTCCCTAGGCTTCATCAGATATTCTCCTCTCCAAGTTCAGGAAATGCTCATAGTAGTACACTGCCTGACTGAATCAGCAGCAAACCTGTTATTTTCACAGATAAAGGAAGAAAAGTAAAACAAACAACATGAAGCTTATTCCAAGGGCCAAAATTTTATTGAGACTATATCATTAGCAGTTGTTATTTTGTGTTTTATTTTAGAGCTAGTAGCATGTCTATTATCATTAATAGATTCTTACTGTCATGAAAAATGAAGTAACATTTAAACAAGAAAGACTTCCTTTTTTTGTTGATGGTGTCATTCCAAATTACACAGATGGTTCTGCATAAGGAGCCTTAGAAATAGGACATAGGAGGTAGCTACTGAAATTTTTTGGGGGTGTGGCAGGGCACTGTAGGTGCCTGCCACTTTAAGGGCATGAGCCAAGCCATCAGTAGGTGCCTGATTGCAGCAGCCATTTTTGATCCCTGGCTGCCTTTATAACCAGATCAGTTCCTTGCTGGCAGAGGAGACAGCAACATTGCCTGGCTGCAAGGTGGCTGAAATCATCCTGGAGATAAGGGTAGGAGCTGTAGGGGAAAGTTTGGAGGTCCTGGGCATGACTTAAAGCTGAACCCTGCCGGGAGCAGGTGGCCTGGTGGGGCTCTCAGTGGTGCAGGAGCCCCCAGGAAATGGCAGGCCAGTGATCACCCCAGTGAAAGGTGAGTAGGAGCGCCTTAATCCCAGCCCTCACCTTCTGGCAGGTAGAGAGTAATATCTGTGGCCAAGCCCAATGACTTGCTGCTCCAGTGGGGAATGAGAGTCCCTGTGAGACCCTGGAGCACCAATGGTGGTATGTGCAAAGTGGTAACATCCAGGGAGCAGTAGAGGCCAGATAAGCTTCTGGAAGCACCTGAGCCAGTTGGGGAGAGACACTGCAGGGCCAGTAGCACCTGAGCTAGCAGTGGGGAACCCCACTCCAGAAGGTGCAGGAAGGAGGCGAAGACCTTACTGAGGGACTCAACTGGTCAATGTAGGGCCAGGACCTGGGGCTCAAAAGGACCAGGGGCCCACTGTGAGGGGCACCCATAATGAGTGCAGAAGCCCAGGGTCCTGACTGGGCCTGAGACAGGGCCAGGGCTTATGGAAGCTGAAGGTCCCCACATTTGGGGCCCACAGTTAATGGGCAAAGGTGAGGGTTCAGCTAGCTGTCTGAGATGCCATCTGTAGTCTTGGGCTGCGGTGTAGGGGTGGTACAGAGCCATGGATACCCCGTAATATTGGGGTGCAACAATGGGCAGCCTCTGGCCCTAGTTAACAACTTCTTTAATTGCCAACAAGGCATTAAAAGGGTGAGACAGGCGGGCGGCATGCCCAGAGGCAGGTGGGGAGCTAGCTGCAGCTAGCAAGGGATCCCCACGTCACCACAGGGGGAGCCTCTGAATGTCTTTCCCCAGGACAAAGTCCCTGAGGTAAGGCAGCTTCCTGCAAGGGAAAGTGAAACCATGAAGATTCAGCCTTATTTCTACAAAAACATATCTGTATCTCTACCAGCATGCATTTGCAGGATGAATTTTAAAAGCTTTATATCTTTGTGTATCTTTAAAGATTGCCTTATAGGACTTAAGCTAACCTTTTCAGAAATGTTACTTTATAATGACACTGTTTGTGTTTCATTTTTCTTATCTCAATAGAATCCATGCATTCCATAGAATTACATCTAAGTAAGCAATATAAGCCTAATTCACTGTTGTTCTAGTCCAGTGCATGGGCAACTGGTGCCTCTCAAGTCTGGAGGAGCACCAGATTGCCGAAGAGGGGAGGGGAGGGGAGGTCCCTCAGCAGCTGATTGCCAAGCCAGCAGCAAAACAAGAAGTGCACTTCCTCTGGCACTTCTGGTTTCATGGCTGGGTTTCCAGGGGGTGCACATGCACCCATGTGCACCCCGTATGCGTCGCCAATGGTCCAGTGTTATGATAATGAAGTAACTGTCTTTTTATGAACTGTTTCTTTTTAAGACCAGGTCACAAAATCGTATTCTGGTCTCATAAATATACTGACAGGCTGTAATGTAGATGATTACATGGTACTCTCAGAGATGATTACAAATTGCACTCAGAGAGTGGTGGTGAATGGGTCAATATCAACCTGGAAAGATGTAGGCAGTGGAGTCCCACAAGGCTTTGTCCTTGAATTGGTGCTATTCAGTGTCTTCATCAGTGACTTGGACGAGAGCATGGAGTGCACCCTGTCCAAGTTTGCAGATGATGCCAAATTATGGGGCAGAGTTAACATACCATGGGGTAGGGAACAGATCCAGGTAGATCTGGACAGGTTGGAAAAATGGTCATAATGAAATAGGATACAGTTCAACAAAGACAAGTTCAAAGTGTTGTGCCTGGGCAAAAAGAGCTACCAACACATTTACAGGGTGGGGGAAGACCTTCTCAGCAGCACAGGAGTGGAAAGGGATCTTGGAGTCATAGCTGATTCCAAAATGAACATGAGTCATCAGTGTGATGAAGTGATCAACAAGGCTAACTGCACTTTATCATGCATTAGCAGATGCATGATGAACAGGTCCAGGGAGGCGATGCTTCCCCTCTATGCAGCACTGGTCAGGCCACAGTTGGAGTATTACATCCAGTTTTGAGCACCGCACTTTAAGAGGGACATGGAGAATCTTGAGAGGGTTCAGAGGAGGGCCACTTGTATGGTCAGAGGACTGCAGGCAAGGCCCTACAAGGAGAGACTGAGGGACCTAGATCTCTTCAGTCTTCACAAGAGAATCTGGAATGGGCTTCCAAGGGACGTGGTGCTCTCCCCTTCCCTGGAGGTCTTCAAGAGAAGACTGGACAAACACCTGGCTGGAGTCATCTGGCCCCAGCACTCTTTCCTTCTCAGAGCAGAGGGTTGGACTCTACGACCTACTGAGGTCCCTTCTGACCTTAAAATCTATGAATCTATTACTCTATAATGGATTCCTCCATTATCAGTGGAATATACCCAACATAAAGTAGTATAGAATAATGCATTGGAAAATCAAGCTCATTACATCTTGTCCTAATCAAAAGTACTACTATTTCTCCTTTTTTCCTATAGACAATAGGCAACACATTGAGGGAGCACTGAGGGGGGCATGTGACCCCCCCTAGACTTCTGTATTGATAGCAGGGCATGAGGTACAGGGTTGCAGCCTGGCCATAGCCAGGGCCCAGCAGCAATGGTGATCATAGCAGTGGCACAATTTCTGTACCAAAGGCAGGGTGTGGGGCTGCAGCCCAGCTGGACCCAGTACTTGGCAGCAATGGGGGTGATGGCAGCAGTGGCAGAGTGGAGTTGTGCCCTTCCACTGTCAGCACTTACACGTATGCTATAGACTTTGATATTCTCATAAAATTTAGTGCCAGAATCTTTTACCTTCTTCTCATTGTTCCTCACCATTTTCATATTCACCTTATCCTAGGCTGTTATCTGATTCTCTGCACTTCCCTACTACTGTCAGGGAAATTGAATTAGCTGTATTTTGATAGATGCAAGTTTTACAATATTCATACCCAGAGGTGTAACAATGAAGCTGGGTGTCCAGAGCAGTAGCAACTTCCACTTGCCCCCACAAAGCTGATGCTATCATGTGATTGTGCTGGCAGCTGTTTTTTGTCTTCCGCCCTGCAATCAGTTGGTGCCTGGGATTGCTTACCCTGCCGTAATTATAACACTGTTCACAAAAATACTTTAGAAATCATTTTCAATTTTAGAGACCTTAGCTCTAAATACACTTTGCCCAGCTCAACCACAAAAGCACAAGGCTAAGAGACCATTATCTCAAACTGAGAAACCAAAGTCTCAGAAAAGAGCTCAAGGGAAAACTTGAGGGTGCTAAAATTGCTGAAGAGAAGAAAGAAAACAGTTTAGAGAAACAGTGAAAGTCAATTGAAGAACATGAGGCGATGCAACAGTAAAAAGTAACTTGGACATGTGTAATTCAGTGAGGAAAGCTAAAAGTTGTCCTAAGATGCTTAGGGAAGTACTAGTTTCCCTCCCAAATGAGTTATTTCTCCTTAGAAGGAGGAACCCTACACTCTGCTTAGACATAGTAAAAAAAACCCCAAACCAACCCTCCCAATGCCCCCCCCCCAAAAAAAAACCAAAACAAAACAAAAAAACAAAAAACCTCAAATCTAGATGGAGAAGTGAGTGAATAGGAGCTGTGGCATCACTGGGGGGAGCCAGTTAGAATTGGTCAACATGTGATGCTGACCATGTGATGCTGTGGTGATGCTTCAGTGTTCTAACTAGAACATCAATGAGCATGTGTATAGGCAGCCTTTATGTCTAAATTGCAAAGTAGTCTAGCTTGCAAGGTGGTACTTATCTTGGCTCAGGATTCACAGGCCTGAATCCTCTCCTCAGATTAGTCACCTAAGTGATTTCTTTAAAAAAATTGAAGAGGAAACAGTCCTCAGATCTTCCTTAAAGATATAACCAGGGGAGAAAGAAGTGGTAGTATGTGTGCGTGCATGTACACATGAGGACAACAGTTAGACATGAGGATAACGTCTAACTGTTTGAGCCCTCACCGTGCATGTAAGAGACCCACTTCCAACTCTTTCCTTTCTCTGGGGAGATTCAAGCTCACATCTCCAGCCTCCCTAGAAACTGCCCCAGTCACTAGGCTTTAGACTAGGGGTGTCACAGCTCTTGTGCTGTGAAGGTTCACTGAGCCAGAAAGAAGGAGAAGCTTAGAAATTCTGCTGGGAGAGGAGAACCATTGATTTCAGTCTCTATTTGAGTGAATATTTCACTAGGTGGGAGAAGAACAGCATTTGGCATACAATAACCCTAAAGTTAGAAGTTCAGGCAAGCATGCATGTACATACATGTGCACACACACAGATTTGCAGCTGGCAGAAACAATAGTATCTACTGAACTGTCTACTAAAATGTTGAATAAGGGACAGAATAGGCTGGCCTGCCTCCCTTCAGTGATTCCCAACTGAAGGGAGTTGTTGGCCAACAACGGCACTGTCAACAAAGTGCAGCCAACAGCCACTGTCTGTCTTCAAACATCTAGACAGGAGACTGAACGGATGGAGGTTGAATAAGTCACTAGAAGAAGCTAAGAGAACATGTGATCATACATATACAGGAAGGAGCAGGAGAATAGAGCTACAGCTCCTTGGGATGAAGCCCTGAGAAGGAAGATAAGCATTTGTATCTCTAGAAAGTCACAGAGAAGTTTTACCTACAAATAAAGCAATACAATCTCTTTGGCTCCCAGTCAGTCACTGCCTCAACACCATAGCAATTACATGGTCCAGGAGCAGGGACAGCAATCAGAAGGCAACTGTAGAGTATGGGAGGAAGTATATTTACGTCAACCTTCTAACTTGGTACTCAGGGCAGGTGTCCCTCTTGCCCACCCTTTGCTATACCACTGCTTGGGCATGAGCTAAGTAACTAGCCAAACAGTCCTGACATCATTGGGTGGGTGGTTGGGGTGGGGGTCTGAACATGTGCAGAAACAAAATTTGAGGCACCTATGGAACTTTACTGATAAAACCTTATATTCAATAGGATTAAGGAGGGATTTTTAAGCATCACCCTCTTGGATAGACATCTAACTTCTGCCTACATATTACTTTAGGTACCTAAGATGTCTTGTGGTCTTGGCCCTTAGAGTCTCTCTACCCTATTCATGGATGTTGTGAAACTGATATAACAATCTAGCATGGTAAAGCAAGAGGGTATCTTTTAGTAGCAGATATTTTCTGCCATTCTGTTATGAACAGGGATAATATGTAACTTGAGTGGTACGCAGCTTGTACCCCCTTTTTAATTGAAAGGATGTCAGTGGATGTGTGTATGCCGTGGGAGAGTGATTGCCTAGCTGCAGGCCAGCTCACCTCTTCCCTATAGAACAGAGTAGAGACCAGGGACACCTACTGATGCTTAACTATTTACAAGTTTAATTGTACAATATTATATAATACAAACTTACAAACTTGAATATTATTTACAAATATAGGTTTACAAAGACACTAACTCTTATTAACCTTTAACTCAGGCAATCTCAGCCAGATATGGCTGGCACTAAATTAGCACAGGCTTTGACACTCTGTGGCCTTCCGGTTAGTGTGCAGCCCCTGCCCTCAGCAGGACCTTCCTGCCAGCAGGCAAGAGAACACTCGATGATAAAACACAGGTTAGACAGTAAGTCAACAAATGAAGACCTGACAGTGATGGAACAATAACTGAACATACATGTGAGAGAATACCTCAAATAAGATGCAATGCATAAAGATAACCAATACAATGATTTCAGGTATTGAGTCAGGGTTGCACTAGCAGGCTACATAAAGCAGCTTACAATCCTCTCATAATATATCAATAAGGATACAGACTTACAGTGAAAGTCCCAACTATACAAGGAATCAGAACACAGCAATGGCATGGTAACTGTGCCCATAGAAGAAATGATACCAGGAGAAAGAACCCAGTACCTTAGGGGAGGGTGATGGTGTTTTCTTGGTTCACATGACTAGGAGGGGTCCCATAACCATGAAACCACCCTTAACAAACAGGAGCCCTTAATTCCTCTCTACATGAAAGGTGGGTCGCCCCCTCCCCATCAGGGGCTTCCCTTTAATCACCCAAATGGAGAGGAATCCTCTTGCCCTGTGGAAGTCCCCCTTTCTTCCTCTCCTGGGAACTGCAATCTCCTTCATGGGTGACTCATGACTCCCAGCAACTTTGGTGAGCTAGGCTTGTCTCTCTCTGGGTTGGCTGCAGGGCATTCTTCCTTACTAGGGTGATCAACCCATTCAGTTGTCACTTGCTGCAGCCTCATGTAACCACCAGGCTAATCAACTGTTTCTTTGCCCTGTGGACTGAAGGGACTCCTGCCCTGTGCAGGGTTAGGGACCTGTGCTGCCTTGTGCAGCCACTGAGGTCCCATCAGCTCCACCAGCCCTATGCACCAGCCCATGCATCAAGGTCTTTTGCCTCATGCAGGGTTGGGGACCCACACTGCCTTATGCAAAGCTCTCATCCACTCCCCAGACCCTCCATGCACCAACGCTGCAGTTCTTCCCACAGTGGGGCTGGGACACAGCTCCCTGCTGTTTCCCACTTGGCAGAGGTATCTTCAGGCCATTTTTGGGGCAACTGCTTTGCCTCACTGGTCAGCTCTTTTGCAGCCCCATCTTCATCATCTCTTGTCGAAGCCGCCCATGTGCTGGGTATGTGGGCTTTTATTTCTTCTGAAGGCTCTGCACCAGCCTGGAAAGAGACCAATGGAAAAGCCTAAAGGGTTAGTTCCCCCTCAGGTCCTCTTCTTCACTTCACCCCTTGGTCAGGGCAGGGCAAGCCTCTCTCCTACCTTCTCCTGATTGGTGGGGAAAGGGAATGCCCCCACCAATTGGCCTGAGTCATTCAACCCAAGTCATCAAGCTAGACTGCTATCAGCAAGCCTACCACAATATAATGCCTGCACATAAGAAAGAACGCATATGCACACCAACAAAATTGTACAATTTCCCATGTTCCCTGAAGTATAACCCCCAAACCTTTCTATACACCTCAGTGGAGCCAAGAAATTATTCACCCACTGAGGATTTTTTCCAAGAACTCTCTGTATACTTCTTTTTCTTTTTGCGTGCACCATCAGAAAGATGCTGCTTACAGCATTTTTTTAAGGTATTAAAACAAAATTAACAAGGCCCTAATTCTGACCTCACACATGCCTGTTAACTTCATGAATCTCAGCAGTGGAGTTAAATCTGCTTTATGTAACTATAGATAACATTATCAAACTCTCTGATTTTTCTTAGTTGGCCTCATTTTCTCCTGTGTCACTAATTATTGTGTCATTTTTTTGTTGGTCAGTTTGAGTCTATTTGTAGTTCATATTCTGGTATGCAATGCATCTAAAAATATTCAATGGATGTGAAATGAGAAGAGGCTCTTACTATAAAGGGCACAAGTAATGCATGTGATTTATATTAGAAAGCAGGGATGCATTGCCAACATTTGCACTGCCCTAATTCTGCCTCTATTGCTGTGCATTAATGAGTTTTCAGTATATTTGATCCCTGGTCTTTCTACGTTTGCCATGTGGTACTAAGTGACTTTGCCGTTTGAAATCCTGAAAGAATAACAAATATTGGAAAGCAAGCTGTTTCAGTCAGAAAAATACATCTCAGGCACTAGGGAAGAAAGCAAGTAAAAAGAACAGTTCTTGCAATAAGAAAGAGACCCCCTTCAGGAACTGCTCTCTGTTGAGAACAAATGGAAGGCCATATTTTCTGAAACCTAGAATTTGCCTCCAGAGATGGCATTTGCAGCAAGCAAGACAATGAAGAATCTGGCTCTAAAGCCCAACTTGCTCCTTCTGGAAGGGAAAGAAGTCAGCACCCAGTGGTCTCCTGTAAGTCTGCAGTGCCTGGAGTATAAAGCCACTTCTCTTGCCTGTAGGTACGTTCCATTTTAATGCATCTCAACCCTGCTCAGTAGTAGCAAGAGGGGCTGATCCTTACGTTCTGAGGTATATTAGGACAAGACATTTTCCCTTTTCAGACGTGTCCTTCCCTTGAGCAATTTCTGGTTAACTGTTTGAATTAATACCCAACTTGCATTTGCTTACTGGGAGTAAACTGTCCCCTTCCCTTTGTCAGTGAAAAGCAAGCATAAACAATTGAACTTGCCTAAAAAATGCCATCCCATGGCATGTCTAGAAAAATGACAGCAACCTGCTAGTTACACATATATGGCTCATAATCTAGAAGACCCTTTTTTCAGTATGATCCTAAATACTTACCTCCAGTCAAACAGTCTTGTTGTGAGCAGAAAATTTACCCCAACCCCTCCCATCCTGCCTCTCCCAAATAAAACACCCAGAAATGCAACTTTTAAAGTATCTCTCCACACTAGGCTTGGAGCCACCCTGTATACTTGCACCTGAAGTCTGCTGTCAAAGTACAGCTCCCACAGTTCTTCTGTGCCTTTTAATCCCCTTCCAGTTCCTTCTGCTTCTTGACCTATTTTTCCCTCCCCAACAAATAAACATTAACTTTTCTCTGGCTGCAGAATCATCTCAGGGAAGCATTTTCCTAAACCTGTTACCCACCTTACTCTATCCAGCTGCAGCCTTTGCTTTGTTGTGTTAATCATATTGACAACTCCTCACATGGGTGCAGGCCACAGTGCCAGGCTCTGAGGCGGCACCAGGTTTTGCAGCTTACACTTTGAATAACCCAGACTATCTCTAGCCAATCCCTAAGATTTAAAAAGCTCTGCCTCCAATCTGTGCTGTATTTTTTACATTCCCCTTAATGAGTTCTTATTTGTAAACATTGTGGGCTGGATCACTTCATCTAGCCAGGGGACTGACCATTTCAGAACCAGCTTGGCTCAGTGACATGGATGAGTATGTCTTGTCTAATGCCAATAATCAGGGCAGAGACCTTGTTTTGCTCTTCAGAATTTAAATCAAAGCATAGTCATCTTTTTAATGAAAGAGTGCTTTCAAGCATCAGGGTAGTCCCAGGATTTCTGTGTTCCCGTAAATGCAACTGTGCTACGGCATTTCTTTCCTTTATTTCTGCATCCTGAAATAAAAGATGAATGTTCCAGCACTTATGTGCACTGGCAGCTTCCCTGTGTAAGGCCAGTGCAATCCAGCTCAGAAATCTCTGTGGGATTTATGAGTTGAGAAATCTCAGTGACTGCAACCTTCAGTTGGATTCCTTGGCCCTAAGCAATGGCCCTCAGAAGCTGACATTCTGACTGCCTTCCCAGCTGTGTTGCAAATGAGGCTTCAGCGAGGCAGCAACACTCCCTTTCCCACTCCCCCCCCAATGAGGATTTTAATGCAAATACCTTTCTGATGAAGAATGCCTTGCATTCAAAAGCTTGTTTAAACTTTATTGTGCCGTGCCAGGAGCCTTGTTCCGGCAGGCTCCGTACGCGAATCAGGTTAGACGCTAGCTTATCCCTTGCTAGCTTCGGGTTTCCCCTTATCTGGCTGCTAGACCGATCAGATTTTGCGAGATCTCTTGAACGAAGGTACTTACAAGTTGTGGCTGTTAGTGGTTGTTTTTATTGAGATTGCGTTACAGCAGACAGTTAGTCACCGAAAGGAGGGGGAAGGTTCTGGGGGTGGCAGGTGTTGCTGTGACCTCTCACTATGGCTTAGTGAGCGATTTCTAGCAAAACACCCGTGTCCGACCTCTGTAAACGGTCTCCGTCCGTGGACCGTGAGAGGGAGAGCTCTGCCCAGGGTGAGCACGGGCAGGGTTTTATAGCTGGCTTTAACCTATGGGATCTAATTTCCTGTTCCATTCCTTTTTTGGCATAGACCTGGCTTGGGACCCTACGAGGGGTTTGGCTTGTTAGGTGGTATCATGGGTCACTGCTTGCAACATGGCTTGCACATATTGCAGCCATGTAATTGGTTCAATAAAAGATATCACCCACAAAAATCCTTGTCTCTATAACAACTTTCTTGTCAAGACATTAAAAAAACCCCTTGCACTTGCACAGGGAATGTCTTGGGGCTGCCGGAGATTAATTTTTATTTGCATTTCTTTATAAGTGATAAATCAACAACAGGGCAAACTAAGCTGCACACACTTCCTAGGACTTGGCTCATTCTAATGTTAATGCAGCTTCCCTGTAAGCTCTGTGACTCCTTACATAAATGGGTGCATGAATCTGCAAGACACAGCTGTGCTTCATACTTTTGATTATTCAGGATCAAGGCATGCCAAGTCTGCAACTTCTAGTATAATAATAAAACCTAACCCCAGATGAGTATACACAGAACCTTCGATGCAATTTGAAAACAGCAGTGATTTCCCCAGTTTCACAAGGTGGACTTTTAACCACTAAACTAGAACACTGCACCCCACTCCAACGGGACAGAAAACATTAAGGCTCCTCTTCCCATTTTCCCTGGCAGGCTTCATTTGTAGAAGAGAACCTTGCCTAACCTGTCAAGCATAATTTTAGTGCCTGGTTATATTTTATGTCTGTTTGGACAATGCAAGTACTTTCAGGGCTTGATCCTCTTTGGAGGCATTTAGCAAACCACTGTGTGAACTACCATAATGACAATCACAGCTGAGATTCTATAGATTTGCTCAGGCATTTTAGTCTTATGATACATACTATCACATAATGAAGGGAATTAAGAAGACCATGGCTTGCATGGAATGAGGTGTTCCTACTGTAGCATCCACTGTATCTGCAGGTCACTTGACTAAGGTTTGGCAACATATTTCTACTTTGTCTGCTGTGCTCCTGTGGAAAGAAGTAAAGAGGCTGAATCAAGAGTCAGATATTCTGCCTCTGAATGCCCTGCAGTCATGGCTGGGACAGGCTGAATTGCAGAGGAGGAGTTGCCTGCATGGTGGATTCCATGCAGAGATGAGGCAGTGGGTGTCAGCTGTAAGAATGGCCATTTGCTGGATCAGACCACAGGTCCATCTTGCCCAGTTACCAGTATCACAAAGTGACAGAGAGGAGATGCTGAAAGGGAGAGGGAACTGAGTATGACCAGGGTTTTTTTTCCCTACTGTTCCTCTCTCACTTCAGCCTCCAGCATTTAAGGCCCTCTTTACACATTACAGGTGTTATGTGCTTAACTGGTCATTTAGGCAGTTACCTTGGGCATTTGTACACATGTATGCACCACTTTTAAAAGCACCTGGTGCTGTGTCACATTTTTATATAAATGGTGACATGAATGTCAACACTGAGAAAATGGCAGAGGCACGCTTTTGAATGAAAACACATCAAAGGTGTTTTAGTTCAAAAGCGCACTGCCACTATTTTCTGCAAGCTAATGCGCATGTCAACATTTATACAAAACCATGTGATGCAGCATTGGGTGTATCAGCTTGTGTGCTCTGCAGACTCGATTAATTGAGACTGCTCCGACACGCTGGATTTCTGGCGCCTCAGAGCAGACAAAGGTACATGTATAAATGCCCCTTGAGAACAGCTACACATGAAGAGTAGCTATCGTATGAAAAAAAGCTCCAACCAGCTATCAAGTTAGACCTTGCATATGTGTACTAACTTTTATAGCTGGTTTGCTATCAAGCTTTAATTTGCACCTGTACCTGGGTCTTCCCTACAGCTACAAGACCATCAGGTGAGAGGGCTCTCAGCCACAGGGGTGCAACCCCTGAGCTCTGAGGATCACAGCTGCCATTATCCCCAAGGCTTGGGGATGCATGAAACCCCTGACCCACACAGTGCTCTTGGTCCTGGCTGTGCCTCACCTGCAGCAGGGACTGAGAGTCCTGTCTGGTAGGGCTTTATGTTTCTCATACACCTCGTGTGCAGCTGACCCAGAACCCCATCAGTTGTGGGGACTCTTAGTCCTGGCTTCAAGTGGCCCCTGCAGCTGGGGGCCCTCAGCAATGGAGGTTCCTAGCCATGGGTGCCTGCTTCTCACTAATGCAAGAAAAGCCCAGGATTGGGCCCCTCCCTACACTTACAATAAGGCGGGATTGGATTTAATTCACGATCCCACAAGTATGCTTCCTGCCATGTACATGTGGCATAGCAGGAGGGACAGTTGTATGGATCAGGCATTAGGGCCTGGCTACATGGTAATTTTGGGTGACTCCTGGAGCTCATAACACTTGGACTTTCTGCGCATTAAGGCTAGGGACAGACATTACACATACACTGGTTTAAGTGATCAGAAACTGGTATAAACCTGTAACAGAACACAAGTTCAGTGCACATAAACCAGTTTCAAAGTGGCTGAAGCTGGTTTAAGATAAAGCCAGTTGAACAGACTTAACTGATTTGGGTCAAACTGGTTTACGCAATGTCTGTCCCAGAACCCTTTGTGGTTTAAGTTAAACTAGAGTCCCCCAGCATCCAAGATGCTTTGCAGCCCTGGGCTGGGCTAGGCTAGGCTGTGCTCTCCGCTCTACAGAGCAGGGCTGGCCCCACCCCTCTGCTCCCTAGCCAGATCTGTGGGGAAGACTGGAGGCACAGCAGGGTCTGCCTCGCTTCTCTCACTGCTCAAACAGGGATTCTTCCCTTCCTCCCTCCCATCTCCCACAGTCTGGACCCTAGCCCCACAGGCCCTAGGCATGTGGTAATACTGGCAGTTTTAAAGGTAATACTGTATTAAAGTATTTAAAGGTAATACTGGCACCTTTAATACTGAAAGTTGTCTGTATGTCTCCAACTTCACTGAGAAAGGACAAAGGCACACAGAACAGTGTCTGCATAGGGATTTTTAGAGCTAATCAGCAGTTCAGCTGGTAATATCCCTCTTTTCCTTCCTTTGAAAAAGTTGTTTAAGAAGAGCTTGAACTAATGAGAGAGGCTTTTGTTTTGTTGATGGGCTGATAAATGCTGTGACATCAGCACTCTGCTGGCTCTCTCATCTGTCAGGTTTGCAGATGGTATGAAGAAGAAAGGACAGGGAGATTGACAAACTCAGTATCATCAACAGATGTATGCAGTGCACCCCACCCTTTGCCTCAGAGTGCTAGCCTGGGACTGGGGTCTGGGAACACTCCTGCCCCCTGAGCAGTCAGCAGGGTAAACACTTGGGACTGTGCACACAGAGTGGGGGTTTATACCCCACCCTAGTCAGACCATTCTACCAGGGCCTGGCCATGCACTCACTCAGCTCAGCATTACAGAGAGGAATGGAGGGCTGCTCTAGCACCTTCCAGCTTCTATGCTGAGCCACCACAGGCATGTGCCTGCATTTCTGGAATAAAAAGGGAATGTCTATTCACTTCCAAATCAGTTCAAGCCTTGCAGGTTAGGCTTACTTTCAAAGATTGAATCAATTCAGGCTCCGCTTTTTGAATGTCTGTCCCTAGCCTAACACCTTACAGTGGTGTTAAGCACTCACTATGCAGCTCAAAGTTATGCCACTGTAGGGCAGGATTATTTCTGGTTTGTACTACCCAGCTTCTGTTCCATCTTCACAGATGTGCCACCCAAGTTGAGGACCTCCAGTATCTCCAGTTACACCCTGACCAGAGAGCAGGGATGGGAGCCTGTCCTGGCTTACCAGCTCTCTAGTGGCAACTCAGCAGCTCCAGCTCCTAGTACTGTCCCTGCTCACCAGGCCTCTAGTAGCAAGTCACAGCTTTGCAGATAGGGAACAATCAGAGAAAGTTTCTAGACCAGGAGTTGGCAACATTTTGGGGCAGTTGCCAAAAATCCTGCAACCTTCACTTGGCATGCCAGGGACAGGAGGCAGGGGAGCTGCAAAGATCCTGATCCCTGTTGTGGTAGCTAGGGTTGCCAACTCGACTGAAGCTATTTTGGGACACTTTTTTTCCCCCCAGCATGATATAATGTTATGAACACTATATGCCCTCGGAGGCTGTGGGCACAGCAAGCTCCCACAGGCAGTGGTTGCACTGTCAGCAGTGGGAACAGGGCGGCGGCAAGCTGGGAGCTCCTGCAGGCAGCCATAGTGCTGTTGGTAGTGGGGGGCCAACTGCCGACCGGTGACCACCTGCATACAGTATTGGCAGTGTCGGTGGTGGCCAGCAGCAATTGTGGACTGCCTGCACACGCTGCCGGCGGTGTTGGCGGCAAGGGAGCAGAGGTAGCAGTATTAGTGGCACCTTTTCGCAGGGGGTGCACTGCCACGCTCAGGGGGTGCATGTGCACCTGTGTGCACCCCCTATGCGTTGCCAATGCATAATGTCATTCATTGTACTGTGCAACCCGTTCACAATATCCATCTCCCAGATTGTTTTCAATAGTCACTGGGAGATTGATGCCAACTCCGGTAGACTTCCGCCTAATGTGGGATGGTAACCCAAGTGGCAGCAGATCCTGTCCCTTTCCCACCGCGCACCTCAAGGTGCATGCTAAGCCAAAATACCTTTGCATGCCCTGCTCTGGCACGTGTTAACAGGGGTTGCCTACCCCCGTTTTAGACCAAGCAAGCCACTGCTTCAAACTCCAAGCTACCACCATCACCCATCAGCAGTTGTGCGGCTCACAGTGCAAGGTGTAACCGGGCCCAAAGAGCCCACTGTACTTCCGCTGCACTGCAGAAGGGCTCCAAGGTCTAGCTGTCAACTAGCCCTCCTCACAGCTCAGGGGTACTGGTGCTCTGCGGGGTGTAGGGGTGCCCCTTGCCTCGGCAGAGCCAGCAGCCCCCGCCCGGCCGCGCTGCAGTCCCTGTCCCTCAGGGGATCCTCCTGGCGCGGCAGAGCAGCGGAGGAAGCTGCGCGGCTGCCTCGCCGGTCTGCGCGGCAGTGAGTGAAGGGAGGGCAGGGGCGGGGGCGCTACTGCGGCCCGCGACCGCGGGGGGGCGCTGTTGCTACGCGGCGGCGGAGGCGGCAAGGAGCTCTCGGGTCCCGCACGTGGCCCGGGGAGGGGGAGGCTATAAAAGCCTCTCACCCCGGCACATGCGGGCTTGGGGGAGTCAGCTCCGCCGCAACCGCGGCCACGGCCGCGGCTGAACACGCAGCGGCCGAGCCGGGCAGGGGCAGGGGCAGGGGCAGGGGCAATGCGCTCCAACGCGTCCGGGCTGAACGGGTCCCTGGCGGGGCTGGGGCTGCAGCGCCCGCCCTGGGTGGCCTCCACTTTGGCCGCCATCCTCATCTTCACCATCGTGGTGGACGTCCTGGGCAACGTGCTGGTCATCCTGTCCGTGTACAGGAACAAGAAGCTGAGGAACGCGGGTAAGGGCTGGGGCAGTGACAGGGGCGGGGGCAGGGAGCGAGCGGGGCAGGTGCCGCTGGGCCCGGGGCAGAGGGGTGGGCTCCCCCGCCGCACCCTCCTAGCGACCGAGCCCTGTGGCGCGGGGCGGGGGGGCGCGGAGCCCGGAGCCCTGCTTCGGAGGCGCGCGCCGGAGCAGCCTGCCCGGCCCCGCGCAACTTTTTCCCTCCAGGTGTTCCCCAGTTCAGTGCTGGTCCCTCCGTGCTGCCATCCTGTGAAATTCTGCCTCAGGCACCAAGCCCCCAGGTGGAACAGCTCCTTTCCTCTCAAGGGTGTTTCCAAGGGGGCAGGAAAAGTGAGGGCAGTGGGGGGATGCACCAGATGCTTGCTCTGCACAGACCCTGTGAATAGCCTAGTGCACAACGTTGTAGTCTGATGCGCCATAAGTGCCACCAAATAACCATGTGTGGGCACTGCTGCGTGGTAACTGTAGGTGCTGCGCAGTTAGTTAGTACTTTATTTAGGAAATACTGAACTAAATGCATGGTATCTAAGACTCATTAATGAATGTGTAGAGTCAGACAGTAGGGGTGGCAGGGAGCTCCACAGGTCATCCAGTCCAACCCTCTGTCTGGATCATCCCTATCCAGACCACCCTGCCCAGCCATAATTTGCCAAATTAGTTCCTCATGCTTTACGGATTATCGGTAAATCAGGAACGAAACAAGGAATTGGTCAAATCTTAGAGTAAAGGGGCCCTGGTAGCAGTTGAGCGTGGAGTAAGGGGCATGGCCTTTGAATTGGAATTTAGACAATAAATGCTGGAGGTTGCAAGTGAGAGAGGATCAGTGCGGGGGAAGAAAACATCCTGGTCATACCTGTTGCCTAACCTTTTAGGTAGTGGGTGAAGGAGTTCCTCTGCTCAGGGCATTGAATTTAAATAGGCAGTCTACAAGAAATCATTCTTGGGTAGCTTTGGTGTCAGAGCCGTCCTGAGAGTCAGAAGGCTTCTTTGGGATTCACACATGCCAAGTTGGCATCTTAGCAGCAAGTCTGGCTAGTGTCTCATTTCCCTGCTTTGTCTTTCCATGTGTATATGGTGCTGTCTGTCTTCTGTTGGTGTTTCACAGTACTTTTCCACTTCTTTTGCTTCCAACTTCACTTAGGACCTTCTCCATCCACTTTATGCTCGCAGCTTGGAAACAGTTTGTGTTTGATAGCTGTCGCCATAATATTTTCATATGTGGCTGACACAGCGATCACCATGACTTAACTCCTTGTCGTTGTATGTGTGTCAGTCATCCGGGTACAATACCCTTTCAGCATCTCCTCTTTGCCACTGTGTGACAGCGGAGACTAGGCAAGATCAACCTAGTAAATGCTAGTAAATGGCAATTTTTATGTTCTTAACTTCCCCAGTCATTCTGCTTTATCAGGTCAGCCCAGCTGCTGTACATATTATACAGTGTCTGGGCACTTACAGTTCTTTGAAACTTTCACTGAAAAAGGAAAAATAAGAACCTGCCCTGCTAAATACAGCAAAATTGCAACTTTTTTTTTTCTTTCTATGTCTCAGCTGTTGTAAAAGATTACAGAGTAACTTGGAGAAATTCTGTTTTAACACCACTGAAATCATCAGCTCAAGGGAGAGCCTGTCAGATCCCTGGTCATACTACAGCTTGGCAAAATATCTGAATCCAGACAACTGAACTCGTACTGTGTGAACAGTTTCACACTTCCTTCTAAAATTAAGCAAGTTACTCAACAATAATTTGCAGTTTTAATCATTTAATCACATAGGGAATGCCAGTAAATGTGACTGAGATGAAAGGAAGCTGCTTTTCTGTGTGTTTACCACTGATCTAAAAATTTAGGGCTGGATTCTCCTATTGCTTGATTGATGTAATCACTCCTGAAGTCAGTTGAGTTGCACAGTGTAAAACTGGTGCAAGATCATAATCAAATTTTAGAACTCCAAGACAAATTAATGAGTTTTCCTTGCTTTACTTGAAGGGTGGGGGTGGAAGAGCAGGTCATTCATATCTATGGGATTTTTGCAAGAAGGATATATTCCTGGTGGGTGTGTTTGGGAAAAGTGGTATGTACCTCAGTTTTTTAGTTGGGAATCAGCAATTTGGATGTCCTTAGGAGCAGACTTGCACCAAGTGCTGTAATTTATTTATTTATTTATTTTGTGCCTGTTTTTGTTGTTTGTTTATCTGGAGGGTAAAATGAAATTATTATTTTTTTTTTTTCTCTTGGAAATTTCATTTCTGTGCTCTGCATCTTACAACAGCCCAGTTACATTCCCACTCATACTTTAATGCTCACTCTTGTCATATTTCTTTTGCCTTTCTCCTCTTACTGGCTAAAGCTGACTCATATAGATCAGGTGAAGGGGTACCCTTATGATCATAAATTCTAGTTGGTTAGATGGTGGAACAGATAGTGCTGTAACTGATCCAGTAAAGGTGTAACAACTGGATAGACAGTAGAAATAAATTCACAGTTAAATTTTAGGAGAGAATGGGCATGTGTATATGAAACCAAGGCCCTAAATTGAAGCAATGGGTTTTAAAAAACAGCGCTTCAATTTAGGGCTGATTTTAAACCTCCATGTTGTGCCCACACCCTGCTGACTTACCTGCCTCTCCAGTGGAGCAGTCCCTGGGCTGCAGGGAGGGAAGGCTGGTGCTTCTCTCTGCAGCAGTGGTGGCTTGCCCCACCTCCCCCTTCGCCAGGTGGCACCCGCCCATAGGCACCTGGCTTGGGTGGTCCCAGGGGGCATTGCAGCCATGGAGGGCCCCTGTGCAGCTCAGGCAGGCTCTGGGGGAGGGGGATCAGACACACCGCTTTTCTTTGGCAGAACTGCTTTCCCAGGCTGCTGCCAGGCTGCCTGCAGGACTTCCTGCAGAGCCATGGAACTACACGGAGCCCAGTGCTTCACTCTGCAGCTGTAGGGGCATCAAAGTAAAACTCCTTGAAGGCATTTTATTTTGTTGTGCCCAAAGTCATTTAAGGCTCATTATGCCACCAAATATCCTATTGCGGCTGGAATTAATGCACAATACGCCGCTGAAGCATGCAAACACCGGCACCTATAGGTCCGTTAGTCTTACCTCAGTCCTGGGGAAACTCTTTGAGAAAATTATCCAGGATCACATCTGTGAGGGACCTTGGACTGGCCCAGATGTATCCTCTCACCTTACCCTCTGGACTATAGCTGCTCCTACAGCTGTGCCATGACAGCTGGTGAAGGTACTAAACCATAATTGATGAAATTCTTTTTACCACCTTAGCCTGCTACTTTTGAAGTGGGGCTTTCTGTTGTAGATTTAGCAGCATTTTCTGAACAGGCCTTCCTCAGTGAGGATTTGCCAAGTAAAACCCTTCACACACATTAAAACGAGGATCAATTCTTCCCTGGCTTACTAGTATTTATTGCGACTAATCAATAACAGCTTTTGTTAGTAGACCATGTCAACTGAATCTGAATATTCGATTATTAATGTTACAAATTATGATCTAATACTACATTAGATAGCCAGGCAATGGTAGTGTTAGTGATATTGCAGCCATGGTGGTCCTGGAATTATGTTAAAGGAGAATTTTTTTTTTGGGGGGGGGGGGTGATATTTTTTTTTTGGGTGACCAATTTTATAGTGAGATAAAGATAGGCAAGCTTCTGCAGATCTGAGAAGGAAAGCAAGCTCAGTAGTGGTGGTGGTGTTGTTGTTGTTGTGTAGACTGAGCTGTGAAATTGGAGAGTGGAGACATGCCAAATGTGTTAACAGAAGAGAGGAAGCCCTATTATTGACAGATCAACTCTTCTCAAAATGGGGAAGAGTCATTATTACCTGAAGTGTATAGGAAACATTTTAAGGATCAGCTTATAGTGTGTTCTAATATCAATATTGATGTTCTGACCTTGATTCCTGGTGTCCAGGCAGTTTGTGAATTTTTTCCCCCCAAGCTTGCTTTTAAAAGGTCTTTGGTAGATGCTTCTTGAGTATGAGGATAGTGATATCAGAAAGGGAATGGCTGTTCTATGAAAAATATGCTCCTGCTGATGTACGTGTGTGTGCGTGTGCGCGCACGTGCATATCTGTCCTTTATATTTTTTTCTACGAGAGTTTATTATGGTATGTGCTTGCCCTTCATGTAATGCTTTTGTAACTCTGATTCCAAAGTGGTTCTTTGTATGTCAACACATATCAATGCTTTTGTTATTGCCATGTGGATGGTTTTTAGAGAAATGAATACTATCTTTTGCCCATATTGACATTAGATGAGGATGTTCTTAATCTGCGTTTTTAAAAACAAACAAAAAAGCTAGAGGTGTCTTTTTAAGACTAAGCAATGTATACAAGAAGTGCAGCTAAAGAGCAACTCGGATCTAATCTAAAATGATGTTTGGCAGTAGGGCAGGAGCATTGTAGCTTGTTCCCCCCTGCCCAAAACAAACAACCACCCCCTAAGCCTGTGGAAGTGTTCTACTCAAACATGTGGGGCCCTGCTTTTGAGGGGAGAGTATCATGTTCAGCTGTGAAGTCTTCTCTGCACGGTGTACTGCCCTCCAGGATTTAGGCTTTCATACAGAAGACTCCATATAGTGCTGCTCCCTTTCCCTAGGATAGAAGGACTTACTGCTTCCAAATCATATGCAAGTTGATACCTTTAGTTCTTGTGCCAAGATTGTCTTTTAGTTTTAAATAGCTTTTCTCCTGCCTTGACCATACAGAACTACGGTAATGCTAAAATTCTCATTGCATTTCCAATGAAATCAAGATTTCCTTACTATTTTATAGTTGATTTAATAATTGGTCCTGAAAAGGAGGAATGCTATGTTGTTGCTGGTGCGTCTGCAGTCCTATTCCTGCCAGCCATGGAGGGCCCTATCATAATTGTTTTTCTGTGTGTGAACAGCCACCTAATGATCCTCATTCTTCCTATGATTTAAATAACTTTTTCTGCCTTCCCCTGTATGTTCTGCCATCTATACAAACACAGAACTATAATAGCCAAGCTGTGACCAGCAAGCTAACTGTTCTTTGGAAGAAGGTGACTACACACATCTAACAAAAGGTCTGACCTGTAGTGTAGATGTCCTGGATGGGGACACGGTATTGATCTGCCTGCACATTCTTGGCTACATATACTTTCCTCCTTACTCCTGACCCTTATATACTTAGAATCATCAAGAAGTAGAGCTGGAAAGGACATCAGGAGGTCATTTAGTCCTATAGCTAGTCTATTTAAATGTCGTATATAATAGGCAAGAAGACAAAAGGTTGGTTCAATATTATCCTGCAACAGGGTGGCCTGTCTGTTACAAGGAGGCAGCCAGCCTAGCTGTGGGGCTGCAGCTGTGTGGAGGCTAACGAGGGAGAAGCTCACTGGGGATCAAAAATCCTAGTAGGCAGAACCAGAAGGTGGGGAGGAGAGGCACCAGAGATAGGAGACATTTGGGTTACAAGGAGGGCAAGCCTGCAGTGGGAAGGCTGAAGCCACAGGGGATCCCTCCAGTGTCTAGGCCAGTAAGGGTTGGGTTTTTATTTTTGTTTGCTTGTGGTTTTTTTTGGTTAAAAGAAGGTATATTACTGGGGTGTACTGAGAAATGCTTTAGGGAGCAAAGTCCATCATATTTAAAAGACTGCATATATGGAGGTTTGCTGAGAGAAGCTTGGGGTGGGAAAAGCCTGGTTGAAGAGGCCCTGAGGTGGCAACTTGCTTCACATCCCCTTGGAAGAAAGGGAGATAAAGATCACAATTTGAAGCAAAATTTTCCTCTTCTAAGGTTATCAATAAATGGATCAAGGACAGTTTGCCTGGACTCGAATGTCTGAATAGATAACATCAATTTATCCTCGGTGTTATCTTTGCCCTCCTCTGCCTTCTAGTAAAAAAGCAAATGTTCCAGTAAAGATCATCTCTCTGTAAATGTATGATCTATTTGCTGAAAACTGATGATGTGTATACAGATGTGATATGCATTTTTGTTTGTATAGGTGCATGCATGGATTTTCCTCCCTGTATTATTGTTGTTTCAAACTTTTAGAAACCTGTCTAAAAATGTTTAGTTTAGCATATTTACTTAAATACCCTGTGCACTCCCTGCCCCCAGTTGGCCCTTTGCTTCTGTTCAGAGCAGAAAAATCAGATTTCCCACTTAAGATGTGCACCTCAATTTCAGAGAGATGCTACAGCATGGTTCCTTGTTCTTTTCCTGATCCCTGTCCTTGGCTGCATGGAGGGATGGGTGGAGTGTGGTCTTCAGGAGCAGCTACAGTTTTAACCCTTTTTACAGCTGAATTGGAATAGGGGCAAAGCCTAATCTTCAGTTCACTCATGGTGTCTGTCTATCTTGGGCAAAGCAGCCAATTCAACTGTAAAAAGATTAAAACTGTAATTTTTGCCTAAGCAGGAGAGGGAGCGTTAGGGAGCTGAAGATTAGGAGCAAGGCCATAGCCCTTTGTCCATAACTCTGGAAAAAAAATATTTTTTTATCCATTCTGGTTTCCCTAAAACAAGGTGTTTTGGGGAAAACTCACTTGCGAGAATGTATGGGATTTGTTTTTGCTATTGAAGGTTTCAGCAAACATTGGTTAGCTATTTTGAGGTACATATAAAGCAGGGAGACAATGTTCTTTGGGCAAATCTGCTATCTTTTATTAGACCAACTCATATAGTTGGGAAAAATTCCTAGCCAGCTTTTGGGTTTAAATACCCTTTGTCAGGCTGAGGAAGTCTCTGCAGTTGGTGTGTGCTCTTCTTGGATGGAATGAATAGTAAAGCCAGAGGCTGGGCTGATATGTGTGCAACACAGGGAGTCCGTGAACATGGCAGGGAAAAATACACATTTTTTTTCCCTTTGGGAACCACTGGGCAGTGCTTATGACTGGTATTATCACAGAGTAGTATTCCCATGCCATTTGTGAATGGGTGGTGCACTTTGACCTGAATATGACGACTTGTGCATTCCATGCTGCTGGTTTGAACTCGACAGGGTAATGGACAAAATGGGAAGGCTGATGAGGATGTCTGTCAATAGAATTTGCATTGGCAGCCTTTGGAGGGTTGGTCTGTATTGAGGACTCTTACCATGTTAAAGTCACCACCTGAGCAGCAGTGTAAGGGTGACTGAGCTTATTGCAGTTGCATAGCTAAGTCAGGTTTGTACCAAGATTTTTGGGGTTACTATAGTGTCTGAGGACACCTTGTAAAATTAATGAAAGTTCATAAGTGTTATTGAAATGAATGTACTCATTTCAGAGGCATGTGTGATACCACCTTCCATTTGTGAAGTAAATCCTTTTAACATTTCTCACTGAATGAAATGAGCTTCGGAGCAAAGCTTATATCACTGTAGCCTTGTCCTACAAGCCTGTTTCATTTGCTGTGATTCCTGTGAATGGAGTAGTTGCCATGCTGTTCTGGAAAGTTGAATTAAGTGAAAACCTGTGTTTTGTCAACAATTTCCTCTCTTGTGTATAAGTTTCACAAACGTGCAGCAACAACTGAGTTATTCCTCTGATTCCTATATGACTATCTGACATACAGTGGCTGGTGGCGATACATTTTAGTGATTATTTGTGTTGTGGCTGTAGACTAGGATAGTTCTCTCTCAGCTAGGTTCCATTAGGACTTTCCCTTTAGGAGGTATTGGGTCAAATGCTTTAGGCATATCCTAGTTTTCTCTGATTTAAAAAAAATAGCAAATTCTCTGATTAAAAACACCAAAATCTTCATTTAAGATGAAATATGTGCCTATGTTAATTGAACACAATGTTTTATTAATATATTTACAAATTTATAGCAACTTGAAAACCTACCAGTGCCTCAGTCACTATAATAAAATAAATTCTAAATACCTATACATTTTGGTTTGGGGTTTTTATCATGGAAAACCAGAGATCCCACTGCCCCCTTGGCTCACAGAATGCAGGTCAGGGCCCCTCTCTCCTCGACCCCCTCCTCCCCACTCCAGCCCTTCTGGAGGGGGGGCCTCCAGCTGCCAGGGCTGTGGGGCCAGGGACTTGGGTCCACAGTCCCCTGTCCCCTGCCGCAGCACCTAAGCCCTGGATACTGCCCATGGGAGGCAGTGGCTGCTGCAGTGTAGCAGACCATGCACCCCAGCTTCCCTTCTGCTGTGGGCACCATGGCTGGAGTGGAGTTTTTGGGGAGGCAGGTGCAGGCTGCCTGCTGTGGGCTCAAGTGTGTGTATGGATGGGGCTCCCTGACACTGCATGCTCCTGTGGGGGCCCATAAGTGGCATGTGCTCCCCAGATCTGTGTATGTGTGAAGGGTGGGCTCAGGCTGCCCACTGTGGGCTCAGGCTCCCTGCCCTGCTGCCCTCCTCTGGGGCCTCCACCATCCAGAGGGTGGTACTTGGTGCAACAGGGCAGAGCGGGGCTGGATAGGGAAGCTCCTTGCTGCTGCAAGCTCCATGCAGCCTAGGGATGTGCCACAGCAGCAGGGGACACAACCCTGTGCTGCTGCCACTGTTGCTGTTGCAGAACACCTTGCCAGGGTGATGCGGGGCTTGCAGTGGGAAGGAGCTTCCCCACCCAGTCCTGCTCTGCTCTGCCCTGCCATGCTGGATGCCACCCACTGGGCTGTGGAGGCCCCAGGGGAGGGCAGTTGGGCAGGGAGCCCACAGCGGGCAGCTTGCCCCTGCCCCATGCACAGGTCTCGGGGCCATAAGCCCTCCTGCCCCCAGGAATGAGCATAATGGGAGGGAGCCAACCCTACTCTCTGCCCCTTGGATGAGCCACCTGTAGCTCCACCCTGCTTCCTGCTGGGGTCCTGTGGCTGCATATTCCAGCCCCAAGTCTCATGCACCACCCAGCTGGGCAGTAGCTCTAGTTCCACTTCTGCTCAACTCACTCTCTACTTCCCTCTCTATGGGGGCCTCAATCCTAGCCCCCCTTTCCCACCAGACTTGCAGGAACTGCTCTCCTGGTGGCCAATTGCATATAGATGCACATGGCACACCCTGCCTGATCTCCCTCTTTCCATTCCCCCTGGCCCCCTGCAGGCTGGAATGCTGCCAGCCCTCAGAGAGCACTTTGGAAAACTGCAAAATCCACACTTCTGCACTTTTTTTCTGTTTAAAATGGAAAAAACATGGATCCTTGCTCATTGCACAGGCAGAAATTCCAACTTTATTTGAGCAAAGACTACAGGATTTGGCACACTAAAAAATGTGCTTTCCCTGTCTGATGAAATGTATTTGAGAGTAGCTGTTTTTCTAATGATTTTTCTCTCTTTTTTTTTTTTTTTAATATCTTTTTTTTCCTAAGTTTTTTCCTTAGTTTTCAAGTACAGCATTCATAAGCATAATGTAGTTCTTTGTTTATTGCTTGTGAGTATGCTTACTCTCCCTGAAAATAAAGGGCAATGTTCTCATGAGTATTAGTAATATTCATTATATCTGAAAAGAAAGGAACACAAATAGAGTTTTTTTTCCTCTCTTTCCTGACCTGAATTCTGGTGTTTGGCTCAGCTCTAAATTTAGAATATGGGCTGTGTCAAGGCTTCTATAATTTTCATTCACTTGTTGTGAAGCCATCAATTTTTTGTTTGCTTATAAGAATGGCGGAGCACCAGTGGGGTTACTCACCACTAAGGGGACTTGCAAGCTCTGTGGGAGCTTGTTGACTGAGCATCAGGGAAAGCCTTCCCCAGGAACCATTATAAGGGGGAAGGTGGGTGTTGGAGCACTCATGGTGCTCTGCCACTTTAAGAACTGGGCCGGGCAGCAGGCAGGTGCAGCCCAGCCTTGACAAGTAGCCATTTTATGACTAGGGTAGAAGGCCTGGAGGCAGAAGTTTCTGCCTGGTGCTGAGGAAGAAACATCTTCTGGTGGAGCTGCTGCTCTGGAGATGGCACGGAGATATGGACAGGAGCTATGGGGCAGTTTTGAGATTCCCGGCCCTGGACATGACCTAAAACTGCTGCTAGGATAGGGAGGCCTGGTGGTCCTGCCTGTGGTGGGTCAGGGCCAGCAGATGCCAGTAAGGACCATCCCAGTGAAAGGTGGGTTGGGGTGTTTAAACCCTTGCCCCCAACATCTGATGGGTTACTAGATAGCATCAGAAGGAGTTGGGGTCGGATGTGTCTATGTGGGGCACCTGACTCCATTTGGGGTGCAAGATCTCAGGAAGAGGGAGTTTGGGGCCAAGTATGCCTATGTGGGGCACCTGAGCCCAGTGAGGGCAAGGCCTCGCAGAGTGGGTGGTGGGGTCAGGCATGGCTACAGCCACCAGAGCCTGTTTAGGGTGTAAGACCCTGGGGGAGAGAAGGAGAGTTGTGGGACGGGCATGCTGATGACGGTTTGGCCCTGGGCCCCAGAGAAGGGGGTGGAGTTTTGCATTGAGGCCCTGTGATTAGGGGACATGAACTGAAGTCCTGTTAACTTGGGGGACTGGATTTATCCAGGTAAGCATTCAGGTACCTTAAGCTGATTGGAGGGCAGCAGAGAACTCATGGAGAAATGAGGGGGTGAGTTAGCAGCCCTGTATCGAGAGCATCTGTGGGGAGTTACCTGGTTACAAGACAGGGATAGAGTCAGCACAGTATTTTGTGAACCACCTGCCACTTATTAGAATGAGGGTAGTGGGAGATGCCCAAAAGGCCATGCTCTTACTGGCTGGGGAGTGAAAAGAATCAAGTCTGGGGACCCTCCTGGGGAGGGCAGGGTGAGCATTGCCCTGGGGAAAAGCAGGGGTGGTACGAGTGATGCCCAGCAAGGGGAGTATGAGCGAGACTGTGTGAGAGATGGTGGAGTGTGAGAGGCCTCAGTGAGAGGAAGATGGTATGAGTGTGGCCCTTTGAGAGGCCTAATACTGCAGTGAGTTGGGCCTGGCCTCAGGCCAGAGCTTTACATAGTTGTTAGAAACATCTGTGAGGCATAGGACACAAGGGGAGGTAGAAGCATGTACTCAAGGCCCTAGACACCAGGACCCAGAATGGGCAGCCTCCCACCTAATTAAGATTGTAATTACTTAACAGCAAGGCATGGCAGGAAAGATAGGCAGATGGTGTTCCTGGAGGCAATAGCAAGCCAGCACTGTGGCTGGTTGTAGAGCTTCCACATCAGTACAGTAAGGACCACACAAATGTGACATTTACTGGCCAAGCCCTTTCTAGTAACCAACACACCCTGTGTGTCAAAGATGAGTACAGTAGAGTTGGCATGTTAATCCCCATCTGGCTGCTTAAGATGGGCTTTTCCTTTTTGCCCAGCTTGTAGGCACAGAGGGGATGGAGAGAGGCCAAGGATATGCAACTCATGTAGAGTTTGCAAGATGCCCATAGTTTTTTGCTGTTTCCTGCCACAAAGATGTGTTACTTGTAAACATTGTGTTTAGCAAATGTATGGACAATTTTCCTGTATAAGTCTGGCTACCTGCCACCACTAGTTTTTCTGTTCTCCTTGATTTCTTTTCCTCTTGCACATGTTAATATGCCTGATTTTGTAGGAATCTCTGGAAGGTCTCATAAATAGTGTTGACCATGAGCCTTTTGGGAGCTGCTGGGAAACTTATTTTGATTTGTTTGTCCTGTTTCTCCCCCTCCCCTCCCCTCCCCTCCGCCCAATATTTTTGCGTTTGTGGGTTTTTTGGTATGTATGGAACCTGCCCATAATTTTTTAGGTCCACAAAGCATTTTGTTTTCCGTGGGTGTGTGGGTGTCTGTGTGGGTGGTGTTTGTTGTTTTGGGAAGGTCCTAGGAATTTATACTGGTTCTGTTTGCTTATGACTTAGATACTTAGTAAGTATATGGGATATTTTTAAGATGCAGTCAGGTACATCTGTTGTTCTCTGTTGGTTCTGTGATCACTTTTATTATAGGATTACTTTTTTGATAGCAAAGCTTTTAGATTGGCATTGTGTCCATCATTGCCAGCTGATGATACACAGTCATTTAATTAGACTTTTTGTTTCTTTCCTTCCTGGTTGTTTCTGCTGACAATAGGACTGTTAACTTTACTTAAAAGGTTTTGTCCCACAAGTTGCTTTTTGACTGGGGGCTTTTCCTTAAGGCTAATATTAGAAGTTCTAGGACATTCTCTTCTTACATACTCTAGAATTTAGAATACTGATGTGCTCCAGTATTCTTAGCTTGTAGCAGACTGGCACTTCAAATGGATAACTGTGCTTCGCCTAACTTTTTTTAACAGAGATTTGTAGGAGCAAAAATAAGACCACCTGGAATTGATGGTCAATTTGAATAAAGCTTTGCATCAGATTTTCTCCTATGAAGCCTACAATTTTTTCAAGCACCCTAAAGAATGTGAGGTCCTAAACATGCACTTAGATGCCCCTGTTGCAGTCAGATGAATCCTCTTTCATCCATACAGAAATGACAAGTAAATTGGATACAAGGAACACGGCAAAGAGTAATTTACTGTCTCATTACCTGCATACATTTATTTTTATTTTATTTATACATGTATTTATTTCTATATTTAACTCTATTTATTTGCTCTGATACTGTTGAATGATTTCATTATAAGTATTTGTCACCTTCTTACTTCCCCTTGATCATTTGAATTCAGATGTGGAACTTTGCTTCTAGAATACTGACTGGAGTCATGCTGCCTTGGTACATTTTTCTTATGCTGCAAATGTTTCGTTGGCTATCAGAAGATCAGTGAATTGTTTTCTAAGATCTTTTGCGTTTATTCAGGACTGTACATTATCTCTCTCCACCATATTTACTCATAAGCCATTCTTAATCGGCACTTGTTTGGATTGCTGACAGTACCTTGTAATAGGGCAGCATTATTTGGGGCTGATTGTTTGCCTTTGTTAATTAATAATATGACACTCACTTTCTTCACAAGTTGAATTTCAAATTGACTGTTACTGCTTTTTTTCATGCTACTTTACATGGGTATTCTATTGACATCAATGGACATTCAGGATATATTTCAGTAGTTATTGAAGGCAACAGTTACAGACTTTATGAAAAATAAAGGTTTTAATCAAGTCTAAAAATGCATTTACTTAGCATAGGTATTAAAGTAATACCCCTGATTGGAACCAGCATTGCTTCATGCTGAGAGCCTGTAGCTTACTTCCCCCAGGCCTGGGGTGGTAGGAAAGGCTTCCACTCAGCCCCCAGTGGCATGCCATGCCCTGTTTCAGGGAGATATTTCCTGAAGGGACCTCTGGATGCAGGGAGGTGGGGAATGATCCCCACCATGGCCCAACTGGGATTAAAAGGAGTGGGAGGCTCACCTGGGATGGGAATGGGTGAGAGAGCTGGTGACCCATAGCTTGACTATAAAAAATAAAATATTTTATTGCCAGGTATATGAAACTCATGATGATACTAGTAGTAATAACCATACAAGGAAAAACAAACAACACAGTTACTTAATTGAAACTGTGTAATATTCTATTTGGAGAAGTCTAGCTCAAGTTTGATCAGCAAAAGTAAGATTTAGAAAGCTGTGACTGGAGTAACAGAAAGAAAGAGAGAGGGATTGAACCAAATCTCAGGTTTAGAAAGTGGTCTTAAAAGAAAGAGTTGGGGTCTCACCATTCCAAGGTTCCCAGGTGTTTGTTGACAGGTAGAGCCTGCAGTACACTCATGGAAGGTAATCCAGGCAGAAAAGAAGTGGAACTAGTGCAGCTTTTGGATCCAAGCACCAGGACAGGGACTGGGACTAGAACTGGGGTAGGGGTTTTTGTTGGGAAACTACAATGGCTCAGAGCAGAGTACTAGGTTTGTTTATGGGTAAATGTTGGCTCATATGCTGGATAATAGGAACTGATCACTCCTGGCTATGGGTGGCTTTACTCTGAGGGAGCTTACAATGCAAACAGGCAGATTCAGTGTTTTGGGTACCAATAAAGGAGTCATTTACTCCTTTATTGAATTGGTCTGATAAATACTGAGCTGGGTGAGTGCAGATGTGGGTTGATTAGCATTTGGAGCAGGGATCCCCCATCATGCAGTACTCCCCTGCTTCTCTGGTCCCAGAATTCAGTGTGGTCCTTGACTTGGAATCTCTGTTCTCCATCCTGAATGTTAATGAAGGTGCTTTCCTGTCCCATCTCTGATGTAAATGAGATCAGGGGAGTTGCTTTACTCCTATCACCCTTGTCTGGAGTGGTTTTGGTGCGTCTCCCACTGCATTGTATTTGACTTTTGTAAGTTCTTTATGAGTCAGACACACAGCTGACCGGTAACAAGCCCTGCACATCCAGGGAGCGCTTCTAGTCCCCATGGGCCAAGAGGTAGTTAGCCAGGGCTTCATGGATCCAGACTCTCTCTGTAGGGCCAGTGTCCCCAAAATCAGTGAAGGACTGACTCTTACTAGCTTCCCTCTGCTGTCAGTGCTTGGCATGCTGTGTCTGGTCTTGAGGAATGAGGATGTTACCAGTGACAAAACTTAGTGTAATGCCTGTTCTCCTGTCCCCTGGGGAAGGGGAAGGGAGGGAAAGTTGCAAAAAAACCTCAGTTATCATGGCTGCTGCCCACCTAGCTGGTGAAGATGTGGGTGAATTGGCCCTGGTGGTTAATGATTCCATGCAGGACAGTGAAGAAGCATTCCTTGAAGTTGATAATCATCTGAGTGTCTTGGGGCAGGCAAAGGATGGGGTGCCATCCACAGCTCCCATGCAGTTGAGAAAGTTCATATGGTGGAAGCCAGTAACCAGTTACTGCAGGTTGATGAAGCAGTTGATCAGGACATTAAGCATTACCAGATACACCTCCTGGACGGCTTCTCCAGCTGTGAACCTGCCCAGCCAAACTGGTTGGTGATGTAGTAGGTACTTCTGGTGCTCAATGTGCGGGGGTGACAATGTCCATGAAGGTGGCCAGGCACATGTAGAAGGTCTGGATGTACTAGGGTGTTTTTGTTTGTTTTTTTGTTTTTTGTCCCAGATATCCAAGACAATCTGCTTCCACCAGTTGCAACTGTGGTGTGGGAACAGAACCCACACTTGATGGTCTGGAAGTGGTGCCAGAGCATCCCAGCATCCATGGCATCCTGGGTAGCCTCATTCTCATTGGCCACTTGGAATTCAGTCGCCTAGTCCAGGACACATGACAGGAACAGGGTGCGGTAGCTGACTGTGGAATGGCTGGCTTCTGGCTTGGAGGAAGGAAGTCGCATCCCATGATCTGGCAGCTGGTCACCATGCCTAGATGGTCACATGTGATGTTCCACAGTCTCTGATAAGTCACATAGGGTGACAAGCAGGTGATGGTCATAGCTTCTTGGTCTGTATGCATGGGCACAGGTAGTGGAGTGCTATGGTAGGGTATGGGCAGGTCAGGGCACAGATGCTTGTGCAATTAACAAGGGAGGACACTCACTCTGGGGGTCTTCTGGAAGCCTCTGGGCAGGGGAGGGCCTATGGTGAGGCAGTGGGGGTTGGGGGAAGGTTGTTTGTACCCAGCAGCCAAACAGGGGTGGCCTGGGTGCTTGGCTGTGCTGGGCAGTCATTGGCACTCTGGGAGGTGTGCAGAAATGTACCCTACCTACAGGCCTTGGCCAATGCAGGCTGCCTGTGTGTCCTCCTTCCCTGAAAAGGATGAACATGTATGCTGTTTGCTCCTGATCTAAGTAGGCCTCTTAGGAAGACAATGCAATTTAGATTGATTATTCTCCTGGTTTTTGAATGTCTGTATGCAGCCCTAGTTCATTGCTGTACCACATATCCTTCATGTTCCAGGGATAAAGGTTGTAGCCATGTTGGTCTAAAAGTACAAAAAGTCAGCGTAGTAGAGGCAATATCTTTTATTAGACCAACTAGACATTTGCAAACAACACTTCTTTATTTTCAAGCTTTCAGGCACACACATCCTTCCTCAGGCATAAGAGAATGCAAAGATTTTAAAATTTCTCCCAGATGGAAATTAAAATTCATATTGTACAGAAGAAAAGTTGGAGCAGTCTGTTTACCTGGAAGGTGTCTGATGGCAAGCAGGATGTTGAACTGTACATCGTTCTTTTTGAGATGTTTCATACTTCACAGGAGGATGGTGATAGAAAGGTTCTCCTGGGCAAAGAATTTCTGTTGTATTGAGGTTGCTCTGCACGTTTGCAAATTTTGGGCTCAAAACAAAAGGCTTTAAAATTCACAATACAGTTCTCACTAACTTTTTTTTCCCTTTCACCTTATGACATCTTCATTTCAGTGATACTCTGCATGAAAATAATACTTAAAAACACATTGTAACTTTTAATTGAGTGGAGCTACTTTGCAAGACATTTTCTACTAAAAAAGTTAATTCATTTTACATGTTTTGGTTGTAGCACTGCATAATCAGTTGTCACTGTAGAAAATAGCCGGATCACTGGCTCTTTTTTTATAATCCTCAGGCAGTTATTTCTGTGTGATGAAATTTTAAAATCTGATTACAGTTACAGAAAATACTTAATTATAGCTTTGATGTTCTTTATTTATTCTCTTTCATTAATTTCCATAGACATTTACAAGGAATTATAAAGCATCAGGGATATTCAGCCTTCATTTCTTTTCCTTTTTTCATGGAGAACAGTTCTAATAACATTTCAGTTAATTGGAATAATCATGGATGAACTGGGGGAGACGGAAATAACAGTAGTGGTTCAGCTTGACCAAACTTCTTACTGCATCTCCTTCTATGTAGATCTGTTGCATCCAGTGTCTTGCATCGTATACACATCACCTACGCTTACAGGTATAAAAGGACAGTTTAGTGTCCTGGGCACCGGCAATGCAGGGGTGGCTGTTGGACTGCTGGCAGTGGCTGTGACTACTAAATTTGAATCCTATCCCCATCTAAGTGGGCATCCAAGGCTGCTGCTTTAGTTGCTCACCTTTTGGTTATGCTACTTCCTGTGGTTATGCTACTTCCTGTACTTTTTTCTGCCTCCCTAAGACTTTTGATGTCAATGGAAAAGCATTGATAGATGGAATCTCGGTCAATTTACTTTCTTAAGTCTTATTGATCTCTAGCACTTGAAAAAGATTGAATGATTTTGCTGTTTCAGTCTCTTTCAGATTATGGATGTTTTAAGCCTCTAGAAAAAAATTGGGTGGAGCTAAACTGTTGAATGCAGTATCTAATACTTTGCTAATTGTCCAAAGAGATTACTTTCTTCTAATGAGTTTAGTCTGCCTCCGAGTTCTCAGGGTGTTCGTAAAATGTAAGGGCACGGGCAATTTGAATCTTTAAATGTGAGTTTGCTTTAACTGATACAATTAAAGATATTATGAACCCATGGTCTTTGCAAATCTTATCATCCTGCCTCTCCTGAGGCCTGCCACAGTGAGGCAGTGGAACTTCTCTGTCAGGTGAGGGACATAAAGAAACATGGATGGTACACAAAGACTGATAATCAATACTATACTATGCTTTCTAACTGGTACGTCTTTTCTGGTTCATGTACTGCTTGCTGTTCATGTGATTCTTCCAGCATAGATGCCAGCTGAGTATCTTATTGCCATTGAATTGGGACAGATCTTGATCCCTCCTATTATACCTGTGCCATTTTCCTGCCTGTGTTTTTAATTGTCATGTAATGTAGCTGCAGTTTTGTGTTGTTTCTATTCACACTGGATCTCAGTAATGGGACACACAAGTCCATGGTCTTGCTCTCCTAGTGTCTCTTCTATTCCTGGGAACTGTTTTTTATGTGGTGTGAGCCCTCTGAGGTATGGTGGATCATACCACTGTGAAGACAGAAACAATAGGTCTCTTCAGCATCCTCCCATTAATAACTGGGCAGTATCCCATTCCTGTCAGTACTGGTTCTTAGCTTCAAATGAATTTAATGAATATCTCTGTCTCCTGCAGCTGTCTTGTGAAACTGTTTATTTTTATCTGACTTATTCATTTGGTCATTCCATCAGTTTGTGAATATCAAGTGTAGGAGTAAATGAATTTCACCCTCAAAGATTTTTGGAAATTACCTATATATGACTTAGTGTAGCAGTGTTGGAAAGTGACTTATTTGATACATGCCAAACTTCTGGAAATTTGGCAAAATCATTCACCAGGATGCTAAAATTAAAAAAAAAAAAAAAGAGAGAGAGAATATTTAATATATTTTAGCATCCTGGTGAATGATTATATGGTATAGATATAGAAAAAGATCATAGAAAACCAGGGAATGAATGGATCATAGGAGGTCATGTAATACAAGCCTCTTCTCAGTGCAATATCATCCTTGTCCAAAGCATCTCATCTGACTGTTTGTCTAAACTTCATCTAAAATGTCTGGCTTGCAAAAGGGATTTGTCACTGGGCATGCTCAGATAGCAGATATGTTTTTGCTGTGCTTCTTCAGACCTTGCTTAAAATGACTCTCCCAAAGCTATCATAGTAACATGTCTCAGATACCAAGAAAAAAGAAGAAATGCTAAGAGAAACCAGAAAACAGATAAAATAAGATATGAAGGGGAAATATTTTTGTATTTACTGGCTGAAGGAGCAGAGTCCTGTATTAATCCTCTTCATATCTTCAGTAACTATTGGCTGAACATTGCAGCTTGTGTCTAACAGCAACTGAGTTGTTGCAGGCAGCCTATATGTTGATGAGGTCTATGGTGTGAAAACAATACCTCAATATTTACACTACTGTAGCTAGTTCTGTATGTGAATTAAAGTAACAATGTTACTGCAGCCCTTGAAGGGGCCTGGGGCTGTTGCTGTCTTGCCACGCTAGGAAGTTTCTGCTGCCTCATCCAGACTGTCTTCTGGGATACAACACTTCCTGGACACTCTGTATGTTTCCAGGAGGACTTTGTCACTTTGCCTCTGAGTGTGAAAAAATCTTTTTTTGCAAGGCAAAATGTAGGGGGAAAAATGAAAGCAAGCTGTATGTCTTGTCTTATTTAAGGGTGCATGGTATGTGAAGAAAATAGAGGGGTTTGGTTTGTTTTTTTTTCAGGACTTGAGTGTAGAATCTCTTAAAAAGAGAACAGCATCTTCCCAGAGATCTCCTGGCAAAGCTGGGTGTGAAAGCTCTTATTCTGTATCCCACAAGGACACCTCTTGTATTTCAAGCAAGGCAGGTTTTTCAGTTCTAAAAGAGACACAGGAATTCACAAGGAAACATCCAGAACTCTCATCTCCTACCAAGAGTCTCATTCATAAAGGGAAAATGAGGTTTCAATCAGTGTGGCTGCTGAAAGTAAACTCAAAGAAATGGTGTGGAGGGATGTAATCAATTTGTTACTGTAATTCATATAGTTAAAATCCCGGGTGTTTAAAAAATCAACTCTATCTAATTCAGAAAGCTGCAGGAAGAGAAATGAGAAGGGGCTGAAGGTAACTGCATATTTACCTAGATAAATCTCTTTCTGGACACCTATTCTAATAGGTTGTTTTGGGGGAAGAAATGTTAGCCCTAAGTAAAGGAAATTTACATAAATTCATTTGGGAAGTGGTAGAAAACACTTTGTACATACTGGCTACTTGGAAAAATGTACAGAGAGAGGGAAGGGTTGATCATGCTAAGATTAGGATAAATATATGATTATACCATTTGATCTTGCTTGAAGGTATGTGCAAACAGTTTTTTGTTGTTCATTTTTCTATTTGACTTTGATGTAATTATCTTTTGTACAGTTTTTTTTATACAGTTTAAGAACTCAAAGGATGTATCTTATTTTTATAAAGGTTATTTCTTATATTGAGGGTGTTTTTATTTCAGGTTTCGCCAGGTTTTTTTGGCCTCTTTTTTTTTTTGCATGGGTATTTACCTACATGTCCATGTGTATTCAGGAGATGGTTTCCAAAGAAAGCGTTGAAGTCTTTTTTTTTTTTTTTTTTTTTCCCCCTTAAATTTTCAAACTGGTCTGTCTTCTATTTGTGTTTACTGATTCAAAATGCTTTGGGCATAACTTTTGAAATTCCTTTTTCTTTTTTAAGTAATCCACCTGAAAATATCTGTTGAAAAGGGAGAGAAAATATATGTATTAAAAAATGAGGCTCTTTATGATGAGAAATATATATAACCATATTACAATACATTATACCTCATAATTACATGATTATGATTGTGTAATTGTGTCTGTTGCAAAGAAGGTTAATGGCATACTGGGCTGCATTGGTAGAAGCATTGCCAACAGATCTAGGAAAGTGATTATTCTCCTCAATTCAGTACTAGTGAGATGATATCTGGAGTATAGTGTTCAGTTTTGGGCTCCCCACTACAGAAAGGATGTGGACATATTGGAGAGAGTCTAGCAGGGGACAATGAAAATGGTGAGGGGCTGGGGCACTTGACTTCTGAGGAGAAGTTGAGGGAACTGGGCTTAGTCTGAAAAAGAGAAGATTGAGAGGGGATTTAATAGCAGTCTTCAACTACCTGACGGGGGTTCCAAAGAGGATGGAGCAAGACTGTTTTCAGTGGTGGCAGATGACAGAACAAGGAGCAATGGTCTCAACTTTCAGCAAGGGAAGTCTCGGTTAGATATGAGGAAAAACTTTCTCACTAGGAAGGTAGTAAAACACTGGAACAGATTACCAGAGGGGTTATCCAGAGAGCCTTGTCTGGGATTTTCAAGTTGGGGATGGTCCTGCTTAAGTTGGACTAGATGACCTTCTGAAGTCCAACCCTATTTTTTTTATGATTCTGTGATGCATATAAATAGTGCTATATGTAATATCAATATAATATTGATATAGTAATATTGATATTGTACATAGGGATGTCCAACTGGTGGCCCATGAGTTGCATGCTACCCCTGAAGAGTTAACTTGCAGTTTCTGGGCTCCTACACAACCACCCCTCCCCTCCAGTTGTTCTTGCTAGGTCAGCTGGGTTCTTCGGGTTCTGCTTCCCTCCTCCATTTTCTGCTTCCTTCCCCTACTCCTAGGGGTAGGGCAGTGTATTGGGAGAGTGCTGGGGTGCCCATGCTGTATGTGTAACACAAGAGGTGCTAGGCTGTTCATGCCACATGTGCAATAAAAGAGGGAGCTGGGCTTCCCAGACTACAAGAGGGCATTCATGCAGTTGGGAGGGAAGTGGGCTGCCTATACAAAAGCAGGGTGCGAAGGAGGAAAGGATTCCTTTCCTTCTGTCGTGTGTGGCCCTTGGCTGCCCAAAGTTGGACAGCCCTATATTAATATAATATTATTAAATATTTGATATAGTATTGTGTGTGCACACAGAATAGCAGGGAAAAGTACAAGGATGCATATATGTGACAGAATGGGAATGAAGAGTCCATAACTAATATATTACATAATTTAAGTGTGTGTGGTGTGTGTGTGTGGCTAGATAGAACCTTTTTCTATGCAGAGAATAGGTCTAATAGTCCAAATCACTTAATCATATAGCTGTGATTTATGTTATAGAATCTGTATTCCCATTCTTTCAAAGCTTGTATCCTGGTGCTTCTCTGTGCTTAATATTAGTCATTTTATTACTGCTCTGAATTGTAAATGGCATATGGTACTGTACAGTGTTTTGAATCTATTTAAAAAAAAAAAAAAGTGGGGGGGAGGGATAAATAAATAAAACAGTATTAGGTTGCTGCCAGACAGAAGCCCATGAAGCAATTTAACAGTCAATTTTAATATGAAAATTGGAACAAAGGAAAATAAGGCACGTGGAAGAATCATTTGGCAATAACATATTTTTTGGATTTAATAAATGTAATATTGGATAATGTGTAATAAACTTTAGTACAAGCAGCTGAGAAATGTTTCAACACAGTAGAGCCAAGGAAAATAGCTTTTCCATAGTGAAGGGAGTAGGGGGAACCTACATGCTTTACTAAAAGAAAAATATGAAGACTTCTGTGGTGCATGATTGCCATGCCAAAACTAATACAAGAAGACTATAAAAGAAACTGCAAGGTGGAGATATAAATATATTAAAAAATTAAGCGACGGCTTGAGACACAGTCCTGTACTCCTCCTGGGCAAAACCTAATGAATGGTCCATTGTAGCACTAAAGCACTTGTATAGATCCAGGGTGGGCAAATTGTCCTGTGAACCAGATGTGGTCCATGGCAGACTCCATTTCCCAGCAGCCCCTGTCCATGTAGCTGCAGCCAATTTCCATGGAGACACCAACAGCAGTGGTGCTGTGACAGTGTGGAGCCAGCGTTTCCATAGAGATGCTGGCAGGGCGTGTGGCTAGGTGGAGAGCCGCTCCAGGGCTGGGATCTTGTGGTAGTGACAGTGTAGTCCGGAGTTGAGGCAGAGCTATGATCTGCCCACGTGCCCCAGCCAAGGGTGTGCAGGCATCAGATTGCAACTCAGAACATGCTGTCACCACTGTACAATCCCAGTCCTAGCTACAAAGCGGCTTCCTGCCCAGTTGCATGCCTTGCCAGTGCTTGGTCTCCATGGAAATCCTGCCCTGTGCTGTTGTGGCACCACTGCTGCTGGCATCCCCGTAGAAACTGGCCGCAGCAACACAGGTAGGGGGGCTGCTGGTAAACCGCAGATCTGGCCAGTGGCTAGACTCCATTTTGCTTGACCTGATGTAGATGATCACAGCTTGTACCACAAAATATGTGTTATTGTTTCTTATATGCATAGTTTTGTTACACTTATTAATAAAACTAAATAGGATTGTTTGTTTGCTCTTTTTTCATAACAAACACAAAAATACTGTGCAGTAAACCTTTCCCAGGACCACATCTATACATACACTCTGGGAGCAGATTTGCTCCCACTTTGCTCTGACCCCTTGCAGTCTGCTCCAGGCTCCCTGAGGTGCTTGCCAAGGAACTGGCAAAGTGCACAGGGGCAGTCCCTATGTGCACAGCACCAGGAGAGCTCTGCCAGCTACAGTGTCAACCATCTCCTGGCCCCATGCAGATTGGGATGGAATCTGATGTTGACAGGGCCAGGAGAGCTTTGCCAGCTGCAGCATCAGCTTTCTCCTGGCCCTGTGCACATCAGGTGACACAGCTGCCAATGAGCCAATTGCCAGGTAGGGCTCCCCTGCTCAGCAGGGCATTTGGCAGAAGCTGATCCACATGTGGGGTAGCTGCTACTGAGCCTCTTGCCAGGTGGGCTGCCCTGCTCAGCAGAGGACTGGCCAGGAACTACCCCACAAGCAGGGCAGTGGCTAGCGAGCCTCTGCTAGCCTGCCTCTGATCAGCTGGGGGCTCACTGGCAACTGTCCTGCTTGCAGAACAGTTCTTGGCCTGTTCTCTGCTGAGCAGGGTGACATGAGACTTGCCAGCAGCTGTCCTGCTTAGGTTCCCAGTCCCTGCTCACTCTCCAGAGAAGCTCTGAGTGGCATGAAGCTGGGAGGCCCAGAGAGTGAAGTGGGGCTGGGAAGCCAGCCCCAACTTGCTCACCACAGCAGCTCTGTGCTGTGCAGAGCTGGAAACTCTGAGAGATGAGCAGCTCCCTCTCACTCTGCTGTTTCTAGCTCTGCTGTGCAGAGATGCTCCAGAGTGAGCAGGGTCTAGGTTCTCAGCCCTGGCTTGCTCTTTGGAGATCAGAACTCCATGCTAGGAGCCAGGGTCAAGGGGGCAGAGAGCTCCCCAGTCCCAGCGCTGATGGACTTCTGGTTCCTGGGGGGGCTGGGAGCTGGGCAGTGCCAGGACTGGGGATAGACAGCTCCCCATCCCCTGTGGCTCCCTGCTGCCTAGCCTGACTGGCTAGGGACAGACATTACGCATAAGCCAGTTTAAGTGATCAGAAACTAGTTTAAACCTGTAACAGAACAGGCATTACAGAACAGTACACATTAACCAGTTTCAAAGTGGCTGAAACTGGTTTGAGATGAACCTGGTTGTATCAGACTTAACTAATTTAAGTCAAACTGGTTTATGCAATGTCTGTCCCAGACCCCTTGCTGGTTTAAGTTAAACCAGAGACCCCCAGCATTCTGGCATGCTCTCTGGCTCCACTGGCAGTTGGGTCTGCCTGCCCTCGCTGCTCCCTTCCTGCTGGGGCCCTGCCTAGCTGTGCCTCCTCCCCACTGCAGCAGTGAGAGGGGCAGGGCCCTTGTTGGAGGCAGCTGCCCCTGTCATAATGTGGGGGTGTGCAAGCCCCCTCTCAGCAGGGGTGCTGTGCTGTGAGGCCAGCACAGCTGCAACAGGATGCATGTGGCAGCATGTGTTCAGAGCAAGCCAGAGCCCTTGAAGCTCCACACCCCCAGCACTGCTGCGGGGTGTGCCCAGTCCGGCCATCACCACTCTGTGCTTGGAGCCAACCCCCTCACAGCAAGAAGGGGCTTAGTCAGCCGCTGTCCCTGAACACAGAAAAGCTGCTGGCCTGTGCTTTGGGTCAGTGGCTAAATGAGCCCCATCTTGCCTAGAAGGGGCTTGCCCTGAGCCCAGACAGAGCAGCAGGGGCTGGGCCGCACCTGGAGCGGCAAGCAGTGAGTGACCATGATGGGCAGCAGCCCATCACAGATTCCTGGAGTATGAGCTCCTTCCTGGTGGGGGCTGCTCTGTGGGGAGCTTGCAGGGCTCTGGTCTGCTCCAGACCTCGGTGTTGCTGTGTGCAGCCCGCTGCAGCTCTGCCAGTCCTGCAGCACAGCACTCCCACTGGGAAAGGTCTTGCACTCCTCCACATTATGATAGGGGCTGCTGCCCCCAACAAATGCCTTGTCCTCTCCTGCTGCAGTGGTGGGGCAGGGGCACAGCTAGATGCTGGCTGGCAGGGCCCCTTTGGGGGGCAGGGGGTAGGGAGAGGGGTTATTCCTCCTCCCTTCATTGTCCAGCAGAGGGGACAATAGGGGGTCTATTCCAGAACAAGGAACATAGTGACAAAGGCGAGCAGACCCAGCAGCCAGTGGGGGTAGAGGGATGACTATCTCTCCTCCATTAGAGCCATGGTGCCCCACTGCTGCAGCAGTGATGGGGGAGCACCCAGCAGATCTGGCTCGGGTCCGTGTTGGTGGGATAGAGAGGGGGGAATTAAACCCCTCTCTGGCCAGTTCAGCCTACTGGCCATGCCTTCCAGCACAGCTTCCCTGCAGCCAAGGGCATACTGTAGCGCCCGCTGGTGCCTGGCCTGAGCAACTGCAGGCATGTGTCTGCACTTCCTCAATCCAGAGAGAGTGTTTGTCCTGTTACAAACCACTTCAGCCTAGGCAGGTTAGATTAACCTTCAAAGGTCGAATCAATTCAGGCTCTGGTTTTTTGCATGTCTGTCCCTAGCCACTTGGAGCAAATTTGCTGCCAGTCAACATCCACAAGTGTGGTATGGCTCAGTATCTACTAAGCAGTTAATGTAGTGCCTGTTATAAATATATTAAAAAATTAATACCTTAATTAATAAATAGTATTTACAGGTACTAGATAGCTGCACAGTAGCTTAATTTTTTCAGCACAGTAAATGTCTCGCACATGTAGACTGTAATAGTTTGCTGTAGATACTTTGCAGTAGAGTAGTCTACCATTCATGGTAGAATTTGCACAATTTCACTGGTAAAACAAGTATCAAAATCTAATTTGCACATGGTCATGAATGACACATGCCCCTGGCAGTGGTGGGAATGTGGTAGTGGTAAGCTGGAGCTCCCACAGATGCCACTGGCACTGTCAGCAGTGGGGGTGGTGAGCACCGACCAAGGGTCAGCAACCACCCACAGATGCTGCCAGTGGCAATTTGTGGACCGCTGGCAGCATCGGTGGCGGGGTAGCAAGTGGTGACATTGTCAGCAGAGACTTTTTGTAGGGGGTGCATCACCACACTCAGGAGGTGCATGTACTCCCACTATACATTGCCCCTGTCCATGGTACAAATTTCTTCATTGTGAAATATCCCCGCTTGATTCTATTTGACATAGATGATCAAGATTAGGAAGTTCTGATAATGAGAAGATATCCATATAACATGTTTGATCTTACTTGAAATAATAAAGTATATATTGAAGAAACAAACTATCATTGGAGATGGTACAGTGTTATCTGAAAGGGTAACAAATGCTTATTTTTAGATGTGGTTTCCTTGTTTTGCATTTCAGTACCCCCCCACCCTTGAGTTTCCCACACCGGTGCAGCTACATGGTCCCAGGCCAGAACCCCTGCTGGGGCTTCCAGCTGTGGGGGCAGGGCCAGGCAGGCCCTGTTGTTGCAGGAGCTCTCCAGGGCTTCCCCTGGGTCCTACTGTCCTTGGTTCCTGTCAAAGATGTCATCCTGTCATCTTTGACAGGAACCAAGGACAGATGCCTTTTTTCAGGCTCTGCATGCCAGATAGAATGGCCTTGTGGGCTGGATGTGGTGTACAGGCCATATTTTGCCCACCCCTGAGTTAACATCTGCTAATCATGGGTTTTGCTGGACAGGATTTCATGAAGTATGTATGTGTAACAGGGCAAAGTCAGCCCTGTTCCTTTTGATGTTACTAAGTTGCAAGTATGGGAGGGAGAGTCAGGTCAGGGACAAGACAAAGTTAATTACTTAGTAAATACAGTTGGGAAAGGGATTCTACTTAGGGTGATATTAACTGATTAGGAGCCAGCAGCTACTTAAGTTCACAGCAAGGGGTTTTTCTTTGCCTGCTGGGGCACAGCGTGGAGAGATTTAGCAGTGATGCCAGGAGTGGCAGACCCAACCCTAGAGCATCTTGCTGATGAGACCGGCAGACTGGGTGTAGGTAACCAATGGTGACTGGTGAAGTAAGGAGGTGGGGAAGACAGCAGAAACTTACTGGCTGGAGAAGGTCCCACAGAGAGGATCTCACTGGTACCACAGGAAAGAGAAAAGAGAATGGGACTAGAGTGGAGCTGTCTGACTTGCAGGAGTGGGCTGCAAAGTGGTGGAGACCGCGAGCTGTGAGAACAGCCGGAACCTGAGGGGAAGTTGCTAATAAACAAGTATTTTTTTATCCTGCTTCTGGAGTGACTTGCTACACCCTCTCTCTTCGGGGAATTAACTTCTTATTTTTCCATCATTCCAAAGCATGGCAGGCAAGTCCCAGAGGGAGAGATTTCATTATTCACCCCCACCCGGCCACAGTATGCATGCTGAAGACCTGCTCAGTAGCTGAGTAGATGATTGGAGGTCCACATAGCATGGGTGACAATTGCATGCTGTGTGTCCTCCCCCAAAATACTTCAGTAGGAAAACTGCCATGTGGATGCAGAAGGGGTAATAAAATATAGCCCTAAAATGAGAGAAGATTTGTTTAGGAAAGTTCAAGTTTAAGGGCAGTGGGAGGAAATTAAAGAGAGGAGCATTTAGGATGGATTTTAGACTGAAGTACCAGTCAGAATAACTGGGGGTCTCTATCTCATGGTGAGACAAAGCAATTTTTGCAAGTTGGTTGCAGCACTAAAAGCTAATTTTATTTTCAGTGGGCATTTTCCAGCAGCCCTGCCTCTCACCACTGATTGCCAGAGAGACATAAACCATATAATTTAATAGCAAATTCCACAGAGGAAATTTATATCACTTACCATACTTTTATAAATAAAAATTTAAATATTGTATATATAATTATTATACAATATGAATTGTAACATATAACTTATATGTAGTGTTCTACAAAAAGTTGAGAAACTTTGAATTTAACTTCTTAAAAGATCTTGAAATGTTTTTTCCCTTCACTGACTGGTACCTTAACTTAGTCTATGGCACCAGCAGACTGTAACTCTGTCACACAGACGTGAGCCTTAGTGACATCATGTCATCTAAAGCTGCAGTGATTGTCATGTTGTCTTTGTGTAGTTGTAAGCATTGGAACATTTGAAAACAGTATGTTATGTGAATAATACGCTATCTTTTTTTTAGGTTGACTTCACAGGAAATTGCGACCAATGCAATGTGTTTCTTGGTAATTGTGGACAACTGAATTTGTTTTTTCTAGTTTCCACGAAAACTGTGGCACTGCAGATTAAGTAGACCCCTAAGAAAAACTTTTTAAGAGAAATGGTAGAAGCAAGTTATTTAAAAGAAATACAAGGCTCTGGGATTTCATTATTATTGCTTTGGTTGCTACCACATGCAGAAGGCTTTTGTGGAAACTGAACTGCTATAGTCAATCTTTTAAATCTTGCTGCAGCTCTTTCCCTCTCTTTATGGAAGAAACCTAACTTGGATAAGTGAGTCTCTCAAATAGATTGTTAGGATTTCATATTGTGCATAAAAACTTTCAGTATTGATGAGGGTCATTCTGCTGTCTGTAATATACTTTTTGGTAAAATGGGGCCAAAGTGTACTAAATAGATACCCAAATATTCCTTGTACTATATGTAAATTAATTATTTGTGAAGGCTGCCTCACTCCTTTCTATCTTAGTAAAAACCAAGGATGAAGGATTAATTTGGGTATTGTAAACCACATGTTCCTGTTACTGTGTAAACCAATGGGGAACAATTTTTTTTTCTGGCAGGTGCGCCACAAGGAAAGCCCAGCACCTTCCCCCAGTGCCACTCCAATGTTCTTTCCCTCCTTACCTTATCTATCACTGTTTCATGCTCCCTCCCTGATCTTCCCTGTGCCGCAGGTTGGCCACACCTTGTGCAAATGTGTGCACAAGATCCCTAGGCTATCAGCTCTTCTGATATAAGCTGCTCTCATTTATGCCAAAAAGTCCATTCTAGATTCAAAAAAACTTGACACCCCCTCACCCAAAATAGCACTGAAAATGGTACATTCCTCTGAAAAGTTTCATTTGCAACAAACTAGACACTTTAACTGAAAAATAAGTTGTCAGAGCAATCCCAGCATACAATCCCAGGAAGTTCTAATCATGAAAATTTTTGCAGTCCTAGGTTGTGATGCCAGAAAAAATTATAATGTAGCAAATATTTGTTTTGAAACTGAAAAGAAACTGTCCCATGAAAATAATGTGGAATAAGTCCTGACATTCTTCAAATAGTTTCCTCTTTTTTAAAGATTTTCAAAAATGAATATTATTTATTTATCTTTATTTCTATGTTCTCATGTTGGGATTTCCCTGGAACGTATTTATAGTGAGAAGTCCAAGAGTTCTTCAGTTTAAGAATCATTTAAATAGTAAATAAAATTGTTTATATTCTTTTAAGCAGGATAAAGTGCCAGCCAAGACCCATTACTGTCCTCAGTCTATATATGAAAATCCCATTGACAGCTAAAGAGATTTTGTTCAGGATCAAGGGCATGGAATATCATTGGAATTGTATTGGATAATGCTAACAAGGCATGCTAGCCCCATATATGCATTGTAGTAATGAAAAACTGCTAAAGAGCAGGTCATGGTATTGTGCTGTTACTGTTAAGTGTCTAGTCTTGATGCTAATTTTAACAGACAATTAATGTTCTGATTTTAAAGGAAATCATTGTAGAACAACATCTTTTTAGGCTACAATGTGGACACAGGCTTAACATCTGAATACTCAGCTAAATTAAACAGTTTCTCATTAAAAAACAAGAATTCTTTGCCTGAGGAAATTACAGTCCTGGAATAGCATAATTCAGGCCACACATGGAGAATCACAGCTAATGCTGCTGTTATTGGCTTGCAGATTTTACCAGTAAATAAGGCTGTAACTTAATTTCAGCAAACATATAATAGTGAACACAATACGGACTGAGGAATTAGCTCTGTTTTTTTATAAATTGATTTAGTGAATGGAAGTATATTAATTCACATTGGCTGGGGATCCATTCTGAATCTGGAAAACGCAGCTATTAGCACTTCAAAGAACTGCTTGCATTTGCTTTTTGTCTTGAAGTTGGTGGGGTTTTTTTGTGGGGAGTGTTGGGAAGGGTGGGTTGTAGTTTTTGTTTCATCCTTTTTTTTTTCTTTTCTTTTCTTTTTTTTTTACTTTGTGTGTGTGCCTGTGGCCACATGGACACATCAGTTCTGTGTCTGTGAACTGCTTCTTCTGTGCTAAATGTCAAGGACATTTCAAGCAAATGCCAGTAGTAATTAATACAATTTATTAATCTGTGTGTTCTTTGTGTAGTTATAACAAAGTATGTGCCTTTCCTTGAGGGGAACCATAGCACAAATGTAGAGAAGCAATCTGCCTCTTTTAACTTACACCAAATAATTCCCTTCCAGCCAGAAATATGTACAAGAAGAAGATCCAAGTTTGCCAATTTGGGCACAGCAGAGTGACGGGCACAAAATTGGAGGAAGGAAATGTTCATTTCATTTTTGTAGTGCTTATGTATCTACAAGGAATCATTGTCCTAACACTTCAGATTTCTGGGCTGTTTTCCCTTCATGCTGACTTGGTTCTCTCCACATATCCTTCAGCACAGCTTGCTCAGCCTCTATCCTGCCAATGCTTCCTCAGCTGTGGTTGTACATTAAACCACACGGATACAGAAGTTGAAGATCAAAAGTTAGTGATGCCCTAAGCAACATTAACTTCAGCAGTGTTTTCTGTGAAATGTGAAGACAAGTATGCAACAGAAAGCAGCTGTTTTTGTTACTTTACTGCCTTAGGTATACAGAACCACATCTCCCAACCTGAATGGACCTAGTGTGTGGAGTTTTCTGTAGGAGCACACTCTGCAGGGAGTCCATCTCTCCTTCTGTCCCTTTCCCCTTTAGCAGCATGCATTTATTCCTTTCTTTGGCAGAAGCAAAGGACAGGATTTGGCTAGATGTCTGCTAAAGCCTCTGACATCACCTTATGCGCAGTTAGTCCTCATCCTGCATAGTTGGGAAACAACGTACCAAGGTCACTACTAAAGAGAATCCTTCTGAGCAATACAAAATGAAGTTGGGAGGTTTTTTTCCCATATGAAGTGTATGTCTGGCTGCTTCATGTGACACACACAAGAGAAGATATTTTAATACCTGTTCAAATGTAGACTGTGGTAATACCATGGAGCTCCTTCAGCCTGCCATCTATATTTGTTTGGCCTCAGCTTGGATCTCCTTTTTGCACTTCCATGCATGCACAAGCACACATCTTTCCTGCTTCCCCTTTCTGGACAGCAAGTCTTTAATGAACCATGTAATACATCATTTCCCTGAGAGCAAGTGTTTCATGAAAGAATTCGAGATTTTATTGATAATGCTATCTCAACCTTTTAATAACTAATGTTTACCTAATTAATTTACAAAACACTATATTTTTATTCATTTATTATTAAGCAACGCGACCATGCTTGGTATCCTATAAGACATGAAAGAAGACAAAATGCTTGACCATAAAGCTTACAAACTAAAGAATATATTACAGTCTGCTTAGAGTTTAGTAAACAACGAACATATTTGTCCCAGACTTTGCAAACATGGCACCATCTGGGTAAGTGAGGAAAGTGGATCCTCGCTTAACCCAGACCCACCCCTGAGAGCTCAAGAAGAAAATCTTGGTAAACAGGGAAATCTCCACTTCACATGTGGTGATAGAAGGCATGATTGTTGGAATCATGGATCAGATCCTATCAAGCCTTTAATAGAATGTCTGTCAGTAGCCTGAGGCATAGACAACTAGTGGCTTACTAGTTTGAGTGCTTAGGTATTGACTGAGCCAGGAACAGAACATAAGTCACTTGAGTTCCAAGCTAGGTGCTATATCACCTATAGCATGACAAAATGTTTAAAAGATACCTAGAGAGATAGAAATTGGTATTATTGCTGTTTATCTAGATTAAGGAAATATAGGGAATGGAAAAGGATGTTGTCCTGTCAAAATCTTGTTGGGCCATATCAAGTATTTTTTTTTTTTTTTTTTAATTTTCCAACTATTTCTTATCTTTATGCTCCTTACTGATGCTGTACAATATCTGGAGCATCTGAAGTATAGGGATAGAGTTTGCTACAGATGTGTACAAGGTCTACATCATCTCTTACTTTAAATCCAGAGTTTTAGGGCACCTCACTTACATGAAGTTTCAAACATAGCTTCACTTCCTTCAGATGAAATCACCTTGGAGTATGGACACAAATCATAGAAAATTAGGGTAGAAAGAGACCACAGGAGGTCATCTAGTCCAGCCCCCTGCTCAAAGCAGGACCATCCACAACCATATCATCCCAGCAAGACCTTTGTGTAGCCTGTCTTGTAAAACCTTCAAGGATGGTTAATTCTGAGTAACCTGTCCCAGTGCTTTACTACCTTTCTACATCCATTTGAAACCTATTCAAAAGGGGAACACTTCACAGGGACAGCAGCTATTATGCTCTAACTTATGTGGTTAAAAAAAAAAAAGTGAGAATGAAAAAAATATATGCATGTTTACACTCTTAATATCATAGTAGCACCTCTTCAAGAGTAAGATTAATTAATTAAATGTCTAAGGGCAAACATATCTTTGACAGATAAGAGAAGTGAAAAATGTATTTTTATTTCCTACCCACATGCCCAAGTCTTTCACTTCTTCTGACATCGAAGTATACAAAACAGAATGTCTGAAACTCATGTTCATCAGTGTAACTGGAGGATTTACACTGGTACTGTATTGTAATTCTATAATGTCATAAAATCTCATTTTAACATCTGAAATTCATGGATTTTTCTTATAAGTTCAGAATCACTTGCAAGACATTGCTTTCCCCTTTGGTTTGTCCTCAGCTGCTTGATTTATCACTAAAATCATATTAATAGTGACAGCTGCAGTTCATCAATATAAGTGTTGTGATACCATTGTTTGAATGCTGACTGATCAAAACTGACCTTTTCATTTATTGCAATCTGAAGTTTAAAAAGTGTACCTGTTATTTAAAGTCAATTTACAGATTATATATGCCATTCATCTCTGTATATGCAGCGTTCCATCTCAGAATATGTGTCGTCTAAGAAGTCTGCTTGATAGCATTGATGACCATGACTTTCTGTTTTCAGAAAGTATTAATAAGTAACAGTAAGTCAACTTTGGTCATTTATACCTGATGAATTTCTTCAGTTCTATGCTTTGATAATGTCTCTTGTACTACTCTATTTTGTCTAGTTACTTATTTTCTAATGGCTTGGGCATCTTAATAAAGTATTGTTTCCTTTTCAAGAAGTATAAGAGGTCTTTCTTCAAAAAGCTAGCAGAATTTTCCCAATCACAGACTCTGGTTCTCATGGGGGACTTCAATCACCCTGACATTTGCTGGGAGGGTAATAAAGCAGTGCACAGGCAGTCACAGAAGTTTTTGGAGAGTGCTGAGGATAACTTCCTGCTGTTGGAGTGTTCCAGTTCTCCAGTTTGTCTAGGTGACTCTGAAACTCTAGCAGATACTCTGGAGGGTATATTCATCCCTCCAGCTTGGTGTTGTTTGCAAACTTGCTGAGAGTGCACTTCATACTATCTTCCAGTTCGTTGATGAAGATATTGAACAAAACCAGCTCCAGGACCAACCGTTGGAGCACTCCACTTGATTTTGGCTACCAACCAGATATTGAGTCATGATTACTACCTTTAGAGCCTGATGATCCAGCCAGTTTTGCTTCTACCTTACAGCCCATTAATCCAACCTGTACTTCCTTAGCTTGCTTGTGAGAATATTGTGGGAGACCATTTGTAAAATTACTGTCCCAATTCTCTCTGGTCCATTTAAAGCTGTGTTAAATCTTTGATTTATTTGTGCAAAAAGGAAATAAGTCACTGGCATAGACTTCATTGCAACGATCCTTGCGAGAAGGATGTGGTTTTGTGCGCACTTTGAGTGGCCAGACAAAACCGAACAGGATTGCTCCTAAGGGAGATTCTATATTTAGCAGATTTCCACTGAGAACATCCTGTCACTGTCTTCCAATTCTAAGGCTTTTCCTGGGTACTTGTATCCTGCTACCTGTATCCTACTGATATCAGCTGTTCATACTCCTTGGATTAAAAAAAAAACAAAAACAACCCACCTTCATTGGCACTTCCAAAGCAAAACCTACGCAGAAATAGTTTTATCTTCCCTACAAGCAATATTTTTTTTCTAGCAAATGTATCTTGCAGGTATTTGGATACTTCCCAGTCTGCCAAGATCCTTCTCAGATATCTTCTTTAAGAATTTTTCTTACCTATAGTCTTATTGGTATCAACCTATTATGTTAAATTGCTCATTTTTTATGTTATAAGTAAACATTGTCTAAGAATGTTTGAATGACCTGGTCAATAATTGTTACTGTTGTACCATTTATACTTTATCTTTTGCAATCTTATTCAGGATCAATCTGTGTTTTTAAAAAAAAAACAAAAAAACCAAAAAAACAAAAAAACTGTTCCAAGAAATACTTCCAAGGAGTTTTTGGTATTATATTAGGCTACCTACATATACTTGTGACTTACACTACTTTTAAATGTGTAAATGTATATATTTAATTTTAGGAAAGAGGTAAATGATATGATTAGAACAGAAGTTACTGTGAATTTTGTGTAGGAAGTTCCAATTTGTTGTAAGATCTATAAAGTACTTAGATAAATGTATTTACTTTTAGTAAGCAAATAGGTCCTTTGCAGTTTAACTTTTAGACCTTAAACACACAGTTCTAGATCCACAAAGTGATGGTGACATTGATTGTGATGACATCCAACTGTTAATGTCTACCCTGGGAGCAGAACTCATGAATTTGTTAGTTACCCAAGTTCCTTGTACAATGAATGGGGAAAATTAGACTCCTCAAAAGTGATTCATAACACCCAACACAATGAATGAGAAGATGTTTTAATTGGCTAATCTCCTACTGCTTTAGAGAGGGAAATTCTGACCACCTTCCGGACTCAGACTTCTATGTGAGACTGAGATTCATGGCATGAAACAATACTTAGACTTTGGCACCAAAGGGCTTTTGAAGAAATGTGTTGAGATGTTCAGATCAGCAAGTTGAATGGTTCTGGGAATGCATAGTATCAGAATTCTAAGCACCTAAGGGGTTTGTTATGCAGGAATTTTAGGTTGTTCTTGGAGCTATTAACGCTTATGTTGTGCACACGTTTGTCTGAGGTAGACGCTATGCTACACTCAGGGGATCCCGAGGCAGGTGGCAAGGCCAACCTGGGTGACTGCAGGTCACAGTCGCAAGGCAAGTGTGGACTCGGTTTGAAATTTTAAGCAAACAGAAAACTTTACTCACAACAAAGCAGTAAAGCAGTTCAGTGTAAACACGGTTAACAGTCCGGCAATCCAGTGAAAGGTTGTTGGCGATTCAATTACAGACAGCGATACCAAAATAGTAATGAGTTGGTTTAAATCAAGCGCACAAGCGAGAAAGAAAAGCCCAGCGACCGATGACTGCTACTAGGGCACAGCCTAGCGGTTCCCTTGGCATGAGGAGGGTGATAAATGGCTCCCCAAGGAACTGCCAAGAAACAAACCTTGTGCTGAGGTGCGCTGGTCCTTTTATAACCTCCTTGACCATCACAGGGCTTTCCAGCCGGATGGTTCTAGAAGGCAAGGCTGCTGGCCAGGCAGTCATGTCCCACAGGAATCCACTGGCTGCTCAGGCCTTACTGATCACGCACTGCTCACCCGCACACTGTATGATACATGCACTCAAAGTTTAACCTCCACTACTGATTGACTTGGTGAACCTTAGTTGTGTCACTTAATATGACACTAATACAATGAACTTTGGTTATATCACTTAATATTATACTGATAATCTGGCAGGTGGTCATGTCTTCTAACCTGACAACATTAACACCTGAAACTGGTTTTAAGCACTCGTTATGCAGTTCAGATATTGCCACTCCAGGGCAGGATTATCTCTGATCCATGTTACCCAGCTCAAGTTACACTAAGGTGTAGCCACTCTAGGGTACAATTTAGTGGAAATACCCCAATTACCCTGTTCTCCTGCTGACCTGAGTCAGCCCCACTGCCTGCCTCCCCATTCTCTCCCACTGATTTGTGGCTGCCTGCCCTGTCTGTGTTAGGGGAGCAGGCATGGAAGGGTTAAAATACCATTCTGGCTGCTGTCCCCACTGCTACTGTTCTCTGGGTTAGGAGAGCAGCAGCCTGGCAGCAGCTGTAGCCTGGCAGACAGGTTAAACTTTCCCTCTGCTTCCTTAAGACAGACAGTGCAGGCAGCCACAAGTAAGTCATGCCCTGGGGGTGGAGGGATGCTTGGGGGAACCCCAAGAAGCATTGGGCAAACCCAAGGGGCAGGAGGGGAGCCCTGGGCATAGTGGGGAGAGGGGGACCCCAGGGAGCAGATGGGAAATCCAGAAAAGAGAGGGGGGATTCATACCTTTGAGTTTTCCCAGCCTCTGCTAGCCTGAATGTGAACACTCCAAACTTACTAATACCAATCAAAATTTGTGCAGTTCAGTGTAAGATGTGACAAGGCTCTAAGTTTTACTTGCAAAAATGTAGCCACTTAAGTTGTTAGGATATGATACCATGGATAAATCACTCATTCTTGGATGTCTAAATTCCACTCAGTTGAACTTTAGGTACCTTTGTCCTTTGACATACAGTATCTGTATACATAATTGTTTTCAAATCAATTTTAAGTTTTTGTTTGGTTAGCTGTTCCCCACCCCCTAAAATCTTAACTTTAATCAGCTTCTGCTTTACAGTCCGTGGAGAGCTCAGCCCATTATCTTTGCACCATTCAACCTGTCACATTTCATTAGCTTGCCATCTACAGAGAACTCCCTCTACAACTGGTTGCTTGGTAAATCATCTACAAGAAACTCTAAGGGATTTTCTTAAACAGCCATTTTAGACAAAGTATTTGACTTATATTTCCTTTGTCACCAGTTAGCCGAGGATCAACAAGTGTTAATTTTTGCAACTTAATGAAGATATTTTTGTTTCTTGAGAGCTTGCAAGTGATCTCTGATGATACCAATTTTGGCAGTGGTCACCATGTTACTTTTTTATGATAATGTATGGAAAACTTCTTGGAACCTTTTTCTGTAAAGGGCAGTTATCTTCATTAAAAGCTTCTAGACCAGTGGTTCCTAATCTGTGGTATGTGTACCACGAGTGGTATGCAGACAACCTGTCAGTGCTGTATGTTAACAGATTTATTATAATTACTTTATATGACAAAAATTTGCTGCTGGTACTTGGGGTTGTATCGTTTTAAATTTGTGGTGCACCATCTGTCAGTTTGGGAACTGCTGCTCTAGACATAATGGGCATTTTTATATATGCTTGGGGAATGTATTTTTATACATGCAGGGGGGCACTTTATCTAAAGCTTATCAAATGAGCTTTAGTTACCCTGCCACCATTTTGAAGCACAGGGATGCTGATACATGAGATGCGTAGGCTGGCTGAAGTCTGCTGAAGTGTGCTAATTAGCATGCTCGATTAATTAAGTCCGCTTCAGTGCTTTATAATTACAGCGCATCAGGGCAGCCTCCTGGCTTGCATACGGGCACCCAGTATGATGCAGCTTGTTCTTGTTTGAGAGTTTTTTGTAATGCAAATTATTTCATTATTTCATGCATATAGAGCAGATTTTTATAGGATTGTTATAGACAATGAAAATTATTTTTACCAGAATTTTTTTTTTCTTTTTCATTTAAGCTTTATATTTTACTGCAAGACTATCTCTTCCAAATTTGTCTGTATTGGAATTATTGTCTCTTTTTCAGACAACCAGTTGGACTACATTCCTGTGTTGTGGTGGCTTCCAAAAGTTTTGTCACAGCAGATCATTGTCAGTTTTTACAATTTCTTATGGACTACTATGTATCTTTAGCCTCAATCTCTTAATTGTACCAGGTACCTCCCCCTTTTCAATTTGTGGGCTTCTTATTATGGCCTTCTAGATCATAGCTTGGAAACTACTGCCATAGCAAAATTTTGAGCATCTCAAATAATATTCACCATCAGATACTAAATTTTATTAAATGACTCAGAATTGAAGGCAGACAAGGTTCTTTGGGTAAATCTGGTATCTTTTATTAGACCAACTCAAATAGTTGGAAAAAATTCTTCTTAGCAAGATTTTGGGTTTAAATACCCTTCATTAGGCTTTAGATGAACATGGCTACAACCTATACCTCTGTCACAGAATTGAAGTTTTTTTTCTTCCTGCATGGCAGTCATAATGGAATCATCCATCATGTGTATGGCTAGTATTTTTTCCTTAACATATCATCATCTATATGTAAAGTATAGTTTTGTGGTTAAAGCACTGGACTGGGAGTCAGGAGATCCTGTAACAGGGCTGTCTTTTACCATGTCCCTGTTCAGTGTCTCACACAATAGGGTCTCCGATCTCAAGTGAGTCCATCGGATACACTATAATGCAAATAATAATGAAAATAAGCATCTAAATATATTAAATACTTGTCAACAGCCTCAGATGTAGAAGAATGATTGTGAAAAATGAATATGGAAAAGACTTAGGAAAGGAGAGAAATGAATGATTTTGAGGATAATTTCTGTTTTCTCCATGGGGATTGAGAGAGTTTGAGAATATTAAGCTGAGGCTCTAAATATAGACCTCAGTAGCACTGAGGGTTAAAAGAACTAACAGTAGATGGAGAACTTCTGCTAGTTCCTGACATTTATTATCATCAAAAGAAATCTGTGAGACTAAGCAGAGAATGAGGGTGAGAAGAAATTGAAAGGGATTGTGAATTCACAGAAAGAAGTGCCAACTATACAGGAGAGAATAGAAGCAGAACCCAAGACATGCAAGTAGATTAAAAAGAAGAATAGGATTACTTTGGTCTACAAAGCTGAAGGAAGAATGTACAAATGTATGAAGGAAGAAGTCCGCAAAAGTTTTTGCAAAAGGAATCAAAGTTTTGTTATTAACATTTACCAGTAGCTTTTAGCTACAAAATTCTAGATATAAATCTGGAGTCTAATTTGAAGCTCTTTTCCAAACTTAATTTGTAAATTAAAATCTTTTTCATTAATTATTTTAATCCAGTGCAGTATTTGACCAGGTCTGTTTCAAGCAATTTTTAAAATTCATATTGTATAGTATCTCCAACTAATACTATTCTTTCCATGAGGAATCAGATGGTGTAGGTATATATTTTTTCCTTCTTTGCAACTTTTTCTATAACTTTTCTTCTCTTCTTTTTTCATTGTTCCATATTAAAAATTCAGCATTGAATCTCAGAATTAGTAAAATTATCTTGAAGTTACTACTTAACTTACAATAGTTTGGACACAATTAATCTGAAGTTAAGTAAAAGGTAGGGCAGGGTGGCACCTAAAGTGGTAAATGGATGTCAAATTTGACATTCTGATTTGCCTCAGGTTTCAACCCAGAACAGAACAGGAGCATCACAGTCATTTACATACTTTCAAGTTCCATTGCCCTTGCTCCCCCAGTCAGTGGCAAGCAAGAGCACACGTCCTGGCCAGCTCATAAGGTTATCACAAGGTCATTCCCTAACAGATGCATACTGTAGTGTCCCAGGAAAGAGCAATAGCACATTTTATCCTGAATACTTGGTGAGACTTGAAGGGAGACAGTAGACTTATTGTGGTTGGGCTGCTGGAAAAAACCCAACTCTGTTGGGTTGTGGGACAAAATGCCTTTTCCCAGGACAAATGAGATGTCTGCTTACATTCTTAGAGACTAACTGGTGCAACAAGGCACGAGCTGTTGTAGGCAATTAACTACTTTGTCAGCTCCTATAACTTGTATGCATTGAGCAGAAAATGTAAAATAAAGGTATTGCATACTACTCTCTTTTTCAGTAAATTTTCCATGTGTATTTATTTTTTGATTTTGTCTGATTTTTATTTTTGTGTGGAGAAGGAGGGAGAGCAAGTTTTAACTGCAGTAGAAAAAAGTGACATTAGTTCTAAAGTGTTCTCTACAGCAGAAAATACTTAGAGTCCATCCCAGTAGATACTTAATGCTAGCTAGGTCTTTCCAATCCCCATTAAAATCAGCAGAAGTGGAAGGTATCCAGTAACTCATGGTATCTTGTAGAGCTCGCAGTCTTATCTTTGTATTGATCTAATTTTTCATAGAATGATAATTTTCCTAATAGAAAATTTCCTACCACCTTTTCAGTAGCAATAAAGATACTCTAACTTAATATGGTTTCAACACTGCTTATACATTTGCAAAAGGTTTGACACTTTATTCTAACTTACTGATATAAAATATTACCTTTCTGTTCCACCAAAATATAAACTCAGTGACCTGAATTTATGGATTTTTTATAATATTCTTGTAGTTATTATACCTTCTTTATGAATCCCATTATTTAACTCAATATTTATAAAGAATCTGTTACTTTAAAATGTTATGTTGTGTGTACATTTCCAAAAGTTTTACCATTTGGTTCTAAATTACTGATACAAAATAGCACTACCTCATTTTCTCCCAGGATTATAAACACAGTGACCTAGACAGGTAATTTTATTTTGTATATCATTATGGTAGTTACTTCATGTACTCTTTGAATCTTATTTTCCATTTCAAGCATGTATTAGTGTGTATTTAATTATATTAATATGTCTGTCTATATATCTTTAAGTTGTCTGGCTAAGAATATTTTTTGCTGAATTTGTTTATAAATGTTCCCATTTTTATTAAAGTAAATGTTTTGACAGAAAGTTGTAGTTATTGTTTTCCCCCTTGTTTTCAGTCCTAACAAATTCCCATGTTCATATTTTCAGTCTTTATTGTCAGGCTATGCAGACACCGAAGAGTGACTGCATGAATAGAGAGCAAATGTTTCTTTTTGCTTATTTTGGTTCAGTTGACATGAAATATGTCATCTTGTTGACTTTTTTTTGGCTACTGGGTGTGAAACCTACTTGCTTAAGGGAAAACAAAGAAAAATCTTGCTATTTGCTAATTCATCAGAGCAGTGATTCTCAACTAGGATGCTGAAAATCCTTTTAAGGGGGTCATACAATATTAGCACTGTGAAAATACCTGCGCAGGATTCCCAAGATGAACCTAAAGATTTCAGATTGTTTTTGATACCATGGAATTCTTTCTGGCCTGTTATCTTTCTGAGTTCATTACAACATAAAACGTGCTCTGTAGTCAAAATACTAGTGAATCTTAGGAACTGACATTTTCTAGGGGTTTTTTGAGTCAAATGAGGGATGCCTTGATTTTAAAAAGGTTGAGAACCAATGATCTAGAGGTTTATGACTTCAGTTTAGTGTAATTTATTATTATTATCTGGGGTTGGCAAAATCACTTTGGTAGTACCATCAATTAAATATAAAACATGAAATGACTTTGGGAAAGAACAAAGCTAACAATTTCATTTGCTAGTGTGTCTCTCCAGTGGTTTTGGTGGGTCAAGTGGGAGGGGGGGCAGTGTGGGGGCGGGTCCCCCTTTCTCCCCTTCCTCCCTTCCTTCCTCTTCCTCCCCACTGCATGGCCTGGCTGACAGATACAGGTAGGAGACAGGGCTAGGGAGCAGAGCCTTTGGAGCTCAGGGGCACATGAGTGTGGGCCAAGGCTAGCCCACCCACCCTACAAGCTGGTGTTAGTGGAGGAAGCTGCAAAGAATTCTGGGATGCCAGGATACTGCAATTTAACTTGAATCAGTAGGGGATCTGGCACAGCAGTTCGATAGACTGATCTAACCCAAGCTGATTCATCGGTTACTACCTCCATCCGGATCTATTTTAAACTGGGTCCCACCATTTTGAAATGAGTCTGTGTATACTGAACTTCTGTTTTGTTACAGGTTTAGACTGGTTTCCAGTCACTTAAACCAGTTTGTGTGACTTCTGTACCTAACTTTAGAGCCCTAGTTAGGTTGATCTAAGTGCCAAACTATACAGCTCTCCGAAGGTTAGATTGGTCAAAAAATATAAGCATTCCATTTTAGTGCAAAACTGTAAGCCAACTTATTCCAAATAAAATTATCTCCTAAAGCTTAATTTTATTCTTCCAATTTCTTTTGTTTGACTTGGAATATATGTTTTTTCCATATAATTCTAGCATCAGCACATTAAGGCTGGGCTGAGGGACTTGTCTGTCTACTGTTTGATTTGGTGTACTGTGTCATTATAGTTTTCTTAGAAAAACACTGGGGATTTGGTGGCTCCATTTCAATTGATACTCCAGGGCAGATGACTAAAAGCACATTAAAGACACCTGATACTATATACTGTATAATGTAGATAGGTGGTCCTCTTTTTATTCAAATTAATCAACTAGCAATTACAGTTTAATGATTAAATCTCTCTTGACTCACTCTGTACCAATTAGACATCTGTTATTGGACATTAGGAGGCACTACTTCACAGTTAGGGTGGCTAGGATTTGGAACCAGCTTCCTAGGGAAGTTGTTCTTGCTCCTACCTTGGGCATCTTCAA
>JAGPOW010001338.1:60654714-60665554 GCA_030014935.1 Caiman crocodilus
ACGGTGACACCTGCATCCAATGCTTTTGTGACCTGATCGTAAAAGGCAATCAGGTTGGTCTGACATGACCTGCCCCTAATGAAACCATGCTGGTTGCCCTTAAGCATCATCCCTGATGCCAGCCCATCACAGATGTGCTTCTTGATGATCTCAAAGAGTTTCCCCAGGATTGAGGTAAGACTAACTGGCCTACAGTTGCCCAGGTCCTCCCTCCTCCCTTTCATAAAGATGGGGACCACATTGGCTATTTTCCAATCATCTGGCACCTGGCCTGAGCACCACGAGTGCTCGTAAAGTCATGCCAAGGGCCCAGCAATAACCCCTGCTAGCTCCCTCAACACCCTGAGGTGGAGAGCATCTGGACCTGCTGGCTTGAACACGACCAGCCCCTCCAGAAGCACTCTAACCCAGTCCTCCTCAACCTTAGGTCTTGAGGCGTTCCTCTCAAGTCCGTCTTGAAACATGGTGGGTGAGTCCCAATCCCTGCACAATAAAACAGAGGTGAAGAATTTGTTAAAGATGACTGCCTTCTCCTCTGGCACAACCATCAGATTGTCCAGCTCATCTTGCAGGGGCACCACATTTCCCGGTGCCGCCTTCATCCTCCCTATATATTTGAAAAAGGACTTTTTATTATCTTTGATCTTGGACACTATTCCTAGCTCTATGTCCACCTTAGCTTTCCTAACAGCCCCCCTACAGGCCCGAGCAGTAGAGGTATACTCTTCTTTGGAGATAGCCCCCGCCCTTCCACCAGGTGTACACCACATTTTGGCAAGCAGGCATTCCCGGACTTCCTTGGTAAGCCAGGGAGGCTTTTGGGCACTCTTGCCCCCCTTACTTCTTGTTGAGATTGTCACCCCTTGGGCCCTAAGTATATCATCTCCTTAAGAAAAATTTAGCGCATCCATTATTTGTCTGAGTATTTTCTTAACATCTTCTTACCATGGACAGATCTCAGATTTTGAAAAGATGTCAAGGTGCATCTTCATATATGAAACAACACATTTTTCTCCAGATAAAAATAAGCTAGGAGCTTTGCTGCATTGCTAGGAACCTAGGGCTGTAGTATTCAGCTTTAAGATTGAAGCAAAAACAAATAACTGTGTCAAAATGAGTTAAAAATAATATGCAGGGCTGTGAAATAGGAGCTTCATTACCAGGAGCAGGTAATAGCAGAATTGCAGGGCAAACGATAGTTTAATTGGTGGAACAGCAAGATGATTAAAAAAGAAGACAGGATCATTAACATCTGTAGAATGAAGAGTTTAGAAGGGTTCAGGTAAATTATAATTAGCCAAGATTCCCTCAGCACTGCTTGACTAGAAATGCTACTGCTACTGGCAGGTAGTTAGCTAGAAACTTTGGGTGGAGCAGGAATCAAAGTGGGCTACAAGTGAACCAGTGCACCCTCCAGCCTCCACCTGCTTCATGGATCCACCTCCACTTTATACTCCTAGTACTATATAGAGTTTAATAATCATTTGGGACTTGAGGCACTTGAAATTGGTCTTTATGCAGTGAGAGAATCAGGACTTATAGTAGAGATGATATCTTTTATTAGGCCAACAAGATTTTTGAAAAAAAAATTAATTGCAAGCTTTCAGGCACAAACACCTTTCATCCGGCATGAGAGAAAAGACAGTAAAAGTTCTCCTGGGTAGAAATGAAAGTTCATATTTCAGAGGATTTCACAGAGGAGTCAATAGATGGAAAATTCCTCAGGGCACTTGGTTTGTAGCTGTTATGGAGCCTTGTTCCTCCTGTGAGGATCTGTGATGATGCAAATGACCTTGAAAGAAAGGCAGGAGCAGGATCTCAAGTTTCAGGTGGTTTCAGTTGCTTCCTGCTTGGGAAAATATGAAGATTTCATCTTTAAAAAGTCAGCTAAAATTCTATATCTTCCATGTGACAGGTAGTCTATGAAATACAAACTTTCATTTCTTCCCAGGAGAACTTTTACATTCTTTTCTCCAATGCCTGATGAAGGGTGTTTGTGCCCAAAAGCTTCAATTAAAGATTTTTTTTAACAAAAATATTGTTGTCCTAATAAAAGATATAATCTCTACTACGAGTCCTCTTTGCGTTTTCCTCTAGACCAATATGACTACAACCTGGATACCTGACTTTATGCAGTGGCACACTTCCAACTGTGTTTGTAGAACATAAGATTCAAAAGTGTTGGAAAGATAAACCACCACTTAAAGATACAATTCATAATAATGCAGACTTTAAGCATAAGTACACCTACTTTTACTCCCAATGTCTTCAGTAGGCCTTAGGACCCTTTCCTATTCTTGTTCCCATCTCTATATCTTTGCTAACACTGTCTTCATCAACACTGATTTTTTCTAATATTCAGATAGAGTATTACATTCATTTAGGATACCAGATATCACTGAGACCTATATAATAGCCCCATGGTGCATCTACATATGCACTTTATTGCAGAGTCGACGAATTAGCTCCACAGTAAAGCGTTACCATCTACACGCATGCTGGTATTAAGGTGCAGAAAATTAATTAACTATCAGAAAATAGCACTGTTCAGGACAGTGCTGTTGTACAATGGAGTACTTATTTGCACTGAAACACACATGTTGATGTGACAGGCTGGCTGGCTTATGAAGGTGCTGAAGTGTGGGTGCTGCCTGCCACCTAGCTCCACACTTTAGCACTTTTGTGCCCCAGTCAGTCTCTCTGCCGCCTGATACCACTACCTTGGAGCCCAAGTCTGACCCCTCCGTCCTGCTGCCAGGCCAGGGCTGCTCTGCACCAGTTCAAACTGTGCCAGAATTTATTTCTTCTTATTCATTGCATGTATGGATGTACCCACTGAAAGCAAATTGGTTTGGACAGCAAGCTGGAAGTAAATATGCATTTTATTTTTTCTCAGATTTATATATCTGTAGACTATCTTGTTCAGAGGCATGAGTTTTCATAGGTCATGGCCTACTTTGTCAGATGCTATGAATGGACTTGTAGAGCATCCAACAAAGTAGTCTGTAGCTTATGAAAGCTCATGCCTCTGAACAAGTTATTCTATAAGATGCCATCTTGCCCTGCCTTCTACCTAACTTCAGACTAACACAACTAAGTACTTTTTCTTAGTTGCCTTATGTAACTCATGCAGTCTTATCATTTTCCTTTAAATATAGCTCACTAATTATACCTGAATGTGAATTTATGTAGTTGGGACTAGAATGTGGGATTTACTCCTGATTTACACTGGTCTAAGGAGAAGTTTCAGCTGTGCTGAATTTGTACTGTGATGTATACTTCCATGGCAATAATGTTTGTTGTAAGCAAAGGACTACTCATTCACTGTAAGATTTGTTAAACCCTAATAGATAAATCATGTTGAGAAAGAGAGAGTTCTTGAGCACACACAAATATGTGAAGCAAAGAACCTTGTTAAATCCAAGTGATAACTTGAAAATACTTTGTCATGATCTAAGCCCGGCCTACCTACTTCCTAACAACATTTCTTTCTGAACTTTTACAAATGCAGCTTTGTGTATTTTCTTTGTAGTGGAATATGGGGAGTGATTTAGCTTCTTAATATGTTTACATTTTTTTAGTAGAAAAATATGCAATACTTAATAAGTAACGTGATCTTGCAATTTTTCAATTGCTTTTCAATTCAGTAAACTTTGAAGAATCACCTAACATTAGCAACTTAGTGTTTTTTTCAATAAAGATTGCCTTTTCACCATATTTTCCTAAAGAATCTATTTATCCTCTTGTTGTCATAAACAGTCTGATGGTTCAAGGTAATAAGTAGGGAAGAGTCGTATAGTGCTTCCTGAACTGCAAAAAAATAAAGTATCAGTACCTTGGAGAACAGCTGCCTATTAAATCTCCTGATACCAACACGGTAAGTTTATTTATTAAAAACGAGCAATGCCAAGTTATTGTTCAGCCTAAATTTGTCATCTGCTCTTTTACATTGAGTACCTGTCAATAGAATAACACGTCCCTGTACCAATCCACTGTCCTTTCACCAAGGTCACCATTTTCCTACAGTATTTTTTTTCACCTGATGTCTCAGCATCTGGTCACACGGAGTTTTTTGGTACTGTCTTATCTTGGCAATACCACCTCCTTTTTTCCCCTTGCCTGTTGATTCTTTCATTTAATAGAGAACATAATTTGATCTAGGGTTTTCAATCACAGCCTATTTCCAAGTACTAAATGGGTGCTATATATATGCCTGTGTCTATATGTAATGATATGCAACTTAATACTAACAGGTGAATTTTCTAGCCCACAGTTATGTCTTTTGTTAGCATAAATGAACATAGATTTAAATTGAGTGTTATGTTTAATATCTTATGTTTCTCTATAAAATTATATTATATACCATATTATATTATTACTGAATATGAGAAAATTAACACAAATTTAACTTTGATAAATCTATTGAATTTAATATGACTTTAAAAAAAATAATTAACATACCTTTACATTTCCAATTATTAACAAATGTTCATTAAAGCCATATATTTCCTAATTAACTAACCAGAATATACAGAAAAATCATTAAGGAAGTTATTAAATAGAAAGAAGTTTATTAGTGAGGCTGACCCTAATTACCTAAGCACAACAGGGTACAGTATGCAAATCCTCCCTTATGACTAAGCAGCAGCTCTGCAGAAAAGGACCTGGGGGTTACAGTGAAGCTGTATAAGCTGAATATGAGCCAACAGTGTATTGCCCTTGTTGCAAAGATGGCTAACAGCACACTGGACTATGTTTGTAGGAATGTTGTCAGCAGATTGAGGGAAATGATTATTCCCTTATATTTGGCGCTAATGAAGCCACATCTTGAATACTATGTCCAGTTTTGGGTCTCCCATCATAGAAAAGATGTGAACATTTTGGAGAGAGTTCAGTGGAGGGCAATGTAATGGTTAGACTGAGGAGCATGACTTCTGAGGAGAGGCTGAGGGAACTGGATTTATGTAATCTGGAAAAGAAAAGACAGGGGGATTTAATAACAGCCTTCAACTACCTGCAGGGTTGTCCCAAAGAGGGTGGAGCTAGACTGTTCTCAGTGGTGGTGGTGGCAGATAACAGAACAGGGAGTAATGATCTCAAGTTGCAGCCAGGGAAGTTCAAATACTGGAACAGGCTACCCAGAGAGGTTGTGGAATCTCCATCCTTAGAGGTTTTTAAGACCCAGGTAGATAAAGCCTTGGCGGGGATGGTCCTGCTTTGAGCAGGGGGTTGGACTAGATAACCTCCTAAAGTCCAACTCTAATTTTTTTGTGACTAGGTAATGATGGTCAGTTATACCTTTGAATTTTTCTTATTAGCTCTGTTATATTTTGAATGTTCTTTGATTAGATATACATTGTTCACTAATGTTGTTTTAAACAGTGCAAAAATTTCACGAGTTGAAGGGAAAAAAACAAACTATTAAAGATTGATCTTATTCCACCAAAGACTTGCCATTTTCTGGGGGAGAGGGAGGAGAGGTTACTCTGTTAAGACTTTTGTAGAAAATATTGTGCTCACAAGTATTAATATATATATATATTTCAAATCTCCCAAGATAATAGTACAATTCTAATCTGCTATTATGAACTACAGTACTCGTATTAGACCATAAATCATAATTGTAAAGATAGGACATTTCACCTGATTGCACAGTATAGGCAAGTGAACAAATTGCAGTGTGTTGAAGTGGACAGTTGTAATTGCCTGTCTTTAGGTTCTTACCCCATAGTAAATGAAACCTAAACAGCAGAAGTTTATTCCTGAATGAAGCAGGGCTAAATTGCTACAGCTTAGCTCCCACTAAAGCTAAAGCCAGTGGAACTATGGATACTCCCTGAGTCTCCCCCATCTTAACTCAGTGTAATTGTTTTGTTTGTCCATACCCCTATGCCAGGGACAGAAATTACTCATAAACCAGTATAAGTGATTGGAAACTGGTTTGAATCTGTAAAACAGCAGAAGTTCAGTGCACATAAACCTCTTAAAATAGCCAAAACTGATTCTGGATGGATGTAGTATCAGACTTAACTGATTTAAGTTAAATTGATTTATTTAACTTGTCTCAGAGCCCCTTCAGATTCAAGTTAATTCACAGTCCCCCAGCATCCCAGGATGCTTTGCATCTCCCCTGCAAACCACCCTCAGAGAGTGGGCAGGCTGGCCATGCCCAAGCTGTCTGCTCCAGCTGAGCAGAGGAGCTCTAGGTTGCCCCCTTCCCCCCCAACTCCGGCTACTGGCCAAGGCCACTGCAGCCATGTGTCTTCATTTCTGGAATCAAAAGTGAATATCTGTTTGGTTGCTTACCAGTTCAATCTACACAGCTTAGACTAACCTGTGAAAACTGAATCGATTCAACCTTGGGCTTTTTGACTGTCTGTACTTAGCACTTGTGAGGCTCAGGTAGAACCATCCATACCCCACTAAGTATAATCTACCTTCTAATTGTGATATATTGGTTATTTTAAATTGTTCTAATAATGGAAAGGACATAATGGAAATACTACTATGTGACACAATTACTTTATAAATTTAAATGTATGAATTTGTGTATCACTGTTATGTGGTATTAAGGCATTTTCATTCAGTTTAGGGAGCTTTGAGGTCACCCCAGACAATCTTCAAACTGCTTCAAAACTTCATATTTTCTTCTTTTGTTTCAGGGGTTACAGAAAAAAAATCTTATTATAAAACTGTAGAGATCTACAACTCACTATATAAATATAAAGATTTGCTTAAAGGACTGGAGCAGGGCTATAAAGAGAGCAAAGGAACATTATCAGGAATACTTGCATGCTATCTTTTCTACTACATTTTTTTTAGCTAGTCTTAATAATGTCACTTTTATTTTTATTAGGTACATCTAACTCACTCCATGCTCCAGGCTGGATCCCAATTGTGGGACTTCTGCTGGCCTGGAGGCAGTGGAACCAGTGGCTGCAGTGATGGGGCAAATGGTCAGCAATGGTGACAGGGCAAGCAACTAGGCAAAGTGGACACTTGCCACAGGGCTAGCACAAGGGGGATAGTGGGCCAAGTGGTGTTGGTCCCAAGTGAGCGTAAGGAGTGGGGATATGTCATCACAACTCCGACTCACTCCCCTGCTGCCAACAGCCATGTCTAACAGGGCCCCAAAGCACTCTCTGGCAGGCCCTGTCCCTCTGTTAGTCATACCCCAGATACCATAGGCCACTAGGTGCCCCTGTGGGCCGGATAAAGCAAAACTGCTCTAAGCAGACTGCTTTATTTACATATAGATTTTAGCACAGGCTTTTGTTCTGTCGGTTCGATCAAGCTGTATCTGCTTCTTTTCTAGACCTGAAGAAGGGCACCTTATGCCTGAGAACTTGTCCAAAATCTTTCACAGCTCTGCAGTTGGTCCAGTCACTCCAAAACGTCCTTGCCTCTTACTTTATTGTTACTTTGAGAGTAACTGGGTGCATTTACATGTGCACTTAGCTGCTCAGAAGACTAATTTGTTGCAGTGTAAAGCATAACAGTCTACACATGCGATGCTATTATATTGCAGTGAACTAATTTTTGCTGCCATAAAATAGTGCTGTACTATCTTACAGCAGTGAAAATAACTGCACCTAAATGCATGTATAAATCCTGACCCAGGCTTTATAAATTGTAAATCGTGTCCAGGCAGCAGGGGGCCAGATCCTTGCCTGTTGCATAGCCACACAGCTCTGCTCTTTGGGCAGTCTCATGCCTCAGTGAGTCCCTCTGCTGCCCTATGCCACCACCTGGAGTCCAGAGCTGACTCAGCATATCACCTGCCAGTCCAGGCTCCTCCGCCCTGGCTCAAACTGCTGCGGTCCCAGGCACACATGTAGATGTTGTGTCTGGGTGCCATTAATTCTGGCACAAACTGCACAGGAGGCGCTACAGTAATTGTACATGTAGATGCACCCACTGATATTACTTTAGTGCCTAAAATTAGGCACATGGCTAAGTACTATGTTGAATCAGGTCCATAACAGATTAACTGTCTTTTGCAAAGTGTTTTATAAATCTTCTATGTAATATATTTTAAAAATAGGTTACTTGTAAGCAATAGAACAAGGCTATGTATATTATTGCTTATAAGATCTTTACATATGATATTGTCACTTCTATTATTTTGTTTGTTTTCTGCAAAAGTCATGCTCCTTTCTTAGAATGTATACAATTTTTAATAGCTCACATATTCTTTCTGAGAAAAGTGTCTGAAATGCAAATTGTAGACATCACTTCTAAATTCTGATTGACAATGTATGTAGTTTAATTTAAACATGTCATGCCAGACCTTATTCCATTTTTAGTTCCTGAGAAACCATTAATGGGCATTTTTACATGTGCCAACGCTACACCACCTGCCTTTTTGAAAAGCACCTAGCACTGCAATGCTCGCAGTTGTATAAATGGTGAAATGTGCATCAGCGTGAAGAAATGGCACTGGTGCACTTTTGAACTAAAACACCTCAGAGCTGCTTTAACTCAAGAGCACACCGCTGCCATTTTCTCTGTGCTGACATGAGTTTTGCCACTTGTACAAATGTAAGCAGTGCAGCGCGATGTACATCAGTGCCCATGTGGAACAGACTCAATTGATTAATCGAGTGCTCTGAAGCGGCAGATCTCTGGTGTGTCTGAGAACTAGAAGGTATGTGTATAAACACACAAAGTGTCTACGTTTTTTATCTTAGTCTTAAGACTAAATCACACAAGTCAATGAAGAGGAGGGACGACCCACCCATTTTTTTTTTTTTTTACCTTAATGTTTTTCAGGAAATTAAGTAGGATGGAATGGAATTGCACTGAAGCACGTAAATCCATACAGGCACCTAATAGGTAGAATAGAATCTGACTTCTTTTCCCACCTTTATTAAACTACTATGGGGCAAATCCAGACCCAGCAGCTGGGATACATATTATTCAAATATACAGGGGTATATTAAGAAAGAAATTCTCCCCTTACAACTTGTACAATTATGAGCAGGGAATGCAGAGAGAGGACTGAACCAACTTCCTTAGCCCATGCTATGTGCAAATAATTTCTTCTCCTTCCCATTAATAAAGTTCCATTTTTTCCATTAGTGAGTCTCTGTGGCTCTAGAAAGGAAGGATTTATATTTGTCCCTCTGTACCTAAAGTAATCCTAATAAACAATCTAAACTAGTAAATTTAGAAACACTTCTTTTCTAATGGCATGGGAATGTCTTATAATCTGCAGTTGCAAGACACGCTCAGCTCTTCCCTAAATCTCTGAATCTCCCTTCATCTAACAGCATTTGATATATCCCAGGATTGTACACCAGATCTAAGGTATCTCTACGGTGTTCCCCAAATAACTGTTCTCCTGCTTGGTGCATCCCATAAGTGCTCCCCCTCCAGGAGTCTCATTGCAGTAGACTGTAAACATAGAAAAGAAATTAAACGACACCAGGAAGAACAGGAGGTCCCAAGTTCAACTACTCAGCTTTCTGGTAGCAACAACACTTAGCCCCTCTATCTAAAGCATCATAAATGGCAGAAAAATGGATATGGTATCATTTTATCCCTCTCTCCCATCTTTTTGAACTTCAGGGCATGGAGACAGAGAGTAACTCAGACTCCAAAAAGGGGTGAGAGGGTTTTATTGGAGAGGTAGGAAAACTAAAAGAGGAGGCAAAAAAGACATCAACTAAGGGGAAAGTGAAAAAATGTGCATTTAGATAGAATTGATGAGAGGAGCAAAAGTAAATGTATACTACCACTAGTGTATTGAATAGATATAATGATTTTTGCTTTATCATTCCTTTTGTAGTTCCTTAGCAGATGTCAACCTGGATACCTTGGTAGATGTCCTACATTTCTGAGTTTAAGAGAAAACAGTAGGTTGACTATTATAAGAACTTGTGTTTAATTAAAATTGCTAGCCATCTACTTTTAGTCCAGATATCTGTACTTTTATTAGTTCTAGTGATGGTTTTGTTCTTTTAAAAAAATCTTCTTCTGCCTATGGATAAATTCAGCTCATAAGCTGTGCAGCAGCAGTGATATCAGTGGAGGCACATAGAGTAGCAGTGACTCTGTGGTTGGAGCTTTCACTCTGTTTCTGGGAAAGCTGATTTTAATGCCCTTCTTTGCCTGAGTGTATTCAAACTGATGTCACTCACATCACAGGAGGGAATACTAACTATTATAGGTCATTCTGGGATTAGGAAGAGTATACTTTCAGTCATTCCTCTCCCACATTCTGGGTACATATACTATTTACTGGACTACTGAATAAAGGGGAGAGAAAGGAACCACTTCCTTGTCTAGTTTATTAAAGAAGGATGAAAAAGGGCAGGATTTTAAACAGGCTTCTCTGCTTCATGTTGCCTACTGCCTACCTTGGGTAACTCCCAACTCTTTTGTTGCCCTTTCAATGGCTTTTGTTGATGTCTTTTGTGAATTCCATTTCGATGCATCCAATTCACATCTAACTCTAACTCATATAGGGCATCTAGATGCCTAACTGAGGTCTGTGGATTCTGCTATCGGGGCCAGCACTTAAGTAATTTGTGTTTAAGCCCTTCAAACACCCATATGGTATACCAAGTACTATTTGGATCTGATCCATTTTGTCTGCAAGTAAACTAGATGGTAAGCTGCTTAGGACAAATATGTGTCTTTTTATGGTAAAGCATCAATTATGCTAGGCTGTTGTTTTGTAAATGGATTCACAATAACAATAAAAGGCTATTTTGTGAGTTTGAACACATATTAAGTATCATAGTATCATAGTATCATAGTACCTAGGGTCAGAAGGGGCCTAAAGCAGGCCATCTAGTCTGACCCCCCGCCAATGGCAGGAAACGAGTGCCAGGGT
>JAGPOW010001338.1:60673233-60685543 GCA_030014935.1 Caiman crocodilus
GAGGTCCTGTACACAGGATAGGAACCTGTGTGAATGGTGGGACTTTGCTGTCTGCATCTCCCAGCAGATGTCTGGGTAGTTTAGGTCCCCCATGACTACGCCTCCCTAGTTTTTATGGTCTCTGAGAGCTGCCTCAGGAGCCCAAAACTAGTTCTTCCCCTTGGTGTGGGGGTCTGTAGCAGACCCCTACCACCAAATCCCTTTCTCCTTGACCTCCGTGTATCTATCCTAACCCACAATCCTTCTACGTTCTCCTCTTCTGATTCCATTTTGATAAGGGTCAATGTATATCGCTCATTGACATAAAGCGCAACCCCTCCCTCTCTCTTCCCCACTCTATCCTTTCTGTACAGCTTATAACCCTCAATGTATACTGCCCAGTCGTGGGAAGAATCCTACCAGGTTTCTGTTAGTCCTACTAAGTCGTAAGTATTTTCTGCAAGAAGGAGTGCTAGTTGATCTTGCTTGCTCCCCCTGCTCCTAGCGTTAGTGTATAGGCACTTGCACCGTGACTGGCGCCTTTATTGCCCCCTGACTCTGATGCCCAAAGGGCCCCTTATTGCTTAAAAAATGTATATCTTAATCATCTAGATAAGGTCATGTCTATATATAAAGGGCTTAGTCCATCTGCCTGCCTGTCTGTCTGTTCATAAAGTTCTTTAAATGCGAATAGTTTGAAAACTGTGAGAGAGAGAACATGTGTGTCTTCAGAGAAATGTATTTGCTAAACCTTAGCATTTGTTTAGTGACCATGTCAGGATGATCCCAACTTCCAGAATTGGGGAAAAAAGTCAGGGGCTGTTTCTACTGAGCTCCTTCCAGGAAGGCATCTGGCACAGCAGGGAGGGCAGAGGAAGGGGCCAGCTGAGGAAAAGTAAGAGCTGGGCAGAGGCACAAGGCAGTGGGTGAGCAGCAGCAGCCTCATCCCAAGCTCTGAGCAGGGAAGGAGGCACCCAGGGGTAGTGTGGAGGAAGCCCCAGGTGTGGGCAGCTGTTCTGTGGGTCATGGAGCTCACCTGCCTTGCCATTGCCCAGCAAAGAGGCACCCAGGTTGTGGCTGGGTGGCAGCATGTTCAGGCCTACCTCTAGCCTGCTGGACAAGAGCAAGTGCAGGAAAGCATTGGTATCTTCAAATGTTCAGCCTATTTTCTTAAGTTTTATAAATATGTAATTTATTTAATAAATATAAAAAGTAAAATCTATCTGTTTGTTTTTATTATTTGAAATCCATCCATCATTACTTATGGGCAGTTTGCTAGTAGAATAATAGACAATTTGGGTTGGAAGGAACCTCAGGAGTTCAACCCCCTGCTCAGGGCAGGACCATCCCCAACTAAATCATCCCAGTCAAGGCTTTGCCTAGCTGGATCTTAAAAACCTCCAAGGATGGGAGATTCCACCACCTCTCTGGGTAGCCTGTTCGAATGCTTTACTACCCTCCTAGTGAGAAAATGTTTCCTAATATTTAGCCTAAACTTCCCTTGCTGCAACTCGAGCCCATTGCTCCTTATTCTGTCATCTGCCACCACAAAGAGCAATCTAGTTCCATCCTCTTTTGAATGCCCCTTCAGGTAGTTGAAGGCTGCTTTTAAAATCTCCCCTCAGCCTTCTCTTTTCCAGCCTAAATAAGCCCAGTTTCCTCAGCCTCTCTTCATAAGTCATGTGCCCCATCCCCCAAACCATTTTCATTGCTCTCTGCTGGGCTCTCTCCAATTTGTCCACATCCTTTCTGTAGTGGGGTCCAAAAACTGGACACAGTACTCCAGATGTGGCCTTACTAGTACAGAATAGAGCAGAATAATTACAGTAAAATCCCTGTTACCTGGCACAAGTGGGGAATGGCGGGTACCAGGTATCAAAAATGCTGGTTACTTGAGGCCGGTGGTTTTTGGCTGGATGCAGAGGGGTGAGAGGGGAGAGGTAGAGGGGGAGCAGGTGGTGGCAGCCATGCATGGAGTGGGGAGTGGGGCAGCAGTGGCCTCATGGAGAGATGCTGCAGTGCAGGGTGATGGGTGGCAGTGGCAACCACCACATACAAGCTTTCCAACCCCTGCCCCCCCTCCAATCTGTGTCAAGACAACTGGCCACAAGTTCCAGTTAATAGAGTGTTCCAGTTACTTAGATGCCACATAACAGGGATTTTACTGCATTTCACTCAATCTGCTGGCAACACTCGTAATAACACAGCCTGGTATGCTGTTAGCCTTCTTGGCAACAAGGACACACTGCTGACTTGTATCCATCTTATTATCCACTATAACCCTCAAGTGCTTTTCTGCAGAACTGTTGCTTAACTGGTCGGTCTCCAGCCTGTAGCAGTGCATGGAGTTGTTCCTCTTGCCTTTACTGAACTCATGAGATTCCTTTTGGTCCAGTCCTCCAGTTTGTTGAGATCTCTCTGAAACCTAGCTCTACCTTCCAGCATGTCTACTACTCCCCCTATCTTGATGTCATCTGTAAACTTGCTGAAGGTGTACTCCATCCCATCTCCCAGGTCCTTGCTGAAAAAAAAATCATGTAATCCAGCTTTTATTAGTACAATCTCTTAAACACAAGAAAACAAGTTCAGTTCTCAATGAAATGGTTTCCATGTTTCATTGTCTCTGCGTGTGCATGGTGTTTTAGTATTTCCTGCTGAACATTTAACGTATGAGCTTTCACCACAAAACATACTTTACAAATGTTTTAATACATGTAACCCAATTAAATTGGAACATGGTGTTAAGAATTACAGCACTTCAGAATCTTGCTATTTTATTCTTATTTTCCTTTTAAGGTCCACTTTCAGTTATATTTTAAACAGCATTGTACTAACTACATGCTGAAAAAATGAATTAAAAAAAACTCTAGACCAAGAAGATCTCTGTTTAGCAAACATTATTCACAGACATATGGAAAAGATAAAAAAAAAATATTGAATTGTTTTAGGCAGTCATACCTCCATGGATGTTAATATTATTCCTAGTCCCCACCTTGTCAAAACACAACAAATTAAATTGTTATCTTTGAAGTAAAAGGCAAATATCCCATTGACTTAAATTGCACCAAGATTTCACTCTAATACTTCATCATAAAAGGTGTCATCAGATTATGGATTACTATCAGAGTCATGAATCCCTGTCTTGCTTGTCATGTGTTTCATGTCTTCTGGACAAAGATCACCTGTTACTGTAAATGTTGTATATTATGGACTGCATTTTAAAGCACCTTATGACTTAATTGTTAATAATAAAATGCAGGCCAGTAGTTTGGAAATTCAGAATAAATACATGAGCAATTGGATGTAAATGCCTCTTAGATTTTTATGAGTTTGTCCTATATATCACTTTAGATTTGCAATAAGAATTCAGTTTTGATATCTTCAATCACTTAAATGTGCTTAGAGATTAATAGTCCTCATGCTTACTGCTTAAAGTAGCCTGCAGATTAATAACTGTTTTAAAGATATCAAGGACAAGCCAATTGAATGTGATACATCAGTGCATGCCATATAAGTACATAAAGTAAGCAAGATACTGAATTACCTCTTTATCTAAGTTGAGCTCTATCCAATATTCATTCAAGTCAGTAGGGTCTTTATATTTTCTTCTGTCATCATTGGAGACAGGGCTCAAGTGGAAATAGATTTGAAGATGCATGTAATGTTGTGGTAATTAAACTCAAGGAAACCTGACTTTTAAAGGCACGTGTTAGAATTCAGCATATTCCTCCTTAAATTAAAAATGAATGAGTTAATCTAGAAACTATATATAAACAGAAGTTACTGTATTTCACTGAGATTGACCAATTAACTATGAGAGAGGGCATGGGTCACAGATAAGGAGAAGCACCAAAAGAGAAAAAGAAAAGTTACAGTTTATTTTTCATATTTCTTTTTCAGGAAACATATTTGTCATCAACTTGGCTATTGCAGACTTGGTAGTGGCCATCTACCCATACCCACTTGTCTTGACATCTGTATTCCATAATGGATGGAACCTGGGATACTTTCACTGCCAAATCAGTGGTTTCTTGATGGGTCTAAGTGTCATTGGATCAATATTCAACATTACAGGCATTGCTATTAATCGATATTGCTACATCTGCCACAGCCTCAAGTATGACAAGCTGTATAGTGACAAGAATTCTCTGTACTACATCATTCTCATCTGGATCTTAACATTTGTTGCCATCCTGCCAAACCTATTTGTTGGATCTCTACAGTATGATCCCAGGATCTACTCATGCACATTTGCACAATCTGTGAGTTCAACATACACAATAGCTGTGGTTTTTTTCCATTTCATGCTTCCTATATCCATAGTTACATTTTGCTACTTAAGGATATGGATACTCGTTATTCAGGTGAGGCGAAGGGTTAAACCTGACAACAAGCCCAAACTGAAGCCACATGACTTTAGAAACTTTGTCACCATGTTTGTTGTGTTTGTACTGTTTGCAGTATGCTGGGCTCCTCTGAACTTTATAGGCCTTGCTGTGGCCGTGAACCCAGACACAATAATCCCCCAGATTCCGGAGTGGTTGTTTGTATCCAGCTACTACATGGCATATTTCAACAGCTGCCTTAATGCTATTATATATGGACTCCTGAACCAGAATTTCAGAAGAGAATATAAGAGAATTATTGTCACAATTTGTACAGCCAAAGTGTTTGTTCAGGAGAGTTCTAATGATGCAGCAGACAAAATGAAAAGTAAACCATCGCCACTGGTTACGAACAACAATCAAGTGAAGGTAGATTCTGTGTGAAATTAAGAGCATTACTCTTCTTACTTTACAGCACTCAAACACTTGATCCAATTTTATTATCCTGAAGGCACTTAGACATGGTTTTTCATGCAATATTTGTGAACCAAAGTAACACAAGCTTGATATTAAGAGTCTCCCGTTTGCAATGACCTATCTTTCAAATACCAACTCAAGTATGTACTTAAGGTTTTACAAGTTTGTAGAAAGAAACATTTTAATTTTATGTTTAATGGGAAAACAACTAGAGATGGAATGGAACAAAAATATCCTTGTGTCACGGTTCTTTGCAAAAGAATCGTAAAACTATCCCTGTCCAACCTCTTCCTTCCACCTTCTTAGTTGCAAGTCAGGCTATGATCCTGATGACTATCCAGAATATTCATTCTGGTGTTAGGAAATGTGAAAAAGAGGAGCCAGACTAGAAAACCTTAGTAAGCATTCCTTAAGTTTATATAAGTTCCTACAGTGGTCATAGTTTTTACTTTGAAGTAAATAAACCTCCCTACTCCCTTTAGGAATTGTACAACCCTTCTTGCATTCTCCTTTTAAAAAGCTTTTCAAAGAAATCCACATACCTGATTATCTCAAGAGCTACAAGGACAGAGGTACTTATGAGAGAGTAGGGATGATCAGAGAGCATATGTGGGTCCCCAGATCAGGCCACACAAGGAAGATTCTGAGGAATGGGGATTGGCAAACCTTTCTGATTTTCAGGGACAAACTAAATCAGAGAAGCTTGAAATCCCCCACAGGAGACAAGGGGAATGAATGATACCCCCTGGACACATTAGGAAGAAGGACCAATTGGTTTTCAATTATATGAAGTGTGCATTGGATACTGACCAACTGGTCTCTCTTTAAGAAAGCAATGCCAATTAAGATGGGCATCTGTTTAAGGAATGGGAGTTTATTTGGAGAGAGTAGGAAGGACATTCTACTTAGCTGAAGTCCCAACAAGATGAATCTTGAGAACTGAGAAAATCATTAAAATGTGCAGTTCCATCAGATGGCATTTTGCCTGCTTTCCAACCCTGACCTCCCTCACTTAGTGTCAGTGAAGAAAAGCAATTTGTATTCGTAGGTTTCAGCTTTTATATGAGTAGGCAGAGGTCCTTTCAAAACATTCACAAATTCAGTCTTCTAAGTGATGTTAAAAGGAATGTTACACTACAGTATATCTGAAAGGTTTTCTAATCCTCAACCAACCTATCACTGATACTGTGTTCACTGATGCTTGAGCTTTCCCAAGTTCGTTCCAACCATTTCTTCAGGAGTAAGAGTTTTTAATAGCTTATCAGACTTTAGTTGTTATATGTTAAAATGTACATGATATTCAAACTGATTCATTAAAATAACTGCACAATGCAATCAGAAAAATATTTGCTTTTCAACAGCCTAGGATATGATGCCCTTGAAACATTAAATATTCTGTGTATTCAATATAATTCTTTAAGTTATGTATAGCTTTAAAAACATCTCATATATCTTTGGATATATACACTTGACTTAATATAAATTATGAGTTAAAATGCATTCATACATACTTGAAAACCCCACTGACACTTTGGCAAGTGAGCAGTTTTTTAACTTTAAAGTAGGTGCCTCATGTTGTCCTTCATTCACTTCAAGTTTATAGTGGAACTAATTAGCACAATGAAAAATTTGAGAGATGAACAAGATAGTACATTACCAAGATGCTTGATTCATCTCTGTTTACGTTCAAACTTTTGTCTAAGCCACTGTGTAAATATGGTTTCTTCTATTGTGATATCATTATATGATATGAGACAATTAACAGCATAAATTATATCACAGCTTCCTTCACTATGATTTCCTCCTGAGAGGATGCTAAACTGTGATGTCATTGCTTTGTATGTGTAGCTTTATCCAAATAATGAGGGAGGCAAGACCACCTGTTCTAGTCATGTAACTAAATAAAATATTAAATTTTTTACCAAAATCTTGCCTTCTTAAAATATATTTCCTCTTTAAAATAGTATAATATTTAATATTGACTCTAAGTTTCATTAAATAGGTTGTGTAACCTAACCCATGGTAAATTCAGTATTGTCAAAGTTTTTTCATTTGCCCTTTTCAATTGGAAGCTTAGTGGTTTATCATGTCATGTATATTGTATAAAGTTGTTAAAGTTAATGTATCCATCTATGTGGGTTATCCAAAGAATTAAAATCCCTTCTAAATCACAAGTGCTAAAAAATGTTTTTGATTTTAATAAAAATTACTTGCTATATGCAATAAATAACATACTATACCAAAGGTATGTATTTTGGTGAATAGGCCTGTAATTAAAATTAAGAGCATTTTTCAGATCTGGTGTTTTGAAATATTTCTATTAAGTTGAAAAAAAATGACAAAAAAATGTGCATGGTGATGATAGTATGAGATGCTAAAGATAGCAATAATTCCATGTTTTGGGGGGGTTCTGAATCCATAGCTATTTATTTACTCTAAATTAATACAGACAGGACATTTAGGAAATTATTTGCTGACCTACTCAAATTGTTACTCTTCTTTTCTCCACTCAAAAACATATTTTTAGGAAAGATTTGCAAAGCAACCTCAAGCAGAAAAGGATTGTTTATCAAAATTGAAATAGCAGTGTTTAGATGCCTGGTAATGATTTAAGGCAGTGATTCTCAACCAGGGTACAATTCTCAAGGTAAACCCAGAGATTTCAAACAGGAATCCATAGTATAAAAATGATTTGATCTGCTGTGATCTTTCTGTGTTCTCTGCAACAGAAAAATTGCTTTATTATTTTATTATTTTTCTGTAGTCAAAAAATGAGTGAAAACTAAGAGCTGGTATTTTCTGAGAGGTGCCTTGAGTCTGAAAAGGTTGAGAACCACTGATTTAGAGTCTAGTTTTTTGAGAGGCTCAGTGACTTAAGCAATAAATAGCTGTTCCTGGACTTCTCAGAACTTCATAGAATCGAGTCCTATGTGATCAAGTAATGGTTAGAAAACATACCCTGCTTCCTTCTCAATAAGAAGATATGCTCCAGAAGTTGTGCATTTACCCAAGCAGACTTGCTCTTTAGGACAGCTCAATGACCTTCAGATACAAGGAAACGTGTTTTACACCTTAAGTGGTGAAATTCACTCTACTGTTGAGGCACACAGCCAGTATACCAGTTATACTAACTAAGATGTATTTTGAAGCTTCAGTGATGCATTGGTCCTCTCCAGGGTGAAATATATGCTAACACACCAGTCCTACAGTGTGGTGTATGCTGCTGGATCCCCATTTCTGTACAGACTCTTAGTAATGTCATTGGAGAGCCGTACAGGAGTAATATCTACCAGTATGTGCAAGATGACTATACCAAGGCCTGAATGCGCATGATTTTATCTTGCAAGAATTCCTTTCTACTAAATAATACTGACTGTGATAATCAGAATGTCTTTCAATGTGTCGCTAGATCATGTATTTTGTACCAGAAACTTGATTAGTAATCATTTTGTTGCAAACATTACAAGACAGAAAAGTAAGGCAGAATTTCATTTTAACCCGTACAGAAAAAATAATATTAATCTTAGTTAACAAATGTTTACAGTATTTAAACTGTGTTTGTATGCAACTATGTACTTGGAAATAGCTTGCTTAATACTCTGTACTTTTATACAATATTTCTTTCCTTCCATTGTGCTAGCACTGGAACAATTTGGAAGTAAAAGTATATTATTTGATGTGGGCATCAGAGAAATCAAAACTTTTATCGTTTTTTCAGTATTTAATGTTTTAGAAGATTATATCTTTGAATAATCCATAATACTCTATTTGACTACATAATAAGTACATGGTGACTGAATAACTCATTCTACTATGATTTGTCCATATTTCACCTTTGTATGACTTTTTGGACTATTTTTGGAATGCTGTTACTGATTATCATCAACAAAAATCATGATGCAGTGAAGGGATTTATTGGTTCATTGCAATTGCACAGATCATGTCCCAGTAATGAACCTCAAAATATTCAGTATATTAAACACACACTAATTGTGATCACAATGTAAAACAAGGTGGGGCAGGGGGATGAACAGTTGCAACTTTAGTGCTTGAAATAACATATTTATAAAATAATACTAGTAATATAAAATGACTGTTATTTTCTATGTTTCTGACACATGCACTATCTGTCTATAATTTATAAATCTAGCAGGTTAAAGAGTTAAGACTTAAAAGCATCTGTCATTTTCTGACTGAGACTTTGAGAATAACATGTGCCAACAGAGCTAAACTTGTACTTCCAATACAGAGTCTGTAGAAAGAAACATTCATAGTGGCCTAACTTATACTCCATGTACTGTATCTACAATTTTTGCCTAATTTAAAGGAGAACCCTATTTTGTGGTTCAGTTATTTTAATTATAAGAAATGTTTTCTTCCTACCTCAATAACTTGGATGTGCTAGGAAACTCTTATTTTCTAATGGTGTGGAACTTCCCGTGGTACAAGATTCTCTTCTAGAAGAAAGAGGAAGTTCATGAAAAGGAGGTTTGTACATTAAAATTGTTGTAGGTTTCCTTAAACGTATATGATATGTTTGCTGCCCAAACTGTTCACATTACCAAGCACTGACCATAGAATATGTTTATTTAGATAGATATATTGTATGTAAATGTGTTAGTAGTAATATTAAAGATAAAGGGAAGAGCCAAGATCCTAAACTTATGTATATCAGTATAGCTCCAGTGATTTACGCTATCTGAGGATCTGGCAGAATTTACTTTCATAAATGTACATGACACCTATCTTATACCACTACACAACCTATGTCTTAATTTTAAATTCGATCATTTGTAATATTGTCTGGGTCATACCCAGGTTGTGGAGGAATGTGAAATTGCCTGCTAAGTACCTGCAAAATAAATTTAATTCAATTAAGTTGTCTCTGTGAGTTATCATTTTTAATAAAATGAACATGTAAACTGAATGGTTTATTTGAACCTCTAATGATGCTTAATTATTGACTAAGCTGGTAGACCCAAATAAGCATTTGAATAATATCCAGATATCATTGTCCTTATGCAATTCTAGGGATGTACAATAATCACCATTCCACTCAGATTTCCCCCTAGTGATGTTGCCATGAGTGTACAAGGATTTCTGCTTATAGCAAAGGATAGGTTTATCCAAATCTTGAAATGCTTATCTTGAAAATTCTTTGATTTAAAAATACTGCAGAAGAGTGCTCTCATTGATCTCATTAAAATGTATTTGTTTAAACCAGTGATTCTCAACTAGGGTCATGGCACCCTGGGGTGCCTTGAGATTCTTCCAAGGGTGCTGTGGAGTTCCCCACAATGTTATCAATATTTGGTTTGCAAGCATAAATCACAAGATAAACCCAGAAATAGAAATCCATAGTTGTAGTCTTTCTGAGTTTTTTGCAACAGAAAAAAATAGTCTATTATTTTTCTGTTGTCAAAAAAAACCAGTGAAAACTAAGAGCTGGCATTTTCTGAGCAGTGTTTTAAGTCTATCAAAATCTAAAATTGTCTCAAATCTAAAAAGGATGAGATCCCCAGAGTTAAGCCCTCCATGACTGAACCTTAGAATAATAGGATACTCAAATTAAGAAGGCATACATTATAAATCTTGTTACAACACTAAATATCCACTGGGGAATTGTCCTTTGCTGGACTGAGAATTACATCAAAATATTGTTATGCTACAACTGCCAGAAAGTAAACTTGTGGCCCAAAAAATCAAATATGTGTAATCTTTCATACATTACTGAATCATATAACATCTAGGCCTTTGCAATTCTAAATATTCCAGTGCCTTTTGTTACTATGTTGAAGAAGCAAATAAAAATACTTTAAATGATCTATAACTGCATACCCTACAACCATACATTCATCCTTCAAGCCATGTTGAAGGACATCCATCCTATATAAGATTAGATGCGGTAAGTTTTTCAATTGTAATTCTATCTTAACCAAGACAGATACATCCAAGTTCAGTAGCTTTTATCAAAAAATGGGCGCATCAAATATGAAGTATTTTTAAATTATTTTTTAAAATGCCAAGTTAATATAAAGCCAGAGAATTCCTGGAAGCTAAGGAAGACTTTGACTATCACTTGCAATCCAAGGCATATTTTAAGACCATGCTTTCCATCTGTCCTCCCTTACAAGTTAACATTTTACTACATTCCTAGCTGAAACTACAGGTCTTTGTTCCCTGAACTAAATTCAAGTTGATAGTCTAATTCTCATTACCCGCCTGTCCACAGCACCCAATCTGCTCTTCAGCACAATAATGCTCTTACCTCCAGGCCAGAATGTCCTTGATCCATCAGTTTTTTTTAAAGGGTGTTCTTGTCTCATGTTCTTCAACTCCTGGCTAAGGCACTTCTCCTGAACAGCAGAGACTTCCTCTGCCTGAAGAAGGGTGGAGCCGAAAAGCTTGAGGAGAATGTTTTTCCAACTACTCAGTTGATCTAATAAAGGATATCACATCTAGTCAAAGGATATTACTTTCTTCTCCTGAAGGCACATGGCAACTGTCCCACTGCTTCTTTGCCTGAGGTGAGGTAACAAGGCTAAGTGCTGAGAGAAGAAGCACCCTTGGCAAAGGCAAGTTTGGTGCCCAGTGAAAACAACTGATATATGAGAGGAAATTTGACCACTCTATTGTCCTAAGGGCTATGCACCTTCCTCCTTCTTGACATAGTTACACTAATGGCCTTACTAATACTGATTCCAATAGTCTGGCTAGCACTATGTCTTTCTTTGAGGGTGAAAACTATGTTAACAGACAATTTATCAATAACAGGTCATATCCTACTATATAAGTGCTATTGTGTTATCCATACAAGTATGTAACTGAAAGTCACCTGCAAGCCATGTATGGATTTGGGAACTTCTTCAGCATGAGGAAGAAGGAGGATCCGTGGAATTACAGACCAGTCAGCCTGATGTAGATACCTGGAAATATCATGAAGCATGTCCTCAACAACTGCATTTTGAAGCACCTAGAGGAGAACAAGGTGATCAGGAACGTTCAGTATGACTTAATCAAGAGCAAGTCGTGCCTGACCAACCTGATTTCCTTTAACAATAGGGTAGCAGGCTCTGTAAATGGATGGAGAGCAGTGGATGTAACTTACTTTGAATTTAGCAAGGCTTTTGACACTCTCTAACAGTATTCTCATTAGCAAACTAAGAAATATAGGGCACATCTACTTCTACATGGGACACTTAATGTGCAGTAGCCTAATAACACTGTGCAGTAGCGTGCCAGGCAAAACCCATGCTAATGCGTTACTGTACAGTAGTATTAGGCTGCCTGTGACCGCGGTTGGCCCCTGGGTCGTGTGTAGCTCCTGCAGGTCGTCCCTTTACCCCTTTTTCTCGCCCGCCACGACTTTGATGTTCCAAGATTATAAAGGGAGGATGGTCAGTGGTGTTACTCTTATTGTTGGGGTCCGTCTGCGGGGTACTCACGATTTGGGGTCTTGGTGGTCCACGAGGCTCCGCCACCCCTACACCTCGTCCACTCGCCAACCGACCCCTTTGGGCTAGCAGGTC
>JAGPOW010001338.1:60688425-60708558 GCA_030014935.1 Caiman crocodilus
TAGATAGGTACTTGGCTGGGGTTCTGTGACCCTGGCACTCGTTCCTGCCATTGGCAGGGGGTCAGACTAGATGGCCTGCTTTAGGCCCCTTCTGACCCTCGATACTATGATACTATGAAACTATAGATCAATCAGTCTGATGTCCGTCTCTGGAAAAATCCTAGAGAAAATTGTCAAGGGATCCATCAATGCCAGACTAACAGAAGGCAAGCTTCTGAATGCCAGCCAACATGGCTTTGTGACTGGCAGGTCTTGCCTGGCCAACCTCATCTCCTTCTATGACCATGTGACATGTGTCCTGGACAAGGGAGATGAGGTGGACATCATATATCTGGACTTCAAGAAGGCCTTTGACCTAGTTCCCCATGAAGTCCACTTGGTTAATCTGAGGAACTGTGGCCTTGATCATCATACGGTCTGATGGCTAGGCAACTGGCTATGGTGTCAGACCCAAAGAGTACTGGTTGAAGGGAGCAGATCAATGTGGTGCAGGGTGAACAGTGGAGTCTTTCAGGGCTCAGTACTTGGGCTGGTACTCTTTAACATCTTCATCAATGATCTGGATTTGGGAATCAGATGTGAACTGGCCAAATTTACAGATGATACCAAATTATGGGGAGGGTGGTCACACCGCAGGACAGGCTAGGGGTACAGGCTGACTTGGATACACTCTCAAGGTAGGCCAACCAAAACTGGATGGCCTTCATCGCAGAGAAGTGCAAGGTGCTGCACCTTGGTAGGAAGAACCCCAGCACACTTACAGGTGCAGCAGTGCTATGCTCATTACCACCACAACGGAAAGGGACTTGGGGGTCTTGATTGACCACAAGATGAATATGAGCCATCAATGTGATGCTGTGGCTGGCAAAGCTAACCAAAATCTGGAGTGCGTCCACTAATGCATCACAAACAAAACTAGGGAAGTCATCCTCCCTCTTTACTCAGCCCTAGTGAGACAGCAGCTGGAGTATTGTGTCCAGTATTGAGCCCCCCATTTCAGGAAGGATGCGGAGAATCTTGAGAGAGTCCAGAGGAGAGCCACTCATATAATCCAAGGCCTGGAGGGAAGGCCATATGAGGAGAGGTTGAGGGACTTGGGACTCTTCAGTCTGGAGAAAAGAAGACTCAGGGGAAGACTTGGTGGTAGCCTACAACTTCATAAGAGGGGTACATGAGGACCTGGAAGAACAGCTGTTCACCAGAGCTCCTCAAGGGATAACAAGGCCTAACAGCCTAAATTCCAGGAAGTTCAATTTAGACTAGGCATAAGAAAAAAAGTTCTTTATGGTGTGTGTGTCCAGGGTCTGGAAAAAACTCCCCCTAGAGGTGGTGCAAGCACTTACTCTGGACTCCTTCAAAAAACAGGTGAATATATTTCTTGCTGGGGTCACTTGATCCCAGCTGACTTCTCACCTATGGCAGGGAGGCTGGACCCAATGACCTCATGAGGTCCCTTCCAGCCCCTAATGTCTATGAAATCTATGAAATAAGCTAAATATGTGCCAACTGTGTGCTCTTGCTGCAAAAAAAACAACAACCCAGGGTTGTAATAGTCAGCACTGGTGAGGCCTCCTCTGGAGTACTGTGTCCAGTTTTGGGTCCCATAATGCAAGCAAGATGTGGACACTTTGGAAAGTGTCCGGTGTAGAGGTAAGAAAATTATAAGGGACTTGAGAGGCAAGACTTATGAAGAAAGGCTGAAAGAACTAGGGATATTTAATCTAGAGAAGATGAGACTTGGGGGGGATTTGATAACCATCTTGAAATACCCAAAGGGCAAAAATAGGGAGAATAGAGAGAAGGTTTTCTCTGTGGCTATAGGAGACAGCATTAGGAGCAATGTCTTTGAAATTCAGCAGGTAAAATGCAGGTATTTCATATATTCATAGATTAATAGAGTATAGAGTTGGAAGGGACCTAATGGATCATCATGTCCGACTTCTTGCCCCTGGCAGGAAAGAGGACTGAGGTCAGGCGACCCCAGCCAGGTGATTGTCAAGCTCCCTCTTGAAGATCTCCAAGTTAGGTGATAGCACCACCCCTCTTGGAAGCCCATTTCAGACTTTTGCCACCCTTACTATAAAAAATGTGTTCCTAATGTCTAACCTAAATCTGTTCTCCACTAGTTTGCACCCATTATTCTTAGTTACTCCCTGGGGTGCTCTGGTAAACCACACACCCCCAACTCCTTGCTGTCCTCTCCTGATAAATTTATGGCAACTACAACCATCTTTTGTAAAGGCTGAAGAGATCCAGATCCAGATCCCTCAACCTCTCTTCATAGGGTCTTTCACAGAGACCACTAACCATGTGAATGGCCCTTCTCTGAACCCTCTCCAGATTCTCTGTGTCTCTCTTGGAGTGCGGTGCCCAAAACTGGACACAATAGTCCAACTGTGGCGTGACCCATGCCGCATAGAGGGGGAGCATCACCTCCCTGAATCTGTTGGTCATGCATCTGCTAATACACAACAAGGTGCAATGGTTTTGTTGGTGGCCTCATTACAGTGCTGGCTCATGTTCATTTTGGAGTCAACCCCTCTCAGCCTCTGAGCTGCTGAGGAGGACATCCCCCAACCTGTAGGTATGCTGGGGATTCCTCCTTCCTAGGTGGAGTACCTTACATTTATCTTTGTTGAATTGCATCCCGTTTTGGTCCGCCCATTGATCTAACCTGTCCAGGTCGGCCTGTATCTGCTCCCTGCCCTCTGGTGTATTAACTTTTCCCTATAACTTGGTATAATCCATGAACTTGGAGAGGGTGCTCACCACACCCTCGTCCAAATCACTGATGAAGATATTAAATAACACCAGTCCAAGGACTGAACCCTGCAGGACCCCACTACCCACCTCCTTACAAGCTGAGAATGATCCATCCACCACCACTCTCTGGGTGTGGTCCCTAAGCCAGTTAGCCACCCACCAGTAGGCATCCAATCCACAGCCTGTAAGCTTCCCTATGAGAACAGGATGCAAAACTGTGTCAAAGGCTTCCTAAAATCCAGGTAGATGACATTGGCCTCAGCTCCTGTGTCAAGGCAGTGTGTGACTTGGTCATAAAAGGCTATAAGGTTTGTCAGGCAGGATCTACCTGTGATGAACCCATGCTGGTATCCTTTCACATTGTTTCCTCTGCTGGGCCTTTACAAATAAGCTCTTTGATGATTTTTTTCTAGTATTTTCCCAGGGATAGAGGTAAGACTGACTGGCCTAAAGCTATCCAGCTCATCCCTTCTCCCCTTTTTAAAAATGGGCACTATGTTGGCCTTTTTCCAGTCCTCAGGGACCTGTCTGTAGTACCATGAGAGCTCAAACAGCTGTGCCAGTGGCTTAGCAATGACACTGACCAAATCCTTCAGCATCCATGGATGGAGGTCATCGGAACTGGCTGACTCGTATCCATCCAACCCTTCCAAGTGCTCTTTAACTAAGTCAGCACTAACCTTTGGCAGTCTGGTGCCTTTTGGACATCTGTCTATGCTCAAGGTGGGGGAATTGTCTTGGTCAGTATTAAGGAATACTGAAGCAAAGAACTCATTGAAGAGCTCTGCCTTTTTCTCTGTGTCAACCAGCAACTGATTTGTCCTGCAGAGGTCCTATGCTACTCTGCGCTTTCTTTTTGCTTGCTATGTATCTGTAGAAGGACTTTTTATTGTCCTTAATCATTGTAGCCAGCCTAAGCTCCAGTCCTACCTTGGCCTGCCTAACTGACTCTCTCCAATAGCGCGCCAGGGTAGTGTATGCCTCCTTAGTGGCTGTCCCCTGCTTCCACTGCCTATACATTTCTTTCTTTGCCCCCAGACTTTCCTGAAGCTTCCTGTTCAGCCACAAGGGCTTTTTTTATCCCTGTAAGCCCTTTTCTGCATAAGTGGTTAGACTCCTTTTGTGCCCCAAATATCACTTCCTTGAGAAACTTCCAACCCTCGGGGACCCCTATTAGTTCAATGCTCTTGAGTTCCGCCACCTCACTAACGAAGTTTACAAAAGTTGGCCCTTCTGAAGTCTAAAACTTTAGCATCACTGGATATTTTTCTCAGTTTCCTAATCTTAGTGATTAAAGGTTGAGAGGTGACCTTGTGGCTGCCTATAAGTTCATCATGGGGGCACAGAAGGGAATTGGTGAGGCTTTACTCACCAAGGCACCCCTGGGGGTTACGACAAATAATGGCCATAAGCTAGCAGAGAGCAAATTTAGACTGGACATTAGGAAGAACTTAAAAGTAGCTGTTTTTACTTCACAGTAAGCATGTGCACATGTAAACATGCATACTTACTGTGCAGTGAAACATCTCATGTAGATGTGCCCACTGGGTGCACATTAATGCACCCTTTGTGTTAACGTAGTACCTCTACTATGACGTACTACATAAATGCACAGTAGCCAGTGCTACTGTGCAGTAGCACAGACACGTGGTCTTTTCATGATGCTTAATGTGCAGTAGACTAATTCTACTGCATATTAGCACATTAGCATGACTTTTGCTGTGACACACTTATGTGCACTTGAATTTGTCTACTGCACATTCAGCATCTTATGTAGATGTGCCCACTGGATAATAAGACTTTGTGCCAGTAGATCCATTTCTGTTGTCTTAGTACTGATCCAAATCCTGCTGCACTATGTTAGGAAGTACTGTGCTGTCTCATTCAGACAAAAAATGCAGTCAAGGAACTACAAAGGATCCTCAGAAATATCTCCTAATATTATTGAAAGAATAATTTTGAGTTATGAGCTATTTCAAGACCTAAACATCATATTTTCTGTACCAGATTCCTTAGCAGTTTTCAGGTTGGGTCAAGAAAAGCTGAAGACTATCCAAAGTTTTGTGCGCATCATCTACCCTCACCGGTGTTACAGAGGGCATAGGTCCATTGTGAGCAGATGAATTATAAGGAGCAAATTCCATTCCAGTTTAGTTGCATGTACATTTGGAAATGACTAATAACTCTTTAGCTGATGATAACTTATCCAAAGTGCTTTACGCACATTCAGTGCACTGGCCATAGGGACAAATTATCCCAATGATTAATTAACCAGATTTCACTGTATGTATATTTAGGTATCCTTTTATATGCTCACTGTATTCTGAACTTTTAAGATGCATTCACTTTTATGCTTTCAATGTTTTCTTGGCAATGTGAGGGCTAAGCAGTACTTTTTATTGTTTTGAATGAAAATTGAGATTCTCATTTAATCATTTGATTCTAGGATCTAAGGATTTAACTCCCCCTCCCCCGTTATATCTCACAGCAACACTAAAATAAGACACTGTGTACCGTAACAAAAACAGATAAAAAAAGAACTCCCTCTGCACTCCCTCCCCAAAAAGAGAGTTTTCAAACTTTATTAAGGATCAGCAATCTTGTTCTAGTATACAAGTGAATGTAAGAATATTCTCGTATTTTCTCCCTCTTTTAGCACCTCTGCTCCCCCTTTTCTTCCATTTCGTTTTTTCAAATAAACTTGTCAGAACAGGCAGTGGTCACAAATAAGTCACAGGCAATAAATGAGCTGCATGCTGTTTAACTCTGGAAATCCTAAGGCTAAACAGGATTTTACTAAAACTGAACGAGAACAGGAAATCACAGCAGAATATTATTGCAAATGTTCAGCTGAGCTTAAGAGATATAGCTCCTTATCACACAAATACTATCAGGATTATTATTTCACCAATTTACTGTCTTCCCCTTATTTAGAACAGTTTCCTATCCTGTTGTTTTGACAAGTAAATCTAAAAAGACTGAGGGGATTAGAGGACAAAATTGATTGGTTTGGGTTATAGAATTAGGGCACATTAGTGGCCATGAAGATTAGATAAACAGAAAACCCAAAATTAGTAGCCATGAAGATTAGATTATCAGAAAACTTAGAAAATGACGAAGAACAACACAACTTAGTAGTGGGGCTAACAGTATTTCAGGAAATGTTCCACTGGCATTAGGAATAAAGAACATGGTATCCAGATTTGGGATTCTGGGCAAGCAGGAGATCAACATTTTCAGATGGTACTGCTAGAGGAAATCACACACCTATGCATGTTAGCATGCATGTCATCAGATGTGTAGATAGGTATGCATGATCATGGATACTCTAGCCTGACAGCGGAGTCATCCTGCCACAGCCGATTGTGATGGCTGCTGTGCTGGCAGGAAGCTGACTCAACCCCCAGAAAAGCCTTCAAGCTAAAAAGGCAGATAGTAGTCAGGTGCTTATACAATAGGTCTCCCCTACTGAGTGTGTAGACAGCCCTGGCCCTGGCCCTGGCATCTGGCCTTACTTCTAGCCCATTTTCCCTGTTCCTATGCTTATAGTCTCTGTGTCTTGCTTCTGACAACTGGACTGATCCTGACTATGACTCTCAGCTTCTGCCCCTGGTGGGGTCTGTGTTTTCCTGACCTTGGACTCTCATACCTGGCTTGATTCATGGTTTTCTGATTCTGGCTCCCTGATCTTGGCTTATTCCCCAAAATCACTCTATCTCTGACTGCCAAGCTAGTTCCTGACTATTTCCTAATCACAAGGCCTGATTCCCCCATGTAGCACTAGTGACACTATCACAGTTTCCAGCAGACCTGTTGGTCAGTAAAGCAAGGGAATGCAGTAGATTTTGTTTCAAGTGTCTGTAATTTTGTATATATATTTTACACACACACTTACATGCTAGCATAGACTTACATCCACAAAATTAACTTGTATTATTTTTGTGTAACAACCCAAATATCAGAGGTTATTTTTCTGAGCTCATTTTATAAGGTCCAATATGTTTCAGAGGACATTGATTTATATTTAATTTACCCCACTGCTGTCTTTAGCAGCATTCTAAATTATTATCTGGATATTAACACCACAACAATCTAGCCAGATAAAAGAAAAACAAATATGTATAAGAATATAGATTATTGAATAAACTTGCACAATCATGGAAGATAAAAATAAATCAGGCTTGCAAACATAAACAAGAAAGAAACAGCATTTTAAAATAAGTAAACAGAACAGAAATAAGACAATATCTTTTTCAAGAGAAAATAAACACTTAATGTCTCATCTGAAATTCCACTGTTTTTAACTTTAAGGTTTGTAAGTGACTTCTAAGCTGTGCATACCAGTAAAACCTCTAATGCCATACAGGGGAATGGCCACTTGTGCATATAATGCTCAGAAAGTTTTCTGTACAGTAAAATAATGTGCAATAAGCCTTCCTAGGCACTGTCTACACATGCTTCTGTCAGGAGCAGATTTGCACCAAGGGGGAGCAGTTCAGTACATGGCTACTCCAGCCCTGCTGTGCCCTCCTATGGCAGCCAGAGGGAGCTCCAGAGTTGCTGGGGGCACCATAATCAGGCCCTGGTCTCTGAGAGGAAGAGGAAGGAAGCTATCCTACCTCTGAGGCAGCTGCCTTGCAGCCCCATGCCTGATCTGTGGATAAGGGCATAGGGCTGGGAAAGATTCCCCCTCCCTGGCAGCTCTTTTGCAACTCCCCACACTAATCTGCTGGTGGGACAGCTAGCAGCATGCTCCCAGTTGGATGGGGAATCCCTGCTCAGCCAGGGGTGGCCAGGAGCTATCCCACTGGTGGGGCAGCTAGCAGCAAGCCCCCTGGCTAGGTAGGGATTTCCTGGGAGAGCTAGAAGCTGAACAGTGCCAAGACTGAGCCCCCTGCTGGTGTGTCTGACTGGGAGCAAAATTGCTCCTGGTAAGCATCTACATAATCTATACTGCTCTGTATCTACTGATCAGTTAGTTTAGTACCTATATTTAGAGGTACTAGCTAACTGCTCAGTAGACTAATTTACTGTGCAGTAGTTTATGAGCAAGGTTACTTGGTGATGCTTTACTGCACAATAGATTAGTCTTCTGTGCAGTAAAGTGCCTCATGTAGACACACCCGGGAAGAGGTGCAAACTGCAAATCAAATATGCAGTTTGGACTTAAATATATATAATAAACTTTTCAACTTAGTTTGATACTTTAAAATGTATGCTGTTGCATGAATCACCTGTTTAATTGTAAGCTAATCTGTGCACGGTAAAAGATTTGCAAATTGAGAATCATTGACTAAAAACAGCTACATTTAAATAGTGAAATTGCATAATTGCTTTGAATTGCATAATGTTTTTGTGAACGATTTATAAAAGAAAAGTAAAGTCTCTCAAATTAATCATTGTGAATCAAAGCCTCAAATCTTAGCTGCTATAAATGTAAAGGTATTGGGATACCAGGGGAGAAAAGATGCTCACAAATAATAATACAAGATTTTTCAGTCTTGTATGTGAAACAATTTGGTCAATTGGTAGCTATTTTCAACACTCAAAATGTGTTTGCATTTAATGGATGATTATGGTGCTTGTGTTACATAATGGATGCTAGCCAATGGACTTAAAAAGAGCAGTAAGGAGATCACAGTCATCTATGACTCTGAAGATTTGTTTTCAGAGACAATAGAAAATGCTGACATTATCAGTCTGGTGACAAACAGCATACATTTGCCTTGGGATCTGAGAGTTTTTTGAGAATAATAAGATTTGATAGGACTGCCCACTCTTGTTTCTTGAGGAATGACCTCATGGAAACAACCTAAGCTATTATTCTGTCTCTAATCATAAGGAAACAAGGAATGTTACATTAACACAGAGCATTGTAGAGCTAAAGAGAGCTCAGTTTTGACCCTCAGTTTGATAAAGTACTTTTCTCCAAAGAGATCCTTAGATAGATTGCATACCTTTAAGTAGGAATTTTCTGGATGTCATAGGTCCTGATTAACCACTGCTTTGTTCTCCTTTACACAAGTGTAAAGGTGTAAACCTCCAATCCCCCAACAGGGCCAAGTTATCTATTGGTATAAGTTTGTATAACTCCATTGAGGTCAATAGAGCAAAAAACATTTTTCACCAGACTAAGACCAAGAACCTTAGAATTTATTTCACAAAACTTATGTTCACTGGTCTACATTTGTCTTGTTTCATGGATTTTTTTACTATGCTGCCAGCGCAAAAGGCTTGAAAATGGCATAGAGGTTCCTTTCCCACCCTATAGTAGCTAGAGATGAAAAGAATATGGTTTGAGCTAATCTGCTCCTACTCGGTTATAGCATCCCAATGGGATGATTGGTTAAAGGTCAAAAAGTGGTAGTTTGGGGCTTAAGAAGCTATTACAATTAAAATGATTTGCATGTTGTGGAAACTGTCAGTCCAGCTGCTAGTCCCTAGAATCAGGTCCCAACCACATCAGATTCCTACTATAACTAAAAAATACCTTTCCCAAATCCCACTGACAAGTGTGACTTCTGAGTTATAGTTTAACTCTTCAAGAAATATGATAGATGGGAGCAGATACAAATATACATGTGTTCCATAGCTTCAAACCATTTCCTAATGCAATGTCTCTTTCTTCAGCTCAGTCTTTCCTTGGGAATCCCTACAGCTCTGCCTTTGTTCACAAATGCAAGGTTTCTTGCTTCCTCATTGCACTTACAGGTATAAGCCACTTCCTCACAGCTTGAGCTGAGTACCTACCCTTTACAACCTTCCAGGCCCTCTGTCAAGTGACTCCTTCTTTAACCCTATCATATGATAAGATACACTATCAGTAGACCTTGCTTCAAAAGCAACCTTTTTTCTGATACATTGGTTCTTCTCAACAGTGACTAGCTCCAGGGTAATAACATTTCAGTGTTATAGCAAGCAATTCAGTCAACAACCTTATACTGTAAAAGCTCCAGTAACTAGCACCTTACAAGCCGGCCATGCTCTGTTAACCAGCATGCCGGCTTGTAAGGTAAAGTGAAAGTGGAAGTGCCCACTGTGGTGGAAGAAGCAGTGGCCTGAACAGGAAAGTATTCCTGTTTATATTGTAGTAGAATCAGAAGACTGTTGTAGTTAACATACAACAATCTTCTAAACAGGTCTCAGTAACTAAACATCAGTTTGACATCAGAAAAACTGTCATGTAGGAAACAGCATGAAAAGAAGGCTCATTTTCCATAGGAAATATTACTCACTATTTTTGTGATGTAGAAGAGAGAGTACAGGTGAAAATATGTTAAAATATATATTTTAACTGCAAAAGGTTTTATTTGTTCATTTTTAATAGTTGCCTATGGCAATGATGGCAGCAGAGCTGTACTGCTACCCAGCACATCCACAGGTGGCAAATAGTAGAATGACCTTCAATTAAGGTAAGCTGAAAAATAATCAGGGAAACTCTGACAAATAAGTAGTTGTGGACCAAGCAGCAACAGCACCACCAGGATGTAGTGAGGACAGTAGATGGTAAGGTTTTCCCTCTTAAAAAAACGCATACATCCTTTGACGGTGCTGTGACATGGTGAGTGCAGGTTGCCATTATAATAATAAGCCTGCCCAGCAGGACCCTCATGGATAATCCTAATAGTGAATTGCCGAAATGCCACATGGCAACCATGTCTCAAGAACTCAGGCAACAAAACATTGATGTTGCTTCAATGAGCAAGACCTAGAGGCCTATCGCTTGTTGTCAAGAAGGTGAGATAGGTGGCTATACCCTCTTTTAGAAAGGTAAACAGGAAGGAGAACTCCAGCTTTAAAGAACTGGTTTTGCTGTCAAGAATTAACTCAGAAACCAACTCAATGAGTTTTCAATTGGTAGGGTCTGGTTTAAATCATGGGCCCAGCTCACGGTGCAGTGGCTCCTTTAATCTTGGAATTCCCCACACATGCCCCACCACCACTGATTGACAGAGGGGCATAGTTGGCCGTGCTGCTCGCCTCTTGCTCCTGATGGCTGAGTTTAAATATATCATGGTTTTTGCTTCCCACTGCTTGCTGCTGATCAGATGGGCAAAAACTGTGGCATGGGGTGCACTGGGGGGGAACTCCAAGATTAAAGAAGCTACCACACCATGATCTAGGCCTATGATTTAAACCAGCCCCTACTTATTGGAATTAGTGAGCACCTCATTAGCTCTACATCTTAAACTGGCAAGGATCCAATAGGCCACTGTGATCAGCATGTGCCTCGGCTCTTGGTGTTGCCAACAAAACCAAGGAGGAATTCTATGCCTAACTTGACCAAGTCCTTTCTGGTGTTGCAAAAGGAGACAGACTTATTCTTCAATTCCAGAACTGGAAGGGACTCAAACCTCCGGAACGGAACCACTGGTAAGGACGGAGTGGGACAGATCTACTCCAATGGCATCCTCCGCTTGAGCAAATGTTTGGAACATGGACTCACCATCACCAACACTCTGTGTCACCAGAAAAATAGGCATAAGACAGCAAGGCAACACCTGCAATTCAAGCATTGGTGCTTGAATGTGTCATTGTTCCTGCCTGGGTTCATAATGATGATCCCAAGCTACATTACCCAAGCTACCACATCACCCGAGCTACATTAGAAGCTGACAGTTGCTGGACTGATCACAGATTCAGCTGCTGAGTTATGTCATTCAAAATGGTAGCAGAAGTAATGTCAACAGAAGATCAATGTTGAAGGACTCAAGGACTCAATCAAGCAAGACTTCTGTCAATGCCTTAACAGAAAACTGGTAAATTCCAATTACCAACAATGGGAGAATGTCAGCAGTGTGTGGGGTGCCTTTAAGTCCACTATCGTCGTCATCTGAAACTTAAGGCCTGATGCTGAAGCCTTCAAAGATTATACCCTGCCACCAAACACTACACCTGATATGGACAGTGCTGAGTAATAGGGAGCTACATGGCCATCTGGATGACAGAGGCGGCTTGCCCCTGAACTCTGCAATGTGGCACATCATTGAAACCCTCAAGTCAGTCCCAACGCCTTGGCTGCCCATGCTGTCACACATCATTCTTCCATCTATATGTCATGAGGCAGCAACTCTACAGGAAGTCCAGTGAATTAAGGAAAACAAACACCTCTTTAACCACTAGAACCTCAACTATGCTTCTCATAATCACCTAAAGTTGCACAAGCCCTTCTAGATCCACCCACTTGACCTTCAAAAATGTGAGTTTAACCTTGATGAAGCTTGTAAAAAATGGAGTTTACAAGAAGTCCCAAATAAGCATCCAATGCAGAAAGTCCTTGCTTTGATGTTCCATGATGCTCATGGGAAACTCTAAGCCATATCCATACAAACCCTGGGAAATGCAGATACTTGATGCACAAATGAAAAATAAAAAACTCTCTAGTGTGTGACTGTGGTCACTGATAACAACTCAATGCCCAATCCAAAAATGTGAAGGAAGTATCGCAGTGATAAGTTTTGCTGCTCCTGAAGCAATTGTCTGGCTCAGCTACCTTGTAGCTCTGTGTCTGCATCAGCCATATGAAAGAAAAAGATCACCTGAGAAGAGACACTTGGATTCCCTACCAGAAACAATCAAGACTGTTTTTTGCGACTGACTGGGAGATCCAAGAGTTAATTCACTGCATGTGCAAGGCTATTTGTGGTTGGCAGAATAACCAACTCTAAGCAAAAGAAACTGAGCTACCAACAAGCCAAGGCTTTGCTTTGATGTTCCATGATGCTCATGGGAAACTCTAAGCCATATCCATACAAACTCTGGGAAATGCAGATACTTGATACACAAATGAAAAATAAAAAAACTCTCTAATGTGTGACTGTGGTCACTGATAACAACTCAATGCCCAATCCAAAAATGTGAAGGAGGTATTGCAAAGGAGGTCCAAAGGAAGTCTCTTTGAGCCTGCTTACAAGCTCCCATTCCAGGTATGGTTCCTAGCAGGGAGATACTCCCTCTAGCTCTACCTCTGGTTGCTGGGCTTATATTCTCAAGGCCTGCCTGTTTTGGCTTCTCAGTAGCTCATCTTAAAGACATACTTCCCATTTCTTGACTTACTCTAATTCTCTAGTAACAGGGCAGAGTCTCTTGTTACAGCCTCCTTTGCTGCCCACTACAAAGAAGGAATGGGAGAGGAAACGGGACTTTAAGGGAGATGACACAGACTGGGAGATCCTACCCTAGCAGCAGGGATATGAGAGAGAGCAGGAAAAAGACAGATGAGCTCTGGCAATAGAAGAGAGCTGAGCAGAACAAGTTTGGACCTGATGTAGCGAGACTGAGTGATCCTGGAGAAGAGCCAGTGTTAGGGAAATTTAGTTAACCTGCAGCTAGCAGACCTGGAGAAAGGCCAGGAGTAGTGCAAGTCCAGCAGAAAGATTGCAAGTAGGCCTAAAGAAAGATCAGAACTGGGAGACCCCAAGCGAAGACTGAGTGGGCCTAGGAAAGGCCAGGATCCAGGGTGCCCAACAATGGACAATTGTGCAGTGGGGTTGCTGGGTTGCTAACACAAGAGGTTTTTTTTATTGGCAATCTACACACATTTTACTGACAACCAAACTATTTTACTGACACAAGTTTTTTCTAATATAGATGTTATGTAATGCCAGGACCTGTCCTGCTGGCAGGCTGCTATAGGATCAACTGGGTTCAAATTTAGAGATTTAACATCAAACATAGAGAAAAAGTTTCACTGTTACTGCCCTGTACTGCAGTATAGTATGATCTGGCTCCGCAGCGTCTGTATAGTTCACGTGCTTCAGTGGGGCTTTTTGGCACTTTTATGTAATAGTTAATTCAATCAGCTATTCGACAAAAGCACCAAAACAAAAAGCCCCCTTGAAGCTTACAGTCTATACAGACATTGGGCAAGGTGGTCAAACTAATGCTATGCCCCTTCTGGCATGTGCTGCACTCACTGCAGGGGGCACACCTAGCTGAAAGTAAAGTGCTGGGCAGGAAGCGGTTCACATCTTGGCTGAGGTTACACAGTTTGCCATTTATGGTAAAAGCTCTGTTATCTGGCATCCTCTGGGAATGGGGGACGCTGGATAACAAAATATTATGGTTAATTGAGTGGCTCGAATAGGCATCCTTGCCTCTTGAGGCTGCTGCTTCTTCCATTGCATCTGGGGCATTACCGCCCCTCCCACAGCACTGCCGCCCCTCCCACGGGCACTGCAGGCTCCGCTGGACAGGGAGACAGGCACCACACAGCCTGCTACACCCTGGGCTGTGGGGGCTCAGCAGCACAGGTTGCTTTGCCCCAGGCTGTCGGAGTTCAGAGAAACCAGAAGTGCCGTGGTGGGCACTTCCGGTTTCACTTTACGTTACAAACCGGAATACCAATTAATAGAGCATGCTGGCTTGTAAGGTTCTGGTTAATGGAGCTTTTACTGTATTTTGTAGTTTAGCTCCACTCTGGAAACTTGTCGGTGGTCAGATGTAGCCTCATGGTAAGGAATATAGAGAAGAGTGTTGGAGTGATGATGCAGCCTTGCTTAACTCCTGCCTTAACCTCAAAGGGATCTGTAATAAGTGCATTATTGAGAACCACTCATACCATTATGAAGTAGGCAAAAATGGTGATGAATTTTGATGGGCATCTGTATTTCAAAAGGATCCTTCACAGAAATTCTTGGTTGACTGAATTGAAGCCTTTTGTGAGGTCAAAGAAGGCCATGTACAGAGGTTTTGTTGTTCCCAGCATTTTTCCTGCAGCTGGCAAGAAGTGAAGGTTATGTTAGTTGTGATTATTGATGCACTAAACCCACAGTGAGATTCCACCAGGAGCTTGTCAGCAAATGAAAGGAGATGGTTCAGGAGAGTTCATGCAATGGTTTTTCCTGTATTGGATGGAAAGGCAAATCTTCCGTAATTTCCACAGTTGAACTTGTCTCCTTTCTTAAAGATTCTCATGATCATGGTGTTCCTGAGGTTACCTGGGATTTCTTCATCATTCCAGATTCTTAAGATGAAGGTGTGGAGCTATGATATGAGCTCCTCTCCCTCCTGCTTGAAGATTTCAGTGGGGAATCCATCATCTCTGGGTGTTCTGTCATTTTCATTGTCTTGATGGCTTTCCTCACCTCATCAACTGTTGGAGAGATTCCAAGATCACCTGACAGGATGTTGTGGGATGGAATTGAGCACACTCTTGTCAACAGCAAAGTCTTGATTGGGAAGGTCTTCAGAATGCTCCATTCAGTGGTCATTGATGGCTCTTCTTTACTTGATAAGGTCTCCTCCATCCTTAGATCTCAAGGGGGTTGGTCCCTAAATGCTCAAACCATGGATAGCTTTGATGATGCTGAAGAAACCACATATATGGACATCAGTGAGGTGTTGGATCTCTTTCGCCCTGTCTTTCTACCATCTATTCTTCAGTTTGGAGTGGAAGCTAGAGAGGAACCAGGGAAAAGTTACCTTGGCTGGATTGAGAGCAGGGTGTCTGAGCTCACCAGGAACCCACCGGGACTGATTTGGGGATGTGGAGGTGGAGCCTATTTCTCACCAGGACTGAATACAGAAATGGGAGGTGGCAGGGAAAAGCAAAAGCCAATAACAGTGGCCAGATGTAAGACAAAAGAGCTGTATTCTATGGTTTTGGCCCTCTAAAGGCATTCCAGGGGAGTTATAGTTTCAGAGGAATCATAATCAGATGATTTCAGACTATAGATGGGTCTTCTGGGAGAAGGAGAAAGGTTTTGGAACAGACTGGTAGGAAACATTCTTGAACGTCTTTCCATATACATACAGAAAGGAAACCTTGTGAATGAGCTTTTGTGACCAAAAGCTAGGAAAGGAGCTTTAGAATGGGCCAAAGGACAGACATAGGACATGGTTCAGGGTAAAGTAGTGAATGGATGCTGTTTAGTTAAGTACCTTGCAATGGAGCTTTCAGAACAGGGAAGCTTCAAATGATCAAATATCCCTACAGGGTGACTCCTGAATGGGAAGAACGTTCAGCCGTGTGTGGGGTGCTGAATGTGAACAGTGAAGAGGCCAACCTTTGATTTTGATTTTCTCTGTCCCAAAAAGGACAACCAAGCCACACAGTACTATTTAGAATACCTAGATATCAAAGAAAGTGAAAACTGACACACATTCAGTAGATGAACTAAGCTAAAAAACACTCAGTTGTTTTCTGGGGAGATGTGTGTACTTTATATTGCTCTACCAATATACTTTAGTTCTGATCTCAGGACACCCCTGCTACTAGTTTCCTGAGCAAACACTACAAAATTGCTAAGTCAAATGAACTAAAGGGAAGTAGCACTAAGCTATCAAATTTATTCTCACAGTTGAGTACAGAGAGATCAAATTTCAAGGTGGAACATACACCAATGCAAAAAGTACCAAGTCTCTGGAATACTAGAAATTGCAATATATGACTGGAACTCGCAGGTAGTATATGTCTATGAGCTATCACATGAATAACGTTAAACAATAGATCCTTGGCCACAGAGCATAACTTCAGAATCCAAGCTGGAATTTTCTACAACACCAGCATAGACTTATTGATGAGTCTCAATGCAGATGGTGTTTCAAGTTACTGACTATCCTTCAGTTCTGGGTAAGAGCCTGCACGAAAAGGAATTAACCCGTATGTTTATTAATAGTATACTAGAACTCTCTAGCTAGGGAATTTGTAGAAAGAGATTTTAATGAAGATAGATGGACAAGGATATCTGTTTGAATCATTCAATTATTGGATTAATAAGAGGATCTCCCCTTCATTTGTTCCAGGCCACAATTTTGGGATTTACACTTGGGTATGAGCATATGGAGATGTGTACCTGCCCAACCAGAACGTAGACTACTGAACATACTCAGTAGACCTGTGAACGCTTTCATGTTCACACTGAACTTGGAATAGGTTTGCAAAATGTGCTTTAGTATTGCAAACAGTGGCAGCTACGTGGCTGGAAAACTGCCATTTGGTCATCCTAATACTAATATGTTAAGGAGTAGATGGTCTACGAACATTTAAAAGTGTTTGAACTAAGTAACATAGTTGGGAGATAAAGCTAGATGTGGATTATGTAAAAAGCTTAACTTCCCCATTAGACAGTGGAGCTGGAGAAAATGTGAGGATACAATACTCTCCACTGACTGTATTTTTTTATACAAAGAAGAAATGTTATTGCTAACATTGAAACAATGTCGTTAATTATTTTCTTAAATCAGTGCATGCTTTAGATTTTTAGGGCAATTAACTAAGTGTGAAATATGAAATATTATTATTTATCTGAAAAGTAGATGTAGTTTGGGTCAAAAAATCAGATTTTTTCTCCTAAACCACCCAACTAGTAGGATAGGTACTTGGGAAAAAAAAGGGGAGTGATCTCTTATAATGATTGTCATCACATGACAATTCCACTGTACTGGAGTAATGAAACTGTCATACAATAGGGAGAGATCTGCAACCATAGCAACTATACCAGTGGTCTCCAACCTTTCTACAGTGAAGATCACTTTTTGGTACCCCAGGATCTACTGCCCCTCACCTGCCCCACACTGCCCTACCCCACCCCTGCCCTGCTCCACCCTGCCCCTCATCTCTGCTATGCCCCGCCCCCCACCTCCCAGACAAGCTGCCCAGGCTCTGACTCCACTCACCCAGCCCAGCCCGGGTGGCAGAGGGCATGGCTCAGCCCAGCCACATGTGTCCTGCTGCTCCCAATTGTGGAGCCTCTGACACACTGAGATCAACTGTCAGAGGCTCCATGATCAACCAGTCAGTCGAGATCAACTGGTCGGTGACCACTGAGCTAGACCATCTGTAGTCTGTAGACCTTGCTGTCAAAATATGAATGACCATCATTTTCATTGAATTTATGGCTAATGTTTAACTCATTTTTGCTCAAATTTAACCATATAAGTTCTCTTTCAGGCACCACCATTTTCACAGTTTATTAATAAATATTAAAGATCTTTAAGCTTTTGCTGACAAAGAAAGAAGGCAGATGCCATTGTCATTCTTGCCCTTAAGTAGAGTTTAGATTAGAGGTGTAACCAGCAAGTTTTTTGCTGTGGACAAACTCTGTCTGAGGGTAGGGTTCAGGAGGAATGCCAAATGCCAGAGAGCTGGAGGGAAGGGAGAAGGGGAAGATCAGTCTTATCTGCCCTGGGCACCATGTTTTGGCATGGTTGCTTGCGCTTGGTAGCAGCAGCAGCAACAGCGCACAGCACCTGCACTTGCTAGGGAGCCACCATTTTCATGACCCCTTTAAGTTGGCACCCAAACTGATGCTCCACTTGCTGGCCCCTATTCATGCTACTAGGGTAGATGCCATAGTGATAGGGACTATAAAAGCATACATAAGCATGCATGTGATATTTAAGTATGAACTGCAAATCTATTTAAATATTCATCTATTAACTGTTCTTTTTCATAATTTTAAATTTCATTTCTCTGTTTCTGCTCATACTAGCAAAGATATATTAAAATATTTTTATTTTCAATTAGAAAGATACAAGCAGCATGTATAATGAATAGCAGACAGAGTAGTAATATTTTGTTAGATGAATCACTTAATCACAGGCACTCTGCTATTACTGTTATTAATAGCATAAATTTATAACGATATTATATATTACATATTATTACACGCAATATAATATATTATATATTATATTATTAAATATATTATAGTTATATAGTATATATTAATTACATGTTTTAAGAATAATAATAAATACAGTTAAATTAAAACAGATCCAAATTTTAGCAGAGACAACTCAGTGCAGTAGCTAGACATGCATTTTTTAATGAGATGGTATATCTTTTAAAACAAAAATTTCTAAATCAAAAGTAACTTCATAGAGTACATGCTCAAAAGCATGGATACAGTTGTTTTGAGGAGGTCGAACTTATTTGCCATAGTTGGGGTTTAAAAATTCTAATATTCTTTCTAAAAGACTCCATTACAATACAGCCTCTCTATTCCCCACAAATTCTGGGGACAGAGGAACCTTAGGCATGCCTCTATTGAACCAGATAAACCAGTTAAATATCTAAGATTCAACGTGAAATCTTTAATTGCAAATAAATAGGATTTTTTAATCATTTGAACAAAACAGAGCAAGAGCAAGAACAGAAAATATGCACATTGCTACAATATCCCATACAGAATCCAGTTCTGTAAGGAAGGGGATTAACTTTAAAATTGTAGCTTACCCCTACTCCCCTTCCCTCTCTCACCCCCCTCTCCTCCCTATAGGATACAACTTCAAGGACAAAAAAGCAGAAAACCTAAGCAAATAATACTAAAAGTCCCATCTTCCATGAAATGTGCAACACACCTCATGATCTTCATTACTGGAAATAGACACTGCAGTATTAACTTTAGTTTGTTTCCATTTCCATTTCATCTAAAGAGAGGTTTAGTGGCATTTATATTCTGCAGATGTAGTATGCAATTTCTCAGGGATTAAACTAAATAACTTCTGTTCCTTTCTCTGCAGTAGTCTTTATAAGAGAAACAAAGTATTTTTGTCTTAATCGTTGGTCTTAGTTCTAAAAGTGGAAGCAAAAAAAAAAAAAAAGATTTATTTCTAAAGCTTTCCTAAGATCTTTATCTTCTCTCTCATGTCAGACAATATCATAATGATACTATTGCTAGTGGCTTCCTTCCCTTTCTTTGGACTCCTATGCCTCTTTCTCACAACTGTATGAACTATTTGATTTTATTTAAGATCAGGGACTTAAACCTCCATGACCCTGGGGAGTCCAGCCACTTCTAAATGGAGTCCCATTGACATGTGCATGGTGTATTTCATATAACTTGGTTTTAGAGTTTATTGTTATTGATCTAATGGTCAAATCCTAGATCTGCCTCTTGCAAAGTGGGGTACAGGAGCAGCTACTCCAACTCCACCTTCCCCTACTCTGCAACCCTTCCCCCAAAACCCACTGGAGTCTCTTTAAAGTTCCCAGAGCAGGTAAGCACCCATGCCATCCCTTTACGTCCCCTCCTCCTCCAGCTGCAGCTGCTATCCCCATTACTCTTGTCCACTCTAGCTGGGTTGCAAGGGAGCTGGGTTTATCTGGGGACAAGGGAAGGCAGCTGCCAATGTTACTGCAGTAGCCCAGCCCCTGTGCAGCCCATCTGGAGGAGAAAGGAGCAGCTCAGAAGATTCTGCTGTGTCCCAGGACAATGGGAAAAGCAACCCTGGAAGATGTTGGACAGAGAAAGGGGAGGGAAGGAGACATGCCTCTGAGCATGAAGGGCAAGGGCACTGAAGGGAATTGGTGAGGTTTTATTCACTAAGGCACCCTTGGGAGTTACAAGAAATAATGGCCACAAGCTAGCAGAGAGCAGATTTAGACTGGACATTAGGAAGAACTTCTTCACAGTTAGAGTGGCC
>JAGPOW010001338.1:60708658-60722177 GCA_030014935.1 Caiman crocodilus
GAGAGCAGATTTAGACTGGACATTAGGAAGAACTTCTTCACAGTTAGAGTGGCCAAGGTCTGGAACGGGCTCTCAAGGGAGGTGGTGCTCTCCCCTACCATGGGGGTCTTCAAGAAGAGGTTAGATAAGCATCTAGCTGGGGTCATCTGAACCCAGCACTCTTTCCTACCTATGCAGGGGGTCAGGCTCGATGATCTATTGAGGTCCCTTCTGACCCTAGCATCTATGAATCTATAATGTGTCCAGAATGGGCACATCTGTGTAAAAGTGTATGGTGTAGCCTGCTGGGCATGCTAAGTTTACAAGTGCATGCTTATGCCTCTATACTGCAAGAATAACAGATCTTACGCTGTGCATAAATGCCATTTATATAGCTAGAAAGCTGTGATTTAAGTGTACCAACATAAATAGAACTTTTTCCCTAACATTTGGAACTGAGAACCATATCAAAAGTTTTTTCCCACATCTCAAGCCATTTCTTTAACAGAGAAAGCAATGAGTACTGAAAATACTGACCTTGTTTTGTGCATACAAGTAGGCGAGTATTAGGACAAGAGTCCAAAAAGCACCATACACGCATTCACTTATCTTAAAAACATAGCTGATAGTTGAACATGTTGGTGAAGAAGTTAAGAGTTCAGTATTTACAGACAGATACATTTTCATAGTATTTGTATACTAACTTTAGCTTTTGTATTATTAACAGCAGGTATAAGTAAAAAGTGTCTTTAAAGGACAGTACAAGTTAATCCAGAGGTGAGCAATTATTTTGGGCAGAGGGCCACTTACTGAGTTTTGGCAAGCTATCAAAGGCCACATGATAGAGAGCCAGAGGCAGAAAAATATTACTTTTCTAAATTTTTAGGGGCCCCGCAGGCTGGATAGAATGGCCTGGCAGGCAGCATCTGGCCTCGGGCCACATTTTGCCCACCCCGAGTTAATCTCAGGCATCAGAAGTTACATGTACTGAGAGAAAACTGACCCAGGAAATTTATTCATATTTTTCATGAGCGAGTAGGAATACCCCCATTATTTTCTTTTGAGTTAAATGGCTTGTATTTTTCTTGCATTAGCATCCTCTGACACATGTTGAAAAAAATGGGTACTGCTTCCACATAGGGAACTCTCTGGTTTTATGTTTGAAGTGTGTTGATGGCTGCAAACTCTAGCACCATCAATTTTCTCCCCATCTCTAATGTCACTATAGAAAACCCACCACATATTGTATTTGTTCTTATGGCTATGTGTTTGGTGTTTAACAAAAGAGTACATATACAAATGAAAAAAGGAAGAAGAATGTCAATCAAAGTGTATTATAGGATGAGAGCCCTAAAAAATTATTGTTTCTTTTTTGCCCAGATATTCAGAATGTAAGATGTGACATATCTGTGACACAGGTAGTAATATTTTTGACTAGGAGATTTTGTTTCCAAATATGCTCATTGTGACTTGTTTCCTGTATTGAACAAATTATTTTTGTTGTATATTATTGAGGTCATGAGACTTGTTTAAGCAAGATCAAGAAGGCTTCAGCTTTTTGAAGCTAGAGGAATCACTCGTTATATATAGTATACTCTGTCTGCTCAGCTGAACTTGTTATCTCTCTCATGCATGACTCATGAGCATTTTCTACAACAACTCTACAAAGCTGTATGAAGATTGAGGATCTCTGCCTGAGATCTCTGGGCTTCTAGCAATTTGTAGCATAATATCTTTCTGTAGCTGTAACCTTTTTTCACTGTATTTCTGAGCCAGTTTTTACCAATTTTCTACTAATATGAAACACAAACAAATCCAGAAGAATCATTCAGTTGTTCTACTTAGCATAAGAGGATTTGTTCATTTTTTTTGGAAACAAAATGGATGCAACATTGCATAACGAAACAACAATATCTGGCTGTTATCTGCGTCCACTGCTCCATTTATTTAATTGCCTTCTCTGTCATTTAGCAGTACTGCACCACAAACTCATCATCAACAGGGTGCCTAAACACTGTTTCTGGTCCTGATGCCAATGGTTACATGGGTCTTTAGCAGCTTCTTGGCTTATGTCCATGAAACTAGAGTTAACTTTCAGTGCCTTTCCTCCTTTTCTCTTTGACTTACAGTTAATTGTACTTCTGATGTTACCTATCTTCTCAAGTCACTTGTGGGCATTGTCTCAGTTCTTTCAAGTGTAGCAGGGCACTGGGATGTACCTGTTCCTCTAAGGGAGCAAGCAGCCTGAGTGGTTGCTTGTAGGTGGCAAAGGAGGCTAATGAGGCTAGGGACAGAAGTTACACATAAACCGATTTAAGTGACCAGGAACTGTTTTAAACCTGTAACAGAACAGAAGTTCAGTGCACATAAATCAGTTTCAAAATGGCTGAAACTGTTTTAAGATAAACCTAGTTGAATGTCCCAGACCTGAGAAACTCACCTGGCCAGGAGAAAGCTCAGACTAGAGCTATATGAGTATAAAGCTAGAATGGGTTAGGCAGCCACAATAGCAGAGCTTCTGAAGGGACTTGGATTTTATCTAAACAACTCTGAAGGCTTAGGAACAGAGGCAAGTCACCTGGGCAGAGAAAAACTAGGTTTTATAGGCAAGTTACCTTTGTTTTATGTTAAATCCAGAGAGGTTTGAGATGTCTGCCACTGGGTTGAGATGTTTCTATTTTTATTTAAGTGGCATCTACAGTTTAGCTTTGAGCCCTGATGTTTCAGGTTCAAAGCCTTTTTAGAGAATTGGTAACCCAGGAGCCCATTGACTGTGAACAGAGCCCAGTAAGGGATCCAGGTGCTTAGGGAAAGGCTGAGACCCAGTTAGGGGGTCAACATGTCCAGAGAAGGGCTGAGCTGGGCCAGAGGGTCTACAAACCCAGAGGGAGCCTCTGGGACCCTAATCTCAGGTGGATTAGAGGGTCCCTTAGCCCAGAGAAGGGCCAAGAGCTGGAGGGGGCCCAGGAGCCCAAAGAGGGGCTGTGTGCAGGACAAAGAGTTCAAGAGCCCAGAAAAGGGTGTATGTGTAGGACCAAGGGTTTGAGAGCCCAAAAAAGGTGCTGTATGTGGGACCAGAGGTCCAAGAGTTCAGAAAGAGACTGTGTAAGGGAGGGGGTCCAAAGACCCAAGGGGGCCTGACTGTTTAAATAGACAACATCAATGAGAAGGAACACTTGTGAGACTTAGGGCATGGTGTAGGAGAGGAGTGGAGCCATGTGGCAGTGCCCAAGACCTGTGGGCCCAGTGGATGGCTGTGACCAGCCACAGTCATAGTTCTGGTGGGGCCACCAGGGCCATACACTTCATGCAGGAGCTGACTCACATTTTGGCACTCCCAGGAGCCTGTGCCTGCTCTCCACCTTTACACCTATGGTGAAATGACAAGAGCGGAGGGAGCCTCAGGGCTTCAGTTCCCCACCCTGCACTCCTCCCTACTGGCAGCCCACAGAACCCTAGCCAGTGGTTGCCTCAGCCTCAGCCCCACCCTGCAGCCGACCATAAGGAGTGTGTGGCCACATCACTACCAGCCATTAGCAGCACCAGCTTCTCCCTAGTGGGAGGCCCTGGACAGGTGCCAGCCTGCAGCTCACCACAGGCCCCCAGCCCACCACAGGCCTCAGACACAGAGCAGAGCTGAACACCACCTGACATGGGGAGCCCCATACTGAGCCACCAACCTTCCTGGCCCTGAACCCATGGTGAATCCTGCACTGGGGGAGGGGTGGACTTTTCCAGACCCAGTCCCCATCCCTGGCTCCAAACCTAGTTCCTTCTCCTTTCCTGGCTTTCCCTCACTCCTCTGGTCCCAGGGTTTCCCCCACAGAATGCAGAGAGATGTAACACAGGTCAGACCTTTCATTGAGCAGCCTGTATCCCCACAGATAGGTGGGCATGGGCCTCTCATGTGACAAGAAAGGTGCTGATCCCAACAGCAGCCTCCTGCTTGGCATCTGGGAGCAGAAATGTGTAGTGCTGTGACAGATAGCCCCCCAGGTAGTGGCAGAGGTTTCAGGGAAGGCTGGGCTTGCCCCCTGCACTGTTGTAGCTGAGGCTCCTAATGCAGGTGCACAGGTGCGCTTGGGGCACCAGCAGAATCAACAATAGCAGATCGTAGTGGCCGAGACAGCCCTCTTTCTGCACAAACAAAGTGAGGTGTTTGTTTTTTTTTGAGAGCTAGATCCTGGGAGTCAAACCCTGATTAGTGGAGGAGTTTTTTTATTGAAAGGCCTAGCTGGAGAGAAAAGGGGTAGGCCCACAGTGGCCTAAGCCCCAACATAAAGAGGAATTTACAAGCCATCTGTGAGGCTTGGGCTGCAGTGTAGGGTAGGAACAGGGCCACAGATAGTGCCCCCTGGCATCGAGCATACAATGGGCAGCCTCCTGCTTAATTAATAACAATTAATTAATAACAAGGTGTGGCAGATACGAATGTGGGAAGTTGGCCCATAACAGGTGGATGAGGCCACCAGTAGATGGACTCCGAGGAGGCCCCCTTGTTACAATGAGTTTGGGAACACTGAGCAGAGATAATCCTGCCCTGGAGTGGAATAACTTTGAGCCACTAACTAGTGCTTAAAACTAGTTCCAAGTGCTAATGTGAAGACAATCCAGGTGTTAAGAACTCCAGGAGCTCCTCAAAATTACCATGTAAAAATTTCCAACATTATAGCAAAATATTGTTTAAAAGAAATTTAGAAGATCCTTATAAGTTTAAAAGCAAAAGAATTTCAGCCACATGCAGACAGATTTTGTGATCTGCTTCTATGGCATGCAACATCAAATTCACAGCTAGAAAGAGGATTATAAAGCACCTATAAGCCAATTTTGATTTGCTACACTGTCAATTATTCTAAGGACCTGGCTAGAGAAAAGGACGATTTTAGCTTAGATGTCTCTTTGTGCCTGTCTAAGCAAAAGCAGCCTCTCTCAGATGCCCTCTGATCTGTCTGTACCTGGTAGCTATGCAACTGTGCTGTGTTCTCAGAGGCATAGTAAGCTCGTTCAGCACTCAGGGAAGAGGTGGTGGCAGAGTGGGGATTATGCTTAACTCAAAAAGTTGAGGTGGGTAGGGATTAGATCTTATTTGCCAATGGTCTCCTCATTTAGATGGTAGCTGCCATTGTTTTGTAGCAGTGCAGGTTTGGGCTGCTGTTTCTGGGGGACAAGCAGTGACATGGGGTCCCTAGGAGCCATTCCTGGTAACCAGTTTGTTCCCCACTCCTTCATGGCAAAGATTCCTAGGGGGGTTTCATCCCACTACCCACCTCCGATACACAACTGAGCATGGGCCTGTCTCCTATGGCTGGACTGCATGTGCCATGGCAAAAACTGCTGGGGATAGGGATCTATATACTAGTGACCCCTCCAAGTTGGTGCCTGGGGCTGGTGCCCGTTGCCTCCTCTTACTTACACTACTGGGCATACTACAGGGTGCCCCACGATGGTGAGAAAATATCTTTAGAGGTTTGCTTTTGGAGATTGGCTTGTAGGTAAAGTACGTAAGCATTAGAACAATGGTCCAGGGCAATAGTGAAGATTATTTGGTTTCTAACATGAACAGTGTACCCAAACACAGATAAGGGACTCTGCAGTATCGATGCCAGGTCACAGTGCCCAACTGCAGAGCCCCTGGGATTTCCAGCTGTGGTGAACAGACCAAATTAGGAGACCCGGTAAATAACCAACTTAAGATGTGTGGATGTAGTGGGTTTGTGAAACAAAGGAATGTGTTGACCAGACAGAATATAGACAGTATGCTAACCACAGGGAAACCAGTCAATGATACCCAGGAATGAATAGTCATCAAAGGAGAGAAGGAATAGAAAAGGAGGCATTTCAGAGCAGCAAAGGGTCCCCAAAAGGCCACCATGGACAGAGGGAACACCACCAGTGCATCTCACCCACCCCACTCAGGAGGTGGAGGGGGTCAGCCTTGGCCCTTGACCTCTAGGCTACTGAAATCTGACATTCAAGTGAGAACCTCAGGGTGAAGTTCGTATACTGGCTAGATGCACGTTCCCTTTTTGACAGCTCTAGGACTGGTAGATATAGAATTGTTTGCAATATTTTTATCTGCTATCACTGTGTATTAATAAAATTTGCCTATTATCAAATGGAAATGTTGTGGGCAGTCTAAGGGTTTGGATCCACCCAAAATAATGTATCTGGGTCATAAATACAGTGCCAATACTCCACACTCCTGGCTCAAGCTGCACTTTTACTCCTGCACCAGTCCTTCCTCCCATCCCTCACCATATGCCAGATGCCTGCATCTTTAAATCCTCCATTTGTCTTAAGTAGTTCATAATTTCACTGATTGGATGCAGTCAGTGTCCAACAGTAACTTTTTGTCTAATTCAAAAGAGCAAAAGTGTATTCAGGTGCTGGACATTCAGAAAAGTTCTTGTGTAATGTGGTATTGTTGGTCTTAGGTTCTGTGGAATAATATTATTTAGGTCAGATTATATCCCTAAAGTCCCACTAGAGTAGTTGATCAGATAACAGTAAAGTAAAAAACAAGAATATCAATGTGTTTTCTGTGGCTAAAATGATTAAAAACAGAATTTCTACAGTGTTAATACAAAGAAGAAAATAAGCTAATTTATATACAGGCTGTCTTGGCAGCAGTAATTCTACCATAAAAGAAATCTATCAATCATCTTCCTAGGAACCTATAATTCATAAAATAATGTCACTGGAATCTGATTCTTTTTATTGATTTCAGTGTGATCAGAAACAAGTCCTTTTAGATTAAGTCTGCTGAAGTAACTCTTGAAAATGGCATCAAGGAATTCCAATTTAATGACAGTTCACTAATTAGTATGTCAAATTTGATCTTTTTGCAAGTAAAAAGAGTTTATTTTTTCCTAACTGTTAGCCCTGCAAATTCATCCAGGAGTCTAGAAATCAAACTGTGGTCTTCCTTATTTTTGCAACATGTCGTGAAGAGAGAGAGCCGGTGATGGCATAAATAGATCACCAGGAAGAACCAAGAGGGGAAAAGAGAGCCCCAGCTGAAAACTAAGAAAGAGGATTGGCATGCCAGAATGAGAGAAGAGCCAATTGGAAAGTCAGGGATGAAGAGGAGTCACGTGTCAGCTGGCTGGGAAAGATGGAGAACTACATTGAGCCAGAAGGTACCGACTAAAGAATCAGTGGTGGGAACACAATCCATTAGGCAACACGACTTTGGGGAACAGAGGATCAGCCGAGAAGAGGCAGCAGAGCCCTATAGTGTCAAGTAAAATTTTTCTTAAATACTTTATTTACAAGGTAGGCTGAAGCACCATTGTAAAGAAGAAACATAAATACAACAAGCCCAACACCATTTAGGATACTTAAAGGGGAAGTTACTGTGTTTTGTGAGGCTTATACTCTTGAAGAAAACAAAAAGGGAAATTAGGCTAGGCGAGTCCAAAAGACAGGATCTTATCTTTGTTTATACTACTTGAGTTTATTTTTTGTATGTTTAAAGATGGTAATGGACATGATACTTACCTCCACTGGACAAAGTGTTAATCAGTAGCTTGGGGAACAGGCCTCTGTCATTTCTTTCAGCCCAGGAGATAGTGATACTTAAGAAACAATGTAAGAAAATTAGATAGATACCTAATAAAAGAACCTTATCATAAAGAACACACTGTGAGTCTTCATTTTCCTTGTCAATCAGATCATTTTACGAGGAAGTTCAAATTGCCCAGTGGTGTTTAAATTGCACCCTCCTGGTAAAAGCCTTTAACAACAAGACATGGCAGATGAGATCTGGGGTCACTACTGAAAAGAAACAAGGAATAGTATAGTAATAATATGAGACCTAATCTAGGCGACTGTGATTTACAAATGACAAAAAACTAGACACAATCCACCACACAACATCTTCAGTTTATAAGTTCTGCAGGGTAACATCTACTTCCAGAATATTGTACTCAAAGTATGAGCAATCCAACCATTTTCAATTCCATCTCTGTGGCCACACTTCTTTTTGTAGCTATATTGACTTTGATTCAGCAGGAGGGAAAGGAAAAATGGCTTCTTTGTAACAAAGCAAAATGATATCACCATGAAATACATATAGGGCAAGTAGTTTATTTTCTACTTATAGGGACTTTTACCATCTTTAATTTTCCCTCAGCCTGAAGAAGGGCATGTGTGCCCAAAAGCTTGTAAAGAGGTTTTTTTTTTTGTGATTTCTTAGTTGGTCTAATAAAAGATATCATTTCTGAACCAAGAGTTCTAGAGTTTTTTGCATTTCTTTTAGTATGATACCACAGCTACCCAGGGTTAATTTAGAGCATGTTCCATCATTTTTCAAGTGTTTTTGTGCCATGAAATTATGTTCTGTAAAACATTTCCTGTATGATTAACACACATTAAGTGAAACTTCTGTATCTACCCTGTATGAGGAATTGTGAAACAGTCTCCATCATGTTTGCTGTTTTAGGGTGTTTTTCCATGTGTTGCATGAATTTTTCCTGATATGAAATGTGGGATGGCATAAAATAATGCTAGTTTGGGATGATCCGTAATAAATTCCCTGTAGGATTTTATTTAGCTGAGGCTCTGGATTGACATTCTTTGGGTTTCATATACCATTTTAAAAGGGTGACTGCCTTGGAGTTTAAGGAGTGGTATTGTGACTGCCTTTAAACAGAGTGTGCGTGACTGCATTTAAACATAGTATTTAAATTTTACTAGGATATGAAATTAAGACTCAGCAATCATGTCTTTCATATGCAAAGTTCTATAATGATAAAGTGATTATCACTGGCATTATTTGCATTTTTTTTGTGTTTGCACAGAAATTTATTATTAACATTTATTAGATAAGTTACTGAAAAACATTGAGAAGAAGAAGCAGGTAGTAATCTAATCTGCACCTGGAAACCAAATAATTACCTTTTGGTAATGCCAGAACTTAATTATAAATATAATTACAAAAAATTAAAGTCATATTATGCTGTTAACAAAATCATAGCAGCTTCAGTTTAGTCCCTGAAAGAGGAAAGGCATTGGCTTTAATGATCTTTCATTGAATATACAAGTCAACATGCAATGGGTAGATAACAAGCTCAGATTTTTGTGATCGTTAAATTGAAAATATCCAATTAATTCTAGCTTATACATTAAATCAAAGATTACATACTCAAACCCACTGGAAATGTAAAGTTAAAATGTGAAGCCTGGAGTTGATAGACTCTGAGAAATCTGTGGAGAGATTTCTGCCAACTGTCTGAGGTATAATTCAGTTACCTAGTAAGGAAAAAATGTTGATAAAACCTAAGTACCCTGTCACAGAGCACTGAGGTGCCCTGCTCCCAAAGAGGGGAAATTGCTAGGGAGGAAGCCCTAGCAGGGAATAAGGAACCCAGCTGTTGGTTGCCAGGGCAGCCAGAGGAGGTCAGCTGACCAGAAGGGGCAGGGCCTGGCTCCCTTATAAACCCTGGGGGCTAGGGCCAGAGGTAGTTCCCTGCTAGCAGCCAAGGAGAGAGGAGCAGCCTGACTGAAGGTGCAGCATCTGACATGGCTGAGGGATGGAGTATTCCCTGGTAGGCTGGATTGTTATTATGGCTGGGTGGCTTCTATTTTTTTTGTTATAACCAAGGGGTTTATGTCTGTGTTGCTGTTTGTGACTGGTGGTTTGGGTGAGGCTATTAGGGGTTGGAGGAAGCCTCCTAGGGGATCCACAGCAATGTGGGGACCCCAGTGCCAGTGAGGGTGCAGCATTCAGGGGCATTGACCCCATCCCAGAGGTGGGCAGCTGAGAAGCCCCAATGTGGATGTGGTGAGCCCTGGAGAGAGGGCAGCGTTACTGAGAAGGCCCCAAAGAGAGGGCAGCGTTACTGAGAAGCTGACGCCTTTTCTGGGGCCTCTTTGAGGAACCCTGAGAGGGGGCAACATTGTGGAGAAGGCCTAGAAAGGGGGCAGCATTGTGGAGATGGCCCAGAGAAGAGGGCACGTAGTGAGATAAAGCCGGGGAGAGCCCTAGCACCGGAGAGGGCACAAATCAAGAAAGGTAGGGCCCAGAGAGCACAAAGGACAGATTATAATATGGCTTGGACATATGGCTTACAGAGTTCTGGTTAACTATTATCATCATTACCAGGCTTTCCTATAGATGAATTGTTCATGCTGCACAATTGGCCACAGTAACATTATTCATTCTTCCTGATGGGATTTTTCACAAAATCAAGAGGTGCCTTCAGAATAGTCACCAACATTTTATAATACAAGTATTACATATACACCTTATGCATATCATGTTACACAACGTTTTTTGTACAAACAAAAAAGTTAAAATGAATATCAAAATGAATTTGTGGATATTAATCAAATGTTAATTTCAATGATTTTCCTCCTTATCAGAGGATTCATTTACTTGTAGTATTGAGCATATTATAGTAATGAGTAAATATAATTTTCAAGGACAAGATCATTCAAAATAATGTAATTACCTGGCTGCTTGATCTATTCTAATAGAGAGGTTGAATGTTTCTCATTATGAATTTACAGCAATATTACATCTTTTTTTATGAAAAAGTGGTGTGGTGTGGTTTAGGGTGGGTGAATGAGTGTATGTATGTAGGGTATGGCCACATATTATCATTTTTAGATGTCGCCTAGCTAGTCATTGTCTTCAGAGCAGAGTTAATATTTTACCCCAAAGGGGCAGCCTTCTCATGTTTACTACCTGTTTCTTGTCAGTTTAATTAAGACCAAAGGTGATGGATGGAAATAATTTTTCCTTCAGGAAGGAACATTGTGGGGGGCAGGGGGAATAAATTGAGTAAATCATAAGTGCATAAAAATTGCCATTTACTGAGTCAGACCATAGGTCCATCTTGTGCAGTCTCCTGTGTCACACAGTAGCAGAGAGTGGATGCTGAAAGGGAAAATGAAATTGGTATGACCTGGGATTTTTTTCCACTGTTCCCTCTCACTTGTAACCTCCAACATTTAAGATCTAGGAAGCTTTAATTCAGTTGCTGTGCCCCTAACTCCTGTGGTCAATAGCTATCAATGCCCCTTTCCTTCCACTAAGAATTTGTTTAGTCCCATTTTGAATCTGGCTAAACAGTCATCTTCCACAACATCTGATGGCAATGAATTCCACAATTTAATTGTACACTGGGTGTGACATGAAATTAATGCACCTAAATAAACCAGCACAGGTTATTTGCTGTTGCTGCCAGGTGCTGCATTTACACATGTACCTGGGACCATAGCTTGAGCATGTTCAGCCAGGTCAGAGCAGACCTGGATGGCAGGGCGTGCAGAAGCTCATCCTGTCAGTTTGGGGCTGCTCAGACCCAGCTCAATGTGCTATGGAGGGGCTGGCCAGGGTGCAAGGGTGCTTCAGTGCAGGGCTAGCCAGCAGGCAGCCTGTCACTGAAGCATCCTTATGCACCAGCCAGCCCCATCAGTGTCTACATATATGCTGCAGCACACTAAATAATGCTGCTGCAGGACAGTACTAAGATACAAGTACTATCCTATGGCAGTGTTAATTAGTTTACTGTGAGCTAATAGGGCCACATGTGTGACACCAAGACTTTACTGAAGAGCTAATTAGTCTGCTTCACAGTAAACCTCTTGTGTAGACACAGCTACTGTGTAAAAATAACTTCTTTTTGTTAGTTTTAAGTCCTGAGAATGCATAAGAATTTAATATTTTATGTGAGTGTTTTAAAGTAAAATAAAGATGCAAGTAAAGAATATCCTGGGGGATGGATTATGGGTGGGGAAAATGGAAAAAAAATAGCCAGGTATCCTAGGGTTTCACAAGTGTAGAGGATAACAGAATCTGACTGGGCTTGACTTGTCTTACACTATGCACCTGTTTCACAGACTGCCAGCGATTATGTGCAGAGAAATGTAGTGAGTCATGTTAGTTTGAAGTCAGGCAAAAGGCAGTGTAGATTTGCACCTTTTATAGACTAAATGTATAGTCTTACTTTTTGTAAGAAGGGGGCTTGCTTCAACAGATTCTGTGAAGGGCCTGCAGGAAACAGTTGCTAAATAAAAAGCCATGAATTTAAAGGGTAGGGATGGAGGGCAAGAAAAAGGAGGAAGCACTGCTGAGAGAGGCAAGGTGAGTAGGAAGGAAAAATACAAGGCAGTTAACCCATTGAGGGACATAGGATTTATAAAAGCTAATACAGGTATGTGCAAAGAAGCCTTTCTACTTCCCTTCCAGATATTTTCAAACTTCTGTGGGAGAAAACAAAGGGAATAGGAAGTTCTTTTCAAATACACTCAGAGCAGAGAAAAAAAAGTGCCACCATCAGGGCAGAAGCTTCTGCTTACCCTGGCTCCCCCTACTAGGAAACCGCAGAGGTTCTGAGTCAGGCTACAGCAATTAATTTCACATGGTCCAGTTCGGCTTCCTTTTGTGTGTATATAGTGAAACTGAATTGCCACCAGCATTTCATATAGTTTGAAACTACATTTTGACAGAAGATACTGGATCCAGAAGGGAAATATTAATATTGAATATTTTATTAGTTATAGCATTCTGTGTTGAAGTTGAACATAGAAGCCATGTGTAGATCAAAGCCTCACTGTGAATGATCCCATGCAAACACATAGTTTGTACAAATATAAACACAAATATATGCTCCTCAAAGAGCTTTTAACTTTTAATAGGCAAGTTAGCAAAGAGTAAGAAGAACATTATCCTATTTTCACAGATGCTGATCTGAAGCATAGATTGAATTTTCCACAGAGAATTGCAAAAAGTATTCAGACTTAGACAAGCTTTTGGGTATCAATACTATCTCAACTATGCACCTGGGCCAATAAAAGATATCACCCACAAAATTCTTTTCTTTTGGGTATTTCCTGACCCATCTCAGCTGCAGCATCACTTCTTCAGTGCTACAGAAGAGGAAGTCTGTAACTGAGAAGTTTACTAAGTCTAGGCTACTGCTTTAACTATTTTCCTTTCAACTGGTGTCACTAAGTCAGACTGGTCACATCTACATGTACCAATTTAAGGTGCTTTAGCCATTTTTAAGATGCATTAAGGGCACAGTTTTACATGTGTATGCCCTTAATGTACCTTAAAAATGACAATTTTAGGCTAATAGTGACTAAATTTGATACCTGCATAAAGTTATCTGATAGTTATAATGATGGTTAAGGTGCCTTCAGGGAGGTGTAGATTCCTTAAAGCACCTTAATGCTATATATGTCAACTGAGCAGGCCAAAACTGAGCTTCCTGCGCCGCTGCTGGGGGCCGCCAAGAATAAGAAGTGATGGGTGCTGTTCTCGAAGGCACAGGCAATGGAACTGAAGCAGTGGTTCCAGCAGCAGTGGCACCTGTAGGTGTGCCAACTAATGACTCAGTGTAGTGTCAGAGCAGACCAGTTAAAAAGGACCAAAGCACAGCTCTGTTAGGTACATTGTGAGTCCCAGGTGCAAGGATTTTCCTGTAAGGCAGGAAAAGTCCATGGTGCAAGATCAGAGCCTGCCAAAGGTTTGCAGCTGCACCAGTGAGTGCATGCTTGTGATTGGCTTAGACTAAATTATGCACATGTG
>JAGPOW010001338.1:60739440-60772323 GCA_030014935.1 Caiman crocodilus
TAACATGTTTAAGTTAAAGTTGTTTACTGAAATTCTGTCCCAACTACCCGCCCAATTTAAAGTTATTGACCAGGCCCAACGCATCCCCTGTAGCTTTTCACATTCTATGAAACTCCCCCCCCCCCCCCCCAGGGTGGGAAGGCTAGCCTTGGCCCAAGCTATCTACTCCAGCTGAGCAGGAAGGTGTGCTCTAGTACCCCCACCCCCAGCTTCTGCCTTGGGCCACTTCAGGCATGTGGTTGTATTTGCAGAATCAAAAATGAATGCCTGTTCACTTGCTTATTGGTACAATCTGCACAGCTTAGACTAACCTGAAAACACTGAATTGATTCTGCCTTTGGCTTTTTGACTGTCTGTACCCTATTCTCCTGTATGGAGAATGGAGGGGTGGATACTGACTGATTTGACCAGGTTTCAAGAACTTGAAGCAGAATAAAAATTACAGCCATGACCTAGGAGATGATCAGTAACTCAGTCATGATATAAATTGGGACTCTGGCTGAACAGGAAGGACTGAATTCTTTTTGCCAGAATTTCCTTCTGGAAAATTGGTGACCAAGCAGGTAAGCCCAGCAGAAATATGAAATGGATACTGTTTGCTCTGAAGGGCTTTTTGATTTAAATAAATAATGCTTTGCTATCAAAAAATTCTGGCTATTTACTAAACTCTGTTGTTGCCCTTTTAAGAACAGAACTACAGGTTCTGAACTGATAGGATCAAGTGTTTGTCTTTGAATGGCTTAAATGCAGGAAAAAACCCATGTGGAAGGTGTGGATCTTTGAAAAATAATGACTAGAGGTCTGAGACATAAGTGAAGTTCCCTTTGGGGCTCAGAGGTGCATCTGGTCAGAAGGACTGTGACATTTTGCTGACAGAGGTGGTATCTGTATCTTCTGGGAAATGAACATGGCAACCCTTCATTGCTCTAGGTGATGACTGCCCTGGCTCTGGTTTGAAGGATTTCTCTCTTTGGGATAGGCTGGACCTGACTTATTGGTCTGAAGCAGGAATTCATACAGGGTTGTTGCCTTACAGAGCTTGCCATAACCAGGATCCCAAACTTTTGGCAAGAGAGAATCTTAACCATTCCTCCCAGTGCCAAACACGTTCTCTGCCTCCTTCCCAGTTGGTCAGGCCAAGAACCACTTCAGTTATTCTTAAAAGGAAAGGCAGTGGACTAATCTTACTATCCACAGTATTTGTCCTTCATTGCCATTGAGCTGAGGAACAGAAGTTACACATAAACCAGTTTAAGTGTTCATAAACTGGTTTAAACCTGTCACAGAACATTTCAGTGCACATAAATTTGTTTCAAAATGGCCAAAACTGTTTAAGATGAACTTGGTTGAAAGTAGTATTGGACTTAACTGATTTGGGTCAAAATAGTTTATGGAACTTCTGTTTCAGTCCCCTTCCTGATTTTAAGTGAAATCAGAGTCCCCCAGCATGCTTTTCTTCTCTAGGTTGGGCTGTACTGTCTGCTCCAGAGACCAGGGCTGGCTCTGCCCCTCTGCTTCCTTGCTGAAGCAGGGACAGATGGAGGCATGGACAGATGCTGACCAGCATGGCCTGCTAAGCTGGCATGGCACAGGTTTATTCCTCCTTCCTCCCCTCTCCCCCCCAGGGGACTTCACCTGAGGTCTGCTTGGCTTACATGAAGCAGTCCTTGTTAGGATCCCCCATCAACTCCAGTGGCAGGGGTTGGGGCATGGTCAGACTCTGGCTAGCATGGTCTCACAATCCACCAGCCTTGCCCAGGGCTGGGGCTGTAGCAGTGGGGTTGAGCTGGGCCCGCCCACAGGTGCTGCTGAGGGTGGGTGGGGGCTGTCCTGGGCTAGGCTGTGGAGGCAGGACCCTTTCCAGCTGGCTGTGGCTCAGGCTGGGGCCTCAGAGCTGTGCACCCAGCATGAATGCTGCATGTCCCTGGAGGCTGGGGGAGCACAGCAACCACCCACAGGTGGTGGTGGTGATGGCAGCAGTGGAGGTGTGCTGGAGGTGTGTGGGGAGCTCCCGCAGGTGGCGGTGTCAGTGGCAGGGGTAGTGGCAAGCACTGATCAGTGGCTGATGACCACCTGCAGACACCACTGACAGTGTCAGCAGTGGCCAGTGGTGATTGGGGACCACCTGCAGACACTGCTGGCAGTGTCGGCAGCGAGGGGAGGGGGTAAGTGATGACTGCCTGCAGGCACCACCAACAGCGTTGGTGGCTCTTTTTCCAGGGGGTGTACCAGCAAGCTCAGGGGGCACACACACACACATGCACCCCCCCATGCATCACCATTGGTGCCCAGATTGTTCTCAGCTCCTGCCTCATGGCTTCCAGCTCCTGGCTCCCCACACCCAGGCTGGGCTGGGCTTTCATGATGTTGCAGCCAGCTGAGAAGGACCTTGCCCCTGAAGCTTCACCCAGGCCAGCCCTCATAAGCAGCACCTACAGCCAGCCTCACTCAGCCCTGCACAAGGCAGGCAAACAGCAGGGCCAGCCTGGGCCAGGCCATGGGGTCAGGGCACTTCCCAGCTGGCTGCAGATGCATGACAGGCTGACCTAACCTTGGTGCAAGAAGCCAGGAGCAACCTAGGTGCACAGCTGCCATGGCCCCGGCTTGAGCTTCAGCTGGCTGGAAAGGGTCCTGCCCCTGTGCCCAGCCTGGGCTGGCCCCTCCACGCCTACCCTCAGGAGTGCCTGCAGGCTGGCCCAGCTCGGGTTCACAGACCTGGTGATGTGGGCAGATGATGAAGCCATGCTGGCTGGCTCTGGATACTCCCCCCCCCCCCCCACATTCACATCTCTTCTGTGGGTATTGAAGTCATTGATTCACGTGTCTGCAGATGTTGTCACTTCCCTGTGAAGAGAATAGGAGGGAGGGGTAGAATCTCCCTCACCTTCCTTCCAGGTTTGAGAAGACCTGTTGGGTCCTTACCTTCCTTCCAGGTTTGAGAATAAGATTCTACCCCTCCCTCCTATTCACTTGATTTCCATTTTCGCTAATGCCTTTATGCACATCCTTATTTAAAGCGGGGAAGCATGCCCATTTTTTGATTAATACAAGTGAAAGAAAGAATGTATTTTTAGTGCTTCTACTTTTCATAGACTTTAGTCTTGATTTTTCTATATTTTTGCTTAGGCTACTGGGTCAAGGTTGAAGCAGAGTCTATATTTCCACACACATAGTTCCATAAGAACTGGAGTACTGAACAATATGTAGCAATAAACCAATAACCAGAAAATCTAAGGTTCTGGGTCACAAAGTGTATGTGATAATGAATTTATTAAAGTAATCCTGGTTGTAAATGCAGAACCAAATCCTTTTCTCTCATACTTAGACAAAATTCCAATAGACTTCAATAGTTGTTTGAAGTCAGTTAAGATCAATGAATCCTTTTGGTTTGGATAAGATTTAGCCCACAAATGCAAATCTTTCTATTTGCATTTTTTTTTTTTATACAATTGTAACTGTTAGTAGTGCAGATATTTGAATTTGAAACATTAATGAGGTGATACACTTATTAGCTGAAAAAAATCTAAACGTGGATCTGTTAGTATTTTTAGTAAACCCAGGCATTCCTTATAAAAAGGTTTTGAAGAATCTAGGCTTGATTCTGCAAGTATTCATATAAGTAGACCATTTAAATAGTCCAGTTTGCAGGATTAAACAATAAATTCTTGTAATAACTTTTGCATCTGTGCTCATCACTGGCCATTGACAAGTCTAGCAGTAAGGGTTTGGGTCATGAGAAGTATGCATGATAGTGACTTTAAGATCATCTAAGAAAGCTAGGTTCAAGACCTTCCTCTGACACATCTGCTGTATGACCTTGACTAATTTACCTCTATATAGTTTGTGGTTTTTTGTACTATCTGCATAATGGAGATAATAGCATATCCCTACCTTCCATCAGTCTTATTATTTATTTATTTATTTTTTTATGAGTAGCAAGATTGGTATAGAAAATGATTTAATCATCCTTTTTTATTGATACAATCACCATATTGGGGAACTCTGTTCAGTCATAAATGGTTTATTAGAGATGGAAAATGATCTTTAGAATCATAAATTGAATCGGTTTACACCAGGAAACTAGCAGGTAATGAAGGATCATATTTCTCCAGTGATAAGCATTTAAAATATCAAGAGGAAGGAATGCTGTCATATGATGTTTTAACAATAGTTTAAAAATCAGAATTAATTGTGTTCTATTATAGGGTTTGGATTTCATTTCTGTGAACTATTCTTATGAACTATATTAAACCATTTATCATATTGCTTTGTTTTTACTTTGTACTCCAATGGATGTAAAGATTGTTTACAGAGCAGAACAATATTAGAATAAGAAACTGTGTTAGAAAACCAACTGGTTCTATCCTGATATTTATGTTCTCAATGGATAGACTCCCAGAAGCTTGTTGATATGTATCTCATAATGATTTGCAATTATTCTTTTATAGTGTATTTTAAAAAACTTATGTATAGATACATTGCAACACAGATTCCTCTGGTTTCTCGCCCTATTACCACTGTTCCTGTAAGTCAACATTTATTTAAACCTAGTAGGTTAGGAATATACAATCAATTATAGGTTTTGATTATCTGAATATCCATGAGTTTTCTAATTAATGGATTATTCTGGTTAATTTTAAAATGCCAGCTATGTGTTTCTGGCATTGCATCATTTTGAGTGTTTTTTATTATGTTAAAGTATCATTTTATCCTTTTATCTGAAGGGATGATGTACATCTAAAATCCTACAAACTAGGGATACTATGTTTCATTTCAGAGAGAATTTGAATGTGAACCAGGGCCATCCCATCCATGCCTTCAAAATTTGTGACTGCAGGGGGGCCCAAATGGCCAGCATCCTCCCCAGAAGGGAAGCAAAAGTTGCAGTTTTAAACTCCGTGCTCACTTTCGGTGCCAAGTTTTTAAAACTGCGGCTTTCATACTTGCTTCCCTGGCAGCTAGAAGCAGGACCCCTCCTCCACCAATGGGGCTGAGGGAGGGGAGGCAGGACTCTTCAGGCAAGATCCCCTCTGCACCTGCAGGGAAGGGTCTGAGCCAGGCTGGGAGAGCCCTACCTTACCTGTTCCCCACTGGCCCCAACCCAGCCTGGGCTGCTGCATCTGCAGGGATGGCCGGGCAGCAGCTTTCTGCACATGAGCATAATGGGGGTAAAGGGGAATGAGACTGAGCCATGGGGAGCTGCCAGGGTGGGGAGGCGGGAGGGAAGGAGAGGGCAGAGGGCTGTCTGTGGGGTGGGGTGTGTGTGTGTAATATTTTATTAGACCAACTAAATAGTAACATTTTTCTTAGCAAGTTTTGGGGCTTAAAAGCCCTTGGTCAGGCTGGGGAAGCATCTGCAGTTGGTGTCTGCTCTTCCTGGATGGAATGAATAGTAAAGAAGTCAGAGGCTGGCTGCAGCAAAGAAGGGCAGTCAGTGAAGATATAAATTGAGCAGCCAGTAGGTGAGAGGTGGGGGGAAGGGAGTTGAATGTAGCAGGAAAAAGTGGAGAGATATCTGGGGAGTCAGATGTCGTGCAGCTTATGATGTGTCATAAATCCGATGTCTATGTTTAGTCCAGCAATATATTTAGTAACTGTCTTTGAGAGTTGTGCTGAGTTGCTCTTTGGTATGTAGATTAGGTAAAATTCCTTCCCTGGAGGTGTCAGATGGCAGGCAGGGAGGTAAAAAAATCTTTCCTGTTGTTCTGAAATGAAATTTAAAATCCAAAATTTGGCTAAAATTTGGCATCTTCCATGTTTCAGGGATGTACTTGGTAGCCATGTTAGTCTGAGATGAGAAGAAATACAAAAATGTAGAACGCTTGGCTCTAATATGATACCTTTTATTAGACCAACTGGGAAATCACAAGAAAAAGTTCGACCAAGAGGGACAGCTTTCCATCTCCAGCTCCCTCTGTGCAAAAATGAAGTTTATTTCCTACCTATGGGAACTTTTTTACTATCTATACTTTTCTCAGAGCTGGATAAAGGGCCTTTGAGCCTGAAAACTTGCAGAAAAAGACAATTTTCTTGTGATTTCCCAGTTGGTCTAACAAAAGGTTTCATTTTGGAACCAAGAGTTCTAGATTTTTGTATTTCTTTTATGTTTAGTCCATGATTTTTTGTATCTAGGAGTTTGATGAAGTGAAGTTCATAGGCTTGTCTGTGAAGTGTTTTGTGAATTCCCTTTGAGGATTAATACTGAGAGATTGGAGAGAGAGTGGTTTTCTTGTAAGAAATGTGCCCCAACTGGTAATTGGGTATTCTTGTCTTTAATAGATTTCCAGAATGCATTAATTCTGATGAGCAGTTGTTTGGTCTCACCTATATATTTTCCATCAGGGCATTTGGTGCATTGGATGAGATGCATAATTTTGCTGGAAGTACAGGCACAAAATCCAGGAATTGTGATGACTCTGTTGCAAGATGCAGTAATTTGTAGGGGAAGTGGAGTTATATGGGCAGGTTTTGCGTTTCTTTTCATGGCATGGCCTGGATCCATTTGGTGTGTTTTTGGCTGTAGGAAGTTTCCTTCTGGTGATGAAGTTAGTGAGGTTCAGTGCTTGTTTGAAGGCTAGGATGGGTGGATCTGGGAAGATCTCTTTAAGAATTGGGTCTCCTTCTAGTATAGGTTGCACTTGTTTGAGGATTTTCCATACAGATCCAAGGGAGGGGTGATATGTCATAAACAGCGGTGTGCAATTCATGGACTGGGGGAGGAGGGTCTTCATGGCAGCAATTCTTGACATGGTATACAGGTGGTTCTTTCAAATGTGCATCTATCTCTCTGGATGTGTCCTTGTTGTGTAAAATCCTTCTTAAGATTTGTGAGGTAGCAATCCCAGGTATTCTCAGTGCAAATTCAGTGGGATCTGAGGGCTTGGCAGTGTATCACAGTTTTCTTGGTGTGCTTAGGGTGATTGCTGGTTCTGTATGTTGGTCTGCAGGTTTCATATATAACATGGTCTGTATTTTACCATTTTGGATGCTGATCATTGGTTCTAAAAAAGAGATGTGGCACTGGAGTACTCAAGAGATAGTTGGATGGAGGGGTGATGATTGCTGAATTTCAATGGAACTCTATCAGAGATTTCTGGTTTTCAGTCCAAATGATAAAGATGTCATCAATATAGCAAGGGTTTGATGGTGCAGTCCTTGAGAAATTCTTCCAGGTGGTTCATAAAAAGGTTGGCATAAGGTAGAGCCATTTTGGTGCCCATAGCTGTGCCCATGGTTTGGAGGAACTGCTGGTTATTAAAAGTGAAATTTGTTGTGTGTGAGTGTGAAGCATATAATTTCAGTAATATCTTTGGGTCTGTACTCAGAGTTGTCATCTTGCTCTTGTAGGTATGTAAGGAAGGCTTGGATGCCATCCTGGTGTGGGATGTTGGTATATAAGATGATAACATCCATGGTGGCTAGAAGGACGTTGCTGGGAAGGTGGTCTATGTTTTTTAAGTTACCATAGAAAGTCTGTAGTGTCTGGGACAAAACTCACTCTTTTGGTAACAAGTGGTTTAAGGATTTAGTCCATGAAACCCACTGACTCTCATTCACTGATTCTCTCACTCACTGACTCCTCAATTTTACATTTTCACTGACTGGTTTGCATGCAGACCAGCCTCTGGCTTCTTTACTATTCATTCCACCCAGAAAGAGCACATAGCAATTGCAGACGCTTCTTCATCCTGATCAAGAGATTTTAAACCTGAAAGCTTTCTGGAAAAATGTTTCCAACTATTTAGTTGATCTAATAAAAGACATCATCAGATTTACCCAAAGAACCTTGTCTGCTGTGTGTATGTGTACATTTGGCTGTAGCACGGGTTGGGAGCAGGAAGAAGTGGCGGGCATGTGTCCCCCTGCCTGATCGGGTCCACTTAGCCACCCCTGCAAGCACTAGGAGGGGAAGGGGCCCCTCCTTCACCCAAAGCCCAGCTCCCATGGGGGGAGGAGGCTTCCAATTTTCTGCTTGCCCAGGGCCCCAGTACACTTTAATTTGCCTCTGTACTCACCTGCTGATGCCTTCTTTGCATCAGGGGGCCCCAAACCTATGCCTTGTAGGGGGCACAAGAATTGTGGACCAGCCCTGTGCAGAACAGACAGATGTAATCTGTTCTTAATCTATTCTATACTCAGAAAGATACTTAATATTACCAAAAAAAAAAAACCCCAAACAAGTTTAGGGGTCATTGGATTTCTTAGGGTGATATATTTTATTGGAGCAACTGTGTAGTTGGGATAGAGTTAGACAAATTTTCAAATGCAAGATATTCTTCATCAGGTCTGATCAAAATGAGCCAGGAACAGATAGGGGTCACAAAAAACATTTGAGACATCAATGTGAGATTTATAGAAATATACCAGAAAAACTTTAGTTTTCTTCATTAATTGAGGTGAATTACTTTTCTGTGGACCAATTACATTTTTCCATCAGCCTTTTATATCTTTTAACATTTAAAAATGTGTTCATTGGTCAGCTGAAACTGAATACCTGCCAACACTTCATCAGAATAAATTGGGGTGAGATGAGGTCCCTGTTAACCTTCTGACTGACTTCCAAGTGGGAAGTGAAGGCATTACTAAAAGGAAGAATAAAATAGAAGCGAAAACAAGAAAGCAAGGAGAAGTGACCCACTTTTCCTCCTCTCTTGCTGCCATCTCTTACTTTTACCACCTAATCATCTCCATTGTAGTGGACATCAGATTTGTGGGTAAAGAGGACAGCAAATGGTATTTCAGAAGTAGCTGACCTATCACTTCCCCTCCACAGGAGTCAGAATCCTCTCTAAAAAGTGATTTAAGGAGGGACATTCTCATTAAAAAGCTAAGGAAATACAGACTAGGTGAAAACACTGTAAGGTGGATGCATAACTGGTTGGATCATCATTCCCAATTTGTAAACATCAATGGCTCAATATCTAACTGAGAGATCAGGTGGGGTCCCTACACATCTGCCCTGGGAAGCAGTGTAGAGGTGCAGCCAGGTGCCCAGGGAGAAACACAAGGGGCACCTTCCAGTCCATGATTGCAAACATAGATGCTAGTAGCAGCCACTTTTTTTGCCCTTCACCTCCTCCTTTTTCCCCACTCAACTCAGCACCTAGGATGGTTGCCTCCATCACTCACTGTATTGACACCACTGGCCCTGGGTCTGGTATTATTGAAGATGTTCATTAATGCTTAAGATGATGGGTTTGAGCACACACTTAGCAAATTTGCAGATGATACCAAGTTGGATGGAGTAGGACTAGGATCCAAAATTACCTGGATAGGCTGGAGAAGTATTTTGCCATTAGTCAGATAAAATTTGTCAAGGACAAGATATAACATTTGCGATGAAATAATTGCATGCACAAATACAGACAGGAGGATGATTCACTAGGCTGTCATACTACAAAGTGGTATTGAAAGGGACTTGGAAATGGCATTAGACCACAAGATGAATGAGCCGACAGAGTGCTCTTATTGCAAAAAAAAAAAAAAAAAAAGTCAACAGCCTACTAGTTTGTATTAACAGAAGTGTCTCGCAAATCAAGGGAAGTGATTCTTCTGCTCCATTTGGCACTCCTTTAGAGTATAGTACTTTAGGGCCCTATACTTCAACGAAGATGTGAACAGATAGCAACTAAACAGATTAGAAGCCTGGAAAGCATGATTTATGAGAAGCTAAAAGAACTAGGTTTAGTTTATTTAGTTTGGAGAAGAGAAGACTGAAGTGGGATTTGATAAAAGTTTTCAAATACCTGAAGGTCAATTGTAGAGTTGATTGAGACAGGCTTAGTTTGTGGCTGTAGAAAACAGGACTAGGAACAGTGGCCTCAAGCTGGAGGAAAGTGAATGTAGGCTGGAGATTAGAAGGAGTTATCTGACTACGAGAACAGTCAAGCATTGGAACAGGCTCTGCAGGGAAGTTGTAGAATCTCCATCCTTGGAAATTTTCAGGAGTAGGTTAAGCAGATACTTAGCTGGGGGGTAGTTTAGTTAAGGATGGCCCTGCCTTGAGCAGGGTGTTGCACTAGATGATCATATGAGGTCCTTTCCAGCCATATTCTGATTTTCTTATGTTCCCATATCATCATACTCCAGTATAGCAACATGTTCCTTCCTACTATGAATCTCAAACATTTTAGGAAGCTGAGTAAACTTTACTCAAATTAACAGACAGGGAAAAGAAAATACAGCATGGATTCTGCTAGTCCATATAAAGTTAGTTGCAGGGTTTGAAATAGAATCCAGGATTCTCAGTCACTGTAATTTTGTGTATGTTTATACCATATCCATGGTTATCTAGTGTTCTCAAGTAAGCCCTATCTACTTTCTTCTGTTACCACATGCCAAACCTGGAAATGTGGCAGTGAAGCCATTATAAGAGTGTACCCCATTGTTATTTTTAAGCAGACTGGAGAAAGAGGCCTTTTGAGCAACTGTGGTCATTGCCCCAGGAGTGGTATCACCACCACATTTTGGTATTTGGCACATATCAGAAGGAGTGGGTGGGTAGAACATGCATTCTCCCTCAGAGGTTCCTTGTTCTGGATATTACAGTGGAAAAAAAACCCCAGCGCTTTAAATTTGACATACCCCCATGCCCCAGAAGAGGTACCACATTAGTTTGACCCAGCTCTCCCAGTATTTGTATAGATTGTGTGCTTCACTGGGTTTTTTTGGCACTTTTTTATCTAACAGCTGATTGAATCAACTTTAGATAAAAGCCCCACTGAAGTGCCTGATCTATACAGACACCAGGGAGCTAATGTGCTTCCTCTTCCAATAAAGCATTTTTAATTTTTTTTTTTTTTTCAACTTTAGTTCTAATCATTACACATTCAGGCCTGCATATTCAGAAGTAATTACTGATTTGGGCGCTCTCACTTTTTTTTTAACTGTAACTTGAACGTACCAAATGTATCACTGTAAATTTGCCTGAGGTTGCGTACAAAGAATTGGACATGCCCAAAATCGGTAGTCTCTATTTGAAAACGTAAGCCACAATACCCTGGTTCTCTTTTCTCCTTTGTTTCTACATATACCTAATTTTTAATTCCCATAAGCTTTTCTGTTTCCTTACTCTAAGAAAAGTCTACTCAGAGTGGCAACCGCACTGCACACAGTGGCCACCCTGGCTGGACTGTACCACACCCAACACCTGCTCTGGGACACGCAGTGCACACAGTGTCCCCGTCAGCCATTCTAGGACCCTGCTGTATGTGGCACTCACACGTACTGCCTGTAGCACTAATTCTGGACTGATTGGTGCAGCTGCTGAGTGCAGTGCAGTCCTGGAGCTGTTAAGGTGGGCAACTAAGTGTAGTGCAATCTGGCCATGTTGGGTGTCTGGCTGTAGTTGAGAGAGCTGTTGGACAAGTTTCTAGTCAGTAAGCGCTTTTCCTCAAGTCTAAGAAAGGTATATGCAGGCTGGGCTAAATATAATTTATATTTATTATAAGATAGATAGAATATCTGTGCTGTGCCTGGCTCATTCTAATCAGATCTGATGACGGATGTCTTGCATTTGAAAGCTTGTCTAATGCTATCTCAGCTACATACTAGATTAATAAAAGATATCACCTTATGAAATCCTTTCTTCTTACATAATTTCTGGACCATCATAGCTACAACATCACTCTTCTGCTACCAATCTACATATATATTGAGTTTGAATTGATTATAGGAATAGCAAATCTTGCATGAGGGGTTTGGAATTAATGAACTTCCATCACTTTAATGTACAGACATAATGATTTGCCATATTGTAGCAATTTTAGTCCCAATTTTAAATGGTAGTTCACACAATCAGCCATGTATGCTGCTAATTTACTTGGAAAACTATCCCACAGAAAACACCAAATTATGCCAACTTCACTGTCAATGCTCTTAGAAGGAAAGTATGCAAGAAATTCCCTAAAGAACCAGAATAGGAGACAATCACAGAGCTGTTATGTGAGTTCAGTTACCACAGATCTAACCCCATGGAAATAAAATTGGTTGTATTTGACTACAGAGGCACTCACTGACTTTTTCAGTGTAGTGTGCACAAAGGATGAAGAGCAGTAGGAATTGTTTCCAGCCATATCCTTTTGCCATGGATTTTACATGTTAATGCACAATTCTTACAACCTAGGAGATTTTCATTTCCTGTTGAATGGATAGAAGTAGAACAGAGAACATAAAAGACCTTAATCAAACTATCTCCTTTAGAAACCCTAAGATCTCACATATATGTTTGTATTTTTCATTTAATAACAAAACCCTTTCAAATTGTTTGGGGTGGATGCACTAGCTCCTTTCAGGTATCCTGTATTGCCACCTGAAAATGTTCAAAATTATAAGTCGGGTCCCCAAAATTCAGAAGTTTGCCTTAAAAAACATGACATTTTCATAAAATAACCTGGGATTTCTTTTTCTTTCTTCTTTAGTTTCTGAGCACCCCTCCCCCCCTGCACATGTATAAATTTCCCTAAGTTATAAAAGAATCTGATTGCAGGTACCTATCTTGGGAAAAAAAGAACAGGGGTCATCCCTTTCTTTATAGGCACATCCAGATAAAGGTAAGAGCCTGAAGGTGTGAACACATATCCATGATGGAGAAGACCACAATGGAGAAGACCATCCCTCCTTGGCTTTATGGGATTCAATCCAGATTTCCAATTTTCTCCAAGTCCCATAGTTAGTCACATTTGCCAAGATCTCTCTTTTTTAGTGTCATGAATTTATCTCTCTATGCAGAAAGAGGTTGAAACTCAAGTGAAGTGTACTCTCCTCCAGCTCCAGAACAGTCTACAGACTTGGCATAGGGCACTCTCAAAGGAATTGGAATATGTGCAGTTGAATTCCTTCAGTCAGATAAGAGTCTAGAAGCCAGGTCTCACACTTCCTGAGTGAATGTTGTTCTGGCTGTGTCATCAGCTTTTTGAAAGAACTAGTCTCATCCACAGTGCTTCATGCAGAGCCTAATTCTATAAGTGTATGCTGATAACACTGACCAGAATGAACCCATCAGGGGTGGTACAAGTGTTCCTCTATCTAGTTTCTGAATTCTGATCATGTTTAGGCATGAGACAGATATGGAGATATTCAGCACTGTCAAGACTTCGGTACTTTATGAACATGCAGAGAAAGAGCCCTTTAGATCCCAAGGAAACATTAAGGTCAAAATCTGAGGCATCTCCAGCTGTGTTCAAGTATCTCCAGGATGAAATGGCAGCTAAGCAAGGGTTTTCAGGATTAATTTTGGATTTAGGCATCTCAATTCTTCCCATATCTCTCTTATGGTGTCTAGGGCCTTTCTGGATTTAACCCTAAACTATCTGCATAATCTGTAAATGTAATTTTAATAACATTATATAATTTAATGTACAGAATGTTTCAAATTACTGAGTGAAATAGGCATTTCAGAATGCAACCATATGCTAGCATCAGTATTTTTTCCCACTTTGTGAAGAGCAAAACCCTTCAGGAATGTGTTTCCAGCAAGTGGGCCCTGATATACCTTTTGCAATTGAGGTCACATCTATCAATGAAGAGAACTGGAACATTTATATGTGCATTCACTAAATTGTGTTGTAAAATATTGAATAAATATTAGATTATAATATGGTGGAAGAGGAGGGAGAGAACTAATAATGGGTATTATATACAACATACAGTTTTTAAAAAAGAAGCCTCTATGTTCATTTTTGTTAACAGATCCAATTCTATCATAGTAACTGTTTGTCCTACTTCATATTTATTGCCATTCTAAATATTTTAGATTATTAAATTTGTGTTGTTCTCAGAGCATCACAGGTGGATGTGTTACAATTGAATGAAAATGAGTAAGTATATTGTTGGTTGAATAAATCATTACTATTATGTCCCTTTCAATTCTAAGAATAGCAGCTAATGTTTTATGTACACTCTTATTTAGATGTGTTTGTCTCATTGGCCCTGGTGAAATATATCTATTATTTAGCATGTTTTTGCAAAGCTGGAACTTAGCAGTTTCCAACCTTTGGGTCACAACCCCATTTGGGGTCATAATAATAATAAAAAAAAATGGGGTTGTGCACTCCTTGAAGGGAGGCATGGGGGGCACCCCTTCCCACCTGGCAGCAGCAGGGGGCACAACTCCACGCTACTGCTGCTGCCACCTGCTGCCAGGCAGGCAGGAGGTGCTTTCCCATGATAGCATGGCTGGTGTGGGGCTCCCAGCAGTAGCACCAAGCCTTGCTGCCCTCCCACTCTGGGTCCCAGCTCCTGGGCTATGGAAGCCTATGGGGAGAGGGCAGCAGGGGTGGGAGCCCTGATACTGCAGCAGGCAGCCCATATCCTCTCCTGACTCCCCCTCAGGCTCTGCTCCAGCTGTGCTGCCCATGGAAGAGGCCATAGGTGGAAGCCAGGCTTCGTGCTCTGCTCCAGCTACAGCAGCTTCCATCTCCCACAAGTTGCGGCCAGAGTTCACGTGCTGTAGTAGGGGGGGCAGTGGACTGTGGACCCTGGCCCTGCACCCACAGTCCTGGCAGCTAGGGGTCCCCACTGGCAGGGCTGGAGGGTCAGCGAACTGTGGGTCATGAGTGAGGGGCACCATCAGAGCTGGAGGGGTGGAGGGGCTATGGGTCATGAGTTAGGGACACTGGCAGGGCCATGGTGCTGTGGGTAGGGATTTAGGGGCACCTAGAGGGGGTGGGTGCCATGCTGAGGAAATGGGATCATGCTGAGAAAATGGGGTCCTGCTGAGGAAAAAGTTGGGAAGCACTGCTGTAGCTTGTGACATTTTCTATATCCAAGGAAAGAAAAGAAAGAACATGTTTTTGAAATGTAAGTGATGAATTGCTATCCAAACCTCTGGGTTCATATCTAAGTGTTATCAGCATACACTTACAGAAATGGGTTCTACATAAAGCACTATGGATGAAACTAAGTTAATTGGAAGCCACAGGCAGAAACCCAGGCCATGATACCACCAGTGTGGTAGCCAGATGCCAGCCCCTGCTCAATCTGGTTCCTCCCATGAGGTCTTCAGTGGGGACCAGATGACCTGGATTGACCAAATAGGAGTCACAAGCCCCTGACTGGACGGCTATAACACCCTTCCACATCCTGCAGAGCTGTGTCCCAGCAATAGCACAACAGGTTGTAGCTGCTTAGAATCATCCTGCTCTGACTCTGATCAAATCTTATTGGTGCCTTGGATTTCCTGGCCTAAATTTACTACCTGTTCTGACCATGACCCTATCCTGGCCCATGGCTTCATGTTCTAGAATTTGGACTGTTACCTGGATTTGACCTTGGCTTTCACTCTGATAGAGTTCCTGATTTAATATGAACCATTAAAAATGAAACCCTTCAGTTGTGATTAGTCTGTTTTAAAATAGAAAATATTATCAGAAATATCTAACAATTATATCAAAATATTTACTGCCTCAAACTCTCAACCAATGCTCATTAAATTGATACTTCTCATGGACAGCCAACATAATTTTGCTGTCCAGGGGAAAAGCAGCATTTTTACACATTCATTTTAGTTGGGTCATATTTAATTATGTCACATTACATGGTGCAGCTTAAAATGCATTATGACACATGTATCACAGTGCTTTACAACCTTAAAGGTCAACCTTTCTTCACATAAACTGATGGTGCTGAAGCTTAACAGCCAAACTGTCTAGAAACCAGTCAATGCCACTCCTGGCCAACTTTTGTTATGACATTAGTGCATTCTCTTTCTTTCCAATCTTTCTCTACTCCCATGAGAGAATTAAATGTAGCAAATCCATTTTCCCAAGTGGTTTTAATACATTACACCAGTGAGAGCTAACCTTTTTGGCAGAGATGTCACAAATTAGCCCCTCATCCTTCCCAAGTACCAAAACAATCTCCTTCCCCTGGTCAACCTGTTGCTCTGCTTTCTGCCCCCAGCCCTCTGCTCCCTACCTCATCTGCTGCTCTGCTTTTTAGTTCTTTCAGCTATTTGATTCCAGATTTGTTCCACTTGTGGTTTTTGTCCTCTTTTCTGTAGGCAGTCAAGCTTCACGATGTAAACCCAGAGAAAGGGTAAATACTCAAAGCTACAAGGTTCTACATGGTCTCTGACAGTTTGCTAACCTTGTTTTCTTGGTCCTGTCTTGAATTTTGCCCTAGTTCCTGATGCAAGTCTTGAAACCCAGTTCATGAATCCTGACTCCACTTTGTTTTCAGCACTTGCCTTGGAACCTGCCAGGGTCTTGACCCTCTTCTCCTGCCTTGGTTCATGTTTTTACTGGGCTACAATTCCTGACCTGGACTCTATCCACAACTGTATGTCCAGCCCTGGCTTCTTTGCCCTTGCCATTTCCTAGGACTCCTGGTTTTGTCTCTGAACACCATGTTCAAGTATGTGATCTGGAACTGGATTTTGTCTTGATTCCTGCTGTTGCCTCTTCAGGTTTGTGACCTGGCCATAACCACTGTGTGGGACCTCCCTCATCTCAGTTCTCAACATCTGAGTTGTTCAATGGATCCTTATTCTTAAGTCCTAGAGAAACGAAGAGCAATTGACCACTACTTCACTAGACCTATATGTGTGATATAACAAGTAGCATTTATCCTCCAAATAGGATCTGAAACTATGTGGTAGTGTCCAGTTTTTAGCCCATTTGACTTGTCCTTATGCTTGGATAATAGCTTACTGGTTCATTTTATCCCTTCTTTTCTTTCAGTACATTAATCTTCATGTTATTTCAACTCAACTTAAAAATTATGTTGAGAAGCTCCTTGACACTGAAGCTTCTGTTCATATGGGAAAACTATCATGACATAAGTATACATAGAGTTCCTAATATTAACAAGAATTCATGGGTGCATCTATACATGAATTTACTGCACAGTAAGTTTAAGCTGGCATTTATATGTGCAGTAATGCTGTGTTTGGACTGCCTTGGGAGTAAAGTTAGTTGCAAGTCAGTCCACACACACAATGTTAATTGGGCCGTAACATATCTACACGTGTTGGTGTAGTAGATGTGTGCACATGTAGACATGCACCCTACTATGCAGTAATTTTTAGTTACTGCCCAGTAATTTAAGTAGACATGCCTCATAAGCCTGTAATAGATGGGTGCCCAGATTATCACAATATACATTTACAAATTAGATATCATTAACTGAAAAGTCTATTAAGCAAAAATCACACAATTAATATATCATGAAAAATACTGGACTGTTTGAAAAGCCCAAGGGTGAAATTATTCGCCTGTTGCTGGCAATGGAAATGTTACCATTAACATCAACGTGATCAGAATTTTAGTGCTCAAATGGGCACTAATAATAGTGTATCAGAAAAAAAATATTTGTATTTTGTTCTAAAAGAAAATCTTTGTATTATACATTAATAAAATAAGAAAAAATGTTTTCCCTTGCAAATCCCTTCTATGTCTTGTGATATATCTTTTTTATTTAGTGAACAAATTCTTCTTGTCCCTTTAAAAGACTATAAAAATTAACTAACTGAATTAGAAGCCAGAGCTCCTTCAAGTTTGTGCCTTTCAACAGATTTCAGCAATTAACTATCATTCAAAAGATACCAAATACTATTAGGCAGTAATTAGCCTGTACTGGGTTCCCTCATAAATGGGTGTTGTTATCTCTGTGCAAAGTACTGCCCTACCTAAAAACAACATGGCTGTCTTGCTCAATGAGAGAATCTCTAGTTAAGACTCAAAGAATCTTCTACCTCTATTGGGTCTTCCATTAGATGTCTTAAAAAGAATCAAGCTATTTATAAAAGGCATTAAATACATCAGTGGCCATGTGTAGGGAGTGCTCAGTGGTGCATGTACACCCCCTGAGAGCACTGGTGCACCCCCTGACAGCCACATTCCTCCTCTGTGACAAGCAGAGGGGCAGGCGAGAGTGCTGGTGCCCCCCCGAAAGTGCCAGTCCGAGTGAGGGTGCCAGGAGAAATGATCCTTGTGGTCCCCCACAGCTGATCCCACTGACTGGGAGGGGGGCATTCCCCCACGGCCGAGTGCACTGACCCAGAAGTGTCAGCGCATCCCTGCCCCAGTCGGTGCGATTGGCCACGCCCCCCCGGTTGCTGATGGGTGCCCCCCCAATGCAGGAGGACCCAGTCACCCATGAAATACATTTTGAATATTATGATCACAAGTTATATCTGCTGGTTGCTGGCTGGCTATCTGCTGCTTTGAAAACTAAAAGAATAAAGGACAATGAAGTTTTACAACACGTTGCACTTTTCATCAGTCTATATGAATATTCTGAAGCAAAATAATGTCTTCAAAGAGTTGAGACAAACTGGTTAAATATGGAGGGAAACAATTGTAAATATCACTGAAAAATGAAATGTGTGTACATAATTAAAAAAACAAGGTCAAGGCAGCGGAGAAGACTGAGGTGAATGCTAGAAAAAAAAGTGTAAAATGCCCCTTTCTCCAGCATAACCATCCTACAATCCACTTGAACATCTGCCATAAGGCCATTACCATTTTATTCCAGTGTAACAATGATTTTATACACGTAACGAAGCTGCAGGCATTCCCACTAGGTAGTAGTGACAATGCAATGTACTTACCCTTCACCCTTTAAATCTTGTTGTATGAACTGCTCCACTCTACAACTAGAATAATGATTTAGTAACCAAGCAGAAGGACAGTTAGTGCACCTGGCTACTAGAAATGATCAAAAAGGGATTTTTTTTTTCTCTTAGGCTAGTTTCAATACATCACTGTTTGTTTCCAGCCCAACTTGTTGCAAAAAGGAAAATATTGAATTTTTTCAGTGAATGGAGACTTCTGAATAACTTTGGAAAATGAAAACACACTGATATTTCTGAATCAGAATGTTTAATTTGGGTATAGAAAACTGACAAGAAAGAAAACATTTTGAGTCAATTTAATATTAAGCTCTATTTTCCTACATACTTTGTAGTTTGCAAGCTCATTTTTTCCCTATGGACCAGATTCATCAGGTGGGATGTATTTACAATGAGGTTACATAACTTTTCTTTAGAGAACAGACTCCATTGCCCTTTGAGAGCTGTAATTTGGCCAGTGAGCTTCACCCATGAGAGGAAGAGGCTAAAAGGAAAATTTTTAGGGTGTGTAGTCACATGGCGCACCTAGTCTACATCTACATTACTTTAAGCTGCATAAACATGGACCAGGAGCAGCATGTGCAGCTGTTCACTGTTCCTGGGAGACACAAAGGGAGCCTGAAGCATGAAATTCAGGGTTGGAGGAGGGCATGTAGAATCAGGTGTGGGAGAATGGGTCCGTGAAGAGGTTGGTAGGCCCCGGTGGGAAAGGGTTGGCAGGATCATGAGGGGCTGGCAGGTACATGGGGGGGATTGGTGGCACCCAAGAACTTAAATTGTACCCACTGCACATCAGTATTGTCTATTAAAGTTAGACAAAACCTGGAAACAGTACCTGGGGTATCATGAACATTCAGAAATGATATAAGAAGAGAACAAAACAAAGTGAATCCCAAAGACATTTTTAAATAATCACTGCTTAATTTGTCCCTAATCTGAGACTGAAGTTGTCAAGAAATTAGTCTAACAAACATGTGTGGCTCTTCTAATTCACATTGATGATATAGTCTGCAAGACATCTTATTTGGTTCTAATGGTTTTATATAACTCATTTTGTAGATTAGTCCAGTTCAGCAAATGGCTGTGATACATTGTTTTTCAATAAATTACAATTTCAGATTACTTATAGGAATCACTGCAGGGGTTTTTTGCCTCCCAGAAAGTTTATTCTAAATTGTAAATTTCTCTAGAATTTATAATGTTTATGGCCTTATAATGTTCATTATTTTGATTTTATCATTTGCTTATCCTTTTGTGACTTTTAAATTTAAGTCATGCCTCATTTCATAGGGAAAAGAAAATGAAAAATATTTTTAGGGGCTTCTTAAAGATGCATAAAACTTCCTTTCTTTTTCAAATCCCTTACCACATCTAAACTATGAATAATTTCTTTGCTTTCTGCTGTGCCTTTCTGAGCAACAGATTTTCTTTACTATAGTAACTAACATTAGCTATTATTTGTCCACTTTAGCATGAGTGTCAAGTTTTGACTTAGATATAGGCTGATACTGAAACAAAACTCACATGAATAATCATTTAAAATATATATTATAACTGCTTTGTCTAGTTCTAGTACCAGATGTGGTCATGCTAGAGTGAGTTTGTAATCATGATGGCCCAGGAAATATTCAAGAGGCAAGGATTTTTGTGGATGATATGGTTTATTGACCCAATAGCATGACTGGGATAGATGTACACAAGCTTTTGATAGCAAGACTTTCTATAAGTCTGAGGAAAAAGCAGGCACAGATAGCGCTAAAAACAGTTTGCAGGACTGAAGATTTAAGAAAAGAGACATTGCCAGGAAACAAGAAAATTGCAGAAATTCAGATAGCTCTATCAGTAGAAGATTAGAAAGGGGAGACGGTTATTAACACCTGTGTAGTGAAGACAGATTAACAGGATGAGATAATTATAATGAGCCATATATGGACCTTCATACTTGCCAAACAGACTACATCCTACTGCTACATTCAATAGTTGTATGGATACTTAGGCATCCACACTGTTTAGGGAAGAGGATCACTAACTGTGTATAACTGATAAGTAGCACAGGTAACTACCATTTGGGCACATAAAGTATACTAGGGTTCAGTTCTATGAGTCCTAACAAAGGGAAGCTGTACTGTTATATCCACATCTAAAAATGAATTGAAGAAGTTCCAGAAGAAATAATCAATTCTCCTTGCCAATCAACTTTCCAAGAGCATGGAGCAGGCAAGGGAGATTAAATATAGCAGCATTTTCTTTACTGGCACTTGTTATTTGACTTCATCAGCATAGTGAAAAGTAGCTCAGGGAACTTACACTGCCACTATTGGCTGTAGCTGGGGAAAAGGAGCCTCCCTGCCAGGTGAACCCACCACCAGATTCCTAGCCTGAGCCTTGCTGGGGGCCAGCAAGTATACAAATCTATAGTAAACTTTTTTCCTATAGATATTTGAAATGAGCTTTTAATGTTCAAAATTTGATAGAAACAGTAACGATTCAAAGCAGTAAGAGGTTTCAGATAGTTAGAATACATTCTAAGGGCTCAAGTTTTTCCTTAGATACACCTGTGCAAAAATCCCCTGATTTCAATGCACTTTCAAAGTTTGTAAAAAACATCTATTAAAAATCCCTTTATCTAAATGATGTATCTTTATCTTCTAATTACAAAACATTATTTTGCAAATAGAACCTGTATGGTATACAGCTTTTCTATAAAGGTTAGCATAATATATTTTAAATGGATTTCATCATGAAGAACTTTTAGAAGAAAGTTACTTTTAGAACACTTTAAAGTATCTATCAAGATTTAAGTTAAAAAGATAAAGTGGTGGATTGCCCACTTGCTGTTTTTATGATCTTGAATTATCTATAAAGTGGTGGTTTATTTTTAAAACATTTTAACCAGGTATGACCACATCAGCTTTTACAGGAAATATCTCTTTGCATGTCTGGATCTGTAATGTATCTTTCTGGGGAGAAGAAGCAAAAATCAATATATTATGAAAAATATTAAGTATCATATTTACTCATTTCCAAGAAAAAGGAAATCCCCTCTACCCCCTACCATTCAACAGATGGGAAACAAAGCCTCATCTGAGAACTGAGTATCAAATAAAATGCAATACCTGCAGTCAGAAAAGGTGGCAGAAATCCACTTGGCAAGGCACAGGGCAGAAAAAGACCCAGTGTACAGGCATGGGACCAAGTGTAGAGGTGGCTTAATTTTTTTACACAAATATATACATATATTCCATACTAATAGGTATACATACCATAGTATTTATTTTATGTATATTTTGTTATTGGGCTTGCATAAATGTATTAGGCTTGTGTTGTGCCCATCTTCAAGAAGTGGATAAGAGAGGACCTAGGGAACTATAGGCCGATCAGCCTGACCTCAATCCCAGGAAAAATCCTCAAAAAATTTCTCAGGGAGTCCATACGTGATAAGCTAGTAGAAGGCAAAATTCTGAAAGACAGCCAGCACAGTTTTGTTGCGAATAGGTCATGTCTGGCTAACTTCATCTCTTTCTAGGACCAGGTTACTCTCTACCTGGATATGGAGATGAGGTCGACATCATTTACTTGGACATCAGGAAGGACTTTGACTTAGTATCCCATGAGACTCTCAAGGTAAAACTAGGAAACTATGAGCTCAATAATTCGACATTCAGATGGGTGGGAAACTGGCTGTGGGGTTGAAGTCAGAAAGTACTAATAGACAGATCTGTGTCAACCTGGTGGAAGGGTTTGGTACTTGAACCAGTACTTTTCAACATCTTCATAAATGATCTGGATGTGGGAGGTGAAAAGCACACTGGCAAGGTTTATTGATGTAGGGAAGTGTAGCCACACATCAGGGTAGGCTGACAATACACCAGAACTAGACAAATTAGTTAGATGGGCGAACCAGAACCAGATGCTTTTCAACACTGAGAAGTGTAAGTTGCTCCATCTGGGGAGGAAAAATCTGCAACAAACTTACAAGCTTGGTGGTACTATGCTAGCTAGCACCATGTCTGAAAGGGACCTGCAGGTCATAACTGACCATAAAATGAATATGAGCCACCAGTGTGATGCTACAGTTAGCAGAGCAAACAATACGCTGCATGGGTGACTTGCTTCCTAATACTGGGGGGACACCAGGAGCCAAACACCAAGTTGGGGGGGTCCCCCAGTGGCCAATCACCAACCAGGGAGGGAGAAAAAAAATTGAGGGGGAGGGGCTGAATATGCGCACCCCTCCACATGAAAGTCTGCAGGGGGAGGGACAGAGGGACAGGAAAGGGCCATGGGCGAGGAGGGAGTGAGGCTGGGGATGGCACCAGGCAGGGATCAGGCTTGGGGCCAGGGTCTGCTGCACCCATGCAGGCCGATCCCCGCCACCAGTGGAAGTGCAACCAGTACTTCTCTCACAGGGGGCACAGCCAATCTCAAGGAGTACATGTGCACCTCCTATGCATTGCCAATAATATACTGGCATATATCAACTGATGCAGCTCATGCAAAACTAAGGAAGTTGTTTTCTTGCTCTACTCAGCATTGGTGAGGCCACAGGAATACTACGTCCAGTTTTGGGTGCTGCACTTCAAGAAGGATGTGGAGAAGCTTTAGAGAGTCCAGAGAAGAGTCACTTGTATAATTAGAGGCCTGAAGAGCAAACCATATGAGGAAATGCTGACTGATATGGTACTGTTCAGCCTACAAAAGAGAAGACTTCATGGGGATCCGGTGTCAGCTTACATATATATCAGGGGAGAGCATCAGGGGTTAAGCAAACAACTATTCACCAGAGTTCCGTGGGAGAAAACCAGGAGCTATGGTCATAAACTCCTAGAAGAAGGTTTCAGACTGGATATAAGGAAAAACTCCTTCACAGTTTGTGTGGCCAGACTCTGGAATAGACTCTCAGTTGGGGTGGTGCAGGCACCTACCCTGGAGATCTTCAAAAGGAGACTAGACACACACCTTGCTGGGGTTATTTGACCCCAGCAGACTCCCCGTTGATCTCACAAGGTCCCTTCCAGACCTAAACTTCTCTGAATCCGTATTCATTTTTCCTGTTGCTTGCCCAAACCAACCTCCAGGTGAGTGATAAAACCTTTACACTGTAAAATAAATACTCTTGCCAGATAATGATTTTTTCCTAGGAAATACATAGATCAAGCTCACTCCAGGTTCACTTACATAAACATTACAAACTGGGGCCCTCCCTGCCCTGCTCCACAATGTTTAGGGACAAGGAAAACCAGTTCCTTTGAGCCATTCCAAGAGATTTTTAGCAACCTGGGATCTGGTCTTGGTCTCTATTTTCTCACACCCTGAAAGTATAGTTTCTGGAGATACTTTTGGGACCTAAATGCATCTGTTCTGGGTGCCTTTGCTGTGGTTAGATGGACAGCCCCACCTTATAGTAATGCACCAAAGTCTCCCTGGGAGGATGGGTTTAGAGGCATAAATAGGCTACCAGATACCCAGGGCAGTGGGATGCATGGGAGCAACTAGACCCGGGGCTGTCTTGTTTGGGCTTATGTTAGTGGGACTGTGTTGAGCATACAACTGCAGGCTGAGTTGTGGTCACCATGACTGAGTAGAAGTGGTCATTGATATTACCTAGTCTCTGTAGATACCACTTTTTACACAATTGATTGTGAAATCTTCTTGGTACTGTTCAGCTTCTCCCATTAAATCATGTATGTCTTCTGTTTGTAGTCTGCATCTTCTACACAAACTGTTTGCAGTTTCTCCTAAATGCAAGCCACTACACTAGCCAGCTTGTCTCAATCTGCATAAATTGCCTTCTATGTTTTATCATTCTGGTCCAAAATAGCTGAAAAAGCTCACAGAGGGCCTGTCTTCATTTAGTAAACTGCCACTCACAAGGATTGCCCTGAGAGCAGATGGTTCCCTTTTTCTGTGTAGTATCGTGGAACATACATGTGAATCATAAATCTGAACCACTTAGTTCTCTCCATTGACTATGGGTTGTTTAAGTTTACAACCCTTAACATTATTTTAGTGTAGTTTCCTTTCTTACTCATCTCATTTTTAAGTCAGGCAATTCTGATCTTCCTTTTCTCTTCAAATGAGGATCCCTAGGGCTCAAAGCTGGACCACTGACATCCACAGGCAGACGCCCAGGCCATCTTGCCATCAAACAAGTAGCCAGAAGTCAACCTCAACTCAACCTGGGTCCTCTCTTGAAGTCTCAAAAGGGAGACCAGGTGACCTGGGTGAAACAATACGAGCCATTAGCCCCTGATGTGAGGGCTATAAAATGCTTTCATTTCCTACAGGGCCTTGTTTTTTTAATAATAGCACTACTGGATGCCTCTGTCTTGAATTTTTGTGCTTGACTGCAGTTAAACTTGTTCCTGTCTGAGACCTCCAAGGAATGATTAGCTGCTTTGTTCTGACCACAAGCTTGTTTTGGCTTTCATTTTGACAACCTGGAACCTAGGATGATACATGACTCTGACCTTGGCTTTCTGAATTCTGGTAAATTCCTGAGTCTAATGCTAGTGTGAACTATGAGGCCTAACTGTCTATGCTTTGATCAAACTTTACAGAATGTTTTTTAAAAACTGCATAGCTGACTCTTTTTTTTACTCTTACTTGATCCCAGATTCCAGGTATTTTGGACATATATTCAAAAGTGTAATACTGTGCAAAAGCACTGAAGTAAACGATATGACCTATTTGATCAAGAATTCCATATCTTGCTAAGGTTGATTTCTAAATGACTTGTCATGAAATCTTCTATTCCAAATCTGTTTTTGAAACTAAATCTTTTGTTCCTCTCATGTTTATTCCTAAGTAATAATGAATGAAAATACGCTAAACATCAAAATTACTAGAAAAATTGGCTGTGCTGCAAAAAGGACAAAATATTTAGAGACTGAAAGCTATGAACTTGTAAACAATGATCAATGGATTACAACTACTGAATTACTTCTATTAATAAAAACAGAATATTTAAAATGGTCACATGAGGGAATTTTTTCATAGGATGTCAGTAGATAGTGGTGTGTTCACAGGACCAAAAAAACTGGCTTATAATACCAGCCATAAACTGTCATCTGTATTGAGCATGCTTCTTGGGAGTCTGGTAAAGCTGTATATTTTAAACTTCCATCTGTTTAGATTTTACTATGAAAGTAGACAAAGTCAAACGATAATTGCTTTTGTGACTTTTTCCTCTGTCAAACCACAGAAATATAAGTGTAAAGATCACTGTGGAGTGAATCACTACTTTTATGCTTTTTTTTATGTTTGAATAAATAGTTTGAAATTAAATCCAAGTCATTACAGCACAGATAAGAGTAGGCTGATTTCAAGATAGAAGTCCAGATTCACATTGGCTTTCCTAACAAGGGGGCACACCATAATACCTATTTACTGTATTTAACAAGAGGAGTTTTACATTGAGCTCTTTCATTGGTGGCAAATCCTGTTAGGTAAAACTTAGAAATCTAATGCCACTAGCAACATAGTATTGTGCCTTTTCCCAGTACTTTCTTATCTAATCTGATGCATGTTACTTAGTAGATCTTAGTGGTAAAGTGGTGGAGAAGAAGCTTCCCTAGAACATATCCTAGCCCTTCAGAGTTCCAGTTCCTTATATTTGAATCCTCTGTTTACCCCATGGTTTAACTACCACCTTGAGTCAGCAGTGTAATGTTAAATGGAAACTTCATTTGATTCTCCCTTAATTCTGAGCAGTTGATCAAATTATTTTTTCCAGCTCTCTTGTCCCTTGCCAACACTGGGGATCAGGATTTAAAGTCCTTTACATGACAGCTTTTTGCAGTGAGATGTAGTTAACAGTGTTTCTATGGAGTTAGGGTGGAAGGCAGGGTTGATTTGGTTTTGTGAGCTGAAGCTATTTTCTGACTATCCTTTTACAGCATCTGATAAAATCAGAGTATAAGGAGAGTGAAATTGGTATTCCAATTGGATGGACCCATGTGGAAGAGTCATTGTCCCCCTTCCCCATGCCCAATGAAGTAGTGGTAAGAATACTTGATGCCTATTTTCCTGTTTATTTCAGCTCTGAAAAACAAAGTTAATTGCTTTGCTTAATTGCTGGATCAACAGCTGCAAACAATGTACAAACAGCAAAAATAATTAAAGCTGCTTCAATGATCAATAAATGCTGAGCAGATGCCATGAAGGAAATCAGGTTCCCATTGAGGTGTGCTAATTACAGCATTCAAGAGCTTGCAATACACAGGGGAGCCTTGAGACCTAACCAAAGAAAGCTTCTTAGACATTCAGTTTGGGTCAGGTCATTACAACTTAATTTGGTTCACATTACCTAAGACAAATTAAGGTGGTATTTTTATTAAGGGAAGAGGAAAAAATACTTTCTTCAATACTTCAAAGAATGGAGGAAACAACGGCAGATTTGTAAAAAGTGAAATATTGCCACATTCAGCCATTCTGCAAATGCAGCCTTACTTGCTCGGGACAGCTGTTTGCTAGCAAAGATGTAAGATTTGTTGAAATATAACTATAAAGTTTGTTCAAAGCAAATAAAAGCAATTATGGTACAGATAAAACAGGCTGATTTCAGGGTAGAAAACCAAATGTGAATCTGCACTTCAAAACAGGAAACATCATAAACCTCTTCTTTGGCAAAAATATTTTTATTTTCTTGGAGAGCATTGTCTGAATAACTTTGTAGGATATTTGTCAAGCTAACCCTTCATAAATGATAGATGCATGGAAATATAATTACAGAATATCTTACAAGGCTAATAGAAGGAGGAGGAAAGACCAGAGGCAATTTTTAACAGATAATACAGATTTGTGCCGTTTCCCCAGTCTGAAGTTTTATATTGTTTAGCTTTCTCTACTATGGAAAGATTTTTTGTTTTCTTTTGTATAGGATGAAAAGAATGTGCAAAAGGAGTGAAGAACCTAATTGACAGGCGTTTCATTGGGACTTTACACAAAAAAGAAAAATAACTGAAACGAAGTGCAAGTGGGATGACCTTCAACAAAAAGGCTCAACCCCCTCTTCCCCCCTCCCAAAACATAGAATCCTAGAAACCCCAGCTCACATCTTTGGTGTGAAATATGTGATCTAGATGGTATAAGCATCTAAATGCCACATTTATCAAACACAGGAAAAGGCAGATCTTTAGAGGGAAACCAGAATCAAATAAAATAACCACCATCTTCCACTCCCCACCCCCCCGCCTGCCTCCCTGCCCTCCAAAACAGACCTAGACAGACAGACAAAGAGAGGAAAAGAACAGAGAGGCAAAAGTATGTGGTCATTGGTAAAATGGTCAGATTTACCATAAGAACAGAGATGTTGATGTGCTGAGGGACATGTAGAAAAGAGAGAGGTAGTCTTCTATGGTAGCTGAAGTCATCACGTACATGATGAAGGTCTTGCAATAGGAATGTCTATAAAGTTTTTTGATGCCTGATTCTGTCAATGTTAAGATGAATTTTTTGATTTGTTTTTGTGAGTGTTTTTTTGTTTCTCTGGTATTTGCCAATGCCATTCAATGTTACATGTGATCTCCAGATACATATGCATAATATGTACCAATAGGTGGCACTCAGGAAGATTCCTGCTGTTTATCTAGAACTGTTTTCTAACAAAACATTTAGCAAGAGGTGGGCTATTGTCTCCATCTTTCATTGTAGGTTATAAGAGTGCCTAAAATCATCACAACAAAATAAAATAAATCTTTTTGCATTACAGTACTTTTGAACCAATCAACCTGATTTCTTTTTATTTTATTTTTTTGGAAAAGATATTTCGAAAAACCCCACTTGTTCCTGGTGGAGCTCTTATCTGCATCATTTCTTTCCAGAAGAATCTCTTATTAAATGCCTAGTACAAATCTTTGTAAATATTTCATGAATAAGAAATACTCTGGCAAAATAGTTTGTGCTAATTAAAGCGGGGCCAAGAAGCATAATTCCTTGTTCATGATAAAAAAGATTGATTTTTTTCCCTGACTTTTAAACAGTTTCACAAAATATTTAATGTTTTATCAAAAGTAAAGATGTACAAACATTGAAGCAAAACCAGTACTGTTTCAAAATAGCTTAGCTGTAGGTGGTAGCAGTGGTTGTTATGAAATATGAAATAATAATGTTGACTAGATGTAGCCTTTTCACTCGAAAATAAACCAGAGGTAATTGGTAGAAAATACAAATATATTTATTGGTAGTAAATCAAATATGAATCCGAACTAACACCAGGAAACACTCATATAATGCAATTAATGGGAGATATTGTGTTCAGGTTGAGAGGAGAGCCCTTACATAAGTTACTGAGGAGACTGAAATGGAAATATAACAACTCAGCCAAAATATTAGAAAGAGGAACTTGCTGGCTGAAATGCTTAGACACAATTACTAGCATACCCTTCAAATTCATTCTTAAGAAATTTCTTCATATTAAATAAAATAAAAGATGGCAAAATAGCCTCATGCTCATTGACCAAGGAGCACATCTGTGGGGGGCCAGCAGGTGAGATCATGCTCAGGGGCAATCAGCATGGGTTCACCAAAGGCAGGTCCTGCCTGACCAACCTGATTGCCTTTTATGACCAAGTAACTGAATCCTCAGATAGTGGTCTTGCTGTGGAGATAGTCTTTCTAGACTTTAAGAAGGCCTTTGACACTGTCTCTCACCCCATCTTCATCAATAAATTAAGCTACTGTGGCGTTGATGCCTGCACAGTTGAATGGGTAAAAAATTGCCTGACAGGGCCTACCCAGAGAGTAGTGGTGGATGCATTCATGGATTCATAGATATTAGGGTTGGAAGGGAACTCAATAGATCATCAAGTCTGACCACCTGCATAGGCAGGAAAGAGTGCCGGGTTCAGATGACCCCAGCTATATGCTTATCTAACCTCTTCTTGAAGACCCCCAGGGTAGGGGAAAGCACCACCTCCCTTGAGAGCCCATTCCAGACTTTGGCCACTCTAACTGTGAAGAAGTTCTTTCTAATGTCTAGTCTAAATCTGCTCTCTGCTAGCTTGTGGCCATTATTTCTTGTAACCCCCGGAGGCGCCTTGGTGAATAAAACCTCACCAATTCCCTTCAGTGCCTCTGTGATGAACTTATAGTCAGCCACAAGATTGCCTCTCAACCTTACCTTGCGGAGGCTGAAGAGGTCCAGGTGCCCCAGTCTCTCCTCATAGGGCTTGGCCTGCAAGCACTTAACCATACGAGTGGCCCTTCTCTGGACCCTTTCCAGGTTATCCACATCCCTCTTGAAGTGTGGCGCCCAAATACTGCACACCGTATGACAACTGTGGTCTGACCAGTGCCTGATAGAGGGGAAGTATCACCTCCTTGGATCTGTTCATAATGCATCTGCTGATGCACGATAAAGTGCCATTAGCTTTTCTGATAGCTTCGTCACACTGCCGACTCATGTTCATCTTGGAGTCCACTAGGACTCCAAGATCCCTTTCCACTTCCGTGCCTCCAAGCAGGTAATTTCCTAGGCAGTAGGTATGCTGGACATTTTTCCTCCCCAGGTGCAGCACTTTGCGTTTCTCCTTGTTGAATTGCATTCTGTTGTTTTCCACCCATATGTCCAACCTGTCCAGGTCTGCTTGCAGCTGTTGCCTGCCCTCCGGCATGTCCACTTCTCCCCACAGCTTTGTGTCATCTGCAGACATGGACAAAGTACACTTCACGCCCGTGTCCCAATCGCTGATGAAGATATTGAAGAGTATTGGTCCAAGGACTGAGCCCTGCAGGACCACGCTGCCCATACCCTTCCAGGTCAATACTGACCCATCTACTATGATTCTCTGGGTGTGACCCTCTAGCCAATCTGCCACCACCGGACTATGTAGTCATCCAAATCACAGTCTCTTAACTTGTTCACCAGTATGGGGTGGGATACCGTATCGAAGGCCTTCGTGAAGTCTAAGTATACGACATCAACCCCTACTCCTGCATCCAGGCGTTTTGTAACCTGGTCATAAAAAAAGACTAGATTAGTCAGGCATGATCTACCTACTACGAACCCATGCTGGTTTCCCCTCACCACAATTTGTCCTGCCGGGCTCTCGCAAATGTGAGCCTTGATAATTTTTTCGAAGACTTTGTCTAGGGTGGAGGTGAGACTGACTGGCCAATAGTTGCCTGGGTCCTCCATCCTCCCCTTCTTCAAAATGGGGACCACACTGGCCCTTTTCCAGTCCTCCAGGACCTGGCTCATGCGCCACGAACGTTCAAATGTTCCCGCCAGTGGCTGTGCAATGACGTCGGACATTGCCTTCAGTACCCTCAGATGGAGCTCATCCGGGCCTGCTGACTTAAAGGCATCCCGTTCCTCCAAGTGACTCTGCGCCATCTCAGGGTCTACGCATGGCAGTCTGGTGCCTTGCTGCTGCCTCTCTACAATCCCAGTGAGAGCCTTGTCCTGCCCCTCACTTAGGAGTACTGAGGCAAAGAACTCATTGAGGAGTTCAGCTTTGTCCCCCCTGTCCATCACCAATTGCTTCTGCCCATTTAGTAGGGGTCCTATTCCACCCTGGGCCTTCCTTTTACTCTCTATATATCTAAAAAACAATGTTCTTGTTATCCTTTACTTGGGATGCCATCCTCAGCTCCATGGTAGCTTTGTCCTGTCTAACTGGCTCCTTACAAGTGTGAGCAGAGGAGGTATACTCCGCTTTGGTAATCTCTCCTCGTTTCCACTTTTTATATGCTCCCCTTTTAGTCCTCAGGCTGCCCTGGATTTCTCTGGTCAGCCAAGGAACCCTCCTGGCCCCTTTCCCTCTTTTTCCTCACATTGGGATTGTCTCCTTCTGTGCCAGAAGGATCATTTCCTTAAGGCACAGCCACCCTTCCTGGGCTCCCATCCCTTCAAAACTCCTACTCTGCAGTGCATCCTTGACTAAATCACCTGAGTTCATTGAAATCAGCTTTCCTAAAGTCTAGCACTTTCACCCTACTAGTTACCTTACCCACTTGATGTCTTATGATGAATTCTAGTATTTGGTGATCACTGTTCCCCAGGTGACTACCAGTCTGTAGATCCCCTACCATATCATCCCCTGTTGCCAATACCAGGTCTAATAAGGCATTCCCCCTAGTGGGACCATGTACCTCCTGCACCAGGTGGAGGTCTTGTACACAGGATAGGAAGGTACGTGAATGGTGGGACTTCACTGTCTGTGTCTCCCAGCAGATGTCTGGGTAGTTTAGGTCCCCCATGACTACCGCCTCCTTAGTTTTTATGGTCTCTAAGAGCTGCCTCAGGAGCCCTGAATCTAGTTCTTTCCCTTGGTGTGGGGGTCTGTAGCAGACCCCTACCACCAAATCCCTTTCTCCTTGCCTCCCTTGTAACTTAACCTACAATCCTTCTACTTTCTCCTCCTTCAATTCCGTCTTGATGAGGGTCAAAGTATATTGCTCATTGACATAAAGCGGAACCCCTCCCCCTTTCTTCCCCAACCTGTCCTTTCTGTATAGCCTATAACCCTAAATATGTACCACCCAGTCGTGGGAAGAATCCCACCAGGTTTCAGTTAGGCCTACTAAGTTGTAGGTGTTTTCTGCAAGCAGGAGTGCTAGTTCATCCTGTTTGCTCCCCATGCTCCTAGCATTAGTGTATAGGCACTTGAGCTCTGTGACTGGTACCTTTTTTGCCCCCCAGCTCTGATTCCCAAAGGGCCCCTTATTGCTTAATAAGGTTGTACTCAATCTGGCAAGATGTGAGCAGTAGGGTGCCCCAGTGCTTGGTCCTTGGACCCGCACAGTTTAATATCTTCATCAGTGACTTGGACGAGGGGGTGGAAAACATTGTGTCCAAATTTGCTGATGACACTAAGATGTGGGGTGAAGCGGACACACTTGAAGGGAGAGAGAGGCTGCAACTAGATTTAGACAGACTACAAAAGTGGGCAGATGAGAATAGGATGGGGGTTCAACATAGACAAATACAGGGTGCTACACCTTGGGAGAAGGAATCCACAGCATACATACAGGCTGGGGAGTAACCTTCTTGAAAGCACAGAAGTGGAAAGGGATCTTGGAGTCATTATTGATTCCAAGATGAACATGAGCCACCAATGCCAGACCGCAGCCAGCAAGGCCAACTATACCTTGTCAGGCATCCAAAGGTGCATCTCAAGCCAGTCCAGAGGTGATACTCCCCCTCTATGCGACTTTGGTCAGGCCACAGTTGGAGTATTGCATTCAGTACTGGGAGCTACACTTCAAAAGGATGTGGCCAGCCTGGAGAGGGTTCAGAGGAGGGCCACCCACTTGGTGAGAGGGCAGCAGGACAGGCCCTATGAGGAGAGACTGAAGGACCTGAACCT
>JAGPOW010001338.1:60787981-60814848 GCA_030014935.1 Caiman crocodilus
CTAAGCCATAGTGAGAGGTCACAGCAACACCTGCCACCCCCGGAACCTTCCCCCTCCCTTCGGTGACTAACTGTCTTCTGTAACGCGATCTCAATAAAACAACCACTATCAGCAACAACTCGTAAGTACCTTTGTTCAAGAGATCTTGCGAAATCTAATTGATCTAGCAGCCAGATAAGGGGAAACCCAAAGCTAGCATGAGATAAGCTAGCGTCTAACCTAATTCGCATCCAGGGCCTGCCGGAACAAGGCTCCTGGCGTGGCAAACTCCAGATGGGCAAAAAGTGGGGAAGGCAAACTTGCTTGATATGCACAGATCGGGGGGAGGGGGGGGTGCGGCACTTACCCCCATGAAGCTCCCAGTGGGGAGCCAGATCCCATGAACCAGACTACCCATGGTCAGCCTGCAGCACAATGTGAGGATTGTGAATGTGACATGTTCTGCTCCATGCTGGATCAGCAGTCTGGCGAGCAACATCCTGGAGACTTCTACATGATACACTGACTGTACAGTAGCCTGATACTACTGTGTAGTTGTGTTTCACAGCAAAAACCATGATGCAATGCTACGGCAGTGCATAGTACTACTAGGTTACTGACCAGTAGTGTCACCAAAAAGGCATTTGCTGATGCTACTAAACAATAACTCAGGTTACTGTACAGTAGTGTCTTGTGTAAATGCTGCCACAGTCTCTGGGGTGGAGGGGAGAGAAGCAGAAGGGGGTGTTGGAAGCCTATGTTCTCTTCTGAGATAAACCATGGCATGTATAGACATTCAGTTTCCCAGGAGAAACTCTCCTTATAGGAATTTAACTCTCTTATTCCCAGGTTATTTTTTCTCCCAGAGCAGCCATTTTTATTCTAAAAGAAAATGCTGAACGCTAACACTCTTGGTTTCTTCTAGGAGAGCAACAACTCTCCCAGGAGAAAGTAAATATATACATGAGGCCTCATCCACTTATTTTTCAGTGACTTCATTAAAGCCTGAATTGTATTATTTTTGCCATTTCAAATCCTAAACAACAGAATTTAGTCAGACAAGTTGTCAGCTGAGAGTCTTTGAGCTACCATTGTTAATCTTGGAGCACAAGTATACAGATTTATTTTAATAAACTCAGTGGTGGATAGCTGCTTGATTTCAGTTAAAAAACAAAACCCCTAAAATTTCTAGCTGTTAAAGAAGAATACAACCATGTAGCTGATAATGAAAACAGCTTGGTTATAACAAGGAGTACAAGTGAGATAACAGGTCTGGACAGAAGTTATATTTGTTGCATGATTGGCTCCCTGAAAGCACTCTACAGCTATGCTTTAAAAGAAGTGCAGAGTTGCAGAGCATGTTAGAAGTCCCAGATCACATGACATTTGAACTATCATCATATGAAGGTTCAAATTAACCTTCTTTAACTTTGATTTGATCAGGAAGCTGGGCTGATGCAACCCAGCCCTGCCCCCCAGTGCTGTCTTGCATGATGAGAGGGAAAAACAGAGAGAAGGAGCTCGAGCTGGAGTCTGCCAAGCCTGTACTAGAGGATGTGCAGGTGAACTGGATCCTCTTCCCCGCACCCCACTAAGGCTCCAATCCACCCACACTACAATGCAAGCTGGGCAAACCCCAAACTGAGCTTCCTCTCCTCCCTTTTCTCCCCACCCCCCACTGTGCAGACAGCAATGAAGGTAGGAGAAGGTGGGGCAGGGCTAAGGGAGAGAAGCTAGAGACATGCAGCTCCTCATCTGGATCAACTCCAAATTAGAGCTTAATTCCCCACCCTCTGGATCCAATGAGTTAGATCCAAGTCTAACTCATGGCGCTTTCTGTGAAGCACCATGAGTTAGACTTGGGAGCTATACATGTGTTAGCACCGAATATTTCTTGGTTAGTTAACACAAGAACAGATAGTCTTCACTCTATTCAATCAGAATAATTTTCTCTGCATATAAATTACATTTGGTCTGTTCTGAAAATCTTTCAAGTTGGTGGCACTTCTGTACTTAACTGAATTTCATATGGAATTTCACTTGTGTGTAGATTTATCAAGGCCAAACAATGTATAGGTATTGTTTTTCATGGAAATGTTTCAAGTAACTCTTAAAATTAGCAGATTTATGGAGAACTGTGCATATTAAGTTAAAATGATAAAATGTTTCAAAAATAAAACTTTAGAAAGACAATTTAATTTGTTATCTTCTATTAAAGCAGAGAAATACTTCTGCCCATTTTTCAAAAAACTTATTACAGAGTAACAAAATACTTGTAGCAGAACCACAGTAATTCATGTAGTCAGGGGAAAGGGCTAGTTACTGAAATTATAACAATTCTTAAAATTATCACTAGAGAATTTGGCCCTCTTTTTCATTCCTGCATTGATTTGGAAAGCTATGAAGCTAAAACAACCACCACAAAGGATTTCTTTTGCTATTTTAAAGTTTTCTGTAAACTGGGTCAAAAAAATGTTCAGTGACAGTAGGTACAGCTCACAACTTTCTGTCCTTTTCATTTAATTATGTTGTTGCTGAGTCCTTAAGCTTATGATGAAATGTTTGCAAATCCACAACCTTAAACCTTTACCATAAACTGAATATGGGTTAACAGTTTTGTCTAGTCTTTTATCAGTGACTCCACTTTTATGATGATTTTTGACATTTTTCACTCCATTATATTTGAGATAGAGGGTGTTTATACCAACTCTCCATTCACTTAGAAAATGGAATAGTCACTGGGGTTATAAAAACCCTGAAAAAATATATGGTCTGAACCTGTTCTTTTTTGTTAAATGTCTGTTATTGTGTCAATTCTTTTTTTTTAATAACAGTGAAGCAACTCTTCTTGAAGTTTTGTGATCCCCAGAACACACTGGAAGCTTTCAGTGCTGGGGGTTATTTTTGTTAAGAAAGAAAAGTCAACTTTAAATCCAGGTGTGATGGTTTTGTGTTATTTTGTATTTCACCCTTCCTTTTCTTTTAGAAATGAGATGTGTTGAATTACTTTAGTTACTGTAGCATATATATTTATCCAGTTTCTCCATTGTATTAAAATTATTTTTCTATAAAAAGTAGTTGTTTTTATCCTATTATACGATGATAGGTAATATTTTTTGGAACTCACAGTACATAATGTTGCATAAATATTATGGAAGATAAATAGCCATTTATTTTTTATATGCCATATTTTCATCAGTCTCTAAACTGTATTTATATTTTGCATGTTCAAGTCCTGTTAGGCTTAATTTTGAAAGACCTGAGGAAGGATGTTTTGTGCCCAAAAGCTTAGCCAGTATCTATCCCAACTGCAAGTGCCCAATAAAAGAGATCACAATGAATCTGTGCTTTAATTTTTTTTCTTGCAGCTTGATTCAAATTTTGAAGGAAAGAATAATTAAAATAAGATCATAAAAAACTAACTTGATAGCCTTGTTTGGGAAGATAAATGATATTTTTCTAGACAAAGGAACTGAAATAAATCTCATCTGGACTTTATGTACACATCTGATATAGTTACACATGGGAAATTATTAGTTCATATAGAAAAAATGGGAAAATTGCAGTTTTAGGCAATGTAAGTAAAGAACTAAGCAGGAGATGACAATGGGTACTACTGACAGGCTGCATTAGGCTAGAGGGAGATTATTAGTAATTCTTCAAAGATCAGTCTTGGGACCAACCTTGTATAATATTTTTCATCAACTGCTTGGAAACAAAAAATAGGAGTATGATAATGAAAACTGTTAAAGACACAAAATTGGGGAAACCTCAGTGCAGAGGAGGATGAGGTAATCAGACAAACTAGATGACCTTGACCTGGAGAAATAGAAAGGGGATGAAATTCAGTGGTACAAAATGCAAGGTCATGCATTTAGAAAATAATAGCAAGATATCATGCTATATAAGGGAAGATCATTGACTGAAAATAACAGGAAGGGAAGGCCTTTGGTGCTCTTGTTGATCACAGGGTGACTGTGCCTCTAGTGTGCTTCAGTCACAAGAAATTAGCAAATGTGATCTTAAGATGGACCAGGAGGTATCCTCAGTAGATATGAAGGTGTCCATGCAATTATATAGACACCTAGTGAGGCCTCATCTGGAATGCAGCATACAGTTCTGGTCCTGGTCCTTTGTACAAAATACCTATAAGAATACAGACTACCCTGAGATTTGCAAACACAACAAACTGCACAAATCAGACACTTCATCCTCATCTACAACAACTTTACTTTCAACAACCAACAATGACTGTAAAAGCTTGTCTGGACCTACACATAAAATTTAAATGACCAAATTAAAATAACAGTGCATCTTGCATAAGAATGCAATATCATGACTGGGACAATGCAAACATAGAGCAACCCCAATTGATTCCATCTCCTGTGCTAGTTGCAAAACTATCCATTTTTTTATTATTTTAAACCATTCATAAATATCTTCATGCCCCTAGGGATTGCATCCTGGTTAAACACATTCCCTCTTAATTAAGGCATATTTCTCAAAACAGGCATTCAGTGTCTTTCTGAGATATTGCACATGTCTTCATTGTGCAGACTATTGTAAATGTAAATCATGCCCCATTGTTAAAAGAATAAATCAAAGACAGTGTCTTGTCATCAATGCCCCAAGGTATTCCATTCAGTCAATCAAAAACTATTGTACTTGCCTAAAATATAACTTTTGGACTGTTCAAAAGCTTGCAAAAACAAGTTTCACACCTGTACATCCAAAAACAGAATCCTCACAGTTAGCAATTGGAATGTGATGGTCTCTTCTGATCTGCTTTGTTCAGACTCTGATCAACCAACTAACAAGAAAGAATGCTTTGAAGCTATACAATTAAACTGTATAAGAATGAAACAAAGTTGCCTGCAAGGTGTGAACTTCAGTAGAGACAGAGAAGTCACTACAACATCACACCCAGCTCATCACCGCGAAGGATCTCACTCAGTGAAAGCTGTGAAGACTAAACTGCTTCCTTGCCTGCACTGGTGAGAAAACACTTTTGCAGCTAAACATGTACTAAGACTTTTGTAATAGCTCACTTACTAAATATTGAAAAAGAGTATTTGTTGTCATTTAATTTTATAGCTTCTGTGTAGTATTGTTATTAAAGCCTTTCTGCTATTAATCAAATGAGGTGATATGTCAATCCTTACCTGCTCTAGGTTTAAATTCCACTTTTAACTGCAACAAACACTTCCTTCAAAGCATGGGCAGAGCTATGGGCATAAAGATGCCTCCTCAACATGCCAACATCTTCATGAACTACCTGGAGGAGAAATTGGCTGAGATACAGTCAGAGATAATTATTTGCCTGGGCTCATACTTAGAAGAAAAGGAAGATAATCAATTAGAAAATATGGAGACATTCAAAGAAAATTAAATGGGAAGAATTAAAGCTCCTGAAGAAAATGCAGTGAGGACATTGTCTCTTTTATGTTATTACACTAAGTTTGCACCAGATATTTCTAATGATAAGTACAGAAAAATGTGCATTTATTACTTCAAAATTAATTCTGTCGTTCCCACAGACCAAATGCTAAAAATGCCTTAAACTCTACTTCAGTGAAAGGAGTGGCTACACAGACTTTTACTTAACTACAATTCTTTTCTTTTCTTTTCTTAAAGCACTCATTGTGTATGGATGCACTTAATATTCAGATCAGTCAGATGAATTTAACTGCAGTTCAGACTTGAAGCAGGCAGACACACAAGTGTTTAAAATTACCTGGAATTGTTCAAAAGTATACCTGTAAAAACATATACCTTCATGAATTATTAGACTGTGAATCAGGTTGATGTTACATGTAACCACCAAGTGTTGCATATGGATCCAGCTGGTTCTCTATGCATGTCACATTACATAGCTCCTCATCACCTTCTCTGCTGTCACTGGCTGCATTCAGAACCCTGCTGCTCCTTTCCCCGCCCTTTTGTTGGCTCTTTCTTTTTTTTTTTATTAATGAACTCCTTTTCACTGTTCAGTAAAAAGCTACCTTTCTGTCAAGCAGCTGTGTCCCTACAAGCTCACCCCTCATCATGCCTCCCCTACCTCTGGGAACTCCAAAACAGGGGTCCTAGAACCCACACAGGCCAGACACCCCAAATCAAACATGCATGCTTCAGAATTGGTCAAGTGCTACTGAAGTTTATTGAGTTTGTGTTTAAGACAAAAGGGAAAGCTGAAAAATGGCAATGCCCACCCCCCCCCCACCACTAGAACCCCTAAAGTATAGGTGCAAGTACTCCCCCTGCTTCCACCCATCATGAAGCATAATGATCTGGCTGCTGCTCCTCACATGCCCAGTTTTGAAGCCACAGAGCTTCAGACACAGTTATGGTTAGGTAACCAGTTCCTAATCAGTGTCACTTGGGAGTGGTTCAATTTTTACATTTATCCATACACTTTTCAGTGTCCAGTACCGCAAGGAAAGGATCGCCTTCATTTTCCTCTGTGATCGGGTGGTACTAAGGATGCTCAGCACTCATTTAACCAGGCTGTGTGCACCAGATTGGACCAATGTATGGGGCAAGTCCACAGCCAGACTCAGCGTACACAGTTAACCAGGCAATATGTAATTCTGATGGATGAAAACGGTATCTCATTGAAGTCAGATATTAAAGCATCACATCACCACAGAGCAGTCATGGGATAATGAATAGTGAATAATGTAACACCCTAAGACAGAATTCTTCAAACTGTAGGGCATACCCCGACAGTGGAGGATGTTAAAAGCTCCTTGGGCAGATATGAAGCCTGGATGATAGCAAAAGGGAATTGGTGGCAACTGGCTGCACTTGGCAGTGAAAGGAATCAGTGGTAGGACAATAGGGAAAAGTAAGAGTGGCCAACTTTACTGTAACAGGGCATAAACCCAAAAAGTTTGGGAAATGCTGCCCTAAGGTATGACAGTACTTCACAGAAGGCTACAAACTTAATTTGTTGTACTAGGGCTCCCACTCTAAATTTTCTACAAGATGCAAGAAATAAGGATGACAATAATTTAGGAGGGGATGAGAATGTATAATTTCACTTACCTTTTCAAAAAACTTTTACCCTTCTACCCTTGAATTGCGGTTGAATATGTTAGCCCTGTATGAATTAATTTTAAGAATAAGGTGAGCTGAGAATTAAGTTTAGCACTTGGCTTTAACTACCAATTACAAACCTACTCAGCCAGCCTATAAATCATCACTTTAACCCTAAAAGTTCTATATGGTGGTTATCCTGAATTTATTCTCTTTTCTTTCAAGCGTGTCTCCTTAGCGGTCTCTTGAAGGGGTGTATATGATACCTACTGTTGTGCACTTTTGTAGATTTGCTACATGCAATCCATTATATAGGAAACATTTTACCTGAATTGCATCTGTGTTGGCACATCATGTCTCGTTCAATCCATTACCTTTGTCTAGCAATGAGTTTCTATCTCAAGGAGCTATTCACATTTCCATTTTAGGAATTAGTTCAGCTTCCTATAAGGACAACTGAAAGATGAAAAAGACCTTGAAATTATCCTAATAAACTACTTCAGAAAATAGTACTATCTATTTCTGAAACCAGAAGGTCAAGGGCTGAGCCACTGGAAGAGCAAAGATTGAATCTCTTATGAATGTTTCTTGTCTATGGTAAAGTATGTAGTCTAGCTGCTTGCCCTTTCTTTCTCATTTGCCAGCAATGACGTAAATCATTTTTGTTGTTCTCTCTTATATTTTTTGATTGCCCTTTCTGTGGTGTAAAAAAAATTGCAGAGCATTTCTAATGTGATTTATATTTTCCAGATTTATCTTCATACTTCAAGTTTTACTTACAAGTAGTAACTTGTGCAAAAGTTTCTAGTGTACTGCCCACCACCTTTCTAGAATGGATTTTTTTGTCTAGAATCAGTATTTTGTCTCCTTTCTATGCTCTGGGTATGGTTATAATTAATATTTTTCCAACTTAAAAAGTGTGAAAATTGTATCATTGCAGTCCATATTGTGAAGAAAAATTAAGCCTAATTGAAATGGCTATGTGGATGAAATGCAATAATTTAATTTGCTGTAGACTATAAAGTTAATGAATAGCATAAAAATCATTTGTTCAAAAATTGAAAAGCAGTATGCTACAAGTGGAAATCCAAGAGAATTTGTGTTGCCTGGTTATTTTACAGACATTTAATTTTGAAGAGCTCTATCATAAAAACAAGATGGAACAAAGAAAAAAAGCTTTGTAAATACAACTGGGGAAGAACAACAAGAATTGGCTAGAATATATCTGGCCAACTGTGTATCAGGAAAAAGAACCCTGCAACCAATTAGATGAAGTCCTAAAGCATGAGATTTATCTTTACTAATTTTTTTTAATATAGAACTAGAAGTGCTATAACCTATCCAAAGCAATGTAGGCAGTTTTAGAATACATAATGTTGGAAGGGACCTGAACCCCTTGCAAAGGTACAAGATCAGCAATAGACTTTACTTGGCCCTCAACATACATCACGGACACCAACAAAGGGAACATCAGCCAATGATCAGTGCTGACATGGTAAAAAGACTCTTGGAGGGACTGAATCACCAGGACCAGAGGAACTCCACCCATAGCTAATGAAGGAATTAGCAGGAGTCATAGCTGATCCACTGGAGCACTCATGGTGCTCGTGTCAGGTTCCGAAGGATTGGAAGAGGACTAATGTTGTCCCAATCTTTAAGGGGAGGAAGAAGGACCCGGGGAACTATAGACCATTCAGCCTTACCTCTATCCCTGGGAAAATCCTAGAAAAAATTAACAAGGAGCACATCTGTGGGAGCCCATTGGCAAATGTGATGCGGAGGGGTAACCAACATTGGTTTTTAGCAGGCAGGTTGTGCCTAACTAACCTAGTTTCCTTTTATGACAAGGCCACCAATTGTTTAGATGCAGGAATCAAGGTGGATGTTATCTATCTGGATTTGAAGAAGGCCTTTGACAAGGTATCCCATGCCATCCTTATAAATAAACTGAGGGAATTTGCTTTGGATGATTACATGTTAGACTGGGTAGCAAATTGGCTCAAGGGTTGCACTCAGAGGGTGGTAGGAATGGGTCGGTGTCAGCCTGGAAAGATGGGGGCAGTGGAATCTCTCAGTTTTGGGACCAGTGCCATTTAGCATCTTCATCAGTGATCTGAATGAGGGGGTGGGAAGCGCCCTGTCCAAATTTGTGGACAACACAAAATTATGGGGCACAGCCAACACCCAGGCGAGGAGGAACCAGATCCAGGTTGACCTATACAGGCTGGGGAAGTGGGCAGAGAGCAACAGGATGCAATTCAATAAGGACAAGTGCAAGGTGTTGCATGTAGGTAGGAAGAACTGCCATCTTACCTACAGGCTGGGGGGGGCGGGAGGCGACCGTCTCAGTTCCATTGAGGCAAAAAAAGATCTGGAGTCACTGTTGATTCCAGGATGAACATGAGTTGCCAATGTGATGAAGCAGTTGAAAGAGCCAATCGCACCTTTCATGCATCTGTAGATGCTTTACAAAGTGGTCCAGGGAAGCAATTCTCCTCTATGTGGCACTGGCCAGACCACAGCTGGAGTACTGTGTCCAGTTCTGGATGCCACAGTTCAAGTGGGAGGCAGATAACCTGGAGAGGGTCCAAAGAAGAGCCACTCGCCTGATTAGAGGCCTGCCGGGAAGACCCAACTAGGAAAGGCTAAGGGACTTTAACCTCTTCAGCCTCTCCAAGAGAAGGCTGAGAGGGGACCTTGTGGTGGCATACAAATTCATAAGGGGAGAGCAACATGAAGTAGGTGACAATCTATTTACCAGGGCACCCTCTGGAATGACAAGGAACAATGGCCATAAGCTACTAAGGAGAAGGTTTAGCCTGGACATTAGGAGAAAGTTCTTCGTGGTCAGGGTTGCCAGAATCTGGAATAGGCTTCCAAGGGAGGTGGTGCTCGCCCCATCCTTGGGGTTCTTCAAGAGGAGACTGGATAGGCACCTTGCTGGGATCACATGATCCCAGGGTTGGTGACTCGTTTCTTACCTGTCAGGGGCAAGGGGTCAGACTCGATGGGCCACTGAGATCCCTTCCAACTCTATGAATCTATCCAGCCTCTTCTTGAAAATATCTTGAAATTCAAGCCCCCGCCCTGATTCCTCCCTAGCACAAACCCCTCTACCCTCCAGCGGCACGCAGTCTCCTTCTGCCCCTTCCTCGCCCCAGGCTCTCTCCCACCATGTGGCAGTGGGAAAGGTAGCTGCAGGGGCATGCAGGTCCCATGTTAACAGCTTGCAGGCTGCCAGTTGGACAGACCTGATTTATTTGATGGAAAACAGATGGCTAAATACTGCTAACTGAAGACTTTTGACTTGAGCCATCCTGGGCACTGGCTTCATTAGAAGCAGAAACTCAGTTGTGAGAGAGCTCAATAAATAAATAAAAGGCTAAATAAATTGAATAGGGAAATAGAAGAGTATTCTCACCTACCATTTCTGGGACAGGAAATAGGGCAGATAGACACATCCTTTGTATTTGAAAAGATAGATCACAAAATTATTGTAAAATAGTAAATATAATCAGTATAATCATCCTAAGCAAATATTTAATTCACAGAACAGGATATGCTTAACTCCCAGAGAAATTAAAAATCTGTGGAAACAGAAAAAGTGATAAGAATACACCTAGGCACATAAAATGTAAGTGCAACAAGACAGACATTTTTCTGTCTTGCATTACACAATGGAAATATTAAGTTAGGGAACTCAAAAATTATGCTACTTCATTTTGTCTTGATTATTCAACCAAAAATTCTAGTGAGTCATGAGAAATATGTATTGATAATGCCGAAATCCATTTAAAACTAACACAGAATCATTAAAGGGGAAGTGGGGCATGATGGGACATGCATATGTGCTGGCTGAGCATAGTAGCAAGTGAAGGTGGCCTCCCTATTAATAGACAATATTTCAGACTGAAAACCTTTGATTGAACTCAGGGAGGGAAATTAGGAATGGGGACCAAGTGATAATGATAGCTTCCCAGCATGTAGGGCACATTGGGTGTGATAGGCATCCCCTTAGGAAACAGTCTCAGTTCAAGCCTATTATCAAAGAGGCAGGTTTAAACAGGAATGCCTGCTTCATAAAAATAAACTTTGCAGGGGGCAGGTGAAAGGAAGGCTACTGCCTTCCCTGATCTGAAATTTAATTTGCAGGAGCTGTAACATTGCATAAAGAAGTTATAAGTTAACAAACTTTTTTAATAGCAAACAATTCAGAATGTACATGTCATGATCAGTGGGTCACCAGTCAACAAGCTGTTATGTCATGTCTTGACATAGCTGAAGCAAACACATATGTGTATCACCTGCAACAAATCTGTACTAAGATGTTTTCCAGAAATAGGAATATTATAATGTAAATTCAAAGTTCCTACAGCATCCTGTATGGACATGGTTGCTTCTTGTGTTCTAGAACAGGGGTTGTCAACCAGGGGTATGCGTACCCCTGGGGATACTTGGACCGGTCTTAGGGGATGCACACAGGTGGGTGGGGATGGAGTGCTGCTGCCTCCCAGGAGCACAGCTAGGGTGGGGAGAGGGCAGCAGTGCCATTCTGCAGGATGGCAAAGCTCACACACAGTGGTCGCTGCCACACCCCAGCCCGGTGAGCTTCCCCACCCTGCAGAAGGGCATCATTGCCCTCAGCCAAGTGAGCTTCTCTGCCCTGCCCCAGCCCTGCTCTGGGGAGGCAGCAGCTCTCTGTCCCTACCCACCCACCCACTCACATGTTGTCCCCACCTCCCTGCTCCATTTACAGCCAGGCGCCACCCCCACTTGGCATTCAGCCATGTGCTACCTGCCCCACCGTTCGGTGTTTGGCCGCACATTAACCTCCCCCCCACCAACTGCTCAGCGTCCAGCCACTGGGGTACTTAGACTAAAAAATGTTGAAAATCCCTGTTCTAGAACAAACGGTTTCTTCCTAAGATTGTCTAGATTTGGGTTATGACAGTGAAGAGGATTTTCAAGAGACATGAATATTGTATCTTCTTGTAGTGCAGACACATACTTAACCGGATTCCATTTTTTACAAGTTGCCAGATATCTCAGAGCTCCCTACATGCTCACTGCTGCAAGCCCCACATGTGCTGTGAGCTCTATGAGCTCACCAGATGATGTGCCTGGAGTCCCTGCTTTCAAGCACCACCAGAGCTTGCTGCTGTTTGCTCTTCTTCCTCCTCCACCACCATTGAGTTCAGCAGCAGGGGCTAAGAGGGGATGAGCAGCAGGGGCAGCAGCATTGACACTCAGTCCCTGCTTTAATGGAGCCCAGAAGCTACATGCCACTGCTGCAGATGAAAGGAATAGCAAACAACAGCATGCTCAATAGCTGAAAGTGAGGATTCCAGGCAGAACAGGGCAGCCCTTCAGTTCATAGAGTAAGCTCTGGTAGGAGCTATGCTGACATGCTGATGATAACAGTGAGGGGCTGCAGCCCCCTCCCCTTCCTTTCTGTCTCCCCACTTCAGTGGTGTGGTGCATTTGCAATGGTTTCTCTTGAATACACATACACCCTAACCACCACAGTCCTGGATCTGCCCAGGTTTATTCCAGAGCAGTCAGTTATTTTCAAGTTTGTTGGGCTCTATACTCATTCTCTGCTAAAATTTGCACTGGCAAAATCCAGTCTGTCAATGGGTTTCCTTGATTCTACCATATCTACAAAAAATTCCTTCTCCCCTACATGCACTTGAGGTTTTTGTGTTTGAGATATGCAGCATTTGGCAAAATGGTTCATCTTGTTACAGCTATAACAGAGCTTTCCAAATGCAGTGCAATGTTTGTGGCTGTGTTGCCTTCCACACTTACTACATACCTTCAGGCTTGCTCTCTTCCCTTTAGCATTATCTTTGCCAGTAGAAGAGTCTACCTTGGGAGGTGGCTTTTTAAATAGTCTTTCATGCCTATGCCACCTTTCTGGTGCATTCAGATCTGCAGCCTGGGCCTCCACATTTTCTGCTGTCCTTAAAATTTAGATAGTTTTTTCTAGGGACAAGTCTCTCTCACATAATAACCTTTCTTGTAATACATAGTTTGCAATGCCGTACATATCCTAGAATCAGAGCAGTTCACAAAAGCAGTTACTTTGTCTCTTTAGTTCAGTAACATAATGATCTGCTTTTCTCCTCTTCTTTGCACATTGAAAAAAACCTGTCTTTCAAGAGTCTCATTCTTTATTAGCATGTGGTACTCCTCATATTTGGACAGTATTTTACTAAGTTTCATATTTTGATCTTTTGCAAAGACAAAACAGCTAGGCCTTCCTCCCTCACAATTTGTAAAAGTTGGATTTTTACGTTATAATTTTTCTCTTCTGTCCCTACAGCTGCTACATACCACTCAAACCTTTGAAAACCCCCCAATTCTCTGCTACTTTGCCTGACAACAGAAGGGCAGGTGAAGGTTGCAACACTCCTATGATTAACTGTCCTTCTACTTAAACAATGGCTGCAAATCACTTGCAGAGGCTTTTTCCTTCCATGTGGTGGCATTGGTCCACTTGCTCTCAGTTTCCAATAGGGTGACTATATTTCATGGTTTGGCCAGGACACTCTGGGATTCCATAGCTCGGTCCCAGCTGGTTGGTCAAAAGTCCTAAGCTAGATTCCAGTGGGGATGCAGAGTGGCATGATGCTCCAGGCAGGTAGCCGGACAGGTACCACTGCTTCTGTGCAGGAGAAAGGATGTGGTACATGTGGGAAGGGTGATGCCTCTTCCAGTCCACCCACCTTTTTCCCACCTGGAAGCAGTGGTACCTGTCTGGCACATCATGCTGCTCCACCTCCCCACCAGACTCCAGCCCGGGACTTCTGACCAACTGGCCAGAACCGGGCTATGGAATCCTGGAGTGTCCCAGCCAAACCAGGACGCACGGCCACCATAGATTCCAATGTCTTTTTTAGTTTGTAATTCAAATTCTTTCAAGTTCTTTCTCATTTGTCCTTTCTGATACCATGCAGTGATCGTCGGATTCCAAGAAGACAGTCAGGCATGAATGAAAAGAACTAAGCAGCAATTTATTGTGGAACAATAGACAAGCCCCTGCAGTCCTTCAGTCTGTTTAACCACAGCTGCTCCCTGAGAGACCATGTCCTAATTCCCAACTTTTTTAAATAAGGGAGCATCTCTAGATTAGAACTTTGTCACTACACAAACTGTTGTAATGAACTGAGGGCTTTGCAAGAAGTTACATCTACTTATCACAAAGAATCCTAAAACTCAGATGTCAAACCCTGGAAATAAGTGGGGACTGATTGACCACTGACAGTTACAAAGATGGCAGCGCTTAGGCCCGGTACAGAATTTACACTTTTACTGATATAAGTACTCAGAAACTGATCTAAACCTGTAACAGTACAGAAGTTTGGCGGACATAGGCTGGTTTAAAAATGGAGGAGCCCAGTCTAAGATAGACCTGGATCAATGTGCATGCAAACTTAATCAATTTAGGTTGCACAGGGAAATTGGATTTCTGTACCAGATCACCTATCAATTCATGTCAGCTCACTCTGTCAGTACCCCAGGTGCTTTTGTGGCCCTTGTCAGACCCTCCTCTTAAGGAGCTGAGCTAGCACTCACCCCATGCTTGGCTGCTCTGGCCAAACACTCAGCCAGCCCCACTGCCAGGCTGTCACAGAGCAAGATTCTGGAGGCTGACAATGATGGAGGTGGAGGTGCTCAACCATGCTTGCAGCCTGGTCATACCAGGCTTTCCTCCCAGTTGCAGAACCATGGAGGTCCCTGGGTGGGTGTGCAGGAGCCTACCCAGGAGTCCCATGCCTCCATGAGCAGCAGCCTCAGGGAGCATGACCTGGCTGGAGAAGACAGGCAAGCAGGGTTGCGCTGCCTGCCAAATGCCTGTGGCTGATGACAATGGGGGAGGGAGGGAGAGGTGCTTGGCCATGCGTACCAGCCAATCAAGGCTGGCTTGGCTGTGCTAGGCAGTTTCCAGCAGGAAGCCAACTGAGAGGTATGTGGGAGCACCCCCAATCTTTTAGCTTTAGCCAATGCAGGTAGTCTACCCCCGCGCCCCACCAAAGGGTGACCATGTGTTCAGTTTGCTCCCAGGCTAACCTACATCATTTACAAAAACCTGTGTAAGTTTGATCGGTTCTGCCTTGGGCTTTTTGAACAGACCACTTAGCCTTAGATGAACCCTTACTACTTTTCCTGATTCTCACAAATCAAATATAGAACTGACCTTTCTATATTAAGCATCAGAAATTGCCCAAAGATTGTATCTAGACAGTGAGGAAGTCTAAGAACTTGTCATATGTAATGAACTACAGTTCATTTGGAAATGATTCATGCCAGTTATGGTTATGAATAACTTCTGCCTCTAGCTCAGAGGTGGCCAACCTGTGACTTCAGAGCCATATGCGGCTCTTCGGAAGTTTGGTACACATCTACATGTGCATGCCCTAAGGCACATTAATGTGGTGTGCAGACCAATTTGGGACTAAAGTTAGTCCCAAGTCAGTCAACATGCAGAGTGTTAATGTGCTTTAGCACATTTACACATTTACACATGCATTGAGGCGTTTTAGCTATTTGCATCCAAATTTGATACCTGCTTTTGCAGGTTTCAAATTTAGGTGTGAAGAACCTAAAATTGCCATTTTTAAGGCACGTTAAGGGTGCATACATGTATACCCATTCCTGAAATGCACCTTCAAAATGGCTAATGTGCTTAAATCAGCACATGTAGATGCGCTCTTATATAACCCATTACCTAGTGCAATTCTCTGTCCCAAGTTAAATAACAAGGATCCTGGGACAGTGCATGAGTAGAAGGGAACCCAAATTGTCTAGGAAGACAGAAGTTAAATACAAAGGAAAAGGTCAGGGTTTAAACAACAGTTCATTAACTTCAGTGGAATAACACTTGATTTGCATCATCATGAAAAAAGAATCAGCCCCTTCATTTCTGACATATGTGCTGACATATATTTCTTTGTCTAGCTAATATTGTTCAAAGTGGAATATCATGTGACAACAGATGTATGCATGCTCTCAACTGTTGTCTCTTACTTGATCACTTCTGGAGGATTTCATCTTCAATCTAAAACTCTCTGCTCTTTAAAAAAAAATCTCATTACTTTTCCTTTAGTTCATGTCATTTCTGGCATGCATCATTTTTCCTGATCCTGTTCTGAAGAAGAATGGATTAGGGACTTGAAATAGTTTCGTTTAACAACAATTCTGAAGCAATTCATTCAGGATCTTCACAGTGGCCATTTCTACATGACACTCTTGCTGCACAATAGCAGTAGCGTCATGGGGCACAAACAGTGACACAATGCTACTGTGCAGAAGTAATGAGCTACTGTGCAGTAGTAATGAAGTACTATGCAGTCAACATCACCAGGAAGCCATGCAAGGATGCTACTGCACAACAACACCAGTTACTACACAGTCATTTAGTACTTGGGTGTGCAAGTAGTAAATGACTGCGCAGTAACAACTATACAGTCAATGTCTCATGTATATGCGGCCAGTGCTCTCTTGGCAGCTCATCATGTGATATATACTATTGCAAGCAGGATTGTTGCTGGCTGTACAGATGATATAGTAACCTAAGAAAATGTAAAAGGTATAGCAAGAAGAATTTTCCTCCTAATTTATTTTCCTCTTAAGTACTTCTCTTACCACATCATACTCAATTTGCTAGTATTTTTTGCTACTGGAAAATATTGTTAATTCATGTGAAAAGTATTTAAAACCATGGAATGGAAATCTTTTCTTTCCCTTTTCCTAAACAACTAGAATTAAAAATTCACCATTTTCTTGTTTGAATTTTTCATTTAATATTTATCCTCAGTGAATCACTTAGAATCATTTCACCCCCAAATCCCGAGCTGTTTTTTTAGTTTCCTGGATTCTAACCTACCTTTCTTTTCTACATGGAAAAACACTTTCAGGCTATGACCAGATAAACAATTTACAACAGGTTATTGTGATGCACAATCTTACTTCATGGAAATTATTCATGTTCTTGCTTTTTTACCCAGCAGTAAACAAAAGTTATGTTTTACTGTGGAGTAAGAGCAGGTACATGAACAGCTGCTAGAAAGCAGCTAGTAAACTCTGCCCCTCTTTTAACTTGCTGTAATCAGTCTAAAATAGTTTTGTTTAACAAACTGCTGTAATTTGCTTTTGTCTCTACTATTATATTAGAAATGTATCTTTCACCACTGTCACCTACCGTTAACTTTGTAATCTTCCTCTAATCTCACTATTGTAAAAAATGTTATGTTTAGTTCATATTGATATTATTTTTCTTTAGCTAATTCTATTTTTTCTCCTAATTTAGCCCTCTGAATTACCTTATCCACTAACATCTGGATGCCACATCAATGAAGTGATATGTAACATACAATGCATGCTCTTAGTCTATGCTTTTTAAGAACTTAAAAATTAAAAAAATAATAACAAGTCTTGAATTTATTTTTATTTTTTTATGAAAAGTTCTTTGTATTTTTGTCTTATGTGACACATCCATTTTTTGGATATTCCTAGAATGTTTGGAATATATTAATAAAGTGGTTTAAAAGCCTTTCCTCCTCTTATGATGTGGACTGTTGGCCAGGAAGACTTGCATCTTGCTGACATTTAAATAATGATTTTTAGGGCATTTCGCTGTTGCTACATGAATGCCAGCACTAGCTTCATTATACCAGAGAGGCAGACTATATTAAACACTGCCCGCTTGTGCCTTATTAAATATAAATACTCTAAAAGTAGTTATTTTCTGGGTTTCTTAATTATTATATTTTATAATCATGAGAAAAGAATGGTTACTGACAGTCTTTGTGGAGGAGGAGAAAGACAACAAAATACAAATCTCAAAACTGCAGCAAAAATAGCAGGAAAGAAAAAACATAATACATGGATAGGGTGCATGCGCCTAACAGTAAGCTGAATGAACATAAAGATATTAGAAAAAAATAGTAATATAAAAAAGAAATAATAATGCTTTTTATTCAAATTGTGGATCATTACTTGAAGTGGCATTACATTGTTTGTAAACAGCCCTCCACAGGTATGGTGTGTCTATCCTAAGTTTTAGGATCCACTGGTGATACATTGTGGGATATTATGTTCTCTGCATTTTTTTTAACTGAAAATCCCTTTAGGATGACAGGAATTATATATTGCCCCTTCAGAATCTATGGCTGGTTGGTCAGGGGAGTGAGGAGTAAGCCAGGTGCCTCTGCGCTCTCATTTTTCTGGGTTACTTCCAGTCTGTCCCTTTTCAGCCATGCTTCCAAAATGTTTCAGTTGCAAGGTGTGCTTGACAGAAGGGAACATGAAGGCCAGTCTATAGTAATGCCTCACAGTGTCTTCCCCAATGGACTTTTCTTCTGTCTCCTGAATTGTTTAACTGTTTTGAGAGTAAAATTCTTTAAATATATTAAAATATTCAATGCAATGTATTACATGATGTATCCTATTGCATGTATATTTTAAAATTCTGGCCTCAGCATAAATTAGATTTACACAGATTGTTCATACCTCTTTGAATAACAAAACTGTCTCTTTTCCTTGAGGACCTCTGTCTCTCTTGCTGGAGATGCTTTGTTTAAAATAATTTCCTAACCTTGAATAACTTGAGTTTCATTTCAGACAACAGCCTACGAGCACCTTGGTGCTCTGCTTTCACAGGCTCTTATCCAGAGATTTATTGAAGCTATTTCATAAAACTCTGATTTGTTTTGTCCTGCTTTTGTAACTTCTATGTTTTTCTCCTTCACGTGAACTAAACTCCCCCTTTTTACAGCTGTATCATCATAATCTCTCCTCCTTCTCAGCTGGGGTTCACTGACTTATGCATGTCTTCTATGCAGCACAGTAAGAGCTCCCTTAAACATTTTCAGTTGTAGAAAGTAATGTAATTAGTCTACCAGAGAGTAGGAGAGGTAGCATTGCTCTTGGCAACTTTGGGTAGCTGCACAATACTATTCCATAAAGAATAACAGACCTTGTATCCAAGAAGTACTCTAGTAAGATGAAGGGGAAAAAAACATTGCTGCAGCTTAGTCGGATGAAGGGAAATTTAAAATCACCTAGATTAGAGATGTTGTGATCTAAATACAGGAACCTGAGAGTACATAACACAGGAAGTTTTTACCAGAGCTGAGTGAGAAATATATCCCTTGGTCATCTAGCCGAGGGCTGTCCACATGGCAGCCCATGGGCTGTGTTCAGCCCCCAGAACAGTTTAGCATGCAGCCTTCAGTCTCCTTCCTCCTCCCCACCATTCCCCCTCCCCATTTGCCCCTGCCACAACAGCCATAAAGGAGATGGACTGCCGGAACTGCACATGCAGAAAAGAAGGAAACCTGCCAGCAGTACAGGTGAGTGGTGCATATGGCCCGGTGCTGTGCATGTCACAGAGAGAGCTGAGCTGTCTGTACTGAGGCAGCCCTTGTGCCTGGGAGAGAGGGGCAGTCAGGCTATGCACACAGAATGGGTGGCACTGGGAAGCCCAAATGGCTGGCACACATGGCTGGGAGAGGGGGTAGCTATACTGGGCTCTGGGCAGTCCATGCATTTGGGGAGAGCAAGAGTGGCACACATACAGCATGCAGTCCTGGGTCTAGGGCCCATACTGTATGCATGTGAGCCGCAGCTGCCTGGAATTTGGACAGCTTATCTCCATGGCTCACAGTTTTATTGATTCTCTTATATGAAACATTATGTGCATATATACATGTGCTCTGGGAACTTTAGTTAAAGTGCCCTGGTTGCCATTTTTCAGTATGGGGACACTGATACATGTGATGCTGGAGTCTGCTGGAGCAGAGTAATTAGTTACCATGCTCCAGCAGGTTCAATTAATCGAAATGGTTCCAACATGCTGTAATTACAATATGTAGGAGCAGCCTTGCTGCACTTGTATAGGCACCCTATAATTCCACATTACTTCTTTTTATATTTAGACATTGACTGTTATTTTTATAACTAATCGTTGCCCACTTTATTCTGTAAATTTCTTTAAATGTTTATAGACAACTCTAATTCCACCTGGGAGCATGCTGTGGGCCCCCCATGCCCCTCTGATTGGTGCCTCCTGGATCTGGGGTGGGGGGCACTCGGGGTCCCCCTGAAGCCAATTGCTGGGCCTGGGGAGTGCAAGGGAGCCCCCATGCATGCTCCCCAGCAGACCCAGAAGTGAACCAGAAGTCCTTCTGGTCCACTTCTCAGTTCTCTGCTGAGCACACTGGAAAGCCCTCGGCACTACCGCAGGACGCTCCATCTGTCCTGGCACCACAGTGATCACAAGCCACGCTACTATCTCAAGGTATGTCAAAAAAGCTTTTAAAGCTGCACCTTCATCCAAATCACTGATTTGCCAAATCAGCATAGAATCATCAGATTCAGTTTTGGCCTAAATAAATTGGGGACAGTAATCTGAATCAACAGATCAAATCACCATCTCTGATTCAGGCTGAAACCAAATCAAATCAGGCCCATTTTGCACACCCCTAATGTCAAGTAAATCTCTTACCAAAGAGCTGTCATCCTTTCTCAATTTAGTACCAGTTTTTTCCCGAAGTGTACAAGAAAATGTAAGACAGACAGCATTATAGAATGTGTTCTTCCTCTCCCTTTTTAAAAATAATATCTCAAACTGTTAATAATGGTGATCACTCTACGACACAGGAATAAGACAAGAGTGGTTTCTCTGCACATGGTAAAGTATCATCTCTAATAAATGGTTTACTATATGTGACAGGGGGCCTCCTCGGGGCCACTCTCCATGGCCTACCTGCCCACCTGTCCTTGGGCCAACCACCCACCTATTCTTGCCTGCCACGACTTGGTCTTAATTGGTTCATTTAGATCTTCTGTAAGCGGGAGGCTGCCCATTTGTGCCCTGATGCCCGGGGGTGCTATCTGCGGCTCCTACCATCCCCATACTGCAGCCCAAGCCTCGCAGATGGCATCTTGGTCTTTCAAATCACCGGACCCCTCCCTGGGCCTTCATATCATCCCCTTAGGATCCGTCCATAGTCCCCAGAATCAAGAAGCCTCTCTGCCATCATCCGGGTACCATGCCCCCCCAAAACCCATCTTCCCTTTTGGGTGTGGTCCCTCCTGGACCTATGGCAAGTTGCCCTGGCCCACCTCCAAGCCAGTCGGGATCCCAGGCCTCCAGCTCTAGGTGTCCCTCGCAGTGCGCCCCCTGGCCTTTTTGACCCCTCCCTGGGTCCTGGCCCCAGCCTGGGCCAGTCGAGGGTACTCCTATGGTCGGGCTGGGTCTCTAGCTCCTCACACTGTCGAACTCTCCAGGTCCCGCTCTGGGCTCTCGAAACAAATAGGGTAACCCGCCCAGTGGTGGGGGCAAGGGGTTAAGGTGCCCTGCCTCGCCTTCCACCAGGATATTAACTGGCCTGGCATTTCTTGGGGGCTCCTGTGTCACTGAAAGTCCCACCAGGCCACCCACTCCCAGCAGGGTGTAGTTTTCAGGTCATGCCCAGGACCAGGAGCCTCCTTCCATCCCCTTACAGCTCCCCCATACCTCCGAGTTCTTCCTAGCAGCTCTCCAGCCAGGCAATGTTGTTGCCTGGCCTCCAGCAGCTAAACTGCCTGGTTTTATATGGCTCCCAAAATGGCTGCCCTCATCAAGCACCTGGAGGCTGCCAACTCCAGGGCCTTAAAGTGGCAGGCACACCCAGTGCCTGCCCCCTCCCTGGAGCCTCTCATCATTGCTCCTTCTCTGGGGCCACTCCGTCTCTGGGCTTCTCATCCTTGCTCCATCTCCAGGGCCTCACATCATCACGCCCCCTCTCCGAGGCTTCTCGTCATCACGCCCCCTCTCCGGGGCCCCATCATATCCATCTTGGACTCCAAATGTTGTCCCCCCTTCTCTGGGGACGCTCATCATCAGCACCCCCTCTCTGGGGCTCTCATCATCAACAGCGCCTCCTCTCTGGGGCCTCACCATGTCCAACTTGGACTCCACACTGCCCCCTATCTCTGGGACTCTCCGCCGGGGTCTCTACACCCTGGCCACAACCACTGGCTGCTCCAGTGCATAGCCATCGGGTCGATGTCTTCCCGGCCAATGCACCACTGTGACAGGGCGGCACCTTCAGGGCGCCGTGATCCCTTGCCCCATGTCCAAGCCGGCCCAAGGACACCCTCTAATTCTTGTCCGCCACGACTTTGATGACTTAAGATATATAGGGAGGCTGCCTTCTACCTCCTTGGGCATGGCATATCGGGACCTCAGTCTCTGTGATCTCCCAGACTGTCCGCTAGGTGCTCCCTAGGCACCCTAGCCTTAGGGCTATGTGCAAAAGACATTGTCCTGCCTCAGTACAATGCCTGCCCGCTTCCCCGGGCCTTCTCTATAGTCTCACCCGCTCTGGGCCTTCTCTCGTGCTGCTGTCCCTTCCTGGGACTCTCAATGAGACCGACCCTCTCTTGGGGGTCCCGATGCTCACTCAGGGCTTCCTTATATTGCCAGTTCCCCTTCGTCAGGGCTTCTCAATATTGCCGTCTCTGGGCCTCTCAACGTGGTGCTCCCCCTCCTGGGGCTTGCCGTGCCCTCCCTGGTCTTCCCAACATGGCACTACCCCTGCTGGGGCTCGCTGTGCCCTCCCTGGGCTCCTTAAAATACTGCCCCCTGCCTGGGGCTGACCATGCCCAATGTGGGCTTCCAAATGCTGCCCCCTTCCTGGGGCTGACTGTGCCCAACTTGGGCTCCAAATGACTGCGGCCCCGTGCCAGGGATTCCCAGTGCCCAGCCTTGGGCTACACAATAAAATGGCCCCCTTTCTAGGGCTCCTCAATGCTGTCCTCCTCCTGGGGCTCACCGAGTCCAACTTGGACCCCTTCTCAGTGCTACCCCCTCACTGGGGCTTGCTGTGCCCAACTTGGGCTTCTCCAAATGCCCCTCTCTGGGCTGGGGTTTCTACACCCCTGTACTGCTGCGCCCTCTCTGGTGACTATAAGAACACTGAGTCCCCACGAGCGCCGAATTGCACCCCTTCCTGGACGCTAGGGCCCCACACTATTGTGGGCTGCCCCAGAGGCCTCCTACAGCCTCGCCCAAACCTAGCAGCTCTCCAGCCAGGCAATGTTGCTGCCTGGCCTCCAGCAGCCAAACTGCCTGGTTTTATATGGCTCCCAAAATGGCTGCCCTCATCAAGCACCTGGAGTCTATCAAGAAGTCCTTGGCTGGTGTGAAAAGTAGAATCTGATAATACCAATGATGTATTTTGCGTGTATAAATTCAAGTCATAACAGTCATAAAATTATTTCAGAAACATTAATTTTTTTCAATAACAGCAATGGTAGTGACTGAGTCTAATATTTGACTGCAGAGAATAGCTTGCTTCAGTAAAAGTGCTGAATAATTGGTGAGATAGAACTATAAAAGCAGTGTGGCAGTGTAGTTATTCCTTAATAGATTTTAGGAAATGGATTTCAGTCAATGCTTATGGTGGTTAACTACCTTTTGTGGAAAAGGTATAACAAGGGCCAAGAAAACGAAACTGTGAGATTCTTCTCACAGATATATTTTTCCAGACTGGCATGTATGACCTAGCATGCTAGATCAAATGAGTGGTCCCTCTAGTCTAGTGGTTTTTTGCTGACAGTGAACTTTTAAACAGAGCCAGACGTTTCACAATATGCAGCAATGTTTCCTACTTACAAGAAAAGTATTATATTAAAAGTCATCATTTTGAGAGAAACTGCTCCCTCTTTCAAACTTTTTAACATATTTACTCTTATAACTTCAGATGTTGTTTTACCTCCATGTATGTCCATCCCTTCCTTTCAGGAAACTCATTAAACTTCTGATCTCAATAATATCTCATAGCAGGAACTCCAGTGTATTGTATGGAAAGGACAAATAGAAGTCTTAAGTCTATTTACTCTATATTATTCACCTTTCTGAAGAGAAAGACAAGGGATGGGGAATATTCGTAAGGTAAAACAAGAGTTTGGCTGAAGCATCTTATATAGTCCATTTTTTTGTTAAAGTAATATTTTTGGTTGTTAAATGACTGCCTACCTCTTTAAAGATTAACTGCAAAACAAAAATAAAGTACTAAGAGATAATGCAAAATATTCTAGTGGCCTCCTGCCAAGACTCTGAACTGGTAAGAGACAGCAAGCACACTAGAGAACAAGAGCTGGCTAGTTTATTACTTGGCGTGACCTCAGAAATTTGATTGAACATTTGCTACATTCCCTTCTCTAATTCAGTTACCCTAAACTGCCTCTTCTTGTACACAAAACAATATTTTCCCTTCATTCTGTTGACTTCAGATTTCTAAACTGAAAGTGAAGTCAACCTGAACAGGGGGAAACTCTCTTTACAATGATAAGTGAACAGCTGGCTCTCAGAGTTCTGACTACAGTAAGTGAATAGGGAATACTCATGTAAAAGGCTGGACATTCAATACTGTACAGTGTGGGTTAGAAAAGACTTCGGAATAGTTGTATAGTAGCAAAGCCACTAGAGGAAACAGAGTGGATTGGAGAGGAAGGAGATTGCTTATACTTCACACCTGAAAGGCTTCAGAAGCTGGAAACATCAGAAACCTGAAACGGTGCACAGAAGACAGAAATTCATGCAGTATATTCTTGTCAGAACATCAACCATGAAATATGCTAGAAACTAATATAGGAAACCTGATTTTAAAAGATGTTATTTTCTCCTCTCTCATGCATGAATATAAGATTCCTTTAAAATATTTTTAAAGGGATGTTTAGTCACACACATCAAACATTTAAGCAAGCACATTGCCCAGGAGAGTGCATTATGATGAAATATGGACAAGTTTGAATCTTATTAAAAATCCTGCTGTAGAACTTATTGCTCTTGCTTTTTTTGTCATTACTTTTCTTCTTTTCCCCTCATTTGAGAAGCTATTATTTGTGTCATTACTAACAAAAATTTCCTGAGTTAATAATAAGGAAGCAAGAGATGAAGGAGAAATAAAATAGCATTCTCCACAGTGAAATATCTGTTCCTGCCATTCCACTCAAGAGAAATGCTCTTGACAGTGTGGCTGCTGTGGCAGAAATGCCACTGTCAGTGCCCCTCTCCAGAAACCTCTCTCTGTGCCAGCCCAAAAGGCTAGTGTTGAATGTCTCAGGGCGGGGATCTCCCTTACTGTCTTCATGACAAAAGCCTGGGCCTGGGAGGCGGATGCTCTGGTCACCTGGGCACGGGAAAAGACCCGGCCCTGGCCCTACGCAGGGACCCAGGTAACCAGGGATGCTTGGAATATGGGTCGGCTTGTGACCAGTTTTGATAACTTCGATTGGACCGGGCTGCTGAGGTCAGAGAGGGGATAAAAGGCCCCGAGGAAGAAGAAGGGCAGCCATTAGCCATTAGCCATGCAGTCATCCAGGTGAACCTGAACCGGGCTCTCTCTGCATGCTCTAAGAGTAATCTGCCTCCAGAGGAAACTCCAACTACCCCTGGATGATGAGAGTGAGTAAGCGTCTCAAGATCCGATTAGATATTCAGAGTACAGTATTTCAGATGCGTGTTTAAACGGCTACCTCAGCCACTCTGGTTTGCTCTATGGGATACCTTTGATATTCCTCTATTATTTCTGTGATATTGCTCTACCTTTTACCCTGTTTATGCCCTACCCCTGTAATCAATAAAGTTCTCCTTTGTGACCGGTGTGGGAGACTTATTTGAGGGGTGGGTTTAAATTATGCCTAGGAGGCCCCTTAGGTCTGCTGACTAAGGGAAGCTTTCTTAATAAGCCCCTGAGTTGGGGAGAGTAGCCCAAGTGCCTGTATTGGGTCTAGGACCCATTGGACGATCAGGCCTGTGTTTTCCAAGGTGCACAGGGCCAGGAGTAAGTCCAGAGCCTTGGATGGTGGCAGCGGAAACCCCAGACTAGCGGGTGTGCTCCAGGGAAGAGGTCAGCCAGACGCGAGGCACCCCAAGGGAGCCACTCAGAGCCTGGAAGGTGGGCGGGCGCAGGGAGGTGGGCGGCTCAACGCAGGAGCACCCCCTACTGGCCCGCCACACCTGCTACACTAGCAAGGCACAGTGGATGACAAGATTCAGGTAGGACTTGATTCATAGACATTCTGGGCTCTATGGAACTTGGGAAATCTTCTACTTATTGAGGCTTATCCCCCACAATTCTCTTCCCCGGCCATTTCCCTCTGTCCCAATAAAAAAAAATTAAGAAATGTCATGAATGCAAATGAAGCACCCACTGCTTATGAGTAGCCAACAGAAGACAAAAGGGTCCATAGTAATTAACATTCAGAAAAATCTATGTAGAGCATCTGTTGATAGTTGATTTGTCAGTTTTCATAGTATCTTAGTTATGTAAACTGTTACAGCAACATATCCTTCTTCCATCTGAATCTAAACACTGCCAGTTTATGGTTCTTAATCAGGGCAGTTTAAGTAAATCAACTATGGTGATTCACTTACCATCATCACCATCAAAAAGAAAAAAAAAGCCCTAATTCAATGTATTTCTATGGTATAGGGAAAGCTATACCGAGAAATGACTTCAGTGCTGGTGATGTTTGCTTATCCCAGAATGATGATATCCATTATTCTGTCCCTTCAGTTGATATGGAGGATATCCCTAGGATATCACTGATTCATAGATTCATAAATGCTAGGGTCGGAAGGGATCTCACTAGATCATTTAGTCTGACCCCCTGCATAGGCAGAAAAGAGTGCTGGGTTCAGATGACCCCAGCTAGATGCTTAGCTAACCTCCTCCTGAAGATCCCCAGGGTAGGGAAGAGCACTACCTCCCTTGGGAGCCCATTCCAGACCTTGGCCACTCTAACTGTGAAGAAGTTCTTTCTAATGTCCAGTCTAAATCTGCTCTCTGCTAGCT
>JAGPOW010001338.1:60814948-60835975 GCA_030014935.1 Caiman crocodilus
TTTGATTCCATCTTGATGAGGGTCAAAGTATATTGCTCATTGACATAGAGCGCAACCCCTCCCCCTTTCTTCCCCACCCTGTCCTTTCTGTACAGCCTATGACCCTCAACATGTACCATCCAGTTGTGGGAAGGATCCCACCAGGTTTCAGTTAGCCCTACTATGTCGTAGGTGTTTTCTGCAAGCAAGAGTGCTAGTTCATCCTGTTTGTTCCCCATGCTCCTAGCATTAGTATATAGGCACTTGCGCCCTGTGACTGGTGCCTTTTTTGCCCCCCAGCTCTGATTCCCAAAGCGCCCCTTATTGTTTACCTGCTTATTGCTTACCTGTGCTATATTGCTGGCTGCCCCATGGATTGAAGGTTCCCAATGTTCTCCTTTTTCAGGCTGTACTGTCCTTGTGGGTGCCACATGGTTTGGTGGTTCACGGCTTCCCCCAGCTCTCATCTTCCCGTCCCCCCAACGAGCCTAGTTTAAAGCCCGCTGGAGGAAATCCGCCAAGCTAGAAGTGCCATAGTGATGGTAATGTTCCAAAGTTTTCAAGTGTTTATGACAAAAATATCCAAATTTCACATGTATGTAACATGGTAACAACTGTCTGGTAGAGGAGAAGTCAGTTTGGGTCCCAATATCATGACCATCCAAGATATAGTTTTAGAGATGTTCAAAGGCTGCACAGGCATATTCTATCTAGTATTGAATTATTGCCTATATTTACTTTTTAGAAAAGGAGGATACCAAGGTAGGGGAAATGGCTCAATATTCTCCAAGGATTTCCCTCTAATTGTAATATGTAGAGGAACAGCTGGTTGGTTTTGGGTGAGCTAATGAAGGATCTTGGTTTTTGTAAAGTTGACATTGAGTCGAAGTATTTCATATGCTTGACAGAAGTAATTAAGGGTGACCTGGAGCACTTCAATTGAGTGGGCACACACAACACAATTGTCAGCACTTTGAAGATTAGTAATGGAGGTTGTCTTGGATTAAGAACAAAATTGGCTGATGTTGAACTGATTCCCATCCATGAAATACTGGATGCTGATTCCAGGTAGAAGTCTATCAGCAATGAGATGTAGAATAGCTGTGATACAGACAGAATACACCATTGCTGCAATCACACATCTTTGCTTGACTCCAGTTCTGATAGTGAAGGGGTCCATTTCATGAAAAAGTCTGATAATGGTAACATGAAGGGCATTCATAGCTCATCAGGATGTACCATAGGCCTCTCTGTTGATAGAATGAAAGGGCTTAATTAGGTCAATGTGGACTATATAAAAATCTCAGTGTTGTCTGTCCATAGCACTTCTCCTGAAGCTCTCTAGCAACAAAGAGCATATCTATTGTACCTGTCTGGCTCTTGACTAGAATCTCCTCAGCAAGAAAAATAAATCTGTTAAGGAGAATGCAGGTGAGAATCTTCCCAGGTATGGACAGAAGTATAATATCACACTAATTGCTGCAATGCAATCTATCTCCTTTCTTGAATATGGTAACTATTTTGGCATCTCTCAAATCACTGGGACTGTTCATATTTCCAGATTTTTGTAATAATAATGTGTAATTGTGAGAAGCAGTTTTTTTCCACCTTGCTTATACATTTCACCTTGTATTCTGTCAGGACCACATGCTTTGTTGTTCTCATCTTCTTAATGGCTTTCAAAACCTCTTGATGAATTGGTGGGTCTGCAAGGTAGTCCTTAATGGCATGCTGTGGAATGGCTTTGATAGTATTATCTTTGACATTAGGGTTTGGTTCAGGAGCTGTTGAACATGCTTCTTCCACTGTGTGTTGATGGCAGAGTTGTCTTTAAAAATGTTGTTTCATCCTTGGATGTCAGAAGGACAGTTCCTATGAATTAGGAAATATTTCTGTCTCTATACTCAGTTGGTCATTGGCTTCTCTGCTTCACTGCAGGAAACAATTATAGTACAATTATTGATTGCATTGGTTCCTTTTCATACCTCTGCACTGACACCCCTTTCCTTTTGTGTATATTTTTCCAGGGAACTGGGAGAGGATGAAGTCATTTCAGTCATTTCTCAGCTGAGATGGATTCCAATCAATGATAACTACCTACATTGCCCTTCCACTCCTTTAAATCTGGCCTATATTCTGCAGTAAGTCAGACTGGCCTAGATCTCTGTCCACAGGGTGCTGCTGTAAGATGGAACTGAACTGCTTTTAGAAATTCCTGAGGGCAGCGGGTTGTGATAGAAAAGATAATACAACTTTGAGTTTTATATCCTTTCATGAGGCTCCACAGGGCAGGGGAAGGTAGGCCTCTCAGTTAGTAGGCCTCTCAGTTATTCCTTGCAATCTACCCATTCTCATTATAGGAGGTCATACTAACAATCACAGTGGCCCTATCTGCTCCAATAATCTATAAATCTTTATGTCTTCCATAGGTCAGATCTCAAACAAATGATGTGGCTCTGAAGTATTCTGGAGGGGGGTTCTCCTTTTCCAATCAACACCTTTATTTTCTTCTTTCTGTATATAAATCTATAGTATTACAGATTAAATTTAAATCAGGAAAACTAATTTTTAGGTAGCAAATAAATAAATAAATAACTTCTTGGAGTATCTGTCCTAAGGCTTCTGTATTCTCTAGTTCTAAAGCAGACTCATAAGTATACTTAGGCCAAGAATCAAGCAACTTCCAGTTTCACCAGCTCCAGAGCAGACCTGCTGGCATCCAGGAGGGTTCTGCTTTCACCTTGCCTTGCATGTAGGAAAGTTTCAATGAACCTGAAATTTTTCTGTTCAGAACATTTTGACTCAGTGAAGTGCCATTTACCACTGAGATTACATTTCACTGGAGAATTTCCTACAAGCTCTCATGTTAGATGATTGTGTGCACTGCCTTCTCTTAACTGTCATCAAGAAAATATGTGGGGAACACAAGGGCAGAAAATAACTAAGAGAACATTATTACTAAATCCTTTTGTTGCACCAAGCATATGTCTTGAAGTAAGGAGAAGAGTATCTGTAAGCTGAGCCTAATACTTTGTTTCAGCAAATTTAAAAGGAATGTAAATATATATATAAAACAAATCACTTAGTGCAGGTTGCAGAAGGTTATCATTTGGTTAGTTATTTCATCCATATTTTGAGATGCTTTTGTGTCATGCCATTTGCTAAATATAGAAAAATTACTCACTACCTTTTCAACTAGAGGGGTTTGTAAGCAGATAAATATGTCCCCAAACAATCATAATGCAAAAAGAATCAAAGAGGGGGGGAACAGATTCTTTATGACATTTTCCTAATTGCATTTGATCCAAAAGAAGCCCATTATATGTATAATGAATGTTGGAAGAAAAATAGGAATTATTGATTGATTGCCTTGAACATATAAAATAAGTATTGGTTCTAAATGTAACTGTCCTTCATAATGGCTACCATAATAATTTACTTATTACAGTAATATATGTTTCCAATTTAATAATTTCTATGGAAAGTAAAGCTTAATGGCAAATACTTTTTTAATGAACTTTTTATGTTAAAGTAACACAAGATTTGTTTCTTTGTTGGCTGTAGACAGTTAAAGAGCAAAAGTAATTTGGCTATATTAGGCTAATTTTGCTTGACAGATTCAGTTCATGCTTCAGCTGTCAGAACAACTGCTGCTTTCATACTGTTAGTGATCCTGACATTCCTTTGAGCAACTGAAATATCACAGATTCCAGGTAGCTTGGAAAATGGTGGTGTTTTATTCTTAATGAATTTGAAATGTGAATTTAGCACAGCAAAATGTTTGTACTGGAAAATTTTCAAAATTTTTGTGGCCTTGCTTCAGCTACAATAACAGAATTAAAACATGCTGAAAAGTCACAGCAATCACTCTGTATATGAATATATAAAATAGTATATGTATGAATATTTAGTATCATTTCTATATAATACTACATATAAGACTCAATTCTAAGCACTCTCACTGTCCTATGACAGGAACAGCAGTTGAAAGCTCTCAGCATCTTGCAGATACAGGAATGCATAGTGGTGGTATCCATGTGATATATTGCAAACTCATGTGACAAAGAACATTAAACATACACCTTTGAATATACCACCTGCAGTCTAGCCACAGGATGCATTTTAATGTTACCATTTAAAACAAAGCAAACAACCTGCCTGTTCTGTTTACTCCAGGCTAAATAGAATTTCTTTCCAAAATCCTACTAATAGAAGAGAAAGAAAATATTGTGTTACTTGGGCAATGTGGGATAGTTGATATTCAATTTTGTCTTTTTACTAATTTATGGAAATAGAAGCACAGATCTTCATTTACTATAAACAAATACAAGGCTGATTTGTAAGTGTTGAAGATCTTGCCTCAGATTTTTGTACCACTGGAAAGGAGCAACTGCAACTATTCCAATGGAAAGAATTTGTATGTGAGCACTTCATAAAAGGCTTTTGTATAATAGACATACACAAGGCATAGGGGGTTAATCATGGAGAAGGGGGGTTTCCAGCCCAGGGCTGGAAAGCATGCTGGGGGACTGTGATTTAACTTGAACTAAGAAGGGATCTTGGACAGAAGTTTCATAAACCAGTTTGGCTCAAATCAATTAAGTCTAATACTACATTCAACCAGGTTTATCTTAAACCAGTTTCAGACATTTTAAAACTGGTTTATGTGTACTGAACTTCTGTTCTGTTACAAGTTTAAACCAGTTTCTGATCACTTAAAGCAGTTTATGTGTAACTTCTGTCCCTAGCCTCAAAGTCCTATAGAATGCTAAGAAATCTGAAAATCAAGTCTTACGTGTCCCAAACTAGACACAGAAATAGTAAAGGGATTATGTCTCTATGCCCCAGCTGTCCACTGGCAAAGTCAAGATAATATGTCCCTCACAGGGTGTTGTAAAAATAAATTAAATTGTGAAGCATGTAATAACTCTAAACCACAGAGCATCTCATGCAGAAATAAATAAGTGTCTTCAGAGCAGGGTTGCACATTGTGGGACAAATAAGGCATAGAACAAAATAATAAACAAACGGAGCTCATCTATGAAGAACTAAATGAGGTGGATGGTCTGTAGAAAAAAAGTCTACATAATTATGCACAGCTATGAAGACATGCAAGGACACTGAAGTAAGGATGTGTAGGTAACTTTAATTTTCACATTCCCTAAGGTTTACAACCTTAGAATGTTCTTTTAACGTAGCTTTGATTTTCCTTATAAAATAAAATTCAATCATATGTTATCATACTAGCATCCACATGAGTTAGCAGCTTAGATAGATCCTTTAGAGCCCTCTCCATACCTGTGCTGCTCAAACTGGTAAAAGGAATAATTTTTAATAGGTATGGCCTTGATGCGGACTACACTAGATGGGACTAGCATTTTCATAGATAATTGCTTAAATCAGAAAAGTGGAACACAGGAATCCTTGCCCTTGACAGTAATGTGATTCAGTGGGCACAGACTTTCTTCCCTGCTGCATCAAAGTATAACCCCTTCTGCTGTGCCCCATTCAACTTACCATTGCCCCATGCAACTTACCATTGTGCAACCATGGAGGCAGACTTAGTTTTACCCTTCTGGATTAATTCTAGTCTCCCCACTTCTAGTCTGAATCTTTTTGCCCAACCTAGGCAAGTTCACTCCCTCATTCCTAGTTCTTTGCCCTGACTTTGTAGGCAGAAAAAGTCTTGCTCAGCTAAGGGCATCCTGGCAAGTGCTCAATTTCTTTGTGCAAATTTAAGACTCTACTGAGCATGTGCTAACCACAATGTTTTCAGAGGCTTATACGCTAGCCAGATTTGGACAGATTTTAAGGAGGATGGCAGAAGAGACATTTGTGACACAAAACTGCTACCTCCTATACTGATACTCATCTGTTATAGACAACCAGACCAGAAAGATGAAATGGATGAAGCTTTCTTCTAACAGTTAGCACAAGTTTCCCAATCACAGGCCCTAGTTCTCATCTGCTGGGAGGACAATACGGCAATTCACAGGCAATCCAGGAAGATTTTGGACAGTGTTGGGGATAACTTCCTGGTTCAAGTGTTGAAGAGACCAACTAGGAGCCATGCTTTTCTTGACCTGCTGCTCACAAACAGGGAAGAATTGGTGGGAAAGTTAGAAGCGGATGGCAATTTGGGCAGCAGTAACCATGAGATGATTGGTTTCAGGATCCTGGGGAAAGGAAAGAAGGAGAGAAGCAGAATAAGGACCCTGGGTTTCAGAAAAGCAGACTTTGATTTACTTAAGGAACTGATGGACAGGCTCAACTGGTAGGCCAGTGTGAGGGGAAAAGGAGTTCAGGAGAGCTGGTTGTATTTTAAAGAAACCTTACTGAGGATGTAGGAACAAACCATCTCAGTATGAAGGAAGGCTAGCAAGTATGGCAGAAGACCAGCTTAGCTTAGCAGGGAGCTCTTCAGTAAGCTAAAACACAAAAAGGAAGCTTACAAGAGGTGGAAACTTGGACAAACAACTAGGGAGGAGTATAAGAGTATTTCTTGGGTATGCAGGGATGAAATCAGGAAGGTCAAAGTGCAACTAGAATTGCAGTTAGTAAGAGATGTGAAGGGGAACAAGAAGGGTTTCTACAAGTATATCAACAACAAGAGGAAAATCAGGGAAAGTGTGGGTACTTTACAAAATGGGGGAGGTAATCTAGTGACAGATGATTCAGAAAAGGCTGAAGCATGCAATGTGTTTATCACCTTAGTCTTCACAGGCAAGGTCAGATCCCAAACTACAGCACCTGGAAGCCCAGTTTGGGGAGAAAGTGAGCAGCTAATAATAGCAAAAGAACAGGTTAAGGACTATTTAGAGCAGCTAAACATGTACAAGTCCATGGGGCAGAATGGGGTGCACCTCAGGGTGTTGAGAGAATGGCCAATGTAATTGCAGAGCCCCAGGCCATCATCTTTGAAAACTCATGGTGATCAGGAAAGGTCCTGGACGATTGGAGAAGGGCAAATGTAATGCCCAGAAAGGGAACAAGGGGATCCAGGAAACTGCAGACTGGTCAGCTTCACCTCAGTACCAGGAAAAATCAAGGACTAGGTCCTCAAAGAATCCATTTCTAAGCACTTGGAAGAGAAGAAGGTGATTAGAAACAGGCAGAAATGACCTATTAGAAATGACCTACTGAGTATTTTGCATCTTTTTTTTCTAAGAGACCATATCTGATATGAAAATAAGTCTTACCAGTATATATGTTACTCCTAGACTTTTCATATACAGGTTTCCCTTGATTTATGCGGTACATGCATTCCCGGAGAACGGTGCGTAAATTGAATTTGCATAAAGCAAACCCACTTTACAATGAAACAAATAGGGATAGGATCCCATGGCAGGGAAGGAGGGAGGGAGGCTGGGACTAGGGAAGGGGTGGAGGAAGGGGTGCCGTTCCCAGGGCTGTACAAGACAGTAAAGCAGAGGGAATCGAGCATAAGAGCAAATTCACATATAAAGAACCCGCATAAATTGAGGGAAACCTGTATATCAATACATATTGGCAAATAAGGGTAAAAAGTTTTAAATGTGCACAAGAACAAAAGAATAGAGAGATAAAATATAGATGTGCTTAGGAATTTTGTCTGAGTAAGGATTATAGGGTCACCCTCATTCAATTTCCTAGGTACAGCACTGGGATGCAGGAGAGGTGAATGGCCAAAGAATAATATTTACCACATGTCCTTCAAGGATCAGGCTGATGTTTATAAAAAAGTTGGTATCCTGAAATCAGTGAGGACAAAGAATTGTAAATGGTTTTATTATGAATCATTGTTACAATATTTCACAAATGTCAATAGAGAAATTATTATAGAAAATAGCAAATGACATTATGATGACTGAAACTTTCTTTTTCTTCCTTCTCTTTACTTGTTAAATGTTCTATATCTATTTTTGCAATAATGTTTTTGCTACATAGTAACATTCACTGCACACTTGATTTTGCAATTGTTTATGAGTGTAAAGGTTGGCAATTATATGTTGAACTTTATATCTTTCCACAAAGGCATGGAAATATACAGGGAAAGGTAGCAGTGCATACAAACACTCCTGAGAGTTGAGAGCCTTTTGCAATTTATTCTGTATAAGCATTTACCAATAAACAACAAATAAGGATTCTCCTTAGCATTTTAACATAATCCTACTATAATCATCCAAATGTGGAGGTCAAATCTCTAATCAGCACTAATTACATCACAAATAACTCATTATTTAAACCTATTCCCCTACCCCACCCCCAAATTGACTCTCTGATATTTATGTTATGCAAACGTTTACAACTTAACATTTGGAAACCAAAGATACGAGGACTAATTTAGGAAGCAGCCCATCTGAGGGTTAATATAAAATGCAGTTGATGCTGGAAATGGGCATTACTACTAGTATTTCAATCCAGGCATTTTTGTTAGTAGTATGGAAAAAGACCAACAAACTTGTTTGTTTTTTACTGTCAGACATGATGCTACTCCAAAATATTGTTTTGTCCCAAGAGCACCATAAGGTTCTTTGTCTATTGATTTTTCAATTATTTCACGAAGACAAGTTTTGAATTAAAAAGTAAAAAGTTGAAAACTTGACCTGGAAGCTGAAAGCCCAACAACAAATGTACTTCTGCATTTTCATGTTTAAGGGTTCAGTGGGCCAAATTCTGCCTTAACTTATACTTGTGCAACAGAATGGTAAAAGGATTAGGGAATAGAATTTGTGCTAATAGTACATCAGAATGTAAATCATGCTCCATAATTAAATGGAAAAGGTAAGTATGTATGATTCTTTTGACTGGTAACTAATTTTAATGCATAGAGGTCAGGAAGCACAAGTGTATACCAAGAGTTATAATGGAGAAAAGTAGGGCAAAAGAGAGAGATACGGGGTTTTGAGAGGACAAGCTGCATGGTTGGAGCTAAGATTTTGAAAAGGGGGTGCAAATGGTGTGATGCATCATCACATGTAACACATTGCACATTTTTCTCCAGAAAAAAAAGAAACTAGAAGGTTTACCAATATGCTAGGGGCCTAGGGTTGTATGATTCAGTTTAAGATAGAAGCAAAAACAAGTATATCTTTATTGGAATATACATTAATTTGCCAGATCATGCATCCTGTATACAAAATGTAACAAGCTGGGCAAAAAAAAAAAAACAACAGAAGATGTTGATGTATTAGTTCTATAGTCATTAGAATTACATATGTCTCTTTTTCAGATTCATAAGATTCAAATCTAGTCTTCTTGAGCATGTTGACAGTGTATCCAATACTTCACTGAAAGTTATTTCCACACCTAACAAAATGATCACTTGAGTTAACCTGTCCAACCTCAGTTAATAGCACCTACATTACCAAGAGTAGCTAAGGCTAGCTTGATTAGTGGAACCTTAAGGCCATTAAAAGGAGAGAAAGGATCATCTACACTCTTCATTCCACAGGTGTTAAAGGCATCATCCAGATTAGAATGAGTCATGGAGTCAGTTGGCTCCCTCATTTACGCCTGAATAAAAATGCTGCTGCTGCTGCTGGGTAATTGGTTTAACACTTTGGCTACACCATGAACCAGAGGGACACAACTACACCCATTGCCTCCTCTCCTCCCGGAATTCACCCCTGTCAAGATTATTTTGCCACTATAATTTATTTAAAATATATTTATTCCTTCTTTCCCAAAGGTAAGAGTAGCAAGAACTGGGAACTGTTTTCAATAAAATAAACAGAAACTTGTAAATCATGTTATTGCTGTTGCTAATGCTTGGTGTTGATATGGATATGACACTACAGACAGATGCACAGTTTGACTGTCACAGAAATGCTATAGAATTGCTAAAGAAGCATCTACCCTCTGATGGGGCCACCATCCTCTGATGTCTCCATGGCTCAGGTTGGAGCAGTCTTGTGTTCTGCCCAATTTGAGGAGCTACAGAAAGCATATGGAGTTTTGTCCAAAGTGTTTTACAAGTTGGAAAAAATGTTAACTATCATGGACCATGCATACCCTGGCCCATGCTGTTGGTGTAGGAGGTGTAAGTGGGTAAATAGCCTCTTTCTTTCCTCTGCGAATCGGGGAAGGCTCAAAGCTGGAGCACAACGCTTTATGTAAGGCCCTATCTACATGTTACACTTAAGGCATGATTAACCACCTAATCACACCTTAAGGCTGGGGACAGAAGTTACACACAAACTGGTTTAAGTGATCAGAAACTGGTTTAAACCTGTAACAGAACACAAGTTCTATGTACATATACCAGTTTCACAATGACTGAAACTAGTTTAAGATGAACTTGGTTGAATGTAGCATCAGGCTTAACTGATTTCGGTCAAACCGGTTTACAGAACTTCTGCCCCAGATCCCTTCCTGGTTTAAGTTAAATCACAGTTCCCCAGCATCCCTGCATGTTTTTCAGCCCTGGGCTGAGCTGAACTGGGCTGTCTGCTTCAGAGAGGAGGGCTGGCCCTGTCCCTCTCCTCCCAAGCTGGAGCTCTAGCTGGCTGAGAAGGAAGTGGGGGACTGCAGCATCTGCTCTTGCCCTTCCCTCTCACCCCAGCTGCTCACTGCTCAAGCAGGGATCCCCCCTCTGGCCCTTCTCCCTCTCTGTTCTGACAAGTTCACTCCAGGATTGCTTGCTTCGAAGTCCAAAATCTTTCAGTGTTCAACAGGGGACAGAGAGAAGTGTGAGAAAAGATTTGGTTTGCAATGAATGTGACCTGTGAGTACCATCAGTTTGCTGCAGACAGAATGAAGAAGCAGAGAGAGGGAGACTGAAAAGCTCAGCATCCTCAAAGATGCATGCAGTCCACACAAGCAGTTCTCCCCCCGCCTCCTTGCCTCAGAGTGCTAGCTGGGGGTCAGGGTCTGGCAATACTCCTTTCCCCTTAAGCAGTGAGCAGGGGGAAAGCCTGGTGAAGGCTGCTTCCCCTCTCCTTCCAGGCACACCCCAGAGGACTGTGCAGGCCAGGGTAGGGGTTTAAATCCCTCCTTAATCATAGCATCCTACTGGGGCCTGACCATGCCCTCCCCTTCGCTCAGTACAGTAGAAGAGAGGGAGGGCTTACTCTAACACTACCCCCAGCTTCTGGTCTGAGTCACTGCAGGCATGTCCCTGCATTTCCTGATTCAAAAGTGAATGTCTACCAACTTGCAAATCAGTTTAGATTAACCTACAAAGATTGAATCAATTCAGGCTCAGGCTTTTTGAATGTCTGTCCCTAGCCTAAGTGGTCACCTGGCCACATGTTCAATAAATTAATGGCATGATAAAAAGATTATACCACAATATATGTGTAATAATTCTGTAACTGCTTCCTATCATGCTATTAATTGAATATATGACCAGGGGCCCCTATGGCTAGAGTGCCCATTCAGCTGATCAGAGCTCCCAGCTGGGGGGCCCTCAAGCCTGGGAGCTATCAGCTGATAGGGCTTTCATTTGCAGGAAGGCTCCATGCACCCCCCAGCTGGGAGACCAGCTGCTGCTGTCTCTCAGTCATGAGGGTGCACTGGGTGCCCTCAAGGCTGGAAGATTGCAGCAGCTGTGGTTTCCCAGCCACAGGGGTGCATGGGGCATGCTCATGGCTGAGAGATTGCAGCAGCTGGTCTCCCACTCCCAGCCACAGTGATGCATGGTGTGCCCCTGCAGCTGGGAGCCCAGTCAGCTGGGGTGAGGGGAGAGGGCTCCCAGCTGCAGGAGTTTGCTTCTTGCTGGCAAGAAGACATGATGGGATCCGATTCACAATCCCACAGTCATGACTTCTGCCATGCACGTGTGGCATGGCAGATGGCACAACTGTGTTGATTGTGCATTAGATCCCATCACACCTACACATGTAGAGGGGCCTTCAGTGTCAAACATTGTGCGCGATGTGGCTGTTATATCTGCTCTCTCCTGCCTTGTGCCAGCAGGATATTTGCAGCTCGTACTGGTTCTTTTCAACCACATTTGCCCCTTTCCACTAGTAGGTGCAGGATTTCATACTTTCAGTACTTTCATTAAAGGATTACCATCTCATTCATTTAATTATTCTATAGCTGTTATTCTGACATTATAACAAGAAAGTCACTATCATTTCATATTTGATTTCCTCAGATAAAAGCCATCACTTAAAAGAAACACAGAACGGATAAATTCTTATACATAGTACAGGTATACAAATATATGTGTGTATGTAAATGTGTATGTATATGATGTAGCTATATCTTCACTGATATTCTTCAAATTCTAACTTATCTACAAGCAAGTTACTTGCATATTATGAATATGTAGTGCACAGCCTTTCTACTGATGAAACTATATTTTTTCCACATATAGATGTCAGATGACAAATTGGAAGTTACAACAAAAAACAGCTTTTTATTTTTAGCTTTCCCAGAAAAAGTCTCATTGCATATGCTGTGCCTCTGGACTTAAGTTTTCAAAAAGTGAACATCTATCTCATGTATACATCAGCACACTCTGATCTCTCTTATGTAATTACTTTAATGTAAAATCCAAATGTTAATTCTCTACCCTAAAGACAGAAATTTTAAGAAATCTGTCAAATAGCTTCTCTTCAAGAGAATTTATGAGGGAGAATGTGATCAGTTTGATACATTTTTGGTTGGCTCAGGTAGTGACAACAATAAGCTCACATATGTCAATATTTTTTTGATTTTTTGAAGCCTTGTTTTCAGTTGATTATAAGTTTGCCATTTTAAACAATTTGGACTGAAATGATCAGCTATCTCAAGTTGAATTAAATAAAAGATTTGGTAAGATGTTTTGTTTTGTCTATGTTAAATTTTCCCTCCAGCCACTTAATTGTGAAACTCGTGTGATACAATTTTTAATTAAACAATCATCTACTATTTATCAAGAGGATCTTGTCTTCAGTACACAAGATGGGATAATGAATGAATCAGGGTTGCAACAGGATTGTGGTCTATAAGAACGTAGATATATTTACTGCAGAAGGTGTGTATGAATGAGGCAGGGAACTGCTGGAAACAAAGGCTTGTTAAAGCAATTGTTTTCCACTATAAAGAATTAAAAAGTCTCTGCTACTGCAACGTAGTGTCTGTGGACAAATTGCAAAAAGCAGTTTTCACAGGTGGTAATTGTGGGCACTGCCAGATGTGGAGGAAAAATACCCAAGCTTTTGCCAGAAACAGCAGCATGTTACTGTACAACTTTGCTATGCAGCATCTCTATAGATCGGGCACTTTAGCAAGGCTTTTTGGCATTTTTAGCTAAAGCTGATTCAATAGCTATTATATAAAAGCACCAAAAAAGCCCCACTGAAACTCTCAGTATATGCAGACAATGGATAAGCTGGGTGCTACAAACACAATGCCTCTTCTGGTCATGCACTGGGCTTAGCATGGGCTTAGCACACCAAATTTAACGTAAAGCTCTATTTTTGCCCACATCTGCAAGCAGCCTGTGTCTCCAAGTTTTGGCCTGTACGTTGTGACATGCAGTGCTTATTTTGCAGAGGTACTGAGTATACAACCTGTTAATAGGAACTCTGCTCTGACTGCATAATGTGCTATAAAGTGCCACGCTATCTGACAAATCACATGCTTAAGCATATCAGATTAACTAATTTTGCCAGTGTAGGCTTTAATTTGCATATATCCATTACCTACATATAAAACAGGAATAAGAATCCACAAGTGGCTCTGTGAAAAGTAAAATTATGTTAAAAAAATTATTTTCAGATGTATATATTGTAAAGAACTAACATACTGGGATAAAAAACACCTTAGAAAAGCAACTGAGGAAGTAAATAGTTCTGTATTCATTGCAAGGTTTGATGGTGTACAGAAAAAGTAGATGTAGTAGATGGAAGGATAAAACAAGAGTTTCATGTACTGAATAATGAAGGGATGCTGTTGTGATTACAGGATGAAAGGCAACTTTTTCAGACTGTGTGAAAATGCATATTCAAAAGGTGGCCAAGTTAAGATTGCACTGGCCTTAATTCTAACAGCCCTTAACTTTTGACTGCAACTTTAGTATAGTTTGTTTATATGAAAGTGTATATGGTTATTTTGAAGAAACATGCAGATCAGGCTCAACTAGGATACTGGATTTGTTGGATATTTTTAATTAGATTTGTTGAATTTTTTTTTAGATCAGTTGAATATTTTGTAATACATCAACATTCATTGTAACAGCAGTCTTTTAGTAAAGTTTACCAGAGGCACTGCAAACAGCTGGCCAGAAATTTTCAGAGGGGAAAAAAAAATTGAGAATGCCAGGTTTTTGAGCCCCAATGTTTTGTTTGATACATTTCAAGTTCCATGAGCCTTTCCCTGCTGGGGCTCCCCTGGGACTGGGAGCACTGTGGAAACTTTCCACTGGTCCTCAGAGAATCTGACATTTTTGTCACTTTCACTGTAGGTATTACTTCCCTTTTACTGAGTACCTGCAGGGCCCAGGAAGATTCAAGTTTGCCAAACATTTTTTAAAATGTGGGCTTTGGTCCAATTAAAAAAAAAAAAAAGTGAACCAGAATCCCTGATTTTAATAGGTATACCATTGAATGCACTTACTGCCTGTGGCTTTTCTTTTTAGCATTTATATCAGTCTATCAAATTTAGGATAAACTTAACAAATATCTTCTTAATATAATTACATTACATGAAGTTTGTCAGAAACAGATTCTTAAAAATAAACACAGCATATTAATTTTACTCTGATTTGGTGCTGGACTGCCTTCAAAAAAAGAAGAAAAATTGTTATGGATCATAACCCTGAATATAGAAGTTCTTTGAAATGCAAAATTTTACCTAAAAAGAATGTAGCTATTGGGTTTCACATACACACTGTAAACGTAGGACTGTATAAAAATAGAGCTTTGCTTGTGTTAATTGATATGCTTTTTTTATCTGCTATTCATTTTTCACAGCTGTTTGTTTATACAAGAATTGTCAAATTCTGTGGCACATAAGTTATATAATAGCCTATGCATTGATATCATATGTTAATATTGTTCAACTGGCAGAAGACATGTCTCCAAGTCAGAAAATTTGGTCCTATTTCTGAATTTAGGCATTTGCCTACTGTAATATTACAAACAGGATGAGTGAAGCATCACATTTTCAAAGGAGCTGTCCTTCAGACACAATTTCAAAAGAAGGCCCTTTGTGTTCCTTTGCCAAGTATTCCCATGAAAGTAAAAGTTCATGATATATTTTATAAAGCGCAGAAAATAACTTCAGTGTCCTCTCAAATATTCCCTTTCATTGAGACATATTATAATGTTCCAAGGCTGTGAGTGTGAACATATTGCTATTAAGCACACTCAGGCTCCTCAGTCTGTACTATGAACATCTAACACATTTTTGTCAAATGCTCTATTATACAGTAAGTAAGAAAGGCACTGAAAAGATTCAAAATCAAAATTTTCACCTCTGGTAATCAATTTCTTTAGCAGAAATGGATAACTGTTAGAAAATCAGATCCATTTGTGTGTTATTGATAATTAAGCTAGCAAAAGAAAAGAGAGAGAAATGATTTCATAATATACAAGATGCTCATAATGAAAAAAAACATTAATAACATTGTTAAGTTTACCCCTGAGGGTAAGACTACAATTGGAAAGACAATGAGATTGATTGATTTATTTCTGAAGGATATTACAGGCATCCAAACAAACTACAGCCATATGAATCATCCATTGATCTCCAAGTATTATCTCCATTTCTAAGTAAAGCATTCAAGGCACTGAGTAGTTAATTCACTTATCCACGCTCAGAAAGAAAATCAGTGGAAGAACTTGAAAGAGAAGGGCCTACCCCTTTCTCCTTTACCCTCCAGAGCTGAAACTGGCTCCCATTTACAAACAACTTTGACAACAAGAATTAAATTCTGGTTTATGCAAATTTCTTCCCTTCCGAAACAGAATGAGATAGTTTTTCACTACTGCACTAAATAGATTGCACTAACTGAAACAGAATGAGACACCTGCATTGCCACCTTCCTTTCGCAATGACACTTTTCATAATTTCCCATTTTGTTCAGGTGTCTTAACAGTCTTTCTTTTCCTTTTCCTGGTGCTTTTGTGATTTTACAGTCCTTGGCAGATTAACCTGTTATTCGCACCATAAGCAGTAACCCTGCCACATGTTCAAGGAATTAATGGCACAACAAAAGTAGAAACCAGCCATAAAAAATATTCCATAAAAGATGCAGCTGGTTTCCATTGCACCTAATTTGAAAGTGGGGCAGGGTAACCAGAGCTGGCTCTGTTCAAGGTTCTGGTGTAGCCCTAAGAGCTGGGACTAGCTGAACTGGCACCAGTCTTGGATGGGACCTACAAAACTGCCTGTAAGAGAGATGAGGGAGGATGAAGTTTGGGGAAGTACAAAGGAATCTGGAAGAGCTAGTTCTGATTCATACGGGGTTCCTTCTCTAGAACTCAAAAGGGTAGATTGCCTAGTGGGTTACTAGAGGTCATAAAAGTGAGGTTGCTTAACTCCTAAAGAGGTTGTTGATCTTCCCATGATTTGTAGGCCTTAAAACTCTGCTATAACCTAAAAGCACTAATATTGTCCCTGCTGCAGTTGTAACTGCACTGCTAGATGAAGAGTGGAAAGGGAGACTGAGGTAAGCTCACTGCAAATGTGAGATAATGCCACCATGTAAAGACTGGTTATTAAGCCAGAATAAATTAAGCCAGAACAAAGAAGGTGGGGGAAAACAAAAGACAGAACAGAGAATAAACATGTACTGGGATGTGTGTTCTTATTGTAGTTGCCCCAAAGTGCTACACATAATAGATACTTCTGTTGCTAGTGATATTGCATGTTTGCTGCATGTAAGTCCCTGTGCATCACTGAAAGTCAGGGGTCTCTGGTGGGAGAGCTTATTTGTTTGTTATAAAAAGTCATTCAGACTCTTATTATGTGGTTAATGGTTGTGTATGTAAATATATAAAATACTTCGGAAATAAATAAAATAAAGATAGCCACAGTGCAGCATCTTAATTCTCAATGCAAAGCAATGATGGTACCAAACAAAGGTTTTCAAGCTTGCTGATTTGAAGACATTAGCAGGAGAATAGTGACATACACTGTACCTAACTGCCTTATATTTGCCACCCTTGCTCTAGTTTACCCGTTCAGCCAATCCTATTTGTCACTGTACAGTTAGAGGTAGGGCACAGTTCACCCCTGTGACTACTTAGGTTATCCTGTACAGCAGGTAGCATCCTATATGGCACAATCTCTGCCGTATGTGGATTGATCCGTTTCCCTTGGTTCTGGGTGACAAAGGTTCTCCTTGAATCTTCCCTCATTCTGCAGTCTAGGATGAAAGAGACCATTGTGAAGTAGGTGCTAATTACCTGTGTGTGTCTCTGTATTCAGGGGGTGGAAATTAATGTCTTCAATGGTTTGTCATTTCTATACCTCCCTTTCCCCATTCCTTTACAAATATCACAGAGGTTATTTGTTGCTTATATATTTAGGAACACTTTTAAGTATTCAGTCATGTGAGATATGAAAGACATGTTTTTTATCTTTGAAGTGAGATGCCTTACTCCAGTTAAAATAACAAAAAAGAAAACTAGGACTTTCAGCAGGCAATAGAGAGAGAAACTAACCATTCATAGGAAAAATGTAACTTTTTGTTCAATATCACTGCAGGGAATAAAAAGTGAGTGAGTGAAATGCAAACTGTAGTATCAGCAAAAATTTCCCTCATGAAACAACTTTTTGAAAAGCTAAAATATGATCAGGGATAACTTTTCTGCTATCATAAATGATTTATGTTATATGGCATAGGAGTGTGTAATTTAACTATTGCAGGGGATTAGATATCCAATTTTATAATAGCTTTGCCTATTGCTGAGGTTTCTGGAAGTTGGGGTTCTGAATCAAAGTAAGAGTAAACATTGCCACTGATTTTAGGGAACTTAGGTCCAAGACCATGTAGAGTAAGAGACAAGTTGTTGGTGATCTCAGCCAATACTATAGCGGTCTGTGGTTGGTCCCAGAAGTAGCCATCCTGTAAAAGTCCTTTAAGTGATTGCTGCTAATGCTATATCCATGAAAAGAGCTTGAAATGTCATGGGGTTCAGGTAATTTGTAGCCTACATTTAAAATAGTATAGGTTGTGAAATGGAAGTGCAAAGAAGAGTGTCTGGTTTGTCAATTGATGCTGTGCTGCTCTATAGGCAAAGCAAAAGTTGTTCTGAATGAAGATAATGCTTACATTTGTAGACTTAGGATGGTAGGGCAAGGGCAATGGCAAGGATAAATTATATCAACTTTCCTTGGCCTGTACATTTTCTACTTTTTTTTTAAATAGGTTTTAGTTCTAACTGTGATGTTAATCTTATGCTTACTTCAAAGAAAGCTTTACATACACCTTGTTTCTGCTAATTCCTTCAGAGATGAAATTGGTATACAGCCATGTAACACAAATGGCTTAGGGGGAAAGGGTTGGGAACAGCATAAAGCAGCTGGCATTGTGCATGCTGACTCCAAGAACCACCACTTTCCTTGGTTGCTGGCACATTCATTCAAGATCACAACAGCACATGACTTCATCTGTCTATGGGGGTAATATTTCCTTTCTGTTATGAGCACTCTGCTATTTACCTGTCTTTGGTTATACTTTTGCAGGTTACCGTATCTTGGCTCTATCTTTACTCTCTTTCTTCTCTTCAGATATTGGGCATAACTGTGAATTTTATTCATTCTGGATGCCATGTAATATATAGGATACAAAAGAGTGGCATGCTATATTTCATACGTCTCCAAATTTAAATATTTAATTAAATGGGAATCAGACAGTGACCTTACTAAATGGGACAAGCAAAGGCAGAAGAAAAATAATTAAATTGGAAGCAGAACTATCACCAATTTTATTTCTCCTGAAGCTTTATATCATGTGAAAACTACTACTTAGTTTGGGATATTCCACACTGCTCTGGCCCCAACCCTGCAGAACATTGCAAGCACATCACACATCAGTAGACTTTGCATCCTGACTGTGTAAGAACACGCCTGAATACTCTGCTGAATCAAAGCCAAAGATCATAATACCTTACAGGAGCTTGTTCTTTCTGTATCTCAAGGAATACAGAGATACAGAAAGGTTTTTTAGCCTTTTGGTTTTTCTGGGAGGAAGAATTATATTGTAATTCTGAAGTACTATGATTTCTTTATTATTTTAATTGCAATAAGTTTGTAATAAAGTGCTTTCCAAAGCTGAAACATTGCTTTCAGGCATGAGAGTAGGATCATGTTAAATAATAAATAATTATTATTATTATTTGCTATTTCTAGTACAGTTTCATCGATACGGTAGATTCATCTTCCAAATGATTTACAAATATTACAGATTCTCAAAGAACTTTGTCTATGTCATCAAGCCTGATTTTCATTGTAGTTACATCCTTTTTTATAACAGTCTTCATTGACTTCTGTAGAAGTGCTCTTTTAAGAAATTGGAAATAGGGTTACAATATATCTTATATCTGGTGTTCTGTCACCTTATATCTAATCTGTGGCAGTAAGTCTGGAAGTTAAGCCATCTGTGCTTTTAATAACAATCCTACAAAAAGTGTCAGCTACTGCTGCACACTGTATTAGATATTCCATTAATAAGTGTCATCAAACCAAATCTTGTGGGGTAATTTTTTATTGTGGTTTTCATGTGCTCTAATTTGACAAAAATTTTAAAGTGACAAATAAAGAATATTAGACTCTTATTTCTCTCTCTGCACTGCCTGTGAACTGCAAATTCAGGCTACAGTGACACAAATTATTCCAGTGCAAAATATGATGTTTATGCTGCTTCTGCTTTTTAAAAATAAGGTACAACAGGAAACCTTTCCGAACAAAATTTAGGGCTTTCCTTTTTAAAATTGAATACAGCACATTTTTACTTCAGGTATTTTTTGCTCACCCTTTGGAAGCAAAAAGAGAAACATTCACTAGATTGTATTGAGTTACAATATTGAGGAAAAACAGATGGCCATGTCTTAAGTAGTCTACTGGAGTACATTAATTATTAATCTTTGAATCAGTATAAAAGAATTACAACCAAGGCTGGGTAGACATATTTCTACTAACCTACTGGGATGTTAGGGACAAAGCTCCCCACATATCTTTACAAGATTCACTTGAATCTTTGTGCCTCATTTCTTATCTAATAAACAGATTCAGCTGAAAGATATTTAAAGCTGAAAGGAACTGCTGAAATCAATTTTCAGCAGCTGCTGTATCTTTCGTTATGTTGAATTAAAGATTCTTTTCCCATTGTAAATACTTAGAGCATGATAAAGTCACATCTTAATGGCTAGTAAATATTATTTATATAGGGGGAAAAAGCTTACAGATTATGTACATCTATAGTTAGATAGATATATTCCCAGCTGAAAATGCTTGGCTTTTGACAGAAATCATTTATCCTTTGATTTATTCCAGAACACTGGATTTTATGCATAGGAATTTAAATCCACTTTAGTTTCACCAAACATGGTGAAGACAAGATTGAACTTTTTTGACCTGAATCAGTCAGGTTTTACAAATCAAAGCCCACTCATACCTCAGTTGTGAAGTCTTACCAGTTTTCCTTAAGTGCAGCTGTGGAACTGGAAAAAATATTCCAGTAGTGTCACTAATATGGCACAAAGCTATATACTCATTTCTCTAGCTTCTATTTAATACATACATCTCCAGTCAATAAAATTAAGTTCCATAAAGTCTAGACTAACTCTATCCCACAGAAATATACAGCTAAGCCATATAACAACAAATTTCTAAAGAGAGAATTTGGGGCATGTGTATATATAACATGTTCTCAAGCCTGGCATTCTCTAGTTCATCATGAGTGCTGCATATCACTAAGGAATGTCAAGCAATGATAGACATATATAGAAGATACCGCTAATTCTTGAAGTCTACTGAAACACAAGCTATAATGGACTGATTAAAAAAGATATAATTTTTTATATATTTGAGGTAATCCCAACAAGGGTCAAAGGGAGTAGGAGGGCGCGTAAACCCCTATGGCTCACTAGGAGCATCCGGGAATGTCTCCTTGCTAAGAGGGAGGCA
>JAGPOW010001338.1:60840441-60861037 GCA_030014935.1 Caiman crocodilus
AAGTCCAGAGCCTTGGATGGTGGCAGCGGAAACCCCAGGCTAGCGGGTGTGCTCCAAGGAAGGGGTCGGCCGGACACGAGGCACCCCAAGGGAGGCACTCGGAGCCTGGAAGGTGGGCGGGCACAGGGAGGTGGGCAGCTCAAAACGGGAGCGCCCCCTACTGGCCCGCCACAGTAGCAATGATCTACTGCTCAGTAGCATCTCATGTAGATGTGCCCACTGTGTCTGATTTATGGTAGTGTTGTCACGAGAACCAAACTTGTACTTCTCTTAGAGATTAAAAAATATATATATCAATGGGTTAATCATTAATCCAGAGTGTCTGAAACTCTGCCCAACTTGGTGTCATCCACAGGTTTGATCACTGTACTCTCAACTCTATATTCTAAATCATTAATGAAAATGTTAAACAATACCAGAACAGGACAGGTTCAATACCAGAACAGGTTTCCCTATGGAAACCCCATTAATATCTCCTCCAATTAGCCACTGAGCCATTGATGATGATCAAATCAGCATTGTTATAGAATTTTTATTTTCAGAATATTACCATCACCTTCCTTTAGGATAAATGCCTTTTTCAATATAATTAATATTAATATTTAACGATATCCATGTCATTTGGAAGAAATAGACTTCTAGCTTTGTGGCAGCTCAGAATATGACTACCCTGATGCTTATTAGTGTCAGCATCCTATAAAATGACATTGATGCATTAGTATTTGGTATCTGTGATACATGCAGCAGTATAACTATCAAGGTATTAAATACTTCTTTTAAAGGTAATGGCTGGGGTGTGATAACAGAGTAGTTAAAGTGTATTGCTTTGGCTCCAGATGGTTGATTTGAAGCCCCACTTCTTACTCAGGCCAAAGTTGTCCCCAGTTGTATTTGGGTACTGGGTCAGGAGTGGAGTGGGTGTCAAAGAGGTTTGGGCATGATGACTGTGTTATGCTGTCACCGCAGCAACGTGCTACAGTGACGTAGTTTCTACAGGGGTCTACACATGACCAGCAGCTACTTTGCCATAGTGATGTGTTCCCCCCATTATAGTAAGCCACTACGGTGAAGTAGCTGCTAAAAATAACCATGCGCAGCATGCATGGTACAGTACAAGCTGTTACTGCACTGTAATTTAGTTCTTCCGAAAGGAAATACAGAATCACAGCCCAGTAACAATGTCATCATAGTGACACGTGTAGACACACCCGATGAAAGCCATATTGTTCTCCTATGGGCTTCACGGACATCAATAGAAATGGAGATGCTGAATGACTGTTCAGCTGAGGAGACTTTTTCGCCTGATAGGGATAAAGAGAACTGAAAAGAAATTTAAGGATTAAGGAATAAAACAAACAAAAAACCTTCTCGAAGATTTGCACGCACCTAGGTGGCCTATCAGACTATCTGGGTTAGGATATGTTAGTATTTTAGCCATACGACGCTAGGTAACAATGTAGCTAGTATTACACTCAGTTACCTTTGACCCCTTTACCTAAATGATCAGGTACATGCTGGATCAAACAGGAAGTGGCCTTCAGTGAAAGTCTGGAATGAGAGTCAAATGCACAACTTTGAAGTTATAGCAAGCCACCCTCACTATTCTGCCACCACAACCAAAAAGAATGAATATCAGTATTAAATTCATTGTACAGGTTACCTTGCATAACATTCTCATTTGGCTTCCATGACTGTCATGATGGCATCTCTGATAGCAATGTTAAAACTATATACCTGTACAATGGACAGTCATTCAAATTCTGAAAGGCAGTACAGCTTAACCATGCTCTGAACACTCTGTGCTTCAGATATCAAAGGAGATGGCAGCAATTATACCAGCAGAAGATATGGCTAAACATTCCAAGAAACAGGTGTAACCAATTCCCTGTCAATTCAGAGCAGCTGACAAAGTAGGCTGTTGCCTACAGAAAGTTATGCTTCTCTGAAGGATCTAATCTCTAAGATGCCAAGCTGCCATACCTTCTGCCAATTCTCTGTTGTGTGTGATATGGACTTGAAAACCTTTAGAATAAGATAAATGAATTACTACAGCTTGATTTATACTTTCATATAGAGGCAATGCTGCTTCTATATGCCTTCCTGAGGTCTTCACCTTTGCAGATTCTCAGACAGACAAGTAGTATTTAATTGTCCCCTTTGGGTCAATATGCACCATCCTAAAAAGCATATCCATGAGTTGGCTAACTATTCAGAGCTCAGGTGACAGAGCTAATAAATGTTATTTTCTTACTTTTTTCTAGAAGGTGTAAGATAAAAGATCAGTAGTTCATTTTTTTTAAATGAAAAATTCTTACCTCTTAGAAACCTCATTTTTGTGTTTATATTTTAAAAACTATTTAACTGAATAATGTAAAGCTTCAAAATTTGTAATCCTCAGTGGAAAAAATAATTCCTTTGCAATGGCTCTGACAAATATTAGTTTTACTGTCAAATTCAGCTACAGTACTGTTCTATCCCTTTGAGGGTAATTCTTCAAATATGTCCTTTTAGTTTCACAGTAAATGTCTTTTCCAAACAAACCAGTTTGTGATTCTATTTATACTGGGACAGGCAGGTTAGTCAAGTGGATGGTGATGGCATATAGGAAGAAAAATAAAAATGCATAAGGTTGTATTTTATCTCCTTATACAAAGCTAATTACAGTAATATGAATTTGCTGATGACTCAGACTTTTAGGAATCTATATAGATAGTTTAAACAAAATTCTTTTAATACAATTTTGTAGTTTTTTATTTGCCTTTTGACTGGTTTCAGCCTTAGGGGTCATGTTCTCAAGCTTTTCTGCACAAGTGCTAAAAGCTTCCTATTTCTTTTAAATTGAGATATTCATGTAATAAAATCCCTAGTGCTGGGGCTTATAAAAAGCTCACCATACAACATGGGACTCAGAATAAAGCTGTTAGAGGTCAAAATTCTGAAGTTACCTGTTACTCATTATTATGCTCTTTATTTTTTGCATTTCTCTCAGTTCTGAGGTTGAATTCCATTTTCTTTGTTTTCAAGTTCTAAATTGTGGCAGTGTTTCAATTTCACAAGAGGAGGGATTCTGTCTGTTCGTACATGTGCATCTGTGGAGATACTTCGTGCCTCTGTAGTTCCAGACATACAATATGTGCTTCAATTTAAAAGTCTTTGCTACATTTAAAATAACAGTTAACTAATATGTTTGATAAAAATATACTTGTTATACATTATATAACAAGTATATATTATATATATATGTTATATATATGTATAATATATTATGTATGTGTATTATATATATATATATTATACATACATATATTATGTATGTGTATTATATATATATTTCTTATATTATTATATATATATTTCTTACTTATATATTATTTAGATTGTGCCAGATTATATCATGCTTTTGTCAACTGACAAATTCTTCACTCTACTAGTACCTCAACCCATTGGACAGTGAAACCCTGGCCACAGCAAAGTGAGAATTTGCATGGACTTCAATGGAATGTGTTTTTCACATGCTTGCAGAGTAAGGAGCTCTTGAACATAAATAGAGATAGAAGAATCTATTCCTAGAGAGAGAGAAGAATCTATTCCTATTCATTTTATTATTTTATATAAGCCTGAAAAGGCATAGTAATATTAATAATAATAATTAAATAAGGCATCTAATCACTAGTTAGTTATATGATAAATATGCACAATATTTTGAATAAAATATGCAAGAGTGGAAAGTATGATTCTCAGCTAAAACTCTCATTAGAGAAAATGAGTCTTATGTAGTGCTGGACTGAGACCAAAATTAATCTCCTACTCCCAGCCTTACTGCTGTCTGCTAGCTTTGGAAACAATCATTGTTCATGCTGCTTCTCTGTAGTTTACATTTTCATCTATTAAATAATACCCTGTCCCTACACACAAACACCTTTTTTATAATATTGTGCTGTTTACATAAGACTCATAGGATGTGCCCCCATGAGTGCACATTCAGGGGCACACGTTTCCCATGGGACAAATAGCAGTGGTGCATATGTGTGCCACTGCTAGTTGTCTCCAGGCATGCACTTGCATGCACATTTAAAGGGAATGCACCTCTCACACTCTGGGAAAGTCCCAAGCGGGGACCAGCAGGGAGAAAGCTGCTGGACTCCAAGAAGAAAATGGTTGGCCCAGGAAGGGTTGCAGGAGCTGCTCACCATCAGAGAGATGTCTCAGCAATGTCAGAAGAGTCCCACATCGCATCCTGCACACTTTAAAAGTGTGTACTAGCTGGGGGGGGGGGCAGCCATGGAGTAATAGAGTCAGCTGCTTCCAGTTCAGCTGGAAGTGAAAAGCTGGCTTTAAAAGAAAGCTGGCAAACAATTGGAGAAGCTAGGGAAGACCAACAGTGGAGGGTTGCTGGGAGAGACCAGCTAAACCAGCGTTGCCTGCAGGCCAGGGAAGACCGGCAGTGGAGCAGGCAAGCTGGAGAAGATCGGCGGCAGTGAGGCACTGGAGAAGACCAGCATGAGGCTGAAGACAAAGAAGAAAAAAATACCTGGCAGAGGGAGTGAGACTGGCCTGGCATAAGTAGTCTACCTCAGAGAAGGGACAGACCCTGAGCAATCTAAGCCCAGTCACTTGGAGAAGGGACTCGCACAATGGGGCACTTGAGCAGGACACAGATGACAGAATTACCCAAGGAGTTGTATAATCAGAAATATTTACACATACAAGAAAACATCAAACATGAATTGTTGAATACAGTTTCCTTTATAAATCATAATAGGACTTTCCTAAATTAATTGAATAGTTATGAAAGTCACCTAAAAGGACTTGGAGAGACTATGATGCAACATCTGATTGGTGAAGACCAGGGTGAAACAGGAGATGCGAGTCCCAAGGAAACAGCCATTAGTCTCACCTGAAATCTTTAATCTTAACCTGTGGGAACCTCCTAGTCTAAGTAAATAAAACCAAAATTGTGGCAGACAAGAACAGAGGTATAGCAAGCAGGCATAGATAGTAAGACCAACATTGGCTGTTAAACAAGCCCAGTGGGAAAAAGGATTAAAAAACTAGTAGATTGGGTTGCATGCCACTAAGAAGGCACTGGTTACAATATTCCAATACATGGCAAAGGGACTCGGGGAGAGTAGGAAAAAAACCCACCATGCTGCAGGTTAGCAGTGTGGCAGATGAGGGCACATGCTCTGTGTGTGGTTTGTGGTACCTCAAATGGCTTTGGGGCACCACACACCACATGTGCACACGCATGGAGATACACCCAGAAGGTCTATTTGTCTTAAGAGAAGGATCTGATTTTGGATAGTGTAGTATTACAGTGACTATAATTGCTTATTTATTTTAATAATTGCTTTGACTGTTTATTTTGTTATTTCTCTTTTTATATAAGGAAAAGATTTAGCCAATAAGATAAAATTAATCTTGTTATGATTTACATTTTATAATTTGATTATTCATTATTAGTGCTTGAAATTAACCATCTATTTGCTTAGCATAAATGTATTTGACATATTGGTCTCATTGTTTTAGACATATTTGACTCATGACTTTAGAATTTAAACTTAGGATAAGGAACACGCTTGTGTAAGGGATCGCGGTATGCCTGATGTTGGTGGATATGTCTGGCTTATGTGGAAAGAGGAAATGAAAGAGTGAATGATGGACATATGTAAAAGCAATGGAGGAAGACAGGCTTCTTGCAGAAGGTGAAAATAGCCTTCTGTGGTTTAACGGTTAAGGGCTGCAGCCATGTTGAGTCAGCAGTAAAGGATTACCAAATACTAAATCATGCTCCATCCTGATGGCTGAAGACTGAAACCGATGGCCCGTAAAGATTGCAGATCACAAAGCCAGAAGATCATGACCTACGAATCCCAGCCTGCCAACAGGACAAGAAGGATGGCCTTTGCGACTATCAGTGAAATCTATAGGCTTGTATGGACAGCTGTTACTATAAAGAATGAACCCCAAAGACAAGGCTTTGGGTCTCTTCCACTTGCAAGAAGGAGTTTTGGGTGCATCCAGCAAGACCTGACTCCAACTCTCTTGGTCAGCCTGGCCAGCCACCAGACTGACCTTGAGCAACTTTGAAACTTGGTAACACCTTAACCTTTGTAGGACTGTCTAACTTCTGTGTGTGTGTGCTTGTTTCTTTGTATGAGTGAATGAATGAATAAACGAGCATGTATGAGAATGTGTGAAGCAAATAACCTTATTGTTCTTTATTCTTTTCATGTTACATGTTTTATGTTTCAATAAATGCCTTATCCCTTGATAAGATTCCGGCTTGTTTTTAATTCACACTGTACATCCTGTGCGCACAACAATAGTTTCATTAACATATAAATCATATTTCTCTCCAGTATATAATTTTATTTTAAAGTTTGCTTTCTAAAATAAAATGGATAGTCCTGTTTTGTTTATAAGGAATACAGATAGGAAATAGATCCCCAGTTTGAATAAGTAAATTTTAAATTCAGGTTTAAACTCTCAGTCAATTTTTTTCAGTGCTTTAAGTGTGAAACTGAGAACCAGGACTTCCCACTTCAAGTTCTGACATGAAAACTGATTAATTGTGTATCCTTATAGCCTCAGTTCATCTGCGTATTAGCATGGATCTGACATAATTGCCTTTCTCAAAGCAGCACCTTGAGACTTAGATACTACAGTTTAGATTCTAGAGTAAAGAGGATCATGTACATAGTGTATTTCTGCTGTGCATGGTTGAAGTGCAATAACCCCTGAGCTCTATTTTACCATACCAGGGTAGTGTAGGAACCAAATTATGATTCAGGCACTTTGCCCCTCAGGTCCCATTCAGGGATGGATATACCCAGTGTCAGACCAGGCCAAGCATACAGGGGGTTGAAGAGGCAAGACTCTCTTATTTAGGGCAAAAGTGGTAATTCTGAGGAAGCAACTTTCCTCTTTCCATGTTGCTATCTGCAATAAAATAGCTAGTGCTGGATAGTAAGGGGATGCTTTGAGTGAATGTTCAAAATGGGCCATAATTTCCTTGTTTGTGTAGGAAGCGTGTGTTGGATTTTTTGTCTAACTTCTCTGGACTTTCCCTAATGATACCTTTGTGTCCTTTAGGTTCAGATTTGACTGACGGTTCCTTGCTGCTTTTTCTTCATGTCTGAAACACTTCTGGCAGCTCCAAATATATATGCATGTTAGTGGTCCTATGTCTTCTCTTCACTCTAGCTTCTTTCTTGGGACTAGGTTTGGAACAAACAGAGATTTGGTGTAATTTTTTATAAAAAATAATCAAGTCTTGTGCACTGAAAGGGTATAATATCTGCAGTCTGTGCTGTTTGTATGAATCACTTTAAATACTCCATGAAGAAGAACCTGTTTTGTTACCTATCTCTGCCACACAGCTGGACAATAATTTTATTGAAAATATTTTATGGAATATTTTTAAATATTATTGATCAAATATTTTACCATTTTTTTTAAGCAAGAAGTTAGTGGCTTCTAGTGCTGGTATCTGTGTCCCTGGTGAAATATGATCGCTTCAGTGAGAGAGAGAAAGAGAGAAAAAGCAAAAATGCAGATTTTAAAAAAGTGGGCCTTGAAAGCAGGCTCTTCAGTAGAAAAGAGAAGGGAATTCAGGATTCATTTGACACTCATTTGAACATGAAGTACACTTTCAAGTTCATGGTCCAAGCATGGCTGGCAAAGTGCCAGTTCTAAGACTTTCTTGACAGTGACAGCTGCTGCTCTTTCTAGCAGGGCCCAAAAAAGAATAGTGCTACTTCTTCTGATTTACCTGAAATAGTGTTATGGGGATTCTGTGTCTTCACATTGCTTGCTTGCTGGGAGAGTGAGCAGCTGGTTCCTTTTCTCTCTCTGCAGAGAGTAGGACATGGACTAGTGGTTTGAAGTTGCAGCGAAGTAGGTTTAAGACCAGATATCTGGAAAAACATCCTCAATGTTAGAACACTGAGGCAGTGGAATAGACTGCCTAGGGAAGTTGTGGACTCTCCATCTCTGGAGGTGTTTAAGAAGAGGTTGGACTGCCACTGGCATGATATAGGCAGAGCTATACTTACATTCTACTACAGGTATTTCCAATGTTTCTGGACTTTGCTAGTTGCCCCCTCCCCTCCTTTCTGCTACATGTGTCAGGGTGTTTTTAAGCCTTCCTCAGAGGCATTGGGTGTTGGATGCATCCAAGGCTGTGGATTTTGACTGCAGTGTGCCAATGCTTCTGCTGGAGCTAAACCCAGAGGTTTCTGGTTAGGTCTTACCCCTCCATTCAGAGTCAGACTGATTACCATATTTGGGATCAGGAAGGAATTTTACCCTATGATCAGATCAGTATAAACTCCAGGGGGTTTTGCCTTCCTGTGTGGGTGGCATGGGATGGGATGGGATGGGATGAGGGGTGGCCCTCTACCTGAGATCTGTTAAGTGTATATTAACAGTTTTTATAGAAGCAGGACATTGGCTGCTATGGTTCCCCTGCTTTACCTGTAGCTGGTTAGGGTGTTAAGTTTTGTGTTGTGTCAGAGTTAATGGTAGTTTTATGAGGAGTTTAAATAACAGATGTGTATAAAATGGTTTGGGTAGGGATGATCCTGCCTCAAGCAGGGGGTTGGACTAGATGACCTCTGGAGGTCCCTACTTCTTTATAATGCTATGACTTTTCATGTGGCTGGAATGGATGACCTATGTCTACTCCCTTCCCACACTCCAGCTGTTGAGGGTGAATGGCCTGCCATTTCCCATATCTGGTAACACCACCAGTCTTGGAACTATCAAAGTTTTAGAACTTGTATACCCCAAGTAGCACAGGGTGCAGGGAACCACTGTCTTTAAGAAAATATTCTTTGCCCCCCTCCTCACGAAACTTCGGGAAAGTTTTCTGGGGCATAATTTCCCCTCAAACATGGGAGGAAATATTTGGTCAGGGATAGAGGAGTGTTTTTGCTCCTATTTACCCTCCTGGAGAAAAAGCAAGTCTGATTTTATACTGTTCCAGAAAGGGAAAGAGATATTTTGCTGTCAATAGTTGAAGACGAGGTGAAGATTAAGAAAAACTTCTTTTATATTATGATTCTAAAGCTGATCCTGTTGTGTGAGTGGTTGTGTTTTCTTAACTTTTTTCTTTTGTTTTCTTTCTAATGGGGACATCTTTATTTTACAGATGCTAACTTAGTTAATGACACAACTTTTTAATAATAAAGGTATATGATTTTGGTTTTGTATATCAGTCTTCATTTCTGTTAAATGTGTGTGTGTGTGTGTATGTATGTGTGTGCACTCACATGCACATGTCATTTCCATGAAAACACCATTTGGACTGGATGTCAAGGCAAAAGAAACACTTTACAAAACTTTAAAACAGCCCCCCAAATTGCAGAGAGAAATCTAGATGTTTTGCAAAATGCATTAGATCCTCTTATCTGGACTGTTAAGGCCCTTGCTTCATTCCTCTGTATCTCTTCCTCCTTTGGTCATTTATCACTTCTAAATAATAGGATTTTGTAAATACAAGTGCCAGAATTAATTTATAAAGAAGAGAGTGAGACTGCTACATAATTGAAACAAGGGCTATTTCAATGAATTGCCATATGCAAAATTGTCACTCTTGGTAGGAGAGAGATAATTGGATGCTAAGTGCTATACACTTTCCTTTTATTCATACCTCTGACAGCTAGTATAATCTATAATATCTGACAGATACCCCACAGCCACACCCCCACATCTGCTCACAATCCTCCCTACAAACCTCACACACCTTCACAAACTCCCCATATACCTCTCTGCAAATCACCCCACACACCCTACCAACACCACCCCATCCCCTCACACACTAATACCCAGTGAAGAGTCGTATGTGAACTAGAATTACCCATTGTGGTGAATAGATTCCTTTACCTAGGGTTGATTTTTTTACTATACGTGTGTGTGTGTGTGTGTGTGTGTGTGTGTGTGTGTGTGTGTGTGTGTGTGTGTGTGTGTGTGTGTGTGTGTGTGTGTGTGTGTGTTTTAAAAAAATCCATATGAGAATACAATTAAAAAATGCCAGTTCCTAGAAGGATCTTGGCATATGAAATTCACACTACCATCAGCTTTGCAGCATGATGGAAACATCACAATAACTCCATCATCAGTTATGAAGAAATTTGCACTTATAGATGGAATTAAGCACTTTGTGTGGCATTCTGTTTCCTTTCTGGGCATCCAGGTGGCCAGTCTGGGTCATCTTCATGGCATTTTTGCATTTATATGCAAGTAGGACTATGTATGAGAGCAGACTGGGTATACACAGTAGTCTATGCACTTTGCTGAGAACATACCCATCGTGGTGAAGGGTATGCCTAAGTGCCAAAACTGACATTTAAGGGACCCAAACTGGCCACCTGGCTGCCCAAGAATGGAAAAGAATACACCCTTTATCTAAAAAATACACCATATCCTTCCACAATCTTTCACACAGCTAAGTCTCTGAGGAGTATTTAATTTTCAGAGCATTTTTAATCAACTCTTTTGGTTTGTATTAATTATGAATAGTTAATATTCTTCATTACAGTTTTGGTGGAGCTTAATGTTTTTCCTAGTATTTTATCAGAGAATTTGTCAGAATTTGAGAACTAAAATGTGTATATTCCAAACTATAAAACAATGGGTATTCAAAATGGTTTATTTACACCCTGGTGACTTATGTAATTATGTGCCTGCATAATTTTGTGCTTAAAATGTATAATTGCATAATATTATGTAATTCGCCAGGGTGCATTTGGTGGGAGGGGATGCTTTTGCCTACAAAACAGAGAGTGGACATGGGGGTCTGTGTGGGGCTTGTGGGTGGGTATATGCCCCCCCACCGCTTGCCCTTCACCCCATGGTGCACAGCCCCTGCTGTGATGGCAGCAGCAGCAGGCAGTGGGTCCTCAGAGTGCTCCTGACCAGGGCACAGCCTCCAGTAGCATGTGGCTCTGGCAAATCTCAGGGGCTGGGCCAGTTCCATGCAGCCCCTGTCCTGGGATTCACCTGAGCCATGCACTATGCAGTGGCCAGGAGCACCCCAAGGGTCTGGGGGCTGTGCTGAAGGGGTGTGTGTGGCATGTGGGGCTGTGCTGAGGAGGCATGTAGTGGCAGAGACTGTGTGCGGGGGAGGGTGTGGCAGTGGAGGTTATGTACAGTGGGGGGCATGCGGTGGGCAGAGGCATGTTCCTGTGTGGCAGGGGAGCTGTGCACTGGGGGACCACATCCCACCCATAAATTCCACAGACACCTCCACATACCCCATGTACTCCCATATCCACACACACCCAGAAACCATCCCCACACACCCACCTCCCACACCCCTTCACAACCTTTCCCACAAACCTTACACACCTTCACAAATCACCCCACACACACCTCACCAGCAACACCCCCCCACACAAGTACCTGCATGTATTTCTAAACAAGGTTGAAATAGTGTTATATTTATTTTAATTTGTAAAAAAAACCCCCATAATTTGAATTTTTCTGCCCATAATTTTGAACTTTTCTGCACATAATTCCCTGGGATATATTAATTAACATGCAAATAGAAAATATAAATATATGGGGACTATGGGTGAAACATTCTTCCTCCATGAAATATGTCCATTGAACAAATATTGGAAAATATTAAATGCATTCAGTCTCACTTTTAATTTAGCAAACACTGCAAAATCTTTCTCTTCCATAAAAGTCTTTCTACCATAGCAATAATTGCCAATATTTCCTTTTCAAATCAAACATCTCAATACCCAGAAAATAAATTTAAATTTGACCAAGTAAGCAATCTTGCTGTCTACCTCTCTCCCAATATCACAACCATGTGAAATTTTTATCCAGAAAATGCCAGAGAGTTCTGTGAGGACTTCTCTGAACTTTTTAATATAAAATTCATAGCAACAATAATGGATAGCTGATTACAAAGGTCTTTGAAGGTAGTTACAAATGTCTCTATTTATGATGCTCCCTCTCTTCTGTCTTCTGTTTAATTGAAAGCAAATACGTTTGAAAGGCTTGGAGTTCTGGCTTGGTTCAGCACCATGACAATACTCCATTAATATTTGATTTTGTGGTATGTTTGAATGAACTCTGGATGTATGATTTCTTTGCTTTTAGCATTTGTCTTCTTGTGAAGGAAAAAAAATACATTACAGTACCCTTAACTCTATTAGCTTTTACATGTGTGATTTATAATGTTACTATGTTTTAGCAGAATAAGCCCTAGATATGATCAATTGAAAATGTGACAGAACAAACATCTAGTGAATTCATGTACTTTATTGAAATATCCAAAATACAAAGGTAACTGGAGAGCGTTGCCATTCTCCAATAGTATGTACATGTTATACTGCTCAGTGTTGATTTGTATAGCATAGTCATCAACAGCAACTTTTTACCCTGATTTCAGGATGAGTTTCCTATCTATTTGATAACCCAAATGAATACATGCACATAGATCAGAGACTTGTAAGCAGTGTCTGTGTTGTGGAGTGGGGGTTACGTATTACCTGCTGGTGAAAATCAAACAATAGCAATGTGTAGCTGTTTACTCACAGGCTTTCTATAACTGATAAAATAATCAGCTCTATGGAGAATCTGACTTCCACAACTCCAAGTAATTGCATAAATAATGATTCCCAACTCTTAAAACAGAGTATTTTTTCTTTTTCTCTGTAGATAAAATTTTCCCATTCATTTAATGCAATGGATTCCCACAACCATAAGAAGGAAGCAGCGGCCACCTGGCACATGTAGGATTCTCTGCCCACACTGTGTGCCTGCCAACTATACATAAACTTCATTCCTGTTCAAAATAGTTTATTGTGCAGTAGAGGACTGACCATAGAGTTTATGGGTGAAGGCCATTCAATCTGTGTTAAATTGAATTGGGTGTCAGAAACACAAACATAAGGGTCAGGTACAGACATTACACTTTTACTAGTATAGGTGATCGGAAACCGGTGTATACTATAAGGGAACAGAAGTTCAGCACACAAAACCTGTCTATACCCATAACAGAACAGAGGTTCAACACACATAAATGGGTAAGGCCACCACATAATTTAGACTGATTCTGCTTTGTGCTTTTTGAATGTCTGTACCTATCCAAGAGGTGCAGCTAAAGCTCTACCTAGTTCTAAGGATGGAAGAAACAATGGCCCTGTTACATCTGCTGCCTCTCCCCCTGCAACTACCCATGCTCTGAAGGAAAAGGTCTACTGCCTCTCCTTAACAGAATAAGCCACAATAGCTCTTCTGCACAAAGGAGATTCAGAAAAAGTCTCATGTCAGTTTGTAAGATTAATAAAGTAGCTGCACAAAATACAGCTGCTACCTGCAAAGCATATAAAAAATGCAATACCTTGTTTATTGTTTCCTTGAAGTACATGTTTGAGGGATGCTTTTCATAAACTATTAACATTGCTCTTGAATTTAACTGCACAAAGTCAATCTTCTTCACGTACAGTGTGTCTGTATTTATACATCATAATATATATATATATATATATATATATATATATATATATATGCATTTTACTGCCAAAAGAAAATCTGTACCAATCCAATTTTAATAAGAGTGGGAGAAGGTCACCATAAAACACAAATTATTACAGAGAAGGCCAGATTCTCTGGACACTGATTCATTGTCTCCCAGGAAATTATTACATCATTTGCATGTAACACCTCCTCCCACACACACACACTTGTGTTACATATTGTATTTCTTTTCTGTATATTTTCTATGTGGGCAAGATAGCCCCTGTGTTTTGGCCATGTGCTCTCCTCCTTTTCTTCCCCTTTTTTATTTTTAAGTTTTAAAGGATTGATACCGGGGAAAAGAGTATTTGTTCTTTGGGTTTTCTGGCCAAGAGTTAGGCCTGGCAGTTTAAACAGGGTTGAAACCTGGGAGTTTCGAATCCTGCCAGTTTGGGGCAGAAAGTTAGAGCTTGCAACTTTCTGCTTCCAGTGGGGCTGTGACCCCAAACTACCTGCAGCCCAGGCCTAGAGGGTAGGCTTGCTTTTGCTCCTTGTTTCTTTTGATGGTTCTTGTGTGGTTAGGTGAGCTGTAGCGTTAATCAACCTGACTCCTTTTAGAGATTTTCCTGCAGTTTTGTTTTAGCAGGCCATATAATCCAGTCCAGAACTTTTTGGGCGAGTGCATGCTGTCTACAGACTCAGTCGGCTCCCACACAAACATGCAGCCTTTCTGTGGGAGCAAAGATTGGCATGCTATCCTTCCTCCAAAAGCAACGAGGGGGCCCTTGCACCGCAGAAGAACCTATGCTCTCTAGTAGCTTCCCCTGGTGCAGCGCAACCTATGTACTTTGCATTGTAGTAGTAGTGTTTTAAAATGCGTTTGGTGTTTTCTCTCTGTTTTCTGTAATAAATCTGTCTTTTGTGTAGACAATAATTGCAATGAGGGGGTTTGTTTGTATAGGACAGCCTAGTAACTCATTTAGTGTTTCCCAGGTGGTCTGGGTGGGGGCTCAAGTGAAAGAAACATATATTTTGTACCCCCAAACTGAACCTGGCCTTTTCTGCTGCTGACCAGTGCCTGGCAGAAGAGCTACATGGATAAAGATAAGATTTTTTACCTGATGTGTTTAATCATATTTCCTTTTTGTCCTGGTATTTTCATATGGATTTTGGCCACAGATCCTGGGCTGTTCTTATTTCTTAACCAAATAACCTATCCGTGCTAAAACAAATTGCCTCTTTATGCCCACCAAATCCAATTGCTTGAGGTGTATGGAAGAACTGAAGGCCCATGGAATTTGAAAAGAAAAGAAACATGATAGAAGGAAGTGACAGTATCTAAACTACACTGGCAAGATAAAATAATTCAAAATAAAGGCTGCTTGACAATAGGTAAAATATTGGCTATGTTGCAAGTGAATAGAATTCAATGCAGGTCATAAATTAAAATCAAGGATTGTGTTTAACAGAAGATAAAATAATAAAACCTCTGCTGCAAAGTGAGGCTCAAATCTGGAAGCAAGGGGCAGAAAAGGATATAGTTTGACAGAAGCTCAGATCCACAAAAGGACTTGAATGTGGTGAAGCTGAATGTTGATAGGTAAGTTTTAGCCAGTTGGCTCCTGTGGTGGAACTTAAGTTAGGTCTTTACAGTGAATGAGTGGAGGGATAGGGATTGGGAATTGCTACTGCCAGGACACTAAGTAGAGGGACCACTAAATTAGCCACTAGGAAATGCTAAAGAATCCTGCACCTCTTCTGGACTTGGACATTTCATTGAAGGTCAGAGTTAGACATCTACATGGAACTAAGATTCACAGCACAAAACCCTCTTGCCTTTATACATCTAAATTTCCCTTTAGGTGAAAAGGAAAGGCATTGTTCCCTGTTTGAATAATAGCTTGTCTCTGGAGTGTTTGCCCAAGAAATGGGAGATCTGGGATCAAGATCTTCCCACAACCAGCAGTAATTCAAAGCCACATATCTCAAGAGCACTCTAATCACCAGGCCATAGAATAGTCTGAGTAGCAGTGCTTTCAACCCTTTCTTTTTGAGGTGTGTCACTGTTTGAAGGAATGCAAGATCCATGGGGACAGAAAGGAAGTGTCATCTGTTCTCATCTCAACACTGTTTATGTCCTTTTCCAAAACTCTTCAATGAAGGATGAATAATAAGCCCCTGGAGCAGGACCAGAACTCAAATTTTACCTTCCCAGGGACCACCCTGATGACTGACTCTGTGATTATAGGAGGGGGGGTTGGTTTCATGAATTCTTTTATCATGGTCCAGTTTCAAGATCTGGAGAAGAGTGCCCTCCTCCCCACTGAACCCCCTAGCTTGATGGTTAGGGCATTGAGATAGTGAATGTGGATTTGAACTGCGGCAGGCTAAGAAAAACCTAGAACCCAGGTTTGACAGGTCATCACTCTGGGCCACCCTCCATGTGGCCCACACACCTGTCTCTGGGGCAACCGCCCACCTTGTCTCACCTGCCACATCTTGGTCTTAATTAGCAGGAGGCTGCCCTTAGAGCCCCCTAGCAGAGGGGGCAAATATCTGTAGCTCTGTTTCCTCCCCTACACCGCAGTCCAAACCTCGCTGATGTAATCACCATTGTCCCAGCACTATTCAGCCCCTTACTGTTCTCTCCGGGCCTTCCTTCTTTTGCTGCCCCCTCCCTGGGGCTCACTGTGCCCAACTTGGGCTTCCTAATAATGCAGCCCCCTATCAAGGGCTCCCAGTGCCCAACTTGGGCCTCTCAATATGATGGCCCCCTTCCTGGGGCTCACCACACCCACACTTGGGCTTCTCAAAGTTGCTCCCCCTTCCAGGGGCTCAGGTCTAAGCACCCCATAAGCTGCACCCTGACTGGCGTTAAGGTCCTCACACTCTGCTGTGAGGCCCCTTTGAGGATACTGCACTTTTACTGGTGCTGGAGTCCTCACACTCTGTTGCGAGTCCTCAATGAGGCCTCCTCCAACCCCTAATAGCCTCACCCAGCCACCAGTCTTATAACAACAAGACAACACAAGCTCCAGCCCCTTGGCTACAACTTAAATATAAGCTGTCTGGCTATAACAACATTGCTCCAGCATCTTGGAGCTGCTGCTGCTAGCAGTACCTCCAATCAGGCTTCTCCTCACATCATTGCTCCCAGAACTCTTGCCTCTCTGGGCTGCTGGCAGGAAACTGCTTCTGGTCTCAGCTCCTGGGCTTTATAAGAGTCAGGCCCTGCCCCGTAGGGTTAGCTGACCTTCATTGGTTGCCCCGGCAACCCACAGCTGTACTGCCTAATCACTGCTAGAGCTCCTTCCCTAGCAGTTTTTCTCCTCTCCAGGCTCAGGGCGCCTCAGTGCTCTGTGACACCAGGTTTTCCCTTTCTTGGATAAATGTTTTAATCAATCATTGCTATATTGAAGAGGAACTGCTTACGAAGTCAGGCTTCAGAAAACTTAATAGGAACCAGTAAATCAAAACTGGAAAACTGAGTGACTAATGCCCCCACCTTCTACTAATGTGAGAACCTGGCTTAAATGGTGTCCTATGTTAACAAGTGTGTGATTACTTTTTAATTTCCTATTTACACATGAGAATTATGTGTCTATTGAGACAGCAGACAAGCTTTGCCTCAGAGCAGTATCTGATCATAAAAGAGGAAGTCCTGCTGGTTGAAATTAAGGTGAATTGACAGAGTTATATGTAAAGATATTGTGAGGGGAAAAAAAGAAAATACAAACCAAATAAAAATTCTGTTAGAGATACAGTGCTAATAATCACAGATTGGATTTTGGTCAATTGTGTAAACTTGAAAAGCTTTGCTATTTATATTGCCAAGAAAAAACTTCTTAACATAGGTGCAAACATGTACTCCTCCACACCTTATCTTCGGTTACTGTTACTTGAGCTCACAATTAAAATAAAAATGTTCTGCTTTAATTTTTTTGCTTTCCTACTTGGAATATTTATAAATCTGATAACTCCAAATTCCTTGGTGCCTTGCAAATTATGCAAGATGAGGAAGGCTATGGGTATAATTAACATCGGATTGCTGTTAACAACAGTTGAAGGGTTACTCCAAATTTTAACTGCGGGTGAGAGTGAAACCTGAAACCAATGACCAATGAAACTGTTTCAGTCATAACTCAAAAGCTTTTTTAGGATATACAATACCAAAGACTTATTGTATCTGTAAAGATAATGCTTACATAGCCTTGAATTCAGGTCTGCTTGTCAGGCTTCTCTGTTCCTCTGGGGAGACTCAAGAAAGCAGGGGTGATAGTCAGAGACCATGAAGTCTGCCTGCCAAGTTTCAAGAAGACAGGTGCAAGGGCTTGGGGGAAACTGCACCTCAAGCTGCTGACATAGGCCCAGTCTGAAAAGTGGTTTGTACATTCAAACAAGCACCTAACCTCATCACCAGAACTGAAGCCAACTTCATGATTTCATAGTTGGTAGGGTCAGAAGGGACCTCAGAAGATCATCTAGTCCAACCCCCTGCTATAGCAGGAAAGAGTACTGGGGTCAAACAACCCCGGCCAGATGTTCATCCAGCCTTTCTTTAAAGACCCCCAGGGTAGGAGCCACCACCACTTCTTTTGCAAGTTGGTTCCAGGTCCTAGCCACCCTGATAGTGAAATAGTGGCTACCAATGTCTAGCCTAAAACTACCCTCCATTAGTTTGTGTCCGTTGTTTCTTGTAACTCCTGGGAGTGCTCAGGGGAACAAGGACCATCCCAATGCCTGCTGATCCCCCTTGACTAAGGTGTAGACTGCCACTAGATCCCCTCTCAGCCTTCTCTTTTGGAGGCTGAACAGGTTCAATTCCCTCAGTCTTTCCTTGTAGGGCCTGCCCTGCTGGCCCCTGATCATGCAGGAGGCCCTCCTTTGGACCCTCTCCATACTGGCCACATCCCTCCTGAAGTGCAGTGCCCAGAACTGGATGCAGTACTCCAGCTGCAGCCTGACCAGTGTCACATCGAGGGGGAAGATCACCCCCTTGGTGGACCTGCCTGAGATGTATCTGGATGCATAACAAGGTATGGTTGGCCTTCCTGACCACGTCCCCACTTTGTCAGCCCCTGTTCATTGTGGCATCAGTGATGGCTCCAAGATTCTTTTCTGCCTTGACACTGGTGAGAAGGAAGTTTCCCAGCCTGTAGGTGTGCCGCTGGTTCTTCCTCCCCAGGTGCATTACCCTGCACTTGTCAGTGTTGAACCCCATCCTGTTCTCATTGGCCCACCCCTGTAGCCTGTCTAGATCTGTTTGCAGCCTGTTCCTTCCTACTAGCGTACCCACTTCACCCCACATCTTAGTGTCATCTGCGAATTTGAACAGGGCACTTTCTACCCCCTTGCCCAAGTCACTGATGAAGTTGTTGAATAGTGCAGGCCCAACGACCGAGCCCTGGGGAACCCCACTGCCCACATTCCTCCAGGTCGAATAAGACCCGTCCACCACCACCCTCTGGATGCGGCCCACCAGCCAGTTAGTGACCCACCTGACCGTGTAAGCATCAACACCACTATCTCCTAGTTTCTTACTGAGAATGGGGTGAGAGACCATGTCAAAGGCCTTTCTGAAGTCCAGAAAGACTATGTCCAGCGCAAGACCTGCACCCAAGGACTTGGTGACCTGGTCATAGAAGGCCACCAGGTTGGTTTGACAAGACCTGTCCCTAATGAACCCATGCTGGTTGCCCCTGAGCATAAGCGCCCCTGCTGGTCCTTCCTGGACATGTGCCAGGATAATTCTTCCAAAAAGCTTCCCCAGGACCCAGGTAAGACTCACGGGCCTATAGTTTCCTGGGTCCTCCTTCCTCCCTTTTTTGAAGATGAGGACCACATTGGCCCTTTTTCAGTCTTCCGGCACATCGCCTGAGTGCCATGAGTGCTCGTAGAATTGTGCCAGAGGTCCTGCAATGACCCCTGGTAATTCCTTCAGCACTCTGGGGTGGAGATCATCAGGGGAACTACCTACAGCTCAAAACACAAAACCTGCCAACTATCTCCGATACCTCCAAAAACTGCATACCAGAATCTATCAAAGACAACAAAACTCAACGACCTGTGGGGGCACATTCCTCACCAAAAAAAACACTCTGCCTCCAGTCTCTCAGGCCTGATCCTGAGAGGGAACAAATTACAGTACAAACCACTTTTCTTAGCTGGGCCTATGAACTGCACTTTATCAGCCTCCTAGGTAGTAGGTACGGAAACTCATGAACTCAATATACACAGTAGAGTTCTGGTGCCCTGTGACCTGTCCGACATCTGACACCCCAGGCACTTCTGTACTTTCATCTGAGCTGCTACATCCTCTTTTCCCCTCTACCCCCCACCCCAGCCTGTCTCTGCCCCCGATGCTTCCATTTCCATTTTCTTGCCTGCATTGCGGGCCAGGCCAGCCTCTGGCTTCTTTACTATTCCTTCCATCCAGGATCAACTGCAGGTACTTCCTTAGCCTGACAAAGGGGTTTTCATCCTAAAGCTGGCATCCCAGGCAGCTGAGTTCACCAGGAGCCTCACAACTGCACTGCAACCAGCAAGTGTCAGGCCTGTAAAAGATGTGACAGGTCTTACCATTCCCCATCCAGGACTTTGTGCATGTGCTTGTTAGCTGGAGGTTATGGCACCTCCTACCTGCCTTTCACCAGGGAATAATTGATCCTGGCATTTATGGGGCTGCTGCTCCACCAGCAGTCCCACCAGGCCTCCCTACCCTGACAAGGTGCAGCTTTAGTGGTCATGTTCAGGACCTGGGGCCTCCTCCTTCCCCATAGCCCCAATCCCATACCTCCAAGTTCATCCTGGCAGGGGAATGAGCTCAGCAGGGACATGTTCTTTACCTGCTGGTTGGTGATGCAGTTAGTGCCCTCTCCAGCTGAGAGTAGACATTACTCAGCTTTTCAAAACCGCAAAAAAAGGAAATTGGTGCAGACAGAGTGAGGAAGGTGGCACTCATACTGTCTGTAGGTGAAGCTTGTGGTACACCAGCAGCGGGAGGTTCACCTTTAGGAACACCAGCTGTTCCACCAACGTAGGATCCAAGCAGGTGCAGTGGGATGTCACAACATCCCCAGCAATGCTGAACACCCTCTCACTTGGAACGCTGGTTGGT
>JAGPOW010001338.1:60868417-60890863 GCA_030014935.1 Caiman crocodilus
GACCCCGGTGCTCTTTCCTGCCAAGGCAGGGAGTCGGACTAGATGATCTGCCCAGGTCCCTTCCGACTCTAGACACTATGATACTATGATACTATGAACTCAACCTTCCCCATTTTTTCTCCCTCTGCCTATGCAGCACCTTTCCCTATCCCAGCCCCGCTCCCTCCCTCACTGTGGAGACCTCGATCTGCCCCCCCTTAAAAACAAGAAAAAAATATAAAGGGGTACATGAGCTGAAACTTTGAGGCTGAAGGGGTACACTTGTTAGAAAAGGTTGAAAACCCCTACTCTATGCTGTTTGTTGCTTGCTAGTAGATGAAGTAGCTGAGAATATGAAGGTGGAAGGTAGCTCAGATAACAGTTGTAACCTGGGCGGTACTCCAAGAGGTACCCCCTCTCCAATTAAAGGGATCAAAGCAGGTGCAAAAGTGCTGTGGGAGGTATAGGGACTCCCCTCCCCCTACAGAGCACAGCCAGACCACCAATGGGGACTTAACCATATACCTTTTAATGAGGGAACAAAACTGGGAACATAACCAATATAAGCTAGTGGGGTATAGGGGACACTATGATGACCTGAAGGGGCAGGATTCAATGAAGGTTAGACACTTACAATCATAGACATATTCATCCAGTTGACAAAAGACAGGACTAACCAAAATGTAAAACACAAACAGCAGAACAAACAATACTGGTTGGTATTACTGGAAATATAAAAGACACAAAATGTCAAATTACAAGGAACATAGGACCTAGGTACCTGGAGGGGAAGAAAGGGGGAAAACTACAATGGCCCCTTCCCACTGCAAGAGGAACTTCCCCTTGTTAGTTTACTCACCCCAAATGACCAAAGCTGGGACTTAAACTTTGATCTCCCACATGGTAGGTGGAAATGCTACCACACAGCCACCAGTGCTGGTATTACTCTAAGCTGCTAGGGGTCTTGACCTTCCCAGAGCCCCAGCCTCACATCAAGCTGCCTGGCCTCTGATTGGAGGAGCTGAAAGAGAGCTGGAAACCTCTCAGGTCTCTGCCCAGATCTTGCTGGAGCTAGGGAGCTTCTCATGCTGGCCACAGCCTGTCATAGGGGATCCTGGAGCCCAGTGGGGAGCCTCTCCTGCCACCCACATGCCACACTGCTGAGGACCCTAGTGCACCTGCAGGTCCCACTCCTTCAGACTCTTCAGGGGCAACTGCTCCCACCCCACTGGCTCAGCTCTTGCCAGCTCCTTCCTTGTGGTCCCTCACTGGTCTCTTCCCTGAGTCACCCACAATGCCCCCTTTTATCCCCCTCCAGGTGACCCACAGGGCCAATCAGGGGACATGGAGGGTGAGTCTCTGGGCCTGATTGGTGAGGAAAGGGAATCCCAAGTCCTCCAATCATCTTTACCCCTTCAAAACTCCTGGGCCAAATGATTACCAGATTGGTGAGGAAAGGGAATCTCAAGTCCTTCAATCATCTTTTGCCCTTTCAAAACCCCTGGGCTAACTCACTACCAGCCAGTCCATCCTACAGTGATAGAATTCATGATCCTAAAAGAGAGCAGCTGAATGAAAGCACTGAACTTCAGAAAAGCAAACCTTATAAAACCTGGGGGATTAGTCAGCAGAATTCCATGGGAGGGAAGTTGGAAGGGAAAAAGTCAAGTAAAACAGTTTAAACCTTAAAGACACAAAATACAGGCATAGGAGCATACTCCTCTATTGCAAAGGAATAATAGGAAGCAAAAAAAGGACACTGGCTTGGCTAAATTGTGTACTTAACAACTTGAAGTTAAACAGACATCTCAAAAAACTAGAAATTTGGCATAGTTTTAAGGACGACTATAGTCTGGGCCTGTACAGAGAAAGCCAGGAAGGGCAAAGTACAAAATAATATAGATGTCCAGGGAATATTGTAGGAGTAATATGGAAAAATACATCCAGCTATCAATGGTAACTAAACAAACAGATACAGGTGTCAAAGGCCAAAACTCACCTCACCTTCCTTCTTTTCCTGACACAAAAAGTCAGCAGATGCCTATTCCTTTAGGCATCTAAAAGCACTAGGCACTTCTCTGTGTCGGTCTCTCAGAGATCTAAAAAAGGAGAAATTTCTTAATGTGAACTAACATCAGTTTCTACACATGCTCAAAACTATTTGAACTTGACAACCATGTGCCTAGCTCTTCTCTAAGCATGCCTAGCTCCTGTCTAAGCATCACTAAGCTCTAAACTGTGGGTAGGATTAAAAAAAAAATTAAAAATTAAAAAACAATTTGGGAACAGGGACAGGAACCCAGTTCTCCTTCTTCCTAACTGTGTGCCCTAATATCTAAGCTGTAGTCTTAGTCTTTCTTTGTTCTTCTTCTGGCCCCATGAGTCCTGTGCTCCTTTTCTGTATGTAGTGGGCTCACTGCTTTTGCCTGGCAAGCCCAGCTTGGAGAAGGACACTCCAGATTGGTGGAACATTTCCACCAATCGGGTAACAGCTGGGAGGGTCTTGCCCCACCCCTGCTCGGAGGGCAGGGGGTACGAGGAACCCCTGGACCTGATTGAAGACTGTGCTTTGCAGATCCAGAAGACTTCAGGGGTGGGACCCCTGGTGTATATAAAAGCCCAGCGTGCTGAGCACACTAGGCAGATGCGGCAAGGGACTCAAGAAGAGCAGAGTCCAGAAAAACTGGGGAGCTCTTGGCCAGCGGTCAATAGGCCCAAGGCTCATGAAGCTGCCATGGCTACAGACTGCTTTATGTGGCCAGATCAGGCAAAAATGGTCCCGTAATATCCAGTCTTGTATTTATTCATAGGCAGTATTTACTCATCTATACTCATGCTAGTATTTATCCTTTAGTTTAAACAGCTGTTCTTTTTTTCCTGAGATTTACTTCAGTATATTTCCTCTCCGACTTCATTTTGCTATATTCAACAAGCCAAACACCTTCGGTCTCTTCTCATATACAAGGATTTAGGGAATGGAGAGTACAGTAGCCTCTCTCTACACCTCTTCCAGTTTCAGTTCAAAATTTCTTGACTGCAGTTTAAGATTAGATTTACAGTCCTGGCAAGGCTTAACCATTCCCTTTTGTATTTCCTTATTTCTGCTAAAAATAATGCTCTTAAAACATCTGAGTATTATTTGCTTTTTTTATGTCTATATCATATTGTTGGCTCATAAACATTTTGTGTTTGATTAATTATGATGTGTGACTTTCACTTCCTCTCTTTTCAATAGAAATGTCACTTTTCAGCACATATATTTTTGTTTCCTGCATAAAAAAAAATTGTGGTTTGTGCTAGTAAATTCAGTTGCATTTCTATTACTCCTGAAAAAAAGTGTCATACAGTTCCTTCTGACCCCATTAGTCTATTAACAACGCCTCCTAACTTTGTTGACAGCAAATGTTATTAGCGTAATCTGACTTTTAGTAAAAGAGGCATTAATGAAAATATTAAATCAGATTGTTCCTAACAGCAGTCCTTAGGTTTATCCAGTAATCCAGTTCAACAGTTCCCCTTTTGACACAACCATCAGTTCTCTTTTAGTTTTCCTTACAAACCTCATGTTTTTTGCATCTTTTCCACCTTACCTATCAGTTTCCACATATTCTTGTAAGTTTACTGAAATCTATATTACATATATTGCATTTCCATTGAATTTCCCATGTCTGCATTTCCCAATACTGTATTTCCCATGTCTAGAATATAAAATAAAGTTATCAAGTTAATCTAATGCCATGTACCTGTAGTAAAATCACCTTTTATCCTGCCATTCTATTTACCACTGTTTTTAGATTATTCCTTTCTTTGAAATCTGTTCTGAAGTTTCCCATACTATTTAGATAAAATAAGTGGTTCAACAGTTGCTTAATCACTTGCCTTCTTTTCTCTTTAATATAGCAAATTTGACATTCACATAGTAGCACCCTCAATTGGTTAGATTTTTTTATAAAAAATTCTTGCTATCTTGCTCATGATTTCATATAATATTTTTTTTTAAGTATTGTGACTCTCTATTTATCTCTTACCTCCAAATTTGAGCGCATTGAGCTCTTTGAGTTTTGTTTCCACATTCTAATATGATAATTTCCATAGACTCATTTCCATTTACGATCCTACCCTTCCCTCCTTATTCTGTGATATTATATTTTTTGAAAACAAAGAAAGATATGTAGTTAGTTCCGGACCATACATAGATACTCTTATATTCTTCAGCTATCTCTAAATGCCTATTATCCGTAGCTATCTATCAAGTCTCCAAGAAATGTCAACATTTGATGAAGCAGCTGAAAAAATTTTATAGCGTCCACAGTCTTTTCAGCGACAAATGCAATTCCTATGGCCTTGTAAGTTTAAGATGTTTCTCACTTTAATAGTATAGAAATAAGAACTTACTTGCTCTACATTTCTCATGTTATGGTGAGTTGAATATGGAAAATTAAAGGTAAAATGGACTAAGGATCTTGTCTCTCAGAAGACTTAATAAGTGTTAAATTTGTGGAATTTTAAAGTTAGAACATGCTCTAAGCAGTCTCACAGTAATGTTTACCTAAAGCTTCTCAGCTGCCCAAAACCTAAAAAAAATAAAAAATAAAAAATTCTTAACAAGTTCCCAGACCATCTGAAAGGGGCCCTCTGACCACCAAACCTGGGACTCTAGCAGCCCAAAACTTTCCCTTTTACCTGCCAGCCTCATGCTGAGCTTCAGAGGTGATTTCTAAGTGCCCAAGCCTGCTGCTAGGGCCTGACATTTCCTGGCTGCTCAAAAACCGAAAAAAAAACCCACAAAAAAAAAAAGTTACCCAACCAGCTGAAAGGGCCCTTTGCCCACTAGAATTAGGATTCTAGGAGCCCCAAACTCTCTGCTTTTATCTGCCAGCCTCATGCTGAGCCTTAGAAATGCTTTCCAAGCACCCAAGCCAGCTGCCTTCTTACCTGCTAGGGCCTGAAGCTTCTCAGCTGTCCCCAAACCTAAAAAAACCAAACAAAAAACAAACAAACAAAAATTCTTAACAAGTTCCCAGACAGTCCCTCTGCCCAACAAAATTGGGATTCCAGCAGCCACAAACTCTCCCTTTTATCTGCCAGCCTCTTGCTGAGCCTCAGAGATGCTTCCCCAGTGTGCAAGCTCCTTTTTCCAGCTTGTTCCTGAACCCTCTTGACTGCCCCAAAATGAAAAAACCCCCCAAAAAACACATTTTCACTGCACCAACAGACCCACCCTCCCACACCTCCTCAGAGCTGCCAGGGAAGCCCCACTTCAATCTTGGGGCTAGTCCACAACTAACCGTGCATTATTGGAGGCCTGAGCCCTGGCACCGGTCAGATGGACTCTGCAGTGCACTTCACCTTGGTACGTCTGCGGGCAAAAAAAATAAATAAATTTAGCCACAGACAGTCATATATGGAGACTTAAAACAGGAGGCAACACAGAGCCTTAAACTGGCAACCTTATGGTCTCAAGCTCACAGGTCAAGACCTCCAGCCACAGAGAAGTTCACCTAAAGCACCTACCTATAGAGCCAGAGCACCAACTGACCCTGATCACAACAAAGCAAATATTCCACAGAAACCTCTGTAGTGCGGGGAGGAGAGAGGAGGAAAAAAGAAAAAAAAATGAACTCATCTTGGAACAGGGCCTTCTGCCCAGCAAGAGGGGTCGTGATCAGCCCCAAACTTTTATCTGCCAGCCTCTTGCTCAGTCTCAGAGACACTTCCCCACTGCATAAGCTCCTTTTTTACCAGCTTGTTCCTGAACCCTCTTGGCTGTCCCAAAATGAAAAAAAAAACCCAAATGCATTTTGACTTTACTTACTCATCTTCCCACACTTTCCCAGAGCTGCCAGGAAAGCCTCACTTCAATCTTGGGGCTATTCATGACATCCTAATCCCCTCAGGTTTTGGGATGCCATGACTAGCCCTTCATTTTTGGAGGCCTGAGCCCTGGCACTGGTCAGGTGGACTCTGCAGTGCACTTCACCTTGGCTGCTCAAAACCTATAAAAAAAAAATCTTAACAAGTTGCATGACCATCTGAACAGGCCCCTCTGTCCACCAAAACTGGGAATCTAGCAGCCCCAAACTCTCCCATTTATCTGCCAGCTTCTTGCTGAGCCTCAAAGATGCTTCCCCAGTGTGCAAGCTGCTTTTTCCAGCTTGTTCCTGAACCCCCTCAGCTGCCTCAAAATGAAAAAAAAAAAACCGCTCCAACCTTTAGGTTTTGGGATGCCATGACTAACCCTGCATTTTTGCAGGCCTGAGCCCTGGCACTGGTCAGATGCACTCTGCAGTTTCTTGCTTGGCATGTCGCCTTGGAATGTCCTGGGGCAGAAATGAAATGTAACCACAGATGGCAACTTAAGATAGTATGCAACATAGAACCTTGAGCTGTCAACCTTATGGTTTCTAGCTCACAACTGAGCACCTCCAGCCATGGAAACATACACTTAAACCACCAACCTATAAAACCGGAGCGACAACTGACCTTGGTCAGTATAAGTCATACACACCCTTAGATCTTTAGGAGCAGGGGAAAAAGAGAAAAAAAGAGAAAAAAGAGAGATGCTGTCCAAGAGACGTTTTCTAAGTGCCCAAGTCTGCTGCCTCATTATTCACTGGGGGCTGAACCTTCTTGGCTGCACAAAAATGAAAAAAAAATTCTAAGAACAAGAATTTACTGTACTATCTGAAAGTGTCCTCTGCCCAGCAAAAAGGGGCATGAGCAGCTCCAAGGTTTTCCCTTTTATCTGCCAGCCTCATGCTGAGCTGCAGAGATGCTTTCCACCACCCAGGCCTGCTTTCTGAACCTTTTCGGCTGCCCCAAAAGTAATATTAAGGAAATTAGGGATATGTAGAATAGATTAAATTGCCATAAGGAATATACATAACTGTTGGAAAAGCATACATCTGATCATAATTATTTGCATCAAAATGGGAAAACACGTCAAATTGGTGTGCCAGGCATACTTTCAAAGTGCAAGCCTATTTAATGCTTTGTTAAGATCTTGAATAATGTTCTACATGGTACTCATATAAAATGTACACATTGCTATCAAGTTGAGGAACAGGATCAGCATTCAAAATTATCATGATAATTTGGAGCAATGCTATGAAATCAACAAGATGAAAGCTCTTAATGACAAGACCCTAGTGATACATTGAAAGAGAAAACATTTAATGCACAAAATGGAGCAAGCTGCTCCCAGGCGGGTCCTCTGTGCACTGACCCATGCAACAGGTGAGGCCTGAGCAGCTGTGAGCTGCTCCCAGGGCCAGCTCTCCATGTGCCAATCTGCATACTGACTGTCCAGCCGATAGCTGGGCCACAGGCTCAAGCTACCTCAAGCAGCTCCTAGACCTGATCTCCACCCACCGATTCATGCTCCGCTGAAGCTCAAGCCATGTCCTGAGGATGACCGTCTCTAGAGCTCCTCTCTCCTTGCTCTCCCCAGCATGCTGAGCACGCCCCCCTTTTATACTCTTCAGGAACTCCACCCCAGGTCTCCAGACCTGGCTGGTGCAGTTCTGATTCAGGTTCAGCTGCTCCTTGCCCCCTCCCTTTGGAAAAGGGCAGGCGTTGCTTCCCTTGTGCTGCCTCCAGATTGGTGGGTGGGCTCCACCAATCAAACAGCAGACCCTCAAGTCTGGGACTCAACCCAAACCCCAAAAAGGTAAGCTTGCTACAAAATATTAAATATTTATTGCTTAGAAAAGTAAGAAATTGATTGAATCAGCTTTTAGATTAAAGCATCATAAAGCCTGGCTGAAGCACCAGATCTATACAGACACTGAGGAGCTGGGTCACAATAACACTCTTCCTCTTTCAGCGAAGCACCATTTTTTTCCACACCTGTCAGTGCTCAATATGATCATGATTCAAAACAGAGTGATCACAATTATTATCTTGAATATTTTAATATTACAGGATGAGAAAGAGGGAAAGGAAGTACAAAAATACAGTGGTTCATACAGTTTTTGTGACTCTCCACTGGACTATTTTCAATATATTCACATCTTTCTTGAAACCGAGACACAATACTCCAGATGAGGTCTCACCAGTACCATTTCTGTACCCATGTCTTATGAAGGGCCCAGTCTGGTAGGTATGCTCTTTTACAGCTTATCAGTTGGATGCAGGCACCTATATTCTATGTTGTCTTCAGCATAAGGAGATTCAAACTTCATTCTCCCTTTTCCAAGGGAAAAAATCCTAAGTATTAATGTATACAGCACTCTTCAACCTGCCCATGAAGCTCTTTTACTGTGCAGCCCAGAATCGTAGATTCAGCATTTGAAGAAACCAAGAAGATGCCCCATTTTTGTGGCTCAGGCTCTGAATCATCCCAGTTAATACCAGGTACAGCAGACACGCACAGGAAAACACTGTAGCTATTAATGAAACTGCATTGCTAGGAGATGTACATGATGCACAGACTGCATGAGTGGCTTGCTCTGATCTTTGATGGTGGTCTTCTCTCCAGTGTTTACAGTCTGGATCTACATGACACAGATCATAAGACTAGACAAGTCCCTCCATCATTAGTGCTTCAGTGGCCTACACCTTGGTTGGAATCAGGTCAATGAGGACCTGTATATGTAAGAAGCATATTGCAGTGGTCCTTGCTGCAATTCTTTAAATTAGGCACAAGACAGATGGTAAATCAGAGCCCTGGCAGAGGGATTGTTTGTCTGGCTTTGCATTTTCTGGTTGAGGAGTTCAAGTTCACAGACACTGGAGAGACATCTGACCCAAACAGGGAACATTCATGCATGCACATTCTGGTGCACAGCAGGTTGCTCTAGGTGGGGTAAGGGTGGCTGGGGCCAGCACCTGGGCTCCAGTGGTAGCAATCCAGTATGCGGAGTCTGGCTGACAGCTGAGGTGTGGCTCTGGCTTGCCAGGCTCCAGATTTGGGCACTGCACACTGCCACCACATGCACCACCCCACTTTTTTCAGGCATGTTTTTTTTGACACCTGGATCTCCTGGTGTTAAAACAAATCAACAGTGCTGCATATTAGCAGTGTGGTGAATGCCTGCATGTGTGCCATGTGCAGTTTGCAGTGCTGCAAACAGGCCTCACTATCTTTCTGTTTCCATGACAAGTGAGATCTGGGTCCTTGGAGCCCTTGTATGTGTTGCTCAGGAAGGCAGAAATAGTGAAAGAATATGAGCTCATCCCTTGGACAAAGAGAGCTGGGCCAAGTTCAGATCTTCTGAGGATACACTGCATCTGAACATTAAAACTAATATTTTAAAATGAGGGAGTCCTATATGAATTCTGCAAAGAGAAGCCATCCTCTGGATTTGGACAGCTGGACTCCGGGAATTACAAACCATCTGGTCTGCTGGGTGTGAGAATGAGTTGGGTTCGATCTAAAATAGACAAGGAGAATCAGGTTGATCACATGGCCAAGTGAAAGCAGTATTCCAGTGAATGTGAAACATGGATTGTCACCATGTAATTTACCTCTGTGGACAAGATCCTATCCATGTTTCATTAGTGACAGCTATTAAAATAAGAGATCTGTGACTGCACTTGCAGGCTGTGCTAGATAAATCATATACTGTCTCCACTCTGTTGGTGTGGAACACAACTCTGAGCACCCCTTTTTTACTGAGACAGTCCCATTTTAACTCTGTCATAGGCAATCCCTTTTGTCCTGTTTACTCTCTCAAACACACACGCACACATGCGCTTGGAAGCTGTTGATCATGCCAGAGAGCTGAAAAGAGGAGTGAGGGAACGGATCCCTGTCCTGTTGTGAAATTCAAGAAATAAAGTCACCCTGTCTCTTAATTTATCTAGCCCCTTGGCTTTTGCCATGTCTGTTGTGATTAACGTTGCACCTACCACTCAAAGGCGCTCTTCCACCCCAGACATGATAGCATGTGGTTGAAGGAACCCAGATTCTCCTCTATCAGCATCTGGAGGCATTTCTTTGTCTGGCAGCATAGTTTACACTACTTTTTAGAGCCTCTATATGATTTCTCACCACATACACAGTGGTCTGCTGTTCTGCCCCTAAGGTATCCAGCTGGGCAGAGACAAATCCAGTTTCTGCCTCCTGGTTATCTCTTCCTAGTAGTCTCTCATGAAGGCAAAAGGCCTGTACATCTTCAGAGGTGAAGCTGAAAAAATGGCAGTGACCAGGACTGAGACTGATCTGCTCCACTTTCAACTAGAGAGAACTTCCTGATTTCTAACATGCAGGATCAAACTTCAGATCAAAACTTCCTATGAATGAGTCTGAGTCAAATAAAAATGTCATCCTTGAGATGGTTAGCACCCAAGAACCACCTGGTGTGTCTTATGTAGTTGGAGGTATAAGTTAAAGCTTCAATACCGTTTAAGAGGCTGCCTAGCAACTTGTGTTTGGCATGATGCCTGAAACAGAAGCTTGGCTGTGATTCTAATGAGGAGGATGTGGTAGTCTGATTTGTGTAGCTTCTGCATATAAGCATGTGCTTTCTGTCGCAAACTGAAGCTTTATCTTATGTCTCTCCATGCAGAACACATTTGTGTATACAATAATAGATTAAAATCTATGAATCTAAGCCTGTAAACTCCTTTCCCTTTTGCCCATGGCTAAAAGGTAAGTATTCTTCTCTATGCACCCACCTTTGAAAAATGTAGCCTCCTAGAACACATCCCCATAAGCGTGCACATGCAGTTTGCAATGTCACAAACTGCATGCACTACACATTCATGCTTTTGCCACGCTGCTAATTTGCAGCACAATAGGGGGAATTTGACACTGAGAGATCCCAATGTAAAAAAAAACAAAAACAAAAAAAACCCAAAAAATCAAAGTGGTGCAAAAACCAGAACCTGGCCCAGAGCCATACTTCAGCTGCCAGCCAGGCTCTGCATACCTATATTGATGCTGTCTCAGCCCTGGAAGATCCCCAGGACCTCGGGTAAGGCTGCTGGGGCCAGCACAGGTGTGGGACAAAGCCTCCTCTACCCCAACCAGGGCAAATTTGCCATGTGCCAGTGTGAGGTTCTGCAGGATAAAATTTTACAAGGGAGATTTCACAATGTAAGATTTAAGAGCATTCCCAGAATGCCTCCCTGACACCAGCAAGATAACAAGAAGTTCAGAAAGAGGTCTCATTATAATGCTAAAAATCACACCCCCTGGGCAAAGCAAAGTATGTTAATGAAACATACATGTATGTAAATGGGACACATGGCTAAAACATGGGTATAGAGACATGCTCAGTAGAGAACTTCTCATGTCAGTTGCTTGTAACCAATCACCAAATGACAGACTTGCGAACATCTGTATAAAAGGTACCCAAAAGTGCTTGTTACGTGAACTATCCACTTGCACCATTTATTGCTGGCAATAAACTTCTGTACTTCCACCCCGGTATACTTATTGGTGCTTGCATACCGGGCACGATCCCAGACTTGAGCTGGGTGACAACAGTTTTTGGCACCCCAGATGGGACTGCCTTAGATAAGGCTTTGCCCGGACTAACTGACGATCAGCCAGCCGCTCCTCCAGGATGAATGTCAGGCGCGCCCCAGGATCTCTTTTCCCGGTAAGACCTTTGCTTCGGGGGGAGCCAGATCGCTGCACCATTAGGCTATTGCTGCCACAACGCCATAGAGTGGAAGTACCAGTAACAGGCACCAGGAAAAGAGGGTAGAAAGGGCATAAGGCCTACTGTCAATACGCTTACCTGGGATTATTCCTGTAAGTATTCTGTGTGGTCCGAGTCCCAGACCAGTGAATTTCTCCCTGTGAGGACGAGGACCAAGAACAGACCCCTGGATCCCAGGTAAGTTGGATGATCATAACCAGGAAGGCAGCCCGAGATATAATACCATCTTGCAATTGATTTTGTTCTGCCGGCAGAATGGCAAGTGGGAGGAATTGATGTATGCGCAAGCGTTTATGTCTCTTTACAGGAATAAAAAAATTTTGGATGAATGTGGGTTGGTGGCGGGGGAGGCTGGTCCGTGCAAGGAGGCAGTAGCACAGCCAACAGAGAACCCCGTGCTCGATAGCCCTGAGCCTGAGGTGCCACCACCTTTGTATCCGGAGCTTCCTCCACCCTCTGCACCGACCCCACGATATCCTTTCCAAATCACCATCCATCCTGGAGGGCCACCCTCCCATTTCTCTTACTCCCTTGTCTCTCCCTTCTCCATTGCCTGTGCTTTTTCCCCCGTTGTCGGGTGATACTCCACCCATGCCGTTTTTAAGCCTCGAGGCACCTGTGAGCCACCACGCACTGGCAGATTCTGGGCAGCAGGGAGGATCCCCACCCCTAAGAGGGAAATGCAGGAGCTTGAATCCTGAGAGACCAGGAGTAGTGATGGCCCCCTTACGGGAGCAAGTGGCGATGAACCCTCAGAACACCACCCTTCAGAGAACTTTTGTACATGTGCCTTCACCACTTCAGATCTGTACAACTGGCAGAATAATACCCCAAGTTTAAAGAGGATCCTGAGAAAGTCCAAAACTTGTTTGGAACTATTTTCAAGACTCATAGTTCCACTTTTAGATGTCCTGTTGTAACCAGAGGAGAGGAGAATGATGATAAATAAGGCCCGTGAGTACGTGGAAAAGGAAATTACAACAGGGAATCTGCAGTGCAGCGTGGACAACCATGTTCCCACCCAGGAGCCCAGTTGGAACCCAGACCAACATATGGGCCTCATTCGTGCCCATCGAGAATATATCCTCCAAGGGCTGAGAGATGCTGTGAAAAAACCTCAGAATCTTAGTAAGGTGTGCAAAGTCCGACAGGAGACAGATGAGACCCAGAGCACCGTTTTGGAAAGAGTCTATGCTGCCTTCAGACAATACACCCACGAGGACCCAGAGAATGCATCAAACGCCCACATGATAAATATGATTTTTATAGGCCAAAGCGCACCGGACATTAGGAAGAAATTGCAGAAGACCGATGGAGCAGCAGGTATGCTCATTTCTCAACTGGTAGACATTGCTTACAAAGTATTTACTAACTGAGAAAGTGTTCAGAAAAAAAAAAAAAACAGAACAAGAAAGAGGAGAGAAAGATGAAAATGCAGGCAGCCCTAGTGGCAGCTGCAATCATGGGTAAACCCAGAAATGAGAAATCCTGGAGACAGCCTCAGAGGCGGGGCCCATTAGAGAAAGATCAGTGTGCCTATTGCAAACAAAAGGGACACTGGAAGCAGGAATGCCTCAATCAGAAAGTAGGTACAGATGAAAAGAAAAGAGAAGAGAGCAGTGGACTGTTTGCTCTTAGGAGGGATTCAGACTGAAGGAGACCAGAAGCCCAGGAGGGAAAGATAACTCAGATCCCGATGTCCCCTGGCGAGCCTCTGGTTAAAATGCAATTAGGGACAGAAATGAATTGATAGAATTCCTCATTGATACAGGTGCTACCCATTCTGTCTTGACTCAAAAACTGAAACCTTTAAATAAAAAGACTGTGCCAGTGGTGGGAATCACAAGGAAAGCAGTAACACGGCCCTTCCTACAGCCAATGGCCTGTAATCTTGGGCAGGCCGAAGTCACCCATCTGTTCTTGTACATGCCAGACTGCCCTGTTCCCCATTCTAGGGGAACCTCCTCTGTAAACTACAAGCTACGCTATCATTTCAGGATGGGCAAATGTTCCTGACAGTGCCTCCTGAGAAGGGGTGGCACCTGCAGGCATGCCTTCTCGGTCTTCTCCGAGAGGAAAGTACACTAGATCTTCCTCAATCCATACTCAGTGCTGTTGTTCCATGGGTATGGGCAGGTCATCGACCCGGGAAGGCTAAAAATGCTGACCCTGTAAAGATTCACCTTTTGCCAGGGGCCCAGCCTCCATGCATGAAACAATATACAATGCGAATAAAAGCCAACTAATGGCTTCAGCTCTTTTCTGAATGGTTCCTGGAGTATGGCCTTCTCTGTGAGTGCACATCAGCTTTTAACACACCCATCTTGCCCGTGAAGAAGCCTAAGAGTGACGAATATTATTTTGTTCAAGACCTGAGAGCTGTAAATAAAGTGGTCACGAGTATACACCCGGTTGTCCCCAACCCATATACCCTGCTGTCTGCCTTGAACCCAGCCCATAACTGGTTCATGATTATTAATTTGAAATAATATAATAATAATATAATATTTCTTCTGTATACCGGTAGAGATACAATCTTAGAAAATATTTGCATTGGAATGAGAAGACCCAGATACTAGCATTAAGACTCAATTTTGCTGGACTGTCCAACCCAAGGGTTTAAAAACAGCCCAATTCTATTCGGCATTGCGTTAAGCAAAGATTTACGTAGGTTAAAACTGCCACTGTCCTGTGCCTTCCTGCAATATGTAGATGACTTGCTCTTAACCGCCACCACTGAAGCAGGCTGCCTAGAGGGAACAATCAGCCTCCTTAATTTTCTGGAACAAGAAGGATACTGGGTGTCCAAGAATAAGATGCAACCAGTGTCCCAGAAGGTGATATATTTGAGATTTAAATTACAGCCTGGACAAAGGGCCCTACTGACTGAAAGAAGGGAGGCCATCTGCCAGTTAGCAGCTCCAAAAACAAAGAAGCAGCTGCGGGGCTTTCTAGGCACAGTAGATTTTTGCAGGATTTGGATTCCCAATTTTGGAGTCATTGCAAAGCCACTGTATGAAGCCACACAAGGTGATAAAAAGGTGCTTGAGTGGACTGAAGAGTGCAAGCAGGCATTCTGCCAGTTGAAGCAGGCTCTTATTGAAGCACCTGTCTTAGGAATACCAGACACAAGTAAGCCTTTTTCACTTTTTGTACATGATCAACGGGGGGTAGCTGTTGGAGTACTGACCCAGAAGCTGGAAAGTTGGCAGCGACCTATAGCATATTTTTCCAAACAACTAGACCTTGTGTCATCTGGATGGCCTGCCTGTCTCTGAGCTGTTGCTGCCACCTGTCTGCTGATACAAAAAGCTGAAAAGTTAACCCTAGGTCATAAAATGACTGTGTATGCACCCCATGCAGTGCTTAGAGTCCTGGAACAAAAAGGAAGGAACTGGTTAACCCCGGGACGAATGGCCCGATGGCAGGCCATCCTCCTCGATACACCTGAAATAAAATTGGCCATTCCTTACAGTGTAAATCCGGCAGCAATGCTGCCTTCCATAGATAATATGCAAAATCTTGAACATGATTGCCTGCAGATACTGGAAGCTGTTTACTCCTCGAGGTCGGACCTGAGAGACCAACCCATTGAAAACGCTCAACAAACTCTACACAAATGGCAATTCAAGTATAGAGAATGGAGTCCGAAGATCCGGTTATGCTGTCATGACTATACAGGACGTAATAGAAGCAGGACCCTTGAACCCATCCATTTCAGCTCAAAAGGCTGAACTTATTGCCATGACTCGGGCTTTGCAATTGGTGGCCAACAAGACCGCCAACGTTTATACTAAATATTCTAAATATGTTTCATCATATTCTAAATATGATTCTAAATATGTTTTCCTTGTTTTACATGCTCAAGAGGCACTGTGGAGAGAGCAGGGCCTACTCAATTCTAGAGAAACAAGCATTAAGCATGGCAAGCAAATAAAAACTCTCCTTGAAGCAGTCTAGGAACTGAGAGAAGTAGCAATAATACATTGCAAAACACTTCAAAGAGGAAATGATCCTCCAACAAAAGGTAACTGATTTGCCAACGCTATGGCAAAGAAAGCAGCTAGAGAACCTCAGACAGGACTGTCGCCCAAAATAAGTAATCTGCTACCCCCTCCTCTCAGACCTACAACAGTCTATAATGCCACAACATGGGGAAAGAAACAAGCCACTAATAAAATAACTTCAACCAAAAAAGGGGGAGCAGGGGTGGCTAGTGGCAAAGGATGGATGCATCATCATTCCAACCGCTTGGGTTCATGTAGTAGTGAAGAGTGCTCATTGTAGCACCCACTACGGCCCACAAGCCCTGACGAGATGGATCAATCATTATGTGACTGGAATAGGGCTAAAAGAGGCAGCTGAAAGGGCATCGAAAACATGTGAGGTCTGCCAAAGAAATAACCCAAAGGGAGGACAGAAAGAAATTCCAGGACAACAAAGAATAGGCAACAGACCAGGAGAACAATGGCAAGTAGATTTCACAGAATTGCCCCGGCAGCAAGAGATGCAATATCTCCTTGTTTTTATAGACACCTTCTCCAATTGGGTCGAGTGTTTTCCATGTCGCACCGCCCAAGCCCAAGAAGTGATCAAGGCACTCCTACGAGAAGTAATACCTCGCTTTGGACTTCCTAGAGAAATAGGGTTGGACAATGGCCCGCATTTCATTGCACAGATCACTCAGAAAGTTTCTGAGTTTCTAGGAATCAGCTGGCACTTACACACCCCTTGGTGGCCCCAGTCTAGTGGAAAAGTGGAGCATATAAATCAGACCTTGAAAAGACATCTTGCAAAAATTTGCCAAGAAACCTGACTAAAGTGACCAGAAGCTTTGCCTTTAGCTCTATTACGGGTAAGGGTAGCACCTCACTCTAAATTGGGATTAAGCCCATTTGAAATAGTGTATGAAAAGCCCTACCCACTGAATCTGCCTGTGAGCGGTGAGCAGCAAATACATGTATTAGGGGAGAGGATAATCAAAAAATATATATGGTCGCTGGTTTCTGTTTTGTCTTCTATCCATCAGCAGGTACGAGATGTGTTGCAGTCACAGAACAAGTTTCCTGCCCCGGAAAACCGGTTGTCACCTGTGAGCTACATACTTGTGAGGGACTGGAACGAGGAGCCGCTTCGGGTCACATGGAAGGATCCATATAGGGTACTCCTGACGACCCCAACGGCAACAAAGCTTGAAGGAATCAAGACTTAGATACATTCCAGTTGCCTAAAGCTGGTGGCTGGACCAGAGCAGAAAAGAACCCCTGCGGACACTGGGACCAGAAGCAGAGAACAGTGAAAAGTGAAACCAATTAGAGACTTAAGATTCCTATTAAAAAAAAAAAAAAAAAAGAACTTTAAGTAATCTATCAATTTTGTTCTTTTTGATCAAGTTTCACAGCCCTCATTATAAAATTAGTCAGGATTCTCTTGTTAGGTGTCCTGGCCTGCACACTCCTTCTCATGGTAAGGGAGGGCCTTTTAAGACATAGATTTGATCCCCAGGAAAATGTCTGGATCTATCTGGCCAGGAAGATTTTAAATAAAACAGATTATGCTTAACAGGCAGGACCAATACTCACCTGATTTTTACTTCATGCTTAATTGCAGTACCGACCCCCTTGGAAGTTTTACAAGAATATACTATGCTAAGAGATATAAATAAACACCTATTAAGATATGTATAATTGGGGAACTATTATAAAAGATAGAAGCAGAAACATGTTTTCCTTAGGGATTTAGGTAACAGCCAGTGCTTCCAAATGCTTTCTAATGGTCAACTGTACTGATAATTGCCTTAAATTGAACAATGATAAAAATATTCTCTGTAATGAAACCAGTCAAGTATCCTATGCATATACACACACCATCCTTCCTCGAGGATGGTTTCTGGCTTGTAAAAAAGTAATATATTCATACCTCCCGGCAAACGCTGCTGGGGGACCATGCACTATTGCCTGGGTGACTGCAGTTATCTTGAGGAAATCTGATATGATGTATAGTGAACGAACCTCCCTTGGTAGGAGTTATAAGCAGACATATGCTGCCCTCATCACTAATTGTGATGAGAATAATTCCCCTGGGTTGTTATCCAAGGTTGAATATACAGCATTAGCCATGTCCATTGTAGAAATTCCGGGCTTCATAGTAAGTAATAGCAGAAACCTTAATGCAATCGCCTGTGTTCTAACAAAAGGGTTAAATGCCACATCCCGAGCTCTTTCGGCCCTGAATGCTGAGCAGAAACAATTAAGGAACACCGTCTTGAAGAACAGAGCCGCTATTAATTATCTCTTATTACGATACAATCATGGGTGTAAAGCTTTTGAGGGAATGTGTTGTTTCAATCTCACTGATAATTCTGTGCTAACTGAAGACAAGGTTGGTGCTTTACAACAACTAGCACAGGCGTTAAAAAAATCAACTGGTCCAGACTTTTCCTAGTTAACTTCCTGGCTTCCCAATTTTGGGTGGTTGAGACAGTTATTTAATATAGTTGTCCTTTTCTATATTATAGGTATAATAGTTTGTTGCTGTATACAATGCTTGCCTGCTTTTACATCTATCTTTAAGCCTAAGGTCAATCAAATGATTCTGCAAACAAGAAAAGCTGATAATACCAAATTTGTGTTAGACCAAATTGAATGGAGCAATTCTAATAACTATTAGAATGCTCCAAAGGGGGGAATGTGAGTTCTGCAGGATAAGATTTTACAAGGGGAGGTTTCACAATGTAAGATTTAAGAGCATTCCCAGAATGCCTCCTTGACACCAGCAAGATAATGTCTCCCTGACGCCAGCAAGATAATAAGAAGTTCAGAAAAAGGTCTCATTATAATGCTAAATATCACACCCCCTGAGCAGAGCAAAATATGTTAATAAAACATACATGTATGTAAATGAGACACACGGCTAAAACATAGGTATAGAGATATTCTCAGTAAAGAACTTCTTATGTCAGTTGCTTGTAACCAATCACCAAACGACACACTTGCAAACATCTGTATAAAAGGTACCCAAAAGTAACCTGTGTGCTTATTACATGATCTATCCACTTGCACCATTTATTGCTGGCAATAAACTTCTTCTATACTTCCACCCCGGTATACTTATTGGCGCTTGCATACCGGGCACAATCCCAGACTTGAGCTGGGGCACAACACCAGAACGTGCATGCAGGGGCATGCCTAGGGACAACTAGCAGCAGCACAACTATGTGCCACTGTCATTTGCCCCCAGGAAAACGCATGTTCCTGCTCATGGGAATGTGCCCCCAGAATTTTTATGGTTGTGGACCATGGTCTCTATGGCAAAGGGCTACAAGTTGTTCCTGCCTAATGCTGCCTGTTTCTATAGGATTCTTGCAACAGATGGTTTCCTAAGAGCTCTTAGATGCACTCCTCTCAAGCTCATCCTGCAGTGGACACTCCCCACAGCAACTCCTGAGTCCATCAGCGACAAGTGTATCAAGAGCTGTAGTGGAGTGGCTTCACTACCTCATTTCTGGGTCCAGTGCATATGGAGTGCAAGGGTCTGACATAACTGACAACCACACTCCCAACAGCACCTTAGGAAATAGTGTAGACACTGTATACTTGCAGAGGCTGACATGAGAGGCCAGGGAAGTTCCATGTTATGACTTCCCAGGATTTGTAGAAAACATATGAAAGGAGATTAGGGACCAGAAGGAAGTTGAATTGTAGCTGCCCCAGCTTGGGGCTTGTGGGCTCTGAAATACCAGAGTACTACCCATGCCTGAATGGGAGAACTGTATGTCTCTACACATCAGAATAGAATCAGCTTCTGGAGACACACTTGATTTCTCCTAGCCATGATAGGAAATTATGATGCTCTTCAGAAAGAATAGGATTATTTCCTGCTATATATGAAAGCAGGGACTAGGTTTTAGATGAAGAATAGGATCTGACCTTCAGTAAGTTTTACCCTGTCAAGCTCCTTTCCCTTTTACACTCTTGCCATCTCTTAACCCAGTTCTTTTTTGCGGTCAGGCTTTCATAACACCTCACATTGTTACTGAAAGTTTTAAATAGGTTTCACTTCTTCCCCCACCCCACCCAACCTTTCAGGTCTCTAACTTTGCCCCCCAATTTCATCACCATATTTAACAACCACAGAGCATTAGAAAGCCTGATTGGCATTCCTGCATACCAGCTAATGGCTTCTATTCCATCATATCCAGGAAGAGCACAAAAAAACAGCAGATGCTTACTCTGCCTGAAGAAAGGTGTTTGTACCTGAAAGCTTGCAAAGAAGAATTTTTCCAACTAATTTTAGTTGGTCTAATAAAAGATTTTGGATTTATCTGAAGAACCTTGTCTGCCTTGAGCACCTTCCGTCACCCTTCCACTAGAATTAATGTAACAGCTGTTGCTGGATTTGCAGCAGGCCTCAGGATCCCTGCAAAGGCAGAGCAGGAAAGTTTGAAGGAAGTTGTTGCTTGCAAGAGAATATGCATGTTTTTGATTGGCTCCTGAGGCAGGAGAGGAGAGGGAACTCAGCCCCAGGGACTCAGCCGGTTTTAGAGGAGAGAAGTAGGGTTGTGTGAAGCTTTAGTCCATGATCTGATTCAGAGAAGATTTGGCCTGATTTAGAAGCCAAATCTCCCAATTCAAATCAAACTGGGAGAAGACAAAAAAAAATCTCTGAATCAATTTGGAGGCTCCAAATCAATTCAGAAAACATTCCGAGACTCAGAAGTCAGTCTTTCAGGGGAACAGAAACTAAGAAGAGGGTGGGGGAGCAGAGGGGGAAAGACTGACATCTCAAGCTGGCTAGAGTATTCAAAATCTTTGTAGATAGTAAGCTGTTACTAGCTTCCTGTGATCAACCAGTTCCTCAGTGTCAAGACAGTTTCAGCCAACACCCTGTCACACAAATATATCTTCTACTCCCTGTCTCACCCCCCCCAACTCAATCTAAAAGCCATTAACTGGCTCTTTTTGTGCCTCAGTCCTCCTATGTTACAATATTTACTCTTGGGCCTTTGCAAGTCTGCTGACTGCCAAAGGTGCTTGTATAACTGAGACTGTAGCTTCTCTATTTTCAGCTGCCGTTTATGCTTTCACTTCCTAGCTGAAATGCACTACAATTATTGACCCATCTCTGTGCCAAAGTAGTACAGAAATAGAGCTAGGCATTTAACTGCTTAATAAAATTGTATGAAATTTTCATTCAGTGATAATCCAATCACCACACCAATAAAACTTTAAAAGTGGAGAAATAAAAACTATATACTAATTGACAATGAAACACCAGCTTTTTCAGAACATGACTTGTGAAAAGTCTCTTATAGTTAAGCATACAGGAACCATATGGATGAGAAATTCAAAGTTAAATATTTCTTGTTCGGAGAAAGAGGCAATAAAGGTGGTGAGACATTTCTAAATTTTAATTTATATTTAAAAGTACATTTTCTTTGACTATGCAAGGGCTTCTCTCTCCTCTCAACATTTTCTTTAAACCCATAATATTTCCTAAACCAAGGATAAAAAAAATCACATACATTTTCAGACAAGTTGCTGCCTCCAGTGAAAGTTAGAGTGAGAAAAAAAAGCAAGGCTTATAATAGAAGTCAGGATACAGCCTTACATATGTAGGTATTATGGTGTCTGTGAAGGTACATTTTTTATTTGGATGATATTCTAGTAATGGACATTTCACACATCAAGAAAGATAGAAGGGAGAACATAATGAGCTGTTAAGTTGTATTTGAAGTCTGAATTTTGGAAAAATTAATAAAGACAGAAGCAGATAAAGCTTCAAAGTAAATGCACATTTCCAGACTCTCTTTAGTCTGCATAAGAATCAAGTTTGGCACCCGGGGAACAAACAAATTCCTGGGGTTGAGAACAATGTTGAGTGCTGGAGAGCAGAACAGAGTATCTTACCTTCCCTGCAAACTCAAAGATCCCTGTGGTATCCCTACACCCAGAGCCTACATCCAGGCAGCACAGGGCTGCTTCTAACAAGGTAAAGACCCCAAGAAGAGGGGCACCCTTCCAGTACCTCTTCTAAGTCAGCATCTGGAACTGGTGCTTCTCTTGCTCTCCCTAGTTGTGCTACTATGTATCACTGTTAACAGCTCACATAATAAGAAGTCTGCACAGCTGTCCTCGATAAAGTTAATGACACAGTGGGTGTGTCTACATGTGATACAAATGCACAGCAATAAACTCCAGAGTTTTTACTCCTAAGAAGCTCCCAGGTGCATCATTTACACCTGTGCCCAGACTGCAGCACACTGAGTGGGTGAGAGCAGCTCCAGCTGGCAGGGGACCCAGGAGGTTAGCCTGGGCCTGCTCTGACTGTGCTCAGTGTGCTGTGGACTGGCTGGCTGTGGCATGAGGCTGTTTCAGTGTAGGGCTAGCTAGCAGGCAGCCTCTGCACAGAAGCACCCTCATGTCCTTGCCAGGCAGGTTAACATCTACATGTGAAAAAACTTGGAAAAAATGCTAACTAATGAGTTCTACAGTAAACATTTCAGCATTTACACCACATGTGCCCGTTAGGGAGCAGGAAACTAATAAATGCTACAGCAGGGTAGTACTTTTAAATACTTATAAATACACATAGGTACCAACTTTGTTTTTTCCCCAGTGGGAGCTTGCAGATGTACAAAAAAACCCCCAGTGCTTTAATTTTAACTCTGCTTTCCTGTGCCAAGGCACATGCCTCGGGTAATTCAAACCGCCACATTTGGATCGACGGTTAGGCGCAGCAGCGGCGAGCGGCGAGAGGAGCAGCTGAGGGGGCAGCAGCAGCTGATTCCCTGAAGGTAAGTGGGGCTGCGGGGCCGGTACAGCTGAGCCGGATCCGGAGGGGAAGCCCCCCGGAT
>JAGPOW010001338.1:60890963-60918623 GCA_030014935.1 Caiman crocodilus
GTCCTTGTCCATGTAGGTACTAATGATGCGGCCAGGAGCGCCCCTGATCGCCTGATGGAGGATTACCGTGCTCTGGGGGACGTGCTGAGGGAGATGGGCCCAATTTTTACAGATGCTGTAGAGTCAGGTTAAAGTAATGTGCTGCCATTGCTGGCAAAGTTGGGGGTGGGGTTAAAATCTGGAAGTGTGGCTCCATGGGTGCTGAAGCACCCACTAATTATTTTTGGTGGGTTCTTGAACCCTGGATCACCACCTCTGTAAATACATGTATCACCCTGCTGCAGAGTTTATTAGTTTCCTGTATCCTAATAGAGGCACACATATAGATACTGAGACATTGACTGCACAACTAATTAGTTGGCCCCAGAGAGAATGTCAAATGTCAACATCTTGTAGATGTGCCCAGTGTCAAGTACATTCAACATGGCCAGATAGCAAAATAAATATTTGATTGCATTTCCCTCCCGCAGGTGGTGTGCTACCCCCTCTCCCCTACCAAACAGCTGCCCTGGATCCTCTATCACTATGTGGCAAATGGAAAGGCCACCAGGGCATCTGGATTGCCTGTTAAGTGTTTGTCCTCTTCTTTATGGCAGCCCTTCAAGTGTTTGAAGATTGCTATCATGCCCCTTCTTAAGTACCTTTTCTGCAAGCTGAACATAGAATCATAGAAAATTAGGGTTAGAAGGGACCTCAGGAAGTCATCTAGTGCAGCCCCCTGCTCAAAGCAGGACCTCAACAACCTCCACGATGGAGATTTCACAACCTCTCTGGGTAACCTGTTCCAGTTCTTTACTACCTTCCTCATAGGAAAGTTTCCTTGTATCTAACCTAAACCTTTCTGAAAATTGAGACCATTTCTCCTTGTTCTGTCAAGGACTAGCTCAGTCAGGCTCTCCTCATTTGACTTTCCTTCCAAGCCCTTTATCGTTTTTGTTGCCCGCCTGAGCCCTATGTAATTTTTCCATGTCTTTTTTTTAAATGTGGAGCTTTGTGTGTGGCTGCACCACACTGTAGACTCATACCAAGTCAGTGATCTACCAAGACTCCCAGATCCTTTTCCCTGGTGTTGCCATCCAGCCAAGTGTCACCCATTTTATTTTGGTGTTTGTGATTATTCCTCCTGAGAGGTAGCACCGTTTATTTGTCCTCATTGATCTTCATCCTGTTAGCTGGAGCCCAGCTTTCTAATAGGTCAAGACCCTTCTGAATTGCACTTACATCCTCCAACATATTCGCAATCCTTCACAGTTTCATGTCATCTGCAAACTTGCTCAAGAAGCTTTCTGTGCCAGCATCCATATCCGTAATAAGCACATTGAACAGAACCAGGCCCAGGACATACCCCATGGGACTCCATTTGAAACCTCCTGCCCTTATGACATGGACCCATTAATGATTACCTTTTTTATGGTTTTTGAGTCAGTCATTGTTCACCTTGTTGTTTTAGCCAGCCCACAATTCTCCAATTTGTTTATGAGAAGGTTCTGAAGGTTGCTGAAGTCCGGGCATACTATATCCACAGCATTCCCTTCATCCATCCAAGTAGTTAATTTGTCAAAGAAGGAGATCAAGTTGTTTTTTTTTTTTACACAAGATTTGTTTTTCATAAATTCATGTTGGCTGCTTGTGATCAGCCTTCCCTCCTCCACGTGCTTGCAAATGGCCATCACGAGGATACACTCCAGTAACTTCTCAGGTATTGAGATGAGGCTAACAGGTCTGTAGTTTCCCCGAGTCCTCTTTTTCCTTTTTCAAAAGAGGGGCACTACACTGGCCCTTTTGCAATATTCTGGTACCTGGCTCATCTCCCACAACCTCATGAAGATCGTTGCAAAGGGCTCTTAGATCTCCTCTGACAATGCCTTCAGCACTCTGGGATGAAGTTCATCCACTCCTGCTGACTTGAATTCATTCAGCCTCAACAAAAAACTCCATCTATCTCTTGCTATTTCCTCCATCAGCTTGCCCCTTTCTTTATCTAGATACTCCTTATTAGTTGTCTGGGTGCAGCTTCATTTTTTTGTAAAGACTGAGGCAAAGTGTCTATTGAGTCGATCCACTTCTTTACATTTTTGGTCTCCCCCCCCGGCTTGTTACCAGTTTTGTAACTAGTTTGTTTTAAGTATGGATGACTAGGCTTCAAAAAGAAAGTGAGGCTTGAAGAAGCTGAGGGCAAAAGGGGCTGCAGTGGCACAATAAAGACTGTTCTGAAGCAGAGTTTGGGATTTTAGCATTCTGACCCCTCTTGTTTGCCCTTTGAAGAAAATGCTCCCCTTCCCAGAAGCTGATCAAAAAGAAGGAGTTATGTGAGGCTGTTATGTTAGATGCTGGCACAGGGAGTCCCAAAGCAGAGCTTCCCCTTAAAAGCAACATGATGCATGATATATGCTGAGATCCCTATCCTTAAAAAATCAACTCAAGAAATGAGTAGCCCAGCAGAGATAAAAGTATACCTTATCAATAGCATACACATGATGAAAGGACCTGACAACAAGTCATAAAAACCACAAAATGCAAAAGGTCATATATAAAGTAATGTATTTTTTTCAACAAATCAGGCAAGAAAACAGTACCTTAAAAAACCAGGAAAAAACTTGTTTAAAACAAACCACGTTCTGACTATAATTATATACATTTCAAGAAACAGATTAGAACAATATGAGAAATACAATGCTCCTTTTCTCCCAAATTATTTTGAAGATAACATGACCTACTCACTCAGTTTCTGGTTGAGTTTTCACTGTCACCACCACTCCGCAATATTCCAAGTGGAAAAAAAAGTGTCTCTTGTCTAAGGAAAGGAAAAAATGCCTGTACGGCTATCACTCCTCAGATAGAATTTGGCAAAGTAAATAGTGGGATTTTTTTTTACTATTAGGTTTGTTGGAGGTTTTTTGTACTAGAGATATGCTAACTTAAACTACTATGTACAGGGACTATGATACAAACCTTGTAACTGTATTATTTTCCTGCAGGAAAAGTACACTTCCATTCTGTGCATAGGGTTAGCGGTGCTCACTGTATAGGTAGCTTTACTGGATACTGAATTTTGTCTCCTCTGTTGTTCTAACAATTATCAATATGTGGCCCTCTTCCTCTATCATATGCTAATGAGGAAAGGTCTGCTTAAAATAGATACATCAATTCCTAGTAAAACAGTTTATTTTTATTACAATCAGTGTACATTTTCAGCAAAATATGGTAAGAGTAGTAGCCATTTATAAACAACATTTCCATGAGAACCTTTTCCTTACCACTTATTTTTCTTCCTAATAACAGAAATTTAGCTACCATTTAAGAACAATATTTGCATACCAAGGGATATTTGATATGCTTGTCCATTTGCATGTCTGAGTTGTCTTCCATACTTCCTTGTTTTGCTTAATGCTCAACAAAATACCCATACGTCTCTTTCTTAAAGTAAAGGTTTGAAGTTATCCATCACTGTTAAGCTCCAAGAACCAAGTTTCAGCAAAATAGGATTTGCAGGTGGTTGTAAACAGATTCTGGAAGTAGTGGCTTTTGGCAATTACAAAGAGAGGCAGGTGAAGATATTTGCAAAACATGAACATGAAGGAAAATCCTTCATTTTGAAGGATTTGAGACTTGCTTTCCATATTTTAAGTAAGCACAGAAAGTGGGGTTTTCACGACCTGTAATTAAGCAAAATTCTCCTCAGCCTGCAGCTGCAACTGGATGTATGGCTACCTTGTTAAACAGCTCTGTAGAAGGGTCATTGTCAGAGGTTCAAAATAATAATGTCTACTTTGCAGCTTTTTTGGATTAGCACTAACTCCAGTTTCCAGATTACAAATACTAAATCTATAGCGTAAATGAGAATGAGATAGAAAGTGGAGTGGCTAACTGATTTCCTTAATAAGTGTTGTCATCTGATTCAGAAGTTCAAGCCATTAGAAGTCTTCGGTATGAAATAGTTCTGTTTAATTTGTAAGACCATATGGAAATATTCCTGTGTTCTTGTGTAACCCAGGTGGTACTCCAAAAGGTACCCCCTCTCCAATTTGAAGAGATCAAAGCAGGTACACAAGCACCGTGAGAGGTGTAGAGACCCTCCTTCCCCTATAGAGCAGAGCCAGACCACTGATGGGGACTTAACCATATACCTTTTAGTGAGAAAATAATAGTGGGAACATAATGTGTACAAACCAAGCGGCATAGAGGACACTACAATAGACCAAGGGGGCAGGATTCAATAAAGGTATTCAATAAAGGCATTTACTTTCATAGACATTCATCCGGTTGACAAGAGACATGTTTAACAAAATATATAAATACAAATAGCACAACAAACAATACTAGTTGGCAAAATATAAGATGAACAAAATGTCAAATAACAAGAAATATGGGGCCGAGGTAACTGGAGAGGGGAAAGAGGGAAAACACAATGACCCCCTTGCACTGCAACAAGAATTTCTCCCCATGACTTCACTCACTCCAACTCAGACGTCCCACATAGTAGGCAGAAACTCTGCCACATAGCCACTAGTGCTAGTAGTGCTCCAAACTGCTAGTTTTGACCTTCCAGAAGCCCCTGGCTCACATCAAGCTTCCTGGCCTCTTGCTGGAAGAGCTGCAAGCAAAGCTGAGAACTTCTCAGGTCATTGCTCAGCTTCTTGCTGGAGCTGAGGAACCTCTCCTGCTGGCCTCAGCCTATCATAGAGGGATCATGGAGACCAGCCCGGAGCCTCTCCTGCCAGCTGCATGCCTCACTGCTGAGGGTCCAACTGCTGCCTGCAGGTCCCACTCCTTCAGGTTCTTCTGGGGCAACTGCTTCCACCCCGCTGGCCCAGCTCTTTGAAACTCCTTCCTCTGGTCCCCCACTGGTTTCTCCTGAGTCAGCTGCATGGCCCCTTTTATTCCCCTCCAGGTGACCCTGGGACCAATCTGGGGACATGGAGAGCAAGCCTCTGGGTTCTGATTGGTGAGGAAAGGGAATCCCAAGCCCTCCAATCATCTTTTATCTTTTTAAAAGCCCTGGGCCGAATCACAACCAGCTAGCCCATCATATTTTCTTGAAGCAAAACTACAATTTCTCCTTTTTCACATCTTTTCCTTCAAAACAAAGAGGTGATAGACAAATTAATTTATAAAAAAGAGGCACAATAATGGCACTTTGAGAAGCAGTGGATAGCTTTGTTAGATTAACAATGATTTCTGCTGTACTATAATCATCTATATTTTGACAGCATAGTATGAATAATTGCTTGCTTCATGTCCTGTATTCAGTCAGTGCACAGGTATGTAAATCATATTATAAAATATACTTACAGATAATCCAGGAATGTACTGGTATCCCTAGACTTAAAGTTAGTATTCAGCCTAGGGTTTCTGATACTTATCCAAATACCCACATGATCATTAAGGAGGCATGTCTGAATAAATTTAAATTGCAATTAAACTACAAAACCTTAACAGAAGGGACTTGGGTATAATAACTAGCACAAGATGGTATCAACTATTAGGACCTGTAGACATTGCAATTAGAAAAAAAATAAAACTATGCATGTTTTTCACTTGTTGAAATCCACCTTCAAGGATTAAATTTAGAAGACCTTTGTTTTTTCATTTCCCCAGCAGAATTTTCAATGTGGTCACTTGCGAGAAATTTACTAGCATGTAATTTTTCAGTTGCTGTCATTTACGACATCTACAAGATAAACTACACTGTCAAATATCATAAAGTCAGTACATTTTAAACTACCAATACCAGCAGTATTAGAACAATGGCTACCTAGGCTATTTTAAAGAAATTCTTGTGGTGAATCACATTTATGCCATCAGTGATTTGGCTAGTTCTACATTCATGAAATTATATGACAAAGAATTAATGTGAGGAGGAAAACCAAACAAAACAAAAAAAAAACCCTTATCACTTAATTATACACCTAGAAAAACTATTGGAGAAAACATTTGCTAATGTATCTGTTTGTGTGTTTAGAAATCATTTTCTATTTTTCCTTTAACATTTTCTATTTTTCCTTTATCCAACGTTGCATGCAAATGAAATAGAAAGGAAGGAAGTGATGAAAGACAGCAGGTTTTTTTTGTCTAGAACAGAAAATCTTGGATAGTACTGATTTTACAGACATTTTGACTCTCAATCCAGCTTTTTACCTTTGTCGATAGTTTCATGACTAAAATGGCTGTTCATTACATAAATTATGAATTACAGCAGTGATGCCTAAGATTATGACCAGTGTCAGTATAGAAACTACATATTACTTGACTGAATTTCCCTTGTCATTTACAAAAACATTCATGTTATTAGACAGTGCACTGCACAACACTGCATATTTCTATAAATTTTTTCTCATGTTCATGTGACAAATGCATTTACCCTGTACTTAATAAAAACATTTATATCTTCTTTTCCAAAAGCTTGGTCATAGAGACTCTACATTTCAGTAGTTTCTTTTTTCAAGTAACCATATGTTTAACTTCACATCTATCTTTACAATAAAAGCACTGAGTCATGTTTAATATTCTTCCCTCACTTGTACCAAAATGTATGGAGACCATTTTTAAGAATCTGATATGACACTGAATCTGTCCTTATTCTTTGAAACTACTCTTTAAGACATTTGAAATGAAGATCTAAAACTGATGCTAATCTGTCAGAAAGCTATTGGAGATGGGTTGCTTTTAATATAAACATGCTTAATGTATCTATTAGGATATGAATTGCAAATACTTTGCTTTAAGAATATCGCCATTCTGTGATGCTTGTCAATTGCGTAGGGTGGTCCTGACATGACTTTTAACTTAAAAGGTTTCTTAACTTCTTGCTGTTTACCTGCTGACCAAACTGAGTAAAAAATAGCCCAAGAATAATCAGTGTAATAATGCATGCTAGAGGAACATAGAAATAAGACCACTGGTCTTATTCTCCAGAAATGACCACCATTATATGATTCAAAAGAAGCATAAAGATGTCTCATATCTAGCATTATGAAAATGAAACAGCATAGTTTAATATTATATACATATACATATACATATACATATATATATACATATACATATACATATAGGAAGAAGACACAGGGTATTTCCTGATTTATACAAACCTGCCTTATACAAACCTCCATTATAGCATTGAACACTTGCTTCTACTTACAGCCAAGGTCACAGACATATGATTAAAACACTGAAGAACCAAGATTATTTTCTACCCATATATCAGTAATATATAAAAACCACAGGCTCAACTCTCCTCTCACTCATACTTTATGCCAACTGCATTAAAGTGCACAGAGTAGTTATCACTACAAGGGGCGCACCTACACGTGCATATTAATGCAAAGCAATAAACTCCGACACATATTGCGCCAGAGTTTACTGGTCCCAGGCACACCGTTTGCACATGTGCCTCAGTCCACATTATGATGAGTGAATCAGAGCAGCTCTGGCTGTCAGGGGGTCCTGGGAGGTAAGCCTACCAGCCCAGGGGTGCTCCCCTTAGTTCATTGTGCTGTGGAGAGCCTGGCTGGAGCATGAAGGTGCTTCAGTGCAGGGGCTAGCCAGCAGGCAGTCCCCACACTGAATCACATTTGTGCCCCAGCTAGCTAGGGCAGCATCTACACATGAGCTGCTGTGGACTAAAATACTCCCTGCTGCAGAGTGCAAAGAAAATTAGTTTACTCCAGCCTAATAGGGGCACACATGTGGATGCACAGTGTTTACTGTGCAGCTAATTAGTCTACTGCACAGTAAATGTCTTGTGTATATACATCCTGTGATGCTGGAGCAGCAGGAGAATCAGACTACTTTGGCTAGATTTTCTGTTATGCCCTAGCTCTGCTTGACATAACCGTAAAAGGATTGTATTTGCTCCCTGCCTCACACACATACAAGTTGGCAGGGCAGTTGAAGAGCTACATTGATATTTATTAGGTAATGAAATTGGCTTCTAACTAAGAATAGCCAGAGAAATGTTATTTTACATCCATGCCTGAGCATATCCTGGTCATGAAGTCTAGAAGGAAAAGCAAAGCAAAATCCAAATATATCAGTTTAACTCCAGATGAGAACACTTCTTCCTTCCAGTGACCTCCTGCTAGATAGGTTTTTTTGAGTTTACAACCAACAACTTTTAAGACTGACAATAAAAACATAAAAGTTGTATCTGCACTTCTTATAAAACAGATGGTGCTAGTAGTGCCCTCATTTTCTATTTTAAAATTGTTTTTACCTTTGCTAAACTTTAGGTTGAAGATTTCTGTGCTAGATATCTGCCGCAGTTTGAAATACTTTTGAAGTAGCTAGCTAAAAAGTTTAAGTTACTTGAGAAGTGAAAGTTGGGAAAGATAGATTGTATGGCACTGTAAGAAAAATAGGTGAGGAGCAAGGGATTTTTCTGGATATATTTTATGGGGTAATTATATGACTGGGAGAGATTTTGGAAAAGCTTTTGGCCTCAAGTGCTCCCTCTCACACTTCTTAACATTTTTTAATGCATGTAATTTAATATATTTTTTATAAAAACAAATTTAAACTTTGCAATCTATCATGTGGCATGATATAGTCACCTACATTAGCCATCCCCAGAGCTGGAAATTTTAAATCCACAGCACAAGGCTTTTTCATTTGTGCTAACAGAGTAACTGATAGAACTGGAAGGCTGTCATTCTTTAAGTAGACCAGCAGTAGGATGAAATGAGGCATACACTTTGCCACAGCAGTTCACAGTTTATTACTACTGGCACAAGAATGACAAAACTCAGGAATTTGGAGTTTGAGGCTCTAAAGGGGAGTGTGTGCTGGTGGGCATGGACTTCTCTGCTATTGTTTCTCACAAGCTTGGTATTTCTATCAATTACCTTTTTAGCTGGTTCCTGTCCCTGCCTCAAACCTTATTCTTTGGCTGCTAGTGGATTAAGCTTTTGCTCTCCACCCGTAAGACTCTTTTGCATCTCTTCATTGGCTATTCAGCATACCCTAATTCAGGGGTTATCAAGGTTTTTTAAGGAGTGTACCCCTTTTGGTGTTGGTGGCCAGATGTGGAGCGGTGGGAGGAAGGGTGACAGTATGGGGTGGTGGATGGTGGAGGAGGCTACCACATGAGAGCTTTCCCAAACACACTCCCCCACATGGACAGTGCCATGAGGCCTGCATCAGAGTGGTCAACCGGCAGCTTTGGAGTTGGTGCTACCAGGCAGGCCTCAGGTTCCTTGACAATGACCTGCATTTTTGCGCAAGGGGTATGCCTGAGTAAGATGGGCTTCACCTCTCCCCTAAAGGCAAGCGTGTCTTCTCTTCCAGATTGGCTGAACTCATACAGAGTGTTTTAAACTAGCTTCGCCAGGGGATGGGGCAACAGGGGTATACACAAGGACATTTACCAGCCAAGACAGATGATGAGCACAAGAAGTACCCAGGTAAGTGACAGGGGTCCAGATAGTCCTGGGATCAGGGGGGAGGTGCATGCACCCATAGGAGGCCTTAAATGCCTCTATACTAATGCTCATAGTATGGTCAAGCAGGAGGAAGTTGCCCTCCTGGTAGCTAACACAAACCCGGACATAGTGGTGTTGGCTACAAATGTCCAACTCAGGAGCCTTAAAAATTCTGGTTTATTAGGTGGAAGCGCTGTAATGAAGTTAAATCATAAACCTTGGGGCTGGTCCCCCCCCACACACACACACATGCACACAAACAGTAGCGAGCTAGAAGAGTCAGCTATACCTATCCCACAGGCACTAGAGTCTACCATCAAGGCTTCTTTCAGCTTGGTTGTTATCTTCTAGAAGAGGGTCGCTGGCTGGTCCTTCTGGCTGGACAGGTCGGGTGCTGGTCAAGTTGGCGATCAAGAGGGTGCCCCAAGGGTCACTTTTCACTGCTTTTTATCTGTCCTTGGCAGACTTTAGTAACTCCCCAGTTTTCAGATTTGCCCAATCCAGGGGTTGTTGACCCTCGTGAGACTTCCCCCTTGGTGGCTACTGGATGGCACCTGTCAGCCCCAGGGGTCATCCTCATGTACGTGCAGGTTTGGGATTTTGTTGATGAATTTTGAATAGGGCTCTGGGAGCAGTCGATCTGAAGATATTCAGCCCAAAAGTTGGTCCCTGGCATTGATTAAGTCAGACTAGGCTTCTAGCCCTTGAACAGTGATGTTTAGAAATTTCCTGGTTGCTACATTGTCTTCTATTGATTTCTTCCATTGGTTGATCTGCAGTTTCCTTAGGTGTTAATTGCTGTCTGCTGCTACAGTGTTACACAGTCAATCACTGATTCACTCGCTCTTTCAGGGGCCCACCTGATACAGGGAAGCAGCAGTTTGACTCCTGCCTTTGTCAACATTGTTACTAAACACATTTATAGTTGAAAGTTGAAAGGTGAGGAGTATAAAATATAAGCTACAAAAGTAATGCCATGGCCCAAAATTGATAAAAACACCAAAATACACAGAGAGATACAAAATGCACACATACACATTTTAAAACACAATTCCTTATTGGAAGAAAAGGTAGAAGAGGAAAAATATATCCAAGAAGGGGAGAGCAACTGCAGGAAAGAGAAAAAGGGGGCTTTCTGCTACAGTGGTGTGCACTGAAACCTGGTGGGAGTCAACCTATGATTGGGTGGTAAACACCAAGGGCTACAGACTGTTCAGGAGGGATAGAACAGGGAGGAAAAGTGGGGGTGTGGTAGTCTACATAAAAAAAGCAATACACATCCTCAACAAATAGCAGGGGATCAGAGGAGGGGCAGACTGAAGTGCCCTGGGTTTGAATACAAGGGAGTTGCAGGGAGAAAGGGACTTAATGGTGGGTGTCTACTATCAACCACCCAACCAGGGGGAAGAGCTGGACTGGGAATTTTCAGGTCAGCTTGCAGAGGCAGTTAAGTCAAGGGACGTGGTCATCATGGATGACTTAAACTACCCAGATATCTGCTGGGAGGAGCAGTTAGCCAGGTCTGACTGCTCATGTAGATTCCTAGCTGAGATATAGGACCACCACCTAACCCAGGAGATGCACAGTCCCACCACCTAACCCAGGAGATGCACAGTCCCACCAGGGGAAATGCCTTCCTGGACCTTGTCCTGTCCACAGGCAATGACCTGGTGAGGGGACTGCAGGTTCTCAACCACCTGGCAATAGTGATCATTGCCTACTGGAATTCACCATCCAGCACAGGGTGTCAAAGGCTTGCAGCAAGGCAGCAGTCCTTGACTTTAAGAGGGCCAATTTCAATGAGTTAAGACGATTAGACAGGGAGGCACTGAGGTCCTGGAGGGTAAGGGAGTTGGGAGTCCAATATGAGTGGTCATACCTTAAGGAGACAATCCTTTGAACCCAAAGGGTGATAGTCCCAATGCAGTTCAAAGGGGGCAAAAGTGCTCAAAAGCCCCCATGACTCATCAAAGGCATTCAGGAAGTCAGAAGGCTAAAAAGGAGGCATACACCCAATGGAAGGGAGGGACCATCACCAGAAGGATTATACCTCCATTGCTTGAGATTGTAGGGGGGCTATTAGGAAGGATAAGGTGGAAACAGAACTAGGACTAGCGACCAGGATCAAAGATAACAAGTTCTTTTTTAAATACATATGGAGTAAAAATAAAGCACCGGGTAATGTGGGGCCCCTGCTGGACACACTTGGCAATCTGGTGGCTGACCTCTTTAACAAATTCTTTGCTTCCATTTTTCTGAGCAGGGACTGGGACATCCCCCCCACCGGGATTCCAGATGGACTCAGGAGAGGCACAGCCAGGCATAGGGTCAGAAAGGACGTACTTAGGGAACTTCTGGAGGGGCTGGACACGTTCAACTCAGCAGGTCCAGATGATCTCCTCTCAAGGGTGCTGAGGGAATTGGTAGAGGTCATTGTGGAACCCCCGCATGGCTTTATGAGCACTCATGGTGCTCTGGCCAGGTGCCAGAGGACTGGGAAAAGGCCAATATGGCCCCCATTTTCAAAAAGGAGAGGAAGGAGGACCCAGGAAACTATCGGCTCATTAGTCTTACCTCACTCCTGGGGAAGATTTTTGAGAAAATTATCCAGGAACACATCTGTGAGGGACCAGTAGGGGAGATTATGCTTTGGGCAACCAACATGGGTTCATTAGGGGCAGGTCCTGTCAGACCAACCTGGTTTCCTTCTACAACCAGGTCACAAAATCCTTAGAGCAGGTGTCGTGGTGGACATAGTCTTTCTGAACTTTAGGAAGGTCTTTAACACTGTCTCTCACCCCATTCTCATTAAAAAATTAGGCAACTGTGGCATTGGTGACTACACAGTTAGATGGGTCACAAATTGGTTGGAGAGCTGCACCCAGAGTGTGGTGGTGGATGGGTCATTTTGGAGGGACATGGAAAGTGAGATCCCTGAGGGCTCGGTCCTCAGGCCCACACTGTTTAACACCTTCATCAGCAACTTGGACAAGGGGGTGAAAAGCACCCTGTTCAAATTTGCGGATGACACTAAGATGTGGGGAGAGGTAGGCATGCTAGAAGGGAGGGACAAGTGACAACTAGATCTGGACAGGTTACAGAGGTGGATGGATGAGAACAGGATGGGATTCAATACTTACAAGTGCAAGGTACTGCACCTAGGGAGAAAGAACCAGCAGCATACCTACAGGCTGGGGAACTCCTTTCTCATTAGCACAGAGGCAGAAAAGGATCCTGGAGTCATTACTGATTCCAAGATGAACATGGGACACCAATGTGAGGACGCAGTCAATAAGGCCAACCACACCTTGTCATTCATCCACAGATGATTCATGAGCAGGTTCAAGGAGGTGATCCTCCCCCTCTATGAGACATTGGTCAGGCTGCACTTGGAGTACTGCATCCAGTTCTGGGCACCACACTTCAGAAGGGATGTGGACAGCATTGAGAGGGTACAAAAGAGGACCACTTGCATAGTCGGGGGCAGCAGGGCAGGCCCTATGAGGAGAGGCTATGGGACCTGAACCTGTTCAGCCTCCACAAAAGAAGGCTGAGAGGGGATCTGGTGGCCATCTACAAACTTACCGGGGGGGAACAGCAGGGAATGGGAGAGTCCCTATTCCCCTGAGCACTGCCTGGAGTAACTAGGAATAACAGCCACAAGTTGACTGAGAGTAGGTTCAGGCTAGACATCAGGAAGCATTGCTTCACAGTCAGGGTGGCTAGGATCTGGAACCAACTTCCAAGGGAAGCGGTGCTCGCTCTTACCCTGGGGGTCTTTAAAGGAGGCTAGATAATCACCTAGTGGGGGTCATTTGCATTCTTTTCTGCCCATGGTCTTAGCATTCTTTCCTGCCCATGGCAAGGGGTTGGATTTGATGATCTGCTGAGGTCCCTTCTGAGCCTATGAGCTATGAAACATCCAGCTGGCTGGGCAGTGCATGTGGGACCTGCAGAGAGGAGCTGCTGCCTTGCACCCCCTCACCCATGCCTCAGCCCTGCTCCTGGGAGCGGAGGTGCGGGTTCAGGGTAGTGCCACTCCATCCTCACCTGCCCACTCATCCCCCCTAACACATTTCCGCATACCCCCCGGTTGCCAACCCCTGCTGTAATCTATGCTATGTTCCTTTCCCTACTTTTCTCATTCATCCAGGAAGTGACATACATGATTTCTAGGCTCTCCTCAGTCTCAGGAGATTCAATCTAATTTCTATCACTTTTAGAAGAGAGTGCTAGCCACCAGTCTATAGTCTTAATGGGAAGATGGACACTTCATCTTCCATCTGTTGAAGCTGGACTGCTATGCACGAGGAATACAAGAGTTAAAGAAACAGTAAAGCAACATGAAAGGATGCAAAATTGATGGTTTAGGTATTTAGTTGCCAGACAGGAAAAGAAGTTAGAATCCCTGGTCATGATCACTTTTTGAAACTTAGCTTCTCAAATTCCTTTGAATTCCTGTCTAGTTGCTTAGTTTATCCATCTAGATATTGTCCTAGCTCCTAGTGTTTTTGTATATTTATTATTGAGACTGAAAGGCTCACATGAAAATTTGGAGTTCCATTTTAGGAATATAGGAATCGCTATACTGGATCAGATGTATGGTCTGTCAATTATAATTTTATAACAACAATCATGAGCAATACTATCTGTTTCAAAAGAAGGCACAGAAAACTCACAATATATGGTCATTTGCCTCACAGGGAAGTTACTTCCTATCTCTAGTAGCTAGAAATATAATCCTAGAGGCCCAAAAATGAGCAGAGAGCATATACAGAGTCTAACATTATGAGTTTGGAGGTCTAGCTAATGACTTTATTTTAATGTTTGTAAAATATTAAGCTAGCACAAAGGTAACAACTAAATCTAGTTTTTACTGCTATGGAGCCAGGTCAGCTCCACTCCCTTTCCCTGCCACAGCAGCTGAGCCCTATGATCTGCACTACCAGCTTCAATCCGCAGGACTCCCCTCGGTGGTGCAGGGCTCAGGCATATGAGCCCTATGCAATAGAGTCAATGACTTGGTCACATGCAGTCCTGGGGCCCACCATGGCCCTGAACAACTGGGGGATTCCACATGCTGTGTGCCATGAGCTCCCCAAGGGCTCATCACCTGCTGCTGCTGCATGCATGAGAGGGGCATGTTTGTAGGGGGGGTGTCCCATATGCACTCCCAAGTATACACATGCACCCACACACGCCCTATGCACACCACATACCCCACAACCTCCCACACACCCACAGTCCCCTCTAAACCCCATACCCACCCACACCCCCCACATCCACATGCTCCCTCAACCCGCTTACACACAGCCCATAACCCCATGCCTACCCCCCTACCCCCACACCCTCCATACCTACCCACCCCTCAACATCCACACACTTCCCAACACCCTACCCCACACCCTACATACACACACCCACAGACCCTCCACAATCCACCCATATCCTCCAACAAAATACAAAAGTAAGACTTCATTTTGGGCTATTGTGCAATCACCTCTATGTACACTATGCAAACACAGACAAATCAGGATTAAATATTTTTTGAAATAAAATTAAAATATGTTATTGAAGAATTTTGATTTTTAGTATTTTTTTTTCTGGTCCCAAGATGACAAAACCCCTGCCAAAAGGAGCACTTCTGGGGATAAGGGGAGGGACTTCTGGTGGCAAAGATCTGGATTTAGGGGTGGTATGTTCAGTCCCAAGATGGTGACCAGGGACCGGGACACCTGTCAAGGGGCAGGGCTATGATTGCAGCCCTCAACAGCTCACCAAAACTCATTAAGGGACCCTCCAGCCAAAATCATTGCTTACCCCTGAAGTAGAAGAATGGAATCTTCTTTTCCTATTTTAGCAACTCCAAGGCATTTAGAAAGAACTTCGAACATGTAATCCTTGGGTAAAAGTATAATTTTAGCATTATTATAACCTAACATGAAGCCTAGAATGATAAGCATGTCACCTTCTATGTCTTAAGCCAAAATTATTGCTAATGTCCCTGTCCAAATCCACAGCAAGATTCTGATACTTGCTCCTCTGCAGTTCATGACCCATAGTTTGCAGTCTTTACGCAAGTAAAATGTAGACTCCAGTTGCAGGATTTGGCCTTGTGTCAATAAAATACTGAACAGAAATAACTTGGCACAGGTCCTTTCAGAGACTGTTGGCATAGAGCAGGGGTGGCCAACCTGCAGCACATGTGCCACAAATGGCACAAGCAGCCTTTGTATGGTATGTGGCAGATTGGGAGGATCAGGCAGCACAGTGGCAGATGGGGCAGAAAGGAGAAAGCAAAGAAAGCATCAGATCAGGCATGGAGGAACAAGGCTGAAAATAGAATGCAGATGAGCAAATCAAACAGAAGAATGGCATAAAAGTAGCACTCAGGGAGGGTTTTAGGCTGTATTGTGGCAGGTCTGCCAAAAATCTTTGCTTCTGCTGGCAAGAGTGTGTGTTTTATTAAAAGTATTGTGTTAAGAGAGGAAACCCGGATGACATATATCATTTCTTCCCTGACCAACTTAGCTTAGAACAGATAAAGTAGCTCTTAACCACTTCCTAATTTTCATTATGTTTTAAGTATCAAATGCTGAATAGTTTGTGAAATGTCAGTTCTTAATCTTTGATATTTGAAAATATGTTTTGATTGTTTCTCTGGCCTACTTATATTTCCCTTTCCTATTTACTACCCACTGTCATAGTATATCTGCTTTTTCATTAGGGTTGTGTTTGACAAAATGAACAGTTAGTCTATGTATTTCTTTGTCCTTCTATGAACTTCTGCAATTCAAGTTCAGAACTGCATAATGAAATGAATAATGTTCATGGAAATTTGGTATTCAGCCATTTCAAGATGAACAGTGTAAGTCATGGGAAAAAGTATCTTAGTGTCTCTTTCTCTTGTCTTCTGTAACTTCAATAAACATTTTCCATCATCTCAAAAATACTTGTGCCTCTTGGCTCCAAAAACACTCATAATGCAAAGAGTTGTTATCCAGTTTCTTCTGTAAATCTGTAGTACACTAACCTGAGCAGGTGAGAGAGGTGGGAAGAGTGGAAGTTAAGTACAAAGGAGCATTTATTCAAAATAAGCATTTGTATGTTTAATTTGTTTAATTTTTATGTTTTAATTCTACTAAGAATAAAAGGGAAATAGAGTTAGTTGTATTTTTGTGTCATCTTTATAACACAAAATAAGAAATGGTAGTTGTCTCTCTTAATTTAATAAAAGGATTTGGTTTCCTCTACTAAAACAAATAGCTTTCTGAGGAAATAGTGGAAAAAATAATTTGTAATTCTAAGTCATAGTTGTATGATGAGCTGGGTGAACTAATAAAGAACTACTAAGCAAAAATTCAGCAAGCTTATTGTTTCACTGTTGTTTTTAGGGAAAAGGATGTTGATAGACAAAAGCAAGTTATATCGCTCCAGGGGGAGAAAATATAAGAACAGACAGATATAAGAATTACTCAAGGTCTCTGATTTTCTTTTCAGGAAAACAAGCGTATACAACAGTGGTCTCCAACCTTGTTAAGTTGAAGATTACTTCAACTTAACAAAAATTGGAGACCACTGCTATATACATTAAAGTTTAGGGCAATCCAGGATCTACGGCACCCCCCCTGCCCCCACCCTGCCACCCCCACCCTACCCAGTAAATCAGTCTGGTGGAGGGTGGAGCAGATTGAGGTCCCTGCAGTAAGGGAAGGTGAGGGGCAGGGGTGAGTGGGGCCCCGGCCAGACCAGGCCAGGGGAGGATTGGAGCCCAGGTGGCCTTCTCCAGGTGTGAGGGGGGGCTCCCACCACTGCAAGTACTCCAGCAGAGGCCTGGGGAGCATGTGCCCCCTGGTCTGTGTGTGGGGCAATGCAGCTGCTGCTGTAGACTAGACTTTGTGCCCTAGGCCACTTCTAGGTGTGGGCTCTGGGCAGCTACAGCAGTGGGGGAAGAGGGAAAAGGGGCACACACAGATTCAGACTTGCAGTCACAGCCTGCACACATCCAGGAACAGCTCAGGGACATGTGGTGCACTGTCCAGCAAGGCAGGCAAGTCTGCAAAGGAGAAGGGGCATGGCAGGGCATATCAAGGCCCCGGCAGTGAAAGAGGGACTGGGGCACAGGCTAGGATAGGGGCTGGGGAAAATGGGAACCAGAGGTGGGTCATGGGACAGCCAGAGCCTGCACAGCTCATCTGGGGGTGCAGGGGGGCTCCTGCCACTGCATGCACCCTAGGGGAGGCACAGGGGGCACATGCCCCCAGCTTTCTGCGTGGGATAGAGGCAGGCTCCTGCTGCAAGCTGGACTCTGAGGCCTGCTGCTGCTGCTGCTTTGGGAGTTACATGATGTCATGTGCCTGCCACCGCCAGGGAGGCAGGGATGTGGCACAGCCAGGTAGCAGCAGGCACATAGTGTTGCATGGTTGCTGAGGCAACAGCAGCAGGCACAGAACTCAGCCCGCAGCTGCAACCCACCTTCACCCCAAACACAAATCTGGGGGGCACATGCCCACCAACCATCCCACCACCCACTCTGAGGCCCCATTCACCCCAGCCCCTATCCCAGCCTCTGCCCCGCTCCCCCCCCACTGTAGGGGCCCTGATATAACACTCCCCATGCCCCTTCCCCTTTGTACACTTGCCTGCATTGCTGGGCAGCATGCCACACATCCCTGGGTTGTTCCTGGCTGTGTGCAAGCTGTGGCTGTGTGTCTAAGCTTGTGAGTGCCCCTTTCCCCGTTCCTCCCCCTGTGCTGAAGCTGCATGGAGCCCACACCTAAGATGTCCTACAGCTCTCTGCCTATACCCGGACTGTCCTGTAGACTTCTGTGTTGCCACCACTGCCCCACATTTGAGGGTCTAAGCTCTCTTAGCCCTGTCTTCCACCACCTATGAATATAGTTCAAGTATCTCAGACTTGAAGAAGAAAAAGCAAAGAAAAGAAAACAACATACATAACAAAAATTCAAAAACAAGCATTCAATGTTAAGAAATAAAGGGTGAAGTTATACATAAAAGAAATCTGAGCACTGCAAGTTCTGGAAATGCACAATGGACATATGCAAACACCTTTTGAATTGCCCTGTAATGTTATAAAAGGAAATAAAGAAAGAACAAAACAACACAGCTTCAATTTGTCCAGGGCCACAAAAATTAAGGGTAAATCAATCAGTGAGAGGGTTTAGTTTTTGGGGAACCCCTACTCTTCATTAAACAACCATAGGAAAACGTAACTATAATGGAAAACGTAACTATAATGCAACCCGGTCCCCTAACAAGTATGGAGCCCTGTTCAATTGCATGATTGTACTGTCCTAACTTGGCCTCTGGGTGAAATATCCATCTATTTGAAATCAAACCTCTATCAGTGTCAGTGGAATGAGGAATTCTTCCCAAAATGGCTTAATTTTAGATGTGAGGGGCAAGAATTATTGTGAATGATATGTTTTATTGGTATGTTTTATTGATATGTTTTAACTACATGTTAGGGATAGACAGACGTAAACTCTTGGGCATCACAGTATCCTTCCTCAGTCCTCTAAAGAGAAGTAGACATAACAGAACTAGCAGAACAGACATGTTGGGGGAGACCTTGTTTCCCCTAGCGCCCCCCGGGATAACAAGGAATAAAAGCCACAAGTTGTTGGAGAGTAGGTTTAGATTAGACATCCATAAAAACTACTTCACAACTAGGGAAGCTAGGATCTGGAACCAACTTCCAAGGGGAGTTGTGCTGCCTCCTATCCTGGGGATCTTTATGAAGCAGCTTGATACCTACCCGGCTGGGGTTATTTCAGCCCAGTTTTCTTCCTGCCCAGGCAAGGGGTTGGACTTGAAGATTTACAAGGTCCCTTCCAACCCTACTTCTATGATTCTATGATTCTATGACATGACAGACATAACTAGCAGATGTAACAAAAACGTGTGCAAACACCATATGTAAATAAAAATAGAATCCAAGAGAAATTATCAGATAGCCCACAGGCAGAAGAGATGTAGTAAGGAGCTGATACTAGAAGAGCAAGATTGTTCAAGTGGGTTGTTATCACCTGAGAAATGCAGAGGTTAGCAATATCAGGTAGATTACAATGGGACATGAAGTCATTGTCTATATTAAGTCCCTGGTAATTCACATTCAATAGGCTAATGAATTTCTGTTTCTTTAATTTTTTAATTTAATTTTAAATCCTGATTATTGCATTTCTTTGAAGTAAGTTAGAAATGCAGAGTAGGTATAACAACCCTGCTGGACTGCATTCATTTCAATACATTAATTCCACAGCAAAGTGAAACAGCTTGAATGGGAGAGACTGAGAAAGCCTCACCCCAGAAAACCTGTACATTGGTTTCTAGGACAATGTTTGGAATGTAGGAGAGCAGAGATCAAAAAACCATCAGGGAGAGGTCTCTGACATGAAGGATGAATGGTCTATCTACGAAGATGCTGGGAAGAAGAGATCACCATCATCTCCCTTAGGGTTTGTTGCAGGGCACTAAGGTGCCTGCTCCTTTAAGAGCAGACACTGCCTAGGGAGAGGGCCCTAAGAGTCAAACAGAAACCTCACAGGTGCAGGTTGCTATGGCTGCAGGCTAACAAGGGAATTAGCCTGCACTTGCACCTGGTCAGCTGACTGGAAGAAGGCAGGGCCCTAGGCTTATATAAACACCAGGGCTGAAACCAGCTGGGCTTAGTTCTCTGGTATTAGCCAAGGGAAGGAGCCTCTAGGAAGGAATTGCCTAGAGATGCTGTAGCTGCCTGATATGTGGCATTTTAGGGTTAATGGGGCCCCAGGAGCTCACCAGGTAACCTGACCTGCAAGGCAATTAGTGCAGGGAGGAAGAGGAGTTTGACTTGTTTAAGGGGACTGACCACACCCTGAACTGCTTGTGTTGTTATAGCTCAGGGGCTCATGTTTTAGTTGCTGTATATAAATGGTGGATTAGGCTAAGGCTATTGCGCCCCCCCTTTATTGGAGGGGGCTCACTACAGTGTGCAGACCCCAGTGCCAGGGCCATGGTGACAAAGGGGATGAGCAGACCCCAGTGCCAGAAGGCAAGCAGACCCTGGGGCCAACTATATAAGGCTTCGGCGGGATAATGTGTGAATACCATCTGTAAGGCTTGGGGCATGGTAAAAGGGTGGTTTTGGAGCCATGCAACTAGCCCATAAAGTGGAGGGTGCCCTATGAGGCAACTACTTTGTGCAGGACCCAGAAAAGTATCTGAGAATCCACAGGGTTCAGTGGGGTCCATCAGGACCATGTCCAAACAATCTCAAGGGCAGCCTCCATATTCATAATTACCAATAAGATGTGGTGGGAGAGAGAGGGTGCCTGTTGGGCAGGATTGGCATGGTCAAGGAGCCTAGGGGTATCATGGCCATCCCTGGGGACTCCATTCTGTGACTGGGTTCTTGAATAAGGCCTAGTTTGGGGGCACCTGATGCCAGGAAAAAGTTCTTGGTTCTGAACCTTAAGTGAAAGGAGGTACCTCCCAGATGCCCATACTTAGTCTTAGGGTGTTTACAGATATGGTCTAGGAGGTAGTGGGGCACTTTAATTACAGCAGCTCTTGGAGTATTTCTCAGTATGAGGATGGTGATGCATATGACTCTGGAGTCTGCTGAAGCACAGTCACCGTGATGTTCCAGCTGACTCAATTAAATGATGCACTGTAATTAAAGAACATTGGAGCACTCTTGCACACATGTATAGGCACCTTTAGTTACTTTCAAGTAATCAGTTAAAGCCACACACCTGGTATTCCCTAGGAAACTAAGCATGTTGTCTTTTGTGTATTCCCTGTGTGCATTGAGCATAGGCACTAACAAGGGACTAGAGATTCCACTGAGTATGAAGGTACTTGTAGAGCTATGGGCTGCAACTCTAATTGCGAGACCATTTCATCTCTAACTGGTAACATTTCATGTTCATAGAACCAACCTATTCTCTCCCTTTGTTTTGTGTTCTTACAACCCAATGCATTCACTTTATAAAATATTTAATGGTTTAAATAGAGCTACATTTTGATCAAACTATAGAATAAAAGTTTTATTAAAAGACAACATGATTTTTTCATGGTGTAGACAGCTTCTAACAATAAGAGCAACCAAAAACATTAGAATTGAAGATTGCATCTGTGGGCCTGGGGAAACCTATGGTGATGTCTGTTATGACAAATTTCTCTGCAGTGTAGTTCCCATAACTAAAAAATACCATGTCTTTTCATAAAACCTCATTATTGATGTCTATATTTCCAGGGAAGTACCTTTTCAAACATTATTTTCTTCTGCCGCAACTGCTCCCCACCCACCTACCTCCCAACCCCAAAAAATAAATGGTTGGTAGTTAAATACAGAAGACAGTTCTGCAGGCCCTGTAAGTGCTAAACCTTTTTGAAAGTGCGTGCGTCTGAGCTTAGTGATCATAACTAAAGTCATGGAGTTCTCTCAGGAATCCTGTAAACAAATATCAAACCATTCACTCTGCTTATAATGCACAGAAATTCCTGAATGTTTTTCCTTAGTCTTATTTTATTTTATCCTGCATCTCCATACAGGTATTTCCATCAGAAAAAATGTGCGGAGTTCAGATCACAGTTCTTATATTAAATAAGTAAAATTGCTGCTGCTACAATGGGCTATCAAAGGAATCTTCAGCTTTTCTTTGATAGTTCTCCATCTCCTCCTTGAAGGTAAAATTGCAGGCTTATTGTCAAAGTTCAAAACTTCCTCTGCCGCTTTCTACTCTTTTCACCTGGAATAGCCATTAAGACCAGTAAGTGAGGTGAGTCAGAATATTACTATTCTTTTATGAAACTGGAAGTCTTCTGTGGAAGTCTGTATTTGTGAGATGCATGACCTTAGAAAAGCTGGAGGAGAAGGAGGAAGAAAGTAAGCTTCACTTAAATGGCATCATAAAAATATCTAACTATGGGAGAAATCTGGCTAGTCAAAAGGAGTGAAAATATGGGAATTTATCCCCACTTACTTTTTTTAAACAGAAAAGAATGTGCATTCAGTTAGTAAACCCCAAAGTCATATCTGTACATTTCAACTTTTATTTTATTTATTTTTTAATTAAACTTGAAATATTGTGACACAATTATATATAAAAAGATCTAAATTTGGTGGGGGATGTTTGTAGATGAACAAATACCTTATTCCGAACTGTAACAACTTTAATTAATTGATAAAAATATTTATTTCTATGGTAAAAGAAAGAAGAAGAAATTCAAAATGCTCACTAGGATTTAGGAAACTCCATTGAGAATATCAGTGTGCCTAGGATTATTCATAGTTTCCCACTAATTCCATTAAAAAAATATATTGTATTGAAAGTTCTGCTTTAAGTAAAGGAAATGGGATGATATTTTTTATATAAATCAATAGTAAAGATATGTTAATAGGTTTCTGTGTAGATGACTTGTCCATTTTTGTAAATTAGTTTTTAAAATGATTTGCTTTTGTTCATTTTCCAGATCAACCCAAAATAAGTTTTAAATTTTTTCCTTCTTGAAATGAGAAACCAAATCTTTTTTTTTGGATCAGAAGAAAACCTGTTTTGTCATTTCCAAAATATTTTGTTTTTTCAACTGAAGCAATAAGAAGAAATGTCTTAATTCACAAAACTGCCAGGAATTGGATGATACTCCCTTTTATCTAATAGCTCAGTTATTAAAGTAAAGTAGCTAAGCAATTGGATCACCTCTACCCAAGGTGATCTGAACCCATTTGGTGCCATAGTTCCTATGGGCATATCACAGAGTTGAAGGAAGTTCTCAGTCTATCGGTGTCAATGCATGGGGGTGCATATGCATCCCCTGAGTGCTGTTGCACCCCCTGACAGGCTGTGCTCCCCACTTAAGTGGTGGGCAGCAGAAGGAGGTGGGAGTATTGGTGCCCCACCTATGAGGGCCAGCCAAGGAGTGGGAGCACTGGCTGAAGTGCCATGGCCACTTCTGGGAGCACTGCAGCTGCTTCCTGGTCAATGCAATCAGCTGTGGGAGGACCCACAGCCAATGGTTGCTTACTGGTTGCTGGAGGGGGGGCACATGCCCCCCCGACTAAGGTGGCATCAGTTGCCCATGCAACCTATCACATTGAAACAGTTCCTCTTTATGTAAAATATTTAGATGTCCCATATCCCAGGTGAGCCTCTTAAATCACCAAGATAGAGAATCATTCTCTCCAGCTCTGGTTTAATACACTTGAACTGGGGTCTCCGTCCACTTTCAGTTAGCTGACTTTCTTTTATAGTTGCATGATTAAGTAACATAGTCTTTCACAGCACCATGACTACACTTAAGAGACCATAGCCAATTGACACAGATTAGAGTAGTCCCTTAGCTATTTTAAACTATACCACAGCAGAGGCAAAAAATTATAAAAAAAAGATATGCAGCACATAATCCAACCCATGTACTTTCTACCCAACTGTACCTTACATATGTTATTATTGGAATCTTTCCAGTGTGATTTTTTTCAACCAAAATATAGTTTCCACATTTCTACAGTAAACTAGATAGTTTCATTATCTGTCTACATTTCAGATCTGTTCTAAATTCTGCTCACCTGTTTGTCCTAATGATCTCCTGAGATGGGGAGTCCACAATTAGCACTCCTTTTTATCATTTTGAAATTCACCAATTTTCAATGCTGATGATTTTGCTCCTTGTTCAAGTCCTGTTGGACATGAACAACTCTAGAAAAGATATACATTAATACTGTTTCTTCTCCCCCTTAATGTTTTTGAGCTTTGTCTATATACTTTTATTCCAGTGTGGAAGACATTGAATAACTTTTTATTAACACTATAGGTGCTATTCAGCTAAGTGCCTCATAGTAGCATCTTACTGGGCATGACTTGTAGAGAAATAAGGACACAAATACAAAACAGATGATCACCTAAGATGAAGGGATGGGACCTCTGTAAATATGAAGCCATATCCGAGAGACCAGAACTATTCCATTGACCAAAGTGAGCAAGTTTTGTTTCACATTCTGACTCTGCAGAGAGAAAGAAAATTTTTCACAGACTGGGAAGTGGGAGAAGATGTTTTTTCATTAAATTCCTGAAAGTACCTCAGGATGAAGTATTTGTTTCCTAAGATTCAGATTCTAATTGTTGGTATTACCAAATAGCAAATAGGGAAAATGTATAATAATTACACAAGATGTTGTTTTCTAAAAGTAAAATATGTTTGTCTAGAATTCTGTCAGTGTTAATCATCTATACACTAATAGTGCCTTCATTTTGATTACATCACTTCTATGTTTTCAGTAATTCCTTAACTCTGAAAGTATAAATTGAAGATGCAGCTTTCTTTATTAATATTCTCTTTTTATTAGAAAGAGGAAAATCTGAAGTACCATGAAACCCTACTGTACAATTAATTTGTATCAGTAGCTACACTATCAAACCTGTATTATATGTAAATTGTGTAAAACCTAATTATAAAGTATGGATTTGGGGTATGGAAAGGTTTGTCAATTGGTTGATTTCTGCTAAGCTAGAACCAGGCATTCTTTTAGCTACAGGAAATTCTTGACATCCATTATTTTTGGCATATCCTTCAGTTCCTGTCCTTTTCAAAGACCTAAGAAGAAATTCTATTCATGATGATAGTCTGAATGACCCTAAAAATAAGAATAAAATTGTGGAAGGAACAGGAAAGAAAATATCACATTTTCTATGCACTACATGCCTGAACTACAAAAATAAAAAAAGTCTCAAATGTCTACATGATGATTCAAGAAATGGCTCTGGGATAAGAGTGGTCACAGAAAAACTATTCATATTTTTGGTTGCAGTCATTCAGAAGTATATAGCATATGGATTTAGTTAATCTGTAAAAGAATCCTCATAACCATGCAGAAAAATAGGTCACTGGAATTACCATAAAACAGATTTAGACCATCTCAGTTTTAGAGGGACAGGCCTTGTTTAAGCAAAAGAAATAATATTTTTCAATGACATCTCTAAAATAGCTTTTCCAACATAGTGCATTTCTTTACACTTAAAAGGTTTGTCTTCATTTGTCTTTCAAACGTCCCTATTTTATCTATCAGATATTCTTCTGTTATTGAAGAACTTCCATATATTATCAGGTACAGAAGCATTTGGTAAATTTATCTTTAAATAAATGGTAACAGTTTTGACTCCTGGTCTTCTTGATTACATTTTGTCCCTAGGGGGCCACACATTAGGGAGTAAATAGTTTAGTTATGAGTGATTACAGTGGAGGACCTTATGTATCATATTAATGTTTCACTGTTGTCTTCAGCATGGGCAACAGGTGCTGCTTTAGTCAGGCCCCCCCTGCAACTAGTCCCGCTGACCGGGGGGTCCCCCGTGAACTACCTTGCCAACTGGGGGGGTGCCCCCACAGTCAATCTTGTTGTCCAAGGGGGACCCCCATGGCAGATCCTATGACAGTTGATCACTGAAGCCAATGGTTGCAGCTGCTTCTGGGAGCAGCTGAAGAGATGGGCCAGCATCAGTGCTCCCGCCTGTCATTTAGGCGATAGGCAGGAAGGTGAGTGCAGCTGGTTAGGGGGTGCACCAGCGCTCAGCAGGTGCATGTGCACACCCTATGCATTGCCACTGAACTTTAGTGAGAGAAAAAGATCATCTATGAATTTCACTGAGATTAAATTATTCACATGAATAAAGCTGTACCTCAGCATATGGACTAGCAGAACTAATACTTGTCTTTGCTTACATTAAGATATTAGAACTCTCTTACCCCTTCTTCCCCCCACCCACAAACAAATATGTATGTTATAGTTAGAGGCGATGCTTTGTCTTTCTTGTCTATTTCGATTCTCATCACTTTGGACAGAATTTGCACAGCACATAGCACAATCTTGGTTATTCTGAAGGCACAACTATAATAACCACAATAAAGTAGAACGTATCTTTACCATTATTTTGTAGTAAACAAAATATAATTCCTAAAATGTATATTGAAGTGTATACAGTAAAATTAAATGCATCTTTGAGACAGTTTTAGCAGGATTTATTGGTTACAAATAATGAATATTAATCAGTGCATCCACAACCTGTAAGATTTTAGAGCCATATTTTTAGATGCTATAAATTGTCAGGTTCAGGGCAGCTTACAAAAAAAGGGTGGGGAGGGGAACAATTATAGAAACAGAACAAAATATTAACATACTACCAAACAACTACTTTCCCCCACTACCTCTTCAGTAGCAGGTAGAGGACAGCAAAAGGGGTACAGCAGAAGTGGAGAGCTCAGTAGATATACATCCAGCCACTGAGACTAGAACTCTCAGCAATTAATTCAAAACAAAGAGGGGTATAATTGCATTACTGCAACCCACCTGAAGCCACCTCTGCCCCCTGCCTAGCAGAAAAAAATTCAAAAGAAATCCACCTCATCACACGCTCTCCTGTTTCCCCCCACCTCTGACCAACAGCATCCCCCCCTGTCTAGCACAACCCAACCTCCATGCCCAATCCACATTAGTAGTGTATAGGCTCTCTGCCCTTCAATGCAAATGTGACAGGTGGGCGAGACTTCTGGTCCCACCCCCTTCACACCACCCCCTTTCCCCTCTTATGGTGGGTGACATCACCAACTCCACCCCCTCACCCTGGTCACGTGATGCATGACATCAGTAACTCTGCCCCTGACCCCAGTCACGTGGTGCGTGACATCAGCAACTCCTCTCCTGACCCCGGTCACGTGGTGCGTGACATCAGCAACTCCGCCTCTGACCCCAGTCATGTGGTGTGTGACACCAACGCCACATGGTTCATGACATCAGAAGGACAACCCAGGCAGACTCTCAAAGCCCAACCCCTCATGCTGCAGGGTGGTGGTGTGACCCTTCTAACAACCCACCCCAACACCCCCAACTAATTGGCAGGGGTTTCAGAGGCCTCAGACCTCCCAAGAACAATGCTGAATCAATTGGAATGAATACAGTGGGGGTGAGGTTTAGGTGGCAAGCCCACCAGGTCTATCTGCCTTTCCAAACGACCCATCTGTTTATCTGAGACCATGCTAAGGCAAGCAAGGGCAGCTATGGATTCTTTCACAACACCTGTAGGCCCACTCACTACACCCCCGAGATGGCCTTATAGAAAATGTTACCGTTGAAATAGTTTTGAGAAGGAGACCCGGCTCCTTCCCCAAAGACTCTTTGAGATGCCTGACCCTGCTGGGGAAGAGCCTGTGAACAGGCAATTGGGTGAGACCCAGGACCTCGAAG
>JAGPOW010001338.1:60918723-60931894 GCA_030014935.1 Caiman crocodilus
CCCCCACGTTTACCATGACTCCCCCGCTTATGATACAGACTACATCTGCTGTCCGAATTACACAGACTACCTCCTCTCTGAGTAAAATTTACCCTTTTGGGCTGGTAGGTAGTAATCATGATCTTTCAAAGCGCTCTGCACACTCTTTCTGAGACACATATGCCTGTGTGTACCACTCCAAACCCCCTTTTTTTCACAATAATCATGATCTTTCAAAGGGTGCTCTTGAGTATGTTGCATTTTGTCAATGCCTGCTCCACCTGAAACTGCAGTCCCTTCGATATGAGCATATAGTGCCATCTCCTATGCTAACGTCAGTTTTATATTGGTGACTCTCAGAAAGCAGTGGACCCTTTCTCACACCCCCTTTGCATATGTATACTCCCAAAACAGACCCCCCCCCTCCACACACACTCACTCACTGTTTCTTCTTCCCTGCACCTCTCCCTTGGGCACCTAAATTAGCTTGTCAAGCCCCCATCTGTGCTGCACTTCTCTCACCAGAAAAATATTTATTACAGCCATCTATGCTAGGTGAGCATGTTGCTCATTTAGTTGTTTACCTGCCACAGCTGGGGGTCAGACTAAATGATCTCCTCAGGTCCCTTCCGACCCTACCCTACCAACTATAAGCTCTCCACATGTTCTTCACTTGTCCTTCTGTGAAGTTTACTACAAGTGCCATCCTGTTTGCCTCCCTACTGCTTAAATTTGTTATGATCCTTCAGGACCTTCCTGACCTTCTCTATTTTATAACTCTACATGAATCTTTCCATCCTGATGTAATGAGTCAGTGGTTGGTATACTCATGGACTCTTCAAAGAAGTCTGATATATTTCCCATTTCCTCAAAATTGTAGCTGCCTGAAATCAGGTGATATGTGATGCTTTCTCCTCTCCCACCATTACTGCCTTGAATACTACACTTAATGTTTTGCATGGATAAACAACTCCAAGTCCAGCTGTCCCCACTCCACCATCTCTCTTGCTTCATACAGTTCAGGTCTAGCCAACCTTTCTCTTTTGGCATTCCAGAACACCTATTTCCCCCTGTACTTTTGCTATCTGCTGCCATATTGGCAGGAATACAATTCCCATATATTGAATAATTGAATAATTGGTAGTAGCACAATCTTCACCAACACCATGTTTCTGGTAAAGAAGAGCATCCTTCTGGACCATAACTAAAGTATTTTCTGTATCCTTGCCATCACTTTTTCACATGCTGTATTACCTTTCCTCTCAGCATCCATCAGGATCCCTCCCACTCTAATTTTACTTCTCATTCGAAGGCTCAGCTTCTCCAAATCCCTCCAGTTCCACACTTACGTCATGGTAGTTTTTTATCTATTTAGTTTAGACCCCATCACTTCTCCATCCTCTGATGTATGCTTTAGCTCCCTTTCCATCGAAAGTCTATCTCTAACTACTATATTTATGTTATCCATGTAATATAATATGCATTTTACCTCTCCCCTTCCATCTTTACTCTGCAGATGACCCTGTTTTTCTTATTCTTTGTGCTAACAGTTCCATGCCACACAGAAATAGCAGTTGTGACAGGGGGCACCCTTGCCTCACTCCTGTATGGATTTTAAAGGCCCTCTGTAGATGCCCATTACTTTGGACTTGGCTTTCGGCTTCTCTATAGGATAATCTCATCCATATATAAATTTATCTGGGAAAACCATTTTTCCTGCACTTTGAAGATGTGATCATGATCCAATCTGTCATATGCTTTTTCTAAATCTAGGTTTGCCATAACTATGTCTTCCTCTCTTGTATTTGGGACAGTGTATTTCTGATCACTCTGATTGCTCAGAGATCCTTTTGCCTGTTACTGCTCATTCTTGGGCTTCATGTATTATCTTCCGTAGGTTTTTCCTCATCCTCAAAGCCAGTGTATTGGTCATTAACTTACAGTTCAACCTAAGGAGTGTAATCACTCTCCAGTTTTTCAGGAGTTCCTTCTGCTCTTTCTTGAAGAATAAGATCACAACTCCCCTTATGAAATTTTTCCCTGCCTCCCCTGTTTCTATTTCCTCAAAAACTTCCACTACATCCCCTCTATCTATGTCCAAAACGTAGCATAAAATTCCATAGGTGGTCCATCTGCTCCTAGTGATTTCCCTCTTTTAAATATTTTTAAGCAATCCTCCACTTCATTAAGCTTAGCTTTTCTTCCATCTTTTTTGCTTCTTCCTTGTCTATGTTTTCTTCAATCTCTTCCATCAAATCCTTCATCTTCTTCCTGTCTGGTTTCTTCTTGCTATAGCTCTTCATAAAATCTTCTCATTACCTCTATTACCTCCTCCTGCTTTTCTACCTTGGTGTACCACCTTCTTCCTGCACCAGTTTTAATTCTCCGTTTGCTGTCTTCACTGTAACCAAAGAATGGTGCTGATACTTTTCATTTTCTCCCCACTGAGCATGCTAAAAACATTTTTTCTCTCATTTTTCTTTTAAACCAGCTTTCTATCTCTTCCCTTTTTCTTCTAGCTCTTCGCATACATGTCTTCCTTTAGCAGCTCCTGCATCTTTCTTTGTAGCTGTCTTAGCACTTTCATTCTTTTTCCCATAGTTCTTTACCCTTTCTTCCTGAAGCATTCTCCCATCCTCTTCTTCACCATCATCCATCATTCTCTGGTACTCTTAAAATATTTATTCAGTGTTCTCCATACCTCATATTGTCTTGTGTATGCTTGACATATCTCCACATGTTGTAACATTGACACATTTAACTTCTCCATTATCCTTCTCACTACAGGGCTCTTACTAAAACTCAATTCTACCTTCAGAATCCAGTGATCAATAAATGCTGTACATTGTGGTCTTTGTCCTCCTTATCTCTATTTCTTTTGATACAAAACCAGTTCTTGATTGTTTCTTTCCACCAGGGTCAGTTCTAGTGAAAACTTTCTCCCCTTCCCACACATCTCTTAGTGACTTCTTTAATTATATTCGTTAACAATTTGGATGAACTGTCTAAAGTTCCATCTCCTCCTCCTCCTATTCTGTCACCCATTTCTATTATGCAGTTGAAGTTCCCTTCTATTCATAGATTGTAGAGTTGGAAAGGACCACAATGGATCATCGTGTCCAACTCCCTGCCTCTAGCAGGAAAGAGGACCGAGATCAGATGACCCCAGCCAGGTGACTGTCTAGCCTCCTCTTGAAGACCTCCAAGCTAGGTGATAGTACCACCTCTCTTGGAAGCCCATTCCAGATCCTGGACACCCTTACTATGAAAAATTTCTTCCTAATTTCTAACCTAAACCTATTCTCAACTAGTTTACCCCATTATTCCTAGTCAGTCCCTGGGGCACCTTAGTAAACAGTGGTTCCCCTTATCCCTGTTGACCTCCCCTAAAAAATTTATAGGCAGCCACAAGATCTCCCCTCAGCCATCTCTTGTGAAGGCTGAAGAGATTCAGCTCTCTCAACCTCCCCCTGTAGGGTCTTTCCCAAAGGCCACTAATCATGAGAGTGGCCTCTGGACCCTCTCCAGATTCTCTGCGTCCCTCTTGAAGCATGGCACCCAAAACTGGACACAGTACTCCAACTGCGGCCTGACCAGTGCAGCATAGAGGGGGAGCATCACCTCCTTTGATCTATTAGTCATACACCTGCTAATGCATGACAAAGTGTGATTGGCCTTGTTACACTGCCAGCTCACGTTCATCTTGGAGTTAATTATAACTCCAGATCCCTCTCTGCCTCCAAGCTGCTGAGAAAAACACTCCCTAACCTATAGGTGTTCTGGGGGGTTCCTCCTTCCCAGGTGGAGTACCTTACATTTATCTTTATGAAATTGCATCCTATTTCTCTCTGCCTATTGATCCAATCTGTCCAGGTCGGCCTGAATCAGCTCCCTGCCCTCCAGTGTACTAGCTTTGCCCCATAACTTGGTATCATCAGCGAACTTGGAGAGGGTGCTGTCCACACCCTCATCCAAATCGCTGATGAAGATATTGAAAAATATCGGTCCAAGAACTGAAACTTGTGGGACCCCACTGCCCACCTCTCTCCAGGCTGAGAAGGAACCATCCACCACTCTCTGGGTGCAGTCCCTAAGCCAGTTAGCCACCCACCTGACCATGTAGGCATCCATTCCACAGTCTGCTAGCTTCCCAATGAGGTTAGGGTGTGAAACTGCATTGAAAGCCTTCCTAAAGTCCAGGAAGATGACATCAGCCTCAGCTCCCATGTCCAGGAAGTGTGTGACCTGGTCATAGAAGGCTACAAGGTTTGTCAGGTAGGAGCTACCTCTGACAAACCCATGCTGGTTTCCCCTCAGCATTATCCACAGTCTCTTTACAACCACATACACTGCTAGCTTTCTAAGACGAGGCTTCCTCCCCTCCTACTTTGGTGGTATATATACATTGAAAATTGTTAATTTTGCTCCCCCAACTGATATTATCATTCACTGAAGTCTGGCACTAACGATATCTTCCACTTAGTGTGCTTTCACCTCTAGATTCTTGAAAAGCATTGCCACTTCAGCAGCTTTGTTCTTATTTGTCCCTGACCACCATGATGGTCCTAATTTCCACCTCTTCTCAAAAAGTTTATAATCCCTCCCCTGCAGTATACCACATTCTTGTATGCAGATTATGAATGCCTTTACTTGATTTAACATTGGCTCGATATGTCCCCCTCCCACTGATCTTTTCCTTGTTAAGATCCTCCTGACATTAATTGAAGCTGTAATCAGTGCATTAATTTCAAAATCAGTGTTTTCAAATTTGTGTCTCATTTCCATGTGCTCTGGAAGTGCAGGTGTGACAGCTTGGGAAAGAAGGGGAGAAAGGGAAGAAGCTGGGGGAAAGGGAGGCCTCTTGTCCCTCCCATATTTATTTCCCATGCTGTAGCAGTAGGAGGGGGACAAATTCAAAGCAAACCTGCAATAATTACATTCCATTATAAATTTGCCATATATAGAGTAAATAAAATATTGGAGGGTGAACTTGTATTCAGGGTTGTCTTAATCCAGTATTATATTACCAAAAATTATATTACCAAAAAAGCTTTTGCTACAAGCATAGTTCCCAAAGACAGTTGAGGATTGGACACCTAGTCAACTAAATCTGATATTAGAAATTCAGCTATAACTCGCTGTTTAGTTGAAGGAGAGTGGGAAGGGGACCATCTTTTTTTAAAAGTTTGACAACCTGTATCATGCATCCCCTTTATGTTCAGAGAAGACAAGAGACTTTCCCAGTTAATCTATGAAAACATTTAGAGAAAAGTCTCTGGAAAATCTGAGTTACTGAGTCCGCGCTCTTCTATAACACTTATAAAATATTTAAGCATACCTCCCATACTACAGTGCATCTGTCTGTTGTTTCCACACATCATATGTTTAGAGTGAGAACTCTAAACACTGGAATAATCTTCTGATTATGTGTATGTAGATGAATTAACAGTAGGACTTGTAGAAACCATCACTATGCAAATAAATATCTTTGCCTTTTTCCAGTAATGCTCAGAAACCTTTATTGGGGGTCCAATTGTATAAACTCACTGGTGAGTACTTACACAAACAGTTCCAAAAAAGACAACAGGACTGATTGATTAGAACATAACTGGAGCACAATAGGGACATTGATTCATTCAGCTGGATAGTGCATGTATCTGTTCCTTCTCCCACAACCCTTCCAATACATATTTGATTCTCCCCACCCTCCATCCCATCTCCTCTACTGACATTATTTCAAATACTTTCTTTAGCATTGGTTTGGAGTCACATTTTCTGTTTGGCAATTCCATTTTGGTCCCTCAACTGACAGAGGGATGAGGAAAAAAGAGAGAGCATCAAGAACTTTTGAAATCACCTGATGTTGTCAACTGTATTTATTTATTATTTTAAAGCTTCTTATGATACATTGATCAATCTGATGCAAAAAATATATTATTTCATCAGGGCCTGTTAGATGCTGAGTGTTCCTACAAGCATTGTAGGTAGGAGTTGAAGGTACATGTGTAGACACACCCACTGACTGGGCCTTGGATCTGAATCTTAGCATACATCTAATCTTAGTATGGAGCACATTGCCCATGCTTCCTTAAGGAAAAAAAATCCTAAAATTGTAGAACTTATATATTTCACATCTTAAAAGCAAACAAGTAAGAGAAGTATAAATACATTTTAAAAACCTTTTTATGCTATTTAATTAGTGATCCTTGCAATTGATATTGATAGAATAAGTTTCCTGATTATTTTAATCCTTGGTCATGTACACATTTTTTTCTACAAGGTCAATCTTTGACAATTCTCATTATTTGCATACTTTTTGACTTTCAACAGATCTCTCTCTCTCTCTCCTTACAGGTCAGTCCTTTTTCCATTTCTCACTTATACATTATGTATGCAGTCCTTCTTTACCAGTTTTCCCTCTTGTATGAAATACTTTTGACTTAAAATAATTCCACACCTCTTCAGAATTGAAGTTGTTTGATTCTAGCCAGACTTATTAGTTTCATAAAGTTTGTTCTTTTGCAGTGAAGAACCTTATTTCTAGACCTATTTTGTGTCTATCTTTCAATTTTGACTTAACTGAATAAGCTTGGAATTGTTCAGTACAAGATTTCCATGACCAACTCTTTTACAAGATCCTCATTATTTACTAAAACCAAATCTAACATAGCATTGTCTCTCATTGCTTTAATGACTTCCAGACACATTTCTTTCAGGCACTGCATCCAAATACATATATAACTATATAATTCTCCTATAACTGCACATTTCTATCATTACAAATTTCCCATGATCTGATAAAAATCTCTAGTTAGAGCCATAGTCTGAATCTGGGTCTATAACAAACTAACAACAATATCTAAGAGATCTTTTTTACTATCTCATCATAATGTAATTTTCATCCCAACAGAGTCTACGTGATCTGTGCTGTTGGGTTTTATTTCATTACATCCACCATTTCATTTACTTAAAATGCTATGCTACTACCTTTACCCTTATATTTCTGAAACAGAAGATAGCCTTCTAAACCTCTGTTTCAGTTGCACATTCCATTCTCTTGTGTTTCCATTACTTAAATAGTTTCTGGTTTTATATTCTACACAAAGACTTCTAGTTCCTTCATTTTATTGCCCAGACAGTTGGCACTAGTATACAAAAACTTTAAATTTCCATCTTCCCATAGCCAGTTTCCCCACTGAAATGCATATCTTCCTGATTCCACTTTCATCAATTTGATGTTACTCATCTCCCTCTCTTTTTTATCTTTTAACAGTTGGCTTTGGTTCAGTATGGCTGGTATTGTGAATCCCATTTCTAGACACCTACTTCTCTCTCATTTAAAGCAGAAGGACCTTAGACAACCTAATTTTGATTTGTGAATTCAGCTTCTGGAGCAGAGCAGCTATCCTTTCAGCATAGGCTAGGATTCAGTATCATTGTACCCAAGTACTTTTGTGAATATTGCCCTGGGAGAGTACTTTTTTTAATGATCCATGCAGTTAAATCTCTTTGAAAACTGTTGTGCAATATATTTTTGATGTTAATAAGTTCTCCTTGAGAAATGCTGTTATTGGTTTTCCTTTGTTAATGTGCATAATCCTATTCTCGTTACCATAAGTAGCAGACTTTTTAAAAATGTATTTCAGTGGCAGAAAGAGTAAGTAGTATATATACTGGGGGGGATTTTATTCAATGTTGTTAATTTGCAACTTAGAAAGAACACGATCCAATATGCTGTTTTGAAACCTAGATGAAACAGATACCAGGGAGTTATGGCAGCTTGCAGGCAGCACTTCCGACAAGATGAAGCACGATCATTCAGAGGGAGGAAGCACCAGTGGGGCTTATGTGAACCAGCTGAATAGAAGGTCTGCAGGGAGGAAAGGCAAAACTTTACTGAGTTTTATCTCCCCAAGTGTCGATATGTGTTTTCAGTCAGGTTCATCTTGGAGGCATGTACATGAATGTCTTTGTACAGACATAATTTATGATGAAAAGACCATAGCAATCAAGGTCCTTTTATAAAAGATTTTGATCTTATTTATAATTGTGATTAAATATAACAAAGAGGTCTTCTTCTGAATTCTGAGGAGTCTAATTGATAATTTTAAGTCTTCCAATATATTTTAATAAAGTGAGAAAATATTTTTTGAAATTGAAATGTTTTAGAATGGTTCCTTCGTTAAGGTGGTGTGAAGGATCTACCAATTCTGTGTCTCACTCTGTCAGACCAAAGAAGGAACCCAAACTTACAAAATGCAGAATAGTAATAAATGTTAATGACCATCTCCTAGCAACTCTGTTGTTTTTAATTCATATACAGTACTTACCTACTATAGAGATATGCATTTTAATGCAGAAGATACATTTTGACAAGGGTTCATGGAAGAGGAATTCCTTAAGGGCAGTAACAGGAAAATGCTTATAAAATTGACATTTTTCAAAAACAAACCATAATTTACCATCTGAAACTAATGGAAGCACACAACACTAATGAAAAATATATTACCTGAAGTCCCCATTATTAGTTCATTCTTTCAGTAACCAAAGCAAAAGTGCTGGTTTGGGAGGAGATGTATTCATAGTAAAGTGCTGCTCAACAGATGATTTCCAGTCAAACTATATGGTATGGTATGGCTAGAAATCATCTGTTGATTATATATATATATGGAGATGCATGCTTGCTGACAGTACATTTTTTCAGGTTGTCCTTTCCACAGCAATTTCAAAGCTGCTAAAAGTTTTCCTTCTTATTTTAGCCCGGCCCAAAATTCCATACCTCCATCAACAGGCATGTTAATTAAAACACATGATCATACATATACATACAGCCTTCATCCTCATTTAGTTAAATGTAAAGTTAAAGATGTAAATGTAAACAAAGGAAAGCATAAGGAAATTTAAAACTGACTTTTTTTTAATTAAACACACATGCATGTCAAAATTTAATGTATTGTTTCCCTTCTCTTGCAAAAAAAACCCAAATATTTTTAAAGCAAGGAAGAAGTAATTAAGAACATAGGCCTCATGTAGGCAAAATGAGAGGCATGTATGCATGTGGTTTAAAGTGGGTGAAATGCTTTTGCATTGCTTTAATGTTGCCAGTGTTTGCACACCTCGGCAGCGTATCGTGCATAAATTCCAGACACTGTAGGAAATTCGGTGTCGTAATGTGCCTTAAATGACTTGGGATGCAGCAAACAAACTCCTTCAACTCCTGACTCACCCCGCCCTCCAGAGCCTGCCTGCCTGCCTGAGCTGTGCAGGGTCCTGGTGCTTCCCTCTGTGGCTATGGTGCCCCCCAGGACTGCCCAAGCCAGGTGCCTGGGAGCAGGTGCCACTGGGGGGGGCATAGCTGCCATGGAGAGAAGCTCCAGCCCCCTGCCCCTCAGTAGCCCAAGGACCACTCTGCCCACAGGCAGCTTACCCTCCCCTCCCTGCCAGAAAGGCAGGTAAGTCAGTGGGGGGGGTTGCACAACACAGGGGTTTAATTAGCTCTAAATTGAAGTAGTGTTTTTTAAATACCACTGCTTCAATTTAGGACCCTCGTTTCATCTACACATGCCCATAATTACTCTTAAACTACCTGTGTCCTACACGTGATCTTTTCAAGGATGAAATGAATATTTTGCCAAAAATCCAAATAGAATTAATTCATTGGTAACCTCAAAATATAGGCAAAGCACAAAACCTTTATGTCACCACCAGTTTTGGGGTTAACTACATCTTTGACACACTTAAGACAATAGTGCAGAGGACCAATATTTTTGGTTTCTAGTCATTAACTTTATTGGTGAATTATCTCTTACTTAAGACCCTCCTGGTTCTCTGTGTTTGACTAGTCTAGCTTCTCTAACTCTGTTTTCTCAGGGACAATGAACGTTCAGCCTTAATAAAGCTCAATAGTAACTACATTAAGATTACCAAAAAAAAGTTAAAAACAAACAAAATATATGTAAATGTTCCCTTACCAAGTATTACCTATCATTCACAGAAGATTCTGGTTGGAACAAGTTAATAAATATTTTTTTCTTCTGTGACTGCCAGTCCCAGCCTCACATCAGTTCTTGGATTGAGAAAATGATACCCCCAGCCCTGTTCCTTTGTAGTAATTTGTTTGTCAGTCTCTCTCAGCTAATTCAAACCAGAATATACAATTGTATCCAAAGTCTCTAAACTTACTTGTCTCAGAACTTAAATTAAGTCACTTCCTACCTTCAATCTCCACAAATTCAAGAGACATACCTTAAAGCATTTAAGCTGTCGATGTAAAGGTATGTAGAAAAACCTGAAACACTGACAGTCTTTTAAATGTCCATGCTTCTCAATTTTTGCATCCAGTCAGGGGTGGATCTGCTCTGCCCAAACTTTACAGCCAACTGTCTGGAAGAGGCAGTAGCATTTCTATTCAGGAAGTACTGAGGGAGTCAATTGACTTCATGGCTAATTAAAATCTACCTGATTTAATTACCTTCTCTCCTTTTTAATAGTCTTGATATTCCACTATCCTTTCTTCTAAAATGTTACTGTCTGATATATTCTTGGTAATGTCTCTCTTCTGTTTCACAGCCCTGCAGTCTGTTTCCAACTCTAGCTAAAAACCTTAACTCAGGTGTGGTACTGTTACCTCAGGTGTTGACATCACTGAAGAATGCTCAAGACAACAGGATTTTGTTTTTCTAATCTGAATAGGAGATGTACATTTAACTATAATGACCACATGACCAATGAAACAACATCTGTTGACTATTTTTTGCCTAGTTGGTTGCTTTTTTAACTAAATATATGCTGTAACAAATTAGTGCACATTCCGATAAAGTAATATTTAGTTTTGCTTTTATCTTAAACTAAATGATATTGGTCTAAGGCCCTAGCATATTAATAAAGTTTCTAGTTTCTCTTTAACTGGAGAAAATAAGTGTTGGGGTACATGTGAAGAAATACTACACCATCTGCACCCCACTTTTCAAAATCCTAGATCTGCCCATGCATCCATCCCATCCAGAGGCATAGCTGGATGTTTGACCATCCTAAGCAGCAGAGAACATGAGGTAGTATCAGGGGCTGTGTGCTGCTGGAAGCAGCGGTAGTTGGGCAGGTAGGATAGCTACTGCTCTTATTGCCCCACTCCCAGGGCCAACAAAGATAATGAGCTACGTCACCCTTTTAGCATGCAGGCCACGATAAGAGGCAGTGCAAAGGGTACCCAAAGGAATTGTGCCTTACAGAGTTCCTATACCTATAAGACTCTTCAGATGCATTCCTGGGAGAGAAATGCATTCATATTGCAAGAAATACTCTTCATTCTATGCTCACAGATACCTCCACTGACCAAAGCATCATGGCTGATGTCAAGGACTGTGGCCAAGGGAATTCAGAGCATTGGATGTCAAGGGCAATTGTCAAGGGTGTTCGGAGCATTGGATGAGCAGTATATTTTATTACACTCTGTCTTTATCTAAATAACAGGAGCAGCAATAACATATTTGTCATTACCATTGAAGACTCCAGTACTGAAAAGGGAAGTCGAATTTGGAGATACGGTTAGTGTCATTCACTTCAGTGGGGATCAGTGCAGATACCTTTTTCAGAACTGAAAAAACTTACCTCTGCTTTGTTTTCTCACTCTTAAAGAAACAAAATGTAACAGTTATATCAAAGATGAAAAACACCAATGGGGCCATTAGACGGCACAAAGAACTATTTTTCATTCATATGCTTGTTTCGTGAAATGGGAGCAGTGGCATTTTGACACTATCGAGTTAATTGTTCTCATTTCTGCTGAAGGAAGCCTTATGTTTTGTACATTTAAATCTCTAATCATTTTAGAAGAGCGTTGTCTAAAATGTTTATGAAATGCTCATTTGCCCTATAATATAATTTTAATGGCAATTCAAAAATGCATCTGTGAACATCACAATGCGTACAGCAAACATTACAAAAATTATATTACTATACACTAGTGAAACACTTTGTTTCAAAAGCAGACTTTTTCATATTTAGCATGTTTATTTGCTATAAGATTGTATGAGCAAGGATCTGTGAATTCAAGCAAAAATGAATTTTAAAATAAATGCTAGAGATATCAGACGTGGTCAGTCTGGAACTTTTATGAGAGTATATTCGATCAAAACAGAGATGCTCCTCAAAGAGATGTAAGCCCATTAGATAATAATCTTTATATAATCACTGAAGTAGAAATTCTGACTATTACTTACCTAATTCTCTATTTATTGAGAGCTGAACAAATCTTGAACTGAATAATCATAAGAGTGGCTGATCATTGCAATGTATTTCTTGCACATTGTATCATATTTTGCTGATTTTTCCTGTCCAATAACAACACAAAGATTTACCTTCAGAAAGAGTAAGGAGACTATCACATGTCCCATTTACACTTTTCATACATAGTCATATTCAACTAGCTCAAAATGGATTGGAAGGATTAAAAGGAATATTATGCTAAGAATAGCACATAATGGGGAGAAAATAAATATCCATATAACCCAGAAAGAATCATATCACTAGGTAAATGCTATGTCCATGTTACCAGAGTACAACATTCATGGTTCAGGGCACCTGCCTTGAGAAAAGTCATTGTTACTTAACTAGAATTAAGATACAATGTTTTAAATAATATTGGGGGGAATGAGGAGGATAAACACAAACAAGCAATTTGGAGTGACCTTTATTCATAAAGTAGCATAAGGCCTCTCAATCTAGCCCTGCATTATCTAACTATTGCTGTCTTCTGTATTTCTAAAGCTAGGAACAAACATTCAAAAATCCTGAGCCTAAATGGATTAAATCTTTGCATGTTAGTCTAACCTCCCTATGTTGTGCCCCAGCCCAAATCTGGGTTTGTGCCCGGAATGCAAACCCCAATATCCACCCTGGGTGGTGAAAGTATAAAGAAAAGTTTATTGCTAGCAAGCAGAATAATTCAAGCAAGCAAGCACCCCGAATATCATTTCTGGGGTATTTTTATACAGAAGTTTACAAGGTTTTACAAGCGTGCCGTTCAGTAATTGGTTACAAGGGAATGACGCAAGAAGTTCTCTACTGAGCGTGTCTCTATACTTGTGTTTAAGCAATTTACCTCATTTACATACATGTATGTTTCATTAGCATACTTTCTCTCCACCTAGGGGTGTGCTTTTTAGTATTATAATGAGTTCTTTGACCTAATTAG
>JAGPOW010001338.1:60931994-60999207 GCA_030014935.1 Caiman crocodilus
ATACTTTCTCTCCACCTAGGGGTGTGCTTTTTAGTATTATAATGAGTTCTTTGACCTAATTAGCTGGCTTTTCTTATTTCCTTCAAGTCTCTCTCTCACTCAGTTACCAGTGCCGCCTCCTTATCATCACAGATGGCCATTCTTTACATAACCGTTTCTTCTCCTTATCGTGTTTGGGTGGAGGTTTTCAAGGGTATTCCTTATACTGGCAAGAGGATGTTCATGTTACTGCCCCTTAGGGCATTAGCAAAATGGGTCAGGCATGCAATGGGCAAAGAGAGGTTGCAGGGAGTTAGGTGAATGGGGTTGGGATAGAGGGGGAGGGTGAGAGGTACTTGGGGATCTGCCCCCGTGGCTGATCTGCCCCCCATCTCCTTACACTTAGGTTGAAATGATTTGCAGCTGCACAGACATTCCCTCTGGACTAAAGAAATTCAGGCACATGCCTGCAGTGGCTCAGGCTAGAAGCTGGAAGGGTGCTAGAGTAGCCCTCTCTTCTCTTCCACAGTCCTGAGCTAAGGGGAGGCATGGCTAAGACCCAGCAGAACGCTCTGGTTAGGGAGGGGTGTAAAGTAGGGCTGTGTGAAGCTTCAGTCACTGATTCAATTTGGAGGAGATTTGGCTCTATTCAGCGGCCAAATCTCCAAATCCAAATGGATTCATGAGACCTATTAATCTCTCTGAATCAAATTGGAAGTCTCCGAATCAATTTGGAGAGATTCAATGATTTGGCTGTAGACCTAGCTTTATATGTTTTTTCTAGGTACCTTGAGGTACTAAGCATGGCTCACAAATGCTGAGATGGTGGGGCGGATGGAGTGTCCCACAGGAGCGTGGAGAGGTCTCCCACATGCTCAGCAGTGCACCCAGAAGTGGACCAGAAGTACTGGTCCATTACATGCAAAATATATGGCTGTATACACACACTTTTTTGTCTGACTTGTTTTGAAGCTCTCAACTCTAGGTATTGGACTTTGGCTCTCTTGCACAGAAACCAACCAAGACCATTTCAGGGTCCTGTGAATGTCTTATCCTCACCAATGCTTTGAAACATGAAAATAAAATTATTGATGGATTTTCAAGGAATATATAGATCTGGTGTATACTTTGACAGGACATCCTAGGAGAGTTTAGTCATTTTAAGCTCAGCAACTAATAGTCTTATATGGATACTGTAGTTACAGTCAGAAATGTTTCTTGTGTTTTGAAAAAGTTCTGTTTGTTAGAAAATGAAAAATAATATTAATAGCTGTGTCATGAATCCTACTATGTTTTGAGGTGTTTGTGGGATATGACATGTAGTCTCTATGTATATGTTCAGCCTGATCATGCTTATGTTTATATGAATTGTTGTATTTGATATAAATGTATTTCTTATAAGTTATATTAGGGCCAGGATTGCATAATGAGTGTTAAACCTGGGAGAAACTCAAAGCCTAAATGACTGAAGAGAGATAATCACTGAAAACCAGCATCCAGCATGGGCATGTTAAATAGATTGGCCTTTCAGACAATGACAAATTTACATTTTAAAAGAAGGGCCCAGTAAAAATATCGTCCGACTATTCAGGGTATTTAGGGAATAATATTTTAATATTGGGGGAGTTAAGTGAGAGACAGTATTTTAAGGTATTGGATTAGTAATTTTCATGTCTGCAAGAATGCAAATATTCTCTTTGTCTTAATTAGATCAAGAAAGCCTTTTATTTGATAAACATGTATCTTTGGGTGGGAAGTTATATGCATTGTGTGGGTTCCCCAAGAATTCTAAGGGGGATGTAAGTAAATTGCCAGGTATGAAACTATACTTAAGCCTTGCCAGGGGAGCAAGTCTTCATCTTTAGTTTTCCAGGGTATAGGGAAGCACTGGAGTCCATAAACTGCATTCTGGGATTTAAAATGCAGGATAAGAATGCATTAGTATTCTGATATTATTTTCAGTTTGTTTATTCTTGTATCTCTGTCTGTATCTCAGCATATGGTTACCAATTTCTTATTCTCTTTCTTGTAGTAAATCTTTCTGTTATCTTTTACAACACACTCAGTGTCAGTGGCAACTGTGATTTAAGAGCATTTGACTATATAGGCAAGCCTCTACCAAGAAAGAGAGGGATTTATCTCTTCTGAGTGTGTGATCTGACATGGGTGTGATTCTTCCAGCTGACAAAATCCCCTCTTCTAAGAGCTGGCAAAACTTGGATGAGTCAGGTAAAGTTGAGGCACCACAAGCCAAGGAGTTGGCTCCTGGCACATCTCTGTTGGTTCTCAGTGTTTAAGCAGCAGACAACAGGGAGGGCTTTGGGACTGAAGGACACCCTGAAGAATCCTGAGAGTGTGCCTCAAAGATGTACCTGACTGCATCTGAGCCCAGGGTTTCACAAACTATCAAAAATGTAGTTTGATGAAGTTCATTTCCAAAAATAAATATGTAATGTTCCTGCTTACCGGATGGATGATTTCTAGAGTACCCAAAGCAGGTTCTACTTCCCTCAAATCATCTGCCATAACTTGATGGAATAACATTTAAAGGAGAGGTCCAGTGGTATAAATATAGAAATCCCCGCTTGGAGGACTTGGTTTCTGAAGCAGCTGATGTTAGGTCTCCACCTCCCCTTATACCCCATCTGCATGCCAACCATTGGTGTCAAGGTGCTATGACCATTTGTGGCACCTCAGCTTGGTCTGGTTTATAGCTTCAGCAATTGATGTCCCAGCTTCTGCTTCCTCAAGGAAATGTTGGCCCAATCTGATGGTATTTTCCTGACCCTCTCAAGGTTGCCTACCCTGTCCTCAAGAAGACACTTCTTGCGGTAGACCTTGGATGAGTAGCCAGTTGTCCCCTGGCCCTTGTGGCCTCTCAGAATGTTAAGAAAAAATAATAATTAAAAAAAAAACAAGGAAGCCTCCTCTCCAGAGGAATGATCTATTTGGGACTTGGCATCCCCATTAGGATTTAGTTAATATTTTTCACTCCTACGGTGAGGCTCTATTTCCCAGCCTCCAGCCACAGAGGCCTCTCTGCCCCTTACTAATATGGGCTCTCATGGCCCCAGCACCACTCTGCCTTAGTGCTCTGAGATCATCTCTGCCCTGGCCTTGGTTGGCCTAGATACAGTTCTCTCTCTCCCTCTGCTAGCACCCTGAGTGCCTTCTAAATTACCCGTGGCAGTGCCTGTGGCTGATGTCATCAGCTGAGTGCTGCTGAGATTGATTGACAGTGAGCTTTTAAACCATGGTGGTGGTGCACACGGCATTCCAGCCAAGGCTTTTTGCTCAGCCTGTTCAGGGTCTGCCAGGGGTCTTGGGATATTTAGGGGGTGTACATGTCCCCCATTGTCACAAAGTACACAAATGATTCCCTAAATCCTGCTACCATTATTGCTGAGACAGTACTAGTAAAGGGATTCCAGCCATCTGGGACCATTCACTTTCTGAGTCCAAACCTAGAAATCATGGCAGTTAGAAATTCCTTAAATTTTCAAGGATGTAGGCCTGACCCTAACCCAGAAAGGGTTTAGACCTGGGTCCCTGACTTACCTGCAAAGGGTGCTAAGTACAATGCCATGGGTCAGCCACTAGGTAGCCTCTTCTACAATGCTCCTGATATAGTCACTGGAAAAAATGGCACTATAGGGGGAGGAAGATTCTACCTCACTGAGAACAAGGGTCCAGGTTAGAAAGTTGCTGGCCTTTCTTTCAGGTCAGCAACAACCTCACTGAACCATGTACCTTCTGGCTTGGTTCCTTCTTCCTGGCCACATATGCCTCCCATAAACCTCCTTCTCATGGCAGCCTGAGGGGCCAGCTTCAAAAGGAATGCTGAAGAAGAACTTGGATATGGGATGATCTGTAGTAGGGTGATTAGGAATATTGGTTGTAGCCATGTTAATCTAAAGCAGGGGTGGGCAAAATGCAACCCGCCAGGCCATTCTATCTGGCCTATGGGGCCCTAAAAAATTTAGAAAATTAATATTTACCTGCTCTGGGCTGCCCGTCATGTGACCCTCAATGGCTTGCCAAAACTCAGTAAGCAGCCCTCTGCCCAAAATAATTGCCTGCCCCTGATATAAAGGCATAGGCAGACAAAACTCTTGGGGTAGAGGTGGTAACTTTTATTAAACCAACGAGATAGTTGCAAAAAAAAGTCTTTATTTGAAAGCTTTCAGGTCCAAATGTCCTTCATCAGGCAAAGGAGAATTCAAAGAGAGAAATTCCATTTCTACCTGGCAGAAATGTTATAGTCTTTTAATTCTCCCTTATCTGACAAATGGCATTTGGACCTGAAAGCTTGAAAATAAAGATTTTTTTTTTTTGGCAACTGACTAGTTGGTCTAATAAAAGATATCACCTATACCCCAAGAATTTTGTTTGCTTGTAGAGTGCTTAGAGCACTATACTGGTGAGTGAGAGAGAAGCATGTTCAACTCCCTTCTGTGTTAGGGAGTGGGCTTAGAACCCATATATTTTGACTTCCAAGGTAAGTGCCCTAGCCCAGTGAAACTTGTGAAATCCACAATATAAACACAGTTTATGATGTTTTTACATGAAATCATTGTTCCTAGAAAGAATCTCATTTTGCATTAAAAATGAGAACATTTCTAGACCTCACACTTAAACCCTTAAGCGCCACCTTTTGATTGACATGGAATCTGACTATTAGTTTCTATCCCTAACTCTAAGATAAGTACCTTGCCTCAGGGCATTGCTCTAACGATAAAAACATTACAGATTTAGGGATGTATTTGGTAGTCATGCTGGTTTGAGACACAAAGACATGCAAAACTCTAGAACTCTAGGTTCAGAAATAATGCCTTTTATTTCATCAACTAAGAAATCACAAAAAAAAAAATCTTTCTGATATCAGTATCTGTTAATTTGAGGTATCCCTTCAAACTGTCCTTGTAGCATTTCATCTGGCCACCATGAGGTTGTAGGCCTCTACTAATCTGGAAGTAGAGCATTTGTTCTGGGAGTCAACGGTCAGGCATCTGCACACAATATCTGGTCCAGTAAAGTTGGTGTTTATGGGTCACCAGTTCAATACTGGTAACATTAGCTTTAGCAGGAATGATGACATTTGTACAGTGATCTTCCCATTTGATGTGGAGGATTTTCCAAAGGCATCATTGATACCTCTTCAGGCTCTTGCGATGATGATAGTAGGTCACCCACATTTCACATCTGTGGGGGAGAGTGAGAGATGACTGCACTGTAGACCTGGATCTTGGTTTCTTTCCAGAGATCACAATCAGTAAAGACACGTTGAAGCAATTTCCTAAAGCAGTGACTTGCATACTGGATCCTGTCCTGGATCCCCTCATCAAGTTTCACTCTCTGAGAAAGGTGGCTACTGAGTTCTCAACTACCTCCAGGGTCTTTCACCTGGTGGTAATTTGGGGAGAGAAGTCATACTCATGACCCAGGTCAAGCTGATAGAATACTGTAATCTCCACACTGTTGAGAGAGGCACCAAAGTTTGGTAAGCTTCTGCAAAGAGATCTAGTGTGGTCTGGAGGTTTTCCTCAATGTGTAAAAGGATGGCACAGCCATCAGCAGCATCCCTCTAAGCTGTGTGGCATGTGTGCCATGACTGTGCCTGCACAGCCATGCATGCTGTGCAGCTTAGAGGGAATGCTGGTCATCAGCATATTGATTATCCAGGATGGTTGTTTTGAACTCTGGTTTTCAAGCAAAAACATCCCAGACTGTTCACCCATTCAGTATTCAATGCCAATTTTGGAAATAAGTTAGTCCTAATGAGAACCAGAATGACTAAAATAGAGATCAGAGTTGGGGCAATGACACATCTCTGCTTAATCCCAGTTCAGATGACAAATGGATCCATTTCCAGTTTGCTACAAAGAATGGTTGCAGTCATCTGGTTGTGTAGAAGCCTCAAGAACTTGATGTACTTTTCAGGACATCTAACTCTGGCCTGTACTTTCCATCATGTTCCATGACTGATGGAATCAAAGGCCTTAGTAAAGTCAGTGAAGGCCATTAACCTTACCTGCAACTGGAAATACAAACACCTCTAAGATGTACAACTCTACATGATTTTATTGATATAGGTACATTCAAAAATTAAGGAACACATGAAACAGTTAAATCTGACTAGATCTTGTAATTCAGATGCCATACCATATTTTTATATTACTGTAGCTTTCAGTAAATAGAAATAGGTAGGTCAGTTTGGCCATATTGTGTTATAGTTTTTCAAATGGTGTAAAATTCTAGACTAAAAGGTGAATTGTAAAGGAAAAGGGGAAACGTAGTTCAGCAAAAAATCCATGGTCATTGTTTAATGCCTCTGTGAAATAAACTGCGGAATTATTCATCACAAAAATACGTTTCAAATGACACTGAAAAATTCATCCACCTTTTTATTGAAATCATCATGATTCACTAATGATATCCCAGGGTGTAATATTTTACATTAAAATAGTGATGTCAAACTATTTACTCAGGGAATTCACTGCTGACAGCCAGCCAATGCTAAGCTTGGTTCAGATCAGGTAGCAACCCAAGCCCCTACTCACCTTGCAAAAACAAAGATTTGCAAGTCATCAGTAAGGGACAAACAGTATAGATGGTGCTATACTAATGGAAAATGGAAAGTCTGATATTAGTCATCAACTCTTGGAGGATTCTCCTCAAAGTTCTGCTTCTAAAATCAACGTGTGGCAATATTGCATGTATGGGATAACTGTCCTTCAGGTCCCTTTCCTGAATTCAAGCACTGCAGCACAATTCAAATGTGCTTCTAATGCCAAAATGGTTTTTGAGGTTATTTAAAGATTCGTTTAAAGTTACATTTCAGCTCCTGAAGTTATACAGAAAGTACTGAAACCAGGTGCTAAAATATTTAGGAGATGTAAGTTTATATAAACTGAAATTAAATAATCAGGATAAAACATTCCACAGACAAAAATTTGTGTATAGAATGATGTATTAAATTGGCTTGTATTCACATATGCCACTATTTGGTACAGGATAGAATTAAAACTGGGGGGTTTTTTGTATTTTGTTACAATTAATCGTAGTAATATTTCTTTTACTTTTCATTTCTGATCCCGCTCTTGCCCATTTGTCCATCCTTTTTCTCTCTTTTTTGCATTGTGGGCTGTTCCAATTCAATTGTGATGTTCAGGCAGGATTTCAGATTGCAGTGAATATTTATTAGGGACAACAGTATCTAATAAACTCAAATCCTTCTGCACTTAAACATTAATATTTTGCTTTGCTGCTTTTTAGCTTTCCCCTCATAAGCACATCACCTATCCTCTGCTTCACTAGAACAGTTCATAACAAATAGCTCAGAGGTTTGTAGTCTCTCTTTTTTTAAATTTTGACTTTGCCCTTCTATTTGCTGCTAAATATTTTCCCTCAGAGTATTGAAGTCTGACCTTTTAAAGTTCATTATCATTATGTTAGTCCTAGGGGAGCTGTTCTCTTATTATCATGATATTAAACCTAATTGGGCAGCAATTAGCGTGGCCAAAAAACACATACATTCAACCTTGTATATTAATTCCTTCCTATGAATTCACCTCCGCATAGGATTTGACTATACCAATGTATTGCTGACAGTGAGAGGAGGACAGCTTACATTTCATGATCTCATTATTAGTGCTTTTATACTGGCAACTACTGCCTTTACAAATAGAGGCTCCTCTGTATACAACAGCAAATCAGTAGAGAAATGGTTGAAGAAGGCCTGAAGCTGCACAAGGAAAAAAAAGCTGTCCTAGCAGCATGCTCTTAGAAACCAATACATCTTAAAATGTCAGAGCCAGAGGGAATATGGTTTGTGAACAAGAGTATCATAGTATGTATCTATACTATTGCATATCAAAACTTTCATTATTCCAAACTAGCATTGCTCAACTGCTCATCTCCTAGAACTGGGATCTAGCATCTCAATGAGGCAACAGATGAGAACAGAATCCCATTGTGCTAGGTGCTATAGAAACCTCAGTTCCAGTTTTAGATGCAGCTAGAAGCAACAGAGGGTACCAATCCTATATTACCCATAAGGTCTGGTGACTCTACTACACCCTTCTGAATCACAATGGGCATGTTCCCATAAGTGAGAACCAGAGGCAGATTAGGATTTATTGGGGCCCTGGGCAAACACAGAACTGAAGATCCCCTTCCCTTCCCCTCACCCCCTGAGCGAGCTGGGCTCCAACAGGGAGAAGGGCCCCTTCTCCTCCTGGTGCTGCCATTGCAGTGGCCAAGGCCAGGCCAGGCCTCCATGTTGGGCAGGGTGGAGGTGCTGGGTGGACCCAGCCAGGCTGGGGGTGGGGTAACACATACCCATCTCTTCCCTGCTCCTCTACCAACATGACTGGAGCGGAGCCCAGTGAGGAGGGTAGCCATCATAGGAGGACAGTTTGGTTGTCTTCTGTTCTCTATTGTTAAGAAACCCAACACCTTTATGTCTTTTTCTCTTCAAGAGAAAAATAGAGGACATAAAGGCATTGAGTTTAGTATTAATAGAGGACAGAGTAGCAGAAAACCGGGATGTCCTCTATGATGGCTATGATGGCCACCCTACCAATAAGGCAAGGGCAGATGTGGGCTGCCTGCTGTGGGCTCAGGGCCTTCCCCCTCCCCACCACCATGCCTCCTGGTGGGAGGGCAGCACCCCAGTCCCAGCCCCTGCTCCCCCGTTGCCACCCCTCCCAGTGCCACCTCCCAGCCCACACAGGTGTGCCCTCCAACCCCCCACTGCTGATTGGCAGAGTGGCCCTGCTTCCAACTTGCTTCTTATCAGCAGGGAAGCAAAAATCACAGTTTTAAAGTTAGTACCATTTTTGTCTCCCCACCGCTGACTGGCTGAGGAGCCCCAGCAGCCCAACTGCTTGCTGCTGACTAGCAGGGAGACAAAAATGGAATTATGTTTAAAACTGCAGCTTTTACTTCCCTGCTGATGAAGAGCAAGCCAAAATCAGAGCTCCTGATTGGCAGGGGCCCTTGGGTCTGTGAGTCAATCCACCTATGGCAGGAACGTGCATTTCCTCAGAGGCAAATACACGCCACTGCTACTTGTTCCCAGGAATGCTCCTGCATGCACACTCTGGTGGACAACAAATCGCCCCACATGAGTCTCAAATTTAAGACAACCTTCCACTAATTAGATTCTAGACATGGAAATTTATAACCAATTTAAAATTTTCCAAGTCTGGAATCTAATTATTTGAGGGTTGTTTTAAATTCAAAGTCATCTTGGATTCAGGTAAATATGGTAGTATCTTTAAGTGTCTTCTTAACAATAACAATAATAAAGCCATGTGTGGATGTAAGTAATTAGATACTGACTACCACTCATGGATCTTCCTGTTACATATACAATGTTGTAACATGCCTTGGTGTGGCAGAATTATTTATTCTATAATACATTTATTAACCATTAGTTCAGCTGAAATATTTGTGGAGTGTCTTAGAAAAAGGTGACAGCACTGGGTGATGTAACACTAGCCAATAGACACTGATTATCTATAAATTGGTATTATTTTTTTTAATGGGAATAAAATAAAATTGTATAATATAGCAAAACTTCCCTTCCCCAACCTCTGGAATGATAAAACAGAAATGCTACTAGTTATTTGGGTAGTATTTACTGTAGGGATGAGTAGAAGAGGATCTTAGGCATGGAAGGTGTCAGAGTTCTTCCATGCAACTGTAAAATGTTATAGAGCATTGAAAGGAATGATAGCCTCAGGATAAAGCATAGGAATGGTAATCAAGAAATCTGGCTTTAATCTGTGGCTCTGCAACAGACCTCTTGTATGACTTTAGGCAAATTATTCTAATCTCCATTTCCTAGCCATAGCAATTTCCACTATGCCCATTCTTTCTCTCACTTTGTCTGTCTTGGCTATGTAAATTATAAACCATTTGTAGGTTTAATAGAAGGTTTGTAGAAGGATGAAATTTGGCTGGGCATTATAAGTTAGTCAGCTTTGAACTCAACACCTTTGCAAGGGAGTTTTGAGCTCGTGGTGTGTCATATATACAAGAAACCAATAGTGCTTATAGTTTCTTCCAGGACCAGGTGGGTGAGAAAGGTGAGAAAGGACCAACCCCGGTGGGGTAGGGGTAGGGGAAGCTAGCCCTGAGCTGGCCCAAGCAGCCTTACTTGGGGTCCCAGAGTCTTCCAGGGGCTGCAATGGCAGCAATCCAGGTGGCTCTGGCTGGCCAGGCTACGGTTTTGGGCAGTGCACACTGCAGCCACTTGCACCGCACTGCTTTTTTCCCCATTTTTTTTAGACACTGGGATTACCCAATATCTAATTTTGCAAATGGCAACTGGATTCATGTGTGCCATGTGTTTGGCACCTGAAGCCTCAAAAGGCTTTCAGGTGCCATAAACTGCATGTTCCTACTTATGTGGATGTGGACAATGTCTTCATTGTTTCTTCCTTGTTTTGAGTGGGAGGGACTACATTTAACTGCACAACATGCAGCAATAGCAAATTTCTGCATCTTGGAACTGAGTGTCATGGCTGAGAGCTGTGAAGAACAGCTGTGCAGGGAATCCAGCTGGGGAAGAGATAGTGTCAGCAGCAGGAGAAGTTTTCACACTGCTGCTGCTTTTTGTTTCCAGTCTGCCCCATGCTACAGGAAGCAGCTGTACTAGGAGGCTGGCTCAACACCCCACAGATTTATTATTTTCTGCCCTGCTCACTTCCCCCTTCCCCTGTCCCCTCATGGAAGCAGGAGGGAGAAAGAGAGCAGAGCAGTGAAAGAGGAATCTGCACAATGTCGAGTCAGGTTCCCAGCACAGGCACTTTCTTGAGCATGGAGCAGGGGTGGCTTTATGGCTCAACTGTGCCTGAATCTGTGGGGAAAGCAGCAGAAGGAAGGGGTAAATGGTAGAGCAGAAGTCACTAGGGGGACAAAGGATAAAGGGAAGAATGCCTGCTCTCCCACCCCTTCTTTCCTACTGCCTTGGCTTTCCCCACACTTGCCCCTGGTTTCCCCATCTCCTATTCCTCACCCATGCTTTCTCCACTGCTTACCCCTCCCACCTGCCTCCTCACTTTTGCTTTTCCCATTGCTGCCTCCCCCACAACACACTGCTATTTTCTTTTCACAGCATTGGGGAGACAAATTTAAGACAACCTCCCAATAATTAGATTCTAGGCACAGATAATTATTAAAAAATTAGACTTTCCTATGTCTAGAATCTAATTCTGGGAGGGGTCATCTTAAATTTGAAGTAATCTGAGAACCAAATAAATATGGTCATTAAAATCCTGTCCCTTTACAGCATTCATTAAAGTGCAAGAAAATACATATTTAAATAAAAACCTAAAAACCTTGTTGCTGACAGGAAAGAGACTCTTTAGAAACATGCATCTGTTAAAAAAAGTTAAAATTAAAAAAATTAAACTAATTACTTATTCGTCCATTTCAATTAGTATTTATGGCAAATCACATTGACTGATTTCTACACATTTCTAAGAGACATTTATAAGAGTAGATGGAGAGACATGAGGAACAGACAGAAAGGGGTCAAAAAATGAATGTTCAACAAACATTTTTCTGATGCTACCCTTGACCTGCTGAGCATTTATTGGCAGAAGGTACTGCAGGGATGACCCTCCAAACCAGCTTCACTTAAAAGAAAGGGAAAGGGGCATATGCATAGCTACTGGCATGAAAGGAGGGAATTACATAGCAGCTAATAAATCTGAGTGAAGCCATGCTTGCACTAAATCTCCTCGCCTCCCAGAGCAGCTGCAGGTCAGCCTTGCTAAATGCCTGCTCCTTGACAGCTAGCATCTGCACTTTCCTATTAAAGGACATACCTGACAGCACAAATAAAACAAAATTGTATTTTAAATAGTGTTGTATTCAAAATACTTTGCCAATTTTAATGAGTAAGAACAGTACTTTCCAAACGTTTGACACCTGGGCACACTTTTTTTTAGCGGATTAAAATTGGCAGCATACTTTACTCTTACTTCCAAAAAGGTGTATATGTTTTTTCCATGCCCCTGACAAAGGAAATCATACTAGTGTTGAGATGTACTGGTGGAAAAGATATGGACAGGGGCTTTGAGGCCAAAAAAGCTGAGAATCTCTGATCTCCCTGCTGCCACTTAAGGGCAGTGGGGGCAGGACCTCACCCTGCTGCATCCTGCTCTTTCCACTCTCTGCCCTTTCCTGTCCACTGGTTGGTACCCCAGAGGCAAGGGCAGCTTCTGCAGCTGAGGCTGCACACATGACAATGACCATTCCCTGGCTCTTCCTGTCGGCCTCAGGAGCATGGCAGGACTGAAGGGGAAAAGCCAAGCTGCAAAGTATGGCTCCATCTGTGCATCTGTCTGCTCGACCACTTGTAGCAAAGTATGCTGCTGAGAGCATTTAGTGGGGTAAGCTGTACAGGGGCTGCCTGGGAATAGGGAAAGGCAGCAGTGATGACAGCAGTCCCCAGAAGAGCAGCTACAAGTAGCGTTGAAGTACCTGAGGCAGGCCAGAGTGGAAGCAGAGCATTTACTGGTCACACAGGGGGATTTCATGTTATACTTCCATTGCTATGCCACAGCACACTTTTTGAGAACCACCAAACAAAAATCTGCCATTCTAGAGGCATTCAGGGAAGCCGCTACATCTCTTTGGACATTGAATCTGACTGTACTGAGAGAGAAGGAATGCTGGCCTTGGCCACAGGACCTCTTCTTTTATACAGACCTGTGAGGTTTTTAACTTTTCACTTGGCCTATCACTCAGAGATGGACAGAAGGAACTAACTTCAGTTTAATGTTTTATCAGGAGTGGAAAGTAGAATTACACTCCAAAAACAGGAAGGATAGTAATAGCAATACCATATACAACAACACAGGATTAGTCTTAATCAATCAGGCAGACTACAGATATCCTCTCAGTTTCACACTAACCCCTTTACACAAGGTCAGAGGGGTGTAAATTCATAGATTTATAGAAGTGAAAGGCTGGAAGGGACTCTGAAATCATCAGGTCAAGCCCACTGCTCTTAGGCAGGAAAGACTGCTGGGGTCAGATGGGTCCAGCAAGGTGCACATCCAGTCGTCTTTTCAAGATCTCCAGGATAGGTGACTGTAGCACCTCTGTGGGAAGTCTGCTCCCGACTCTGGACACTTGAACTGTAAAGAAGGTTTTCTTTATGTCCAATCTGAAACAATCTTCTAGAACTTTATGTTCATTGTTCCTTGTCTTCCCTTGTGCCGCCTTTGTGAACAGATGCTCTCCCAGCCCCTGATCTTTGCCTCTTATATACTTACAGGCTACCACCAAGTCCTCTCTAAATCTTCTCATTGCCAGGCTGAACAGTCCCATGTCCTTCAGCCTCTCCTCGTATGGCCTGCTCTCCAGACCTCCAGTCATTTTCGTGGCCCTCCTTTGGACTCTTTCAAGCTTCTTCGTATCCTTTTTGAAGTGCAGCACCCAGAACTGGATGCAGTTCTTCAGCTGCAGCCTCACCAGTGCTAAGTAGAGAGGGAGGAGGACATAAAACAGCACGAGAAATCATATCTGGCCATAAAAGGATATTCCCCCCTCAAGACAGGCAATGTGGAGACAACAGTTAAGGCTCAGTAAGGATCCCCTAATGTGCTTAGACACTAGGATTGAAATGGGGAAAGAATGTATCAGGAAAGCTTGGGGGAAGGCACAGTGAAAAGAACTGCAGTCTATGGAGCAAAACAAGAGAGTGTGTTCTCAGAGTAGTCTAGGATCAGCTGACAGTTGTTTACTATTTGCAAATTCAAATAATTCATACTTTTTAGTGTAATACACACAAGAGTAGTGCTAGCTCTTCTGGAAATCCTGCAGTCTGAGCTTTTCATTATTAACGTGGTTAATAATACATTTTTGAGGCAAATTAACTTATGTGTATTTTATGTCTCAGTACTCAGTGATCTTTGAATATCAAGTTAGTTCTGGTATATTGATCACAGTTGGGTTACTTCTTCTCTCATGGTAGTTTTTAGTCTTCATTGACCCTAATAGAGTTCCTCGGAATTTACACTGATATAAGCAAGAGGAGAATCAGGTCCAAAGTAATGTACAGACACTTTTCTAGTCCTGGCTTTCACAAGTAACTTGTTTATTAAAATCTGTTTGCTAATATTTGCTCCTCAGTTCCAGAAAGTCCAGTCAATGTTTAACATATCAAAGAAATAACTTTTATATCCATTATAAAAATCATATTAGCATTCAGTAATCCTCTACACTTCAGTCTCAAACTTCAGACTCACGACACTTCTCATGAGCATTGAGGCACCCCTGGGAAAATGCCAGTCATCTGTCTTCATTCATTTTGTAATTACAGAAAAATACCTACACCCCTGCAGAAAAATAATAGAGCATTTCTTCTGTTGCAAAGAACTCTGAAGACCTCAACAGGTGAGAATGGTTTTAACACTAAGGATTCCTATTTAAATTACCCTCTATATCTTGTAATCATGTTTCCACACCCAGCATTGTGTGGCACCCCATGGCACCCTTGAAAGGATCTCAAGGTACCCCAGGATGCTTCAACACCCTGGTTAAAAATCACTGATACAGTAATTCTGTTACTAAAATGACTTAACATTTGTAACTACCAGCTTATTTTGAAAAGTATTATTTCTGGTATTTAGTATTGTTTCTGTTTTTGTTCAGTAGACTACCTATATTTTAATCAAGGAAAAACATGGATTTGTTTTTTTTATTAATTGGAGAAGTAAATCGGACCCAGATACCTTGTTTGGAGGTGGTGGGGCACTGGGGGAACCACCCGCAGACCAACCACAACCTTTTCATTTGATAACAGGCAAACTTATTGATAGACAGTGATAACAGAAAAGAAACAATACAATCAAGTAATTCTATATATCTACCAATTCTAGGACTGTCATCAGAGTCAAGAAATAGCTGGTCAGGATACAGGCTTCAGTCTAAGGCTGTCAGATTTCCACATGTCAGCAGCCAGGAGGTGGGGTACCAAGGCCCACATCCCACCCCCAGTGGGGCAGATGAGATGGGCTGGTAGTGTTCCCTTTGCCCACGGTGCCTCAGGGATCCCTCCCAGGGAATGGGGATGGGGACCCCTCTCAGGGACCTTCTTGGTGAGGAGAACAGGGAGAAGGAGAAGCTTTTGGTACTCTCAAGTCTACTTTTGTATTATTTTCCCCTCCTGATGACACTTCTTCCAATCAGCTATTACTGATTACTCTGTGGTCATCATACTGTCTACATTTTGAGCTTGGAATGTACTGACAGAACATGACATTCACACCCTTCCCAAAACAGGAATTTCAGGCCACCCTCTTTGGCCTTGCAAGCTGATGCCACCTTAATTCATATTATGGAACAGTGTGGGAGATGCCCCCAGTTTCTCAAACTATGTGTTGTTGTCTGTTAAACAGCCCGTCTGCTTCTGAAGGCTGAGAAAACTGTGTGAGACACCCAGGCTTTAGGAAATCAATTAACCCCTGCTGCTCATCCTGAACCATTCTAACACCCATATGTGTGTGTGTGTGGGTGTATGTGTGTTACAATGGTTATATATACACACACACCCCTATAAGCCAATTCCCCCAAAGCAAACCTTTACATACCATTATCAAGCCATTACTTAATCCATGCCTTTTATGCAGTGTTTTTTTAATATGTATATTTTGTATTTGTATTAAATAACTTCTTTGTGAATACCAATGGTGCTTGAATATTGGTTCTGTTCTCTGTTCAAGGTAGGTCAATGGATTTAGGAGATATTTGAATATCTCTGAACAAGTAATATGTATATCATAATCAGGGAACCTGGTTTGCTGTTTAAAAACTTCAAATTCTCTGATAGAAACTGCAAATTCTCCAGTTAAAAAACCCCAAATCCATGTTTTTCCATGATTGGGAAAGCTGTGTCATTGGGAAAGCTGTTTTGGGGCATTAATGGCACAGACGTAAATTATATTTATTGCATGATTGGCCCCTTGAAAGCATTCTACAATCATGCCCTAACAAAAGGGCATGGCTGCAGTCTGTGCTTGCCACCCCCCCACTACCGACACCACCACTGCTGCCTGTGGGAGGTCACCATGCCCCCTCAGCTTCTCGGGCCATGCAGCATTCATTAGCAGCAGGCATGGGGGACGAGGGGGGGCAGATCAGCCCTGGGCTCCAGGTTGCAGCATCACTGCTGGCAGAAGCCAGGGGTCTGATCCCTGGCTGATTGTTGGGCTGACTGGGCACAATTTGTACCTTGCAGTCACCATCTACACATGCACTTAATCCCACTTAATCATTCTACCATAAGATAGTACAGTCTTTGCATGACAGTACTATCTTATGGTGGAGTTAATTAACTTACTGAGACCTAATACTGTGACTGTGACTTTACTGTAGAGCTAATTAGTCTGCTCCACAGTAAAGTGCACATGTAGATGTACCCAGGTATTGTCATACATAATGTTTAGGAATCTGGGTCCTTTTGTGTGCCTGGCACTTCATTTGTTTCTTACAGATGAATATACTGGCAATATGCTTTTTCACAACATGTTTAAATATTCAGCACATAACCACATTTTCACATCCATACTCAGTATGGACCATTTAGATGTTCTGAAAAATGTCAAGGGTAAAATATGATCATCCAGATGGCATTGTTTCTCCCATCAAAGATGACCCAAACCTGCCTTTGAGCTATTTTGAAAAAAGTTATATTTCAGTCACCCATACCTCAGTTTTAACTGAGTGTTTTGGAAAGCGTCTTGAATGACTTTTAGTGCAAAAGGTGTTTTATAAAACTCAAATTCTTTTTTTTTTTTATCTAAAATACTCCTGTTAGTAGTTGGCTCCCCAGATCTTGGTTAAAGTCCATAATGCTTTTTTATTACCTCAATATATAATATCTGTTTCAGCCGAGTTAGGAGTGTTGCAGCAACTCTTTCAGGCTTTGTTTTTTCATTTTTCATACCTGTTAGGAGGAGACACACAGGTAAGTTGTGTGTGCTTGAAAAGAGGCTTCTGTCTGGAAAAAAAGGGTTATTTTGAACTTGTTAATGTTAACGATTATTATCTCATCTACCTCTCGATTTATAAACTGACTTTGAAAAGCATGTCTTCTTTTAGATGTTGGGTTTTGGATGAACAGAACTTGTTGGGAGTTAATTTTTTCTAGGGCTGGAGCAGCTTCAATTTCCATCATCTTTCATTAGTTTCACAGCATGTTTAAGAGACAGTCTCAAACTATCTCAAGTTCAACAGTCGAAATCTGATGCACATGAATAATGATAATTTTGCTAGGGATTTGGGGTAAGTATAAAGATACTACATAACTTTTCTGTTTTGCTGATAGAATAAGAATTATTGGATAGCCTCTTAGTTTGTCTGCTATGGGCAGAAGAACATGCCCAAAGGAAATAATCTAATAGTATGACAACCAGAAAAGTAATATTGATCATACAGACTGATGGAGAAACAAATAAATAAATCTAAAGAGCCATAATCATGAGAATTGAGTATTCAGTGAAAAGTTCTAAGGAGGTGTGTGCATGTATGCTTTGGTGCATATGTGCATGTACAAGTACATGTTGTTTCATTACCAAATTGGAACAAATAACAACCCAAAACCTCTACTTGAACTCTACTCTGATGGAAGAATAAATTACTACTGAACTATTGAGTTGTGCTTGAATTACTTTTCATTTCTGATTCTAAATTCCAAAAATATGGAAAGCTTAGGAGATATCCAGGATGATGTTGCAGGCACAAAAGAATCATGTCATTCAGACTAACAAAGGGATGTCAGTTTTAACCTCACTGAATTTCGAAGAAGTTGTGTCATTGGCTTCATTAGGGTCAGTATTTCACTTCTGAGCTTTTTTATGCTCATCTGATCCTTAATGCCTCCCTGGCTTCCTCCAAATTATAGTTACTGCTACTGTAGATTATGAGAGAACTTGAAATTTGCTATTAAATCATTAATCATAGGTTCAGAACCTGTATAAATTTTACCAGAGAATAAAGGACATCACAAAACAAAACAAATACCAAAAACAGCCAGCAGGAATTAAGCTGATAATAAACAACAATTCTCATTTCAATGGCTTCTCCTGGGATCCTGCTGAAAGTAAAAGAAGTTTAAATGTAGCCTGTTCTTTCATATGAGGTTTCCCTAACAGATAGTAGCAACAGAGAAATTTAACAAAGAAACTCCATTCTGACATATTCAATGAAAATAAAGTACTTAGCATTATCAATTAATATATGAGTTGGTGCACATCAACCAGATAATTTGTAAAACTCACTTTATATAAAGTTGAAAGAAGTTTTATAGCTCACTTGACATACGAACATTATGTCATTAATAAGTATGCATCATTAATAAGTCAAGGTATTCACATTCTATTTCAAATGGCCAAAATGTATTCAAAATGTTTTTGAATCAATGAGGTGATCTCTCTTGCTATTTAATTACAATGGATATTAAAGTGAGTTTATTTCCTTACTTCCAAAAAACCAAAACTCTTCTAATTTAGTTTGGAATACCTCAGAGTGACATTTCAAATGATTCAAAGAGTCACATAGCATGTAACCAAAAGAATAAATGTTGTCAGAAATAGGTGACTGCCATGAAGAAGATGCAAACTGAAATATACTGGAAGAAAAACCAAATACCTTATCTAACTCATGAGTCATATTATTTACTGGAGAGGCTTAAAGGTGAATCCAGTTTTTAAGACAACTATATAAAGAACAGATAATGGTAATACTGTATTTTCTCAGGTTAAAATATATTGTGATATTATTTATGATGGTCTGATTTAACTCTTCCAATATAAACAGCACGTGCATGTCAGCAGGTATGTTCCTGTGATGTATACTTCTGCATGTTAGTTCAAACATCTAGAAAATGAATAATTTGTCTGTGTTGTAGGAATCTATTTCTTGGCTACAACAGGCATGCTAGGAAGCATGACAGGATTAAAGTATTTTCATTAAGAATATTTGTAGGACTATTTGTAGTACTGAAGACTCCATTTTCATTGTTTGACACCCTTGTTCTTTAAGAATTGAGAAGAGGGAATTTCCAGATTTAAAAAAGATCATTTACTGTTTTTCCTGAATATGATATAGTATAATGTAATATATTAATATAATATATTAACAGTGCTCTACACTAAGTAAGCATAGGCTGTCCTGGGACCAGACCAGAAAGAAAACTGTAATTAACTCAAAATTCTCCCCTGTGCTTCCCTCTTTCTCAAGGGAAAAGCATTTAATCTTTTCTCAAAGAATAGTTTTAGTTTGCTTCTGGAAATCTGCTTTGGTTGATAAGAAATTAGGCCAGGAATTTCCTTCTTCCTCCAGCTCTCCATTCCATGGCCAGCATCACAAACTGAGCAAGGTACTAAGGTAATATCATACTAGAAACAGCAAGTTTGAGGGTGGTGGCAGGAGCTGTTTTCCAGGCAGCTTCACTGCTTCAAGTCCATGTTTGGCATGTGTAGAAAAGGAGTAGTTGGCATGCTTCTTCATGGCTTTCTCAGAAATAAGAACTCAATAGAGACCTACCCCAAGTCAGTGGGCTCAATTTCTATGTACTGCTCTAGTAATCCAAAAGACCGTAACTGGAATGAGAATCTGCTGCCATGTCTACAGTATCTTGCTGATTCAGAAAGTGGGAGCTAGTCAAGTTTTTGCATTCAGAAAATATTGTAGATTTATAATAGTTGAGTTGAGATAGGTTTTACACTCTGTTGACTATCTGGTAAAGTACAATACCTCTGACAAGACAACCCACATATTAGAGGTAGTCCAGTTTCAAAGATCCCTGCAAATCTTTCTTTGTGTTAACTGATTTGATAGAATGATGAATGCATGGATATTGAAGCATTCATGATGAAGGGTCAGCTCTATTGAGCTGGACCTGTAGCATAGACACATAATATGCAAATATCCAAGCAGATGCTGCACAGGAAGCTAGAGTTTGGCAAGAGGAAACACAGCTGCCTAATAAGGATTCAAAGGTCACTCCTCCATGATATCAGGCACAAAGTAACATATCAGTCTACCACTGGGAGTTTCACTGCCAACAAAGTAAGCATGAAGCATGTTAAACAGCAACAATGTACCAACAAGCTAGTAAAACACATAAAGCCAAAGGACCTTTTTGCAGCAGCAAACTGGTTTACAGGGCATGATAGAGTGCAGGATTTGTGAAATAAGTTGTTCATTGTGCAGTGGTCTTCTCAATCATTTGTATGTTCACGCAGCCCATACTCCAGCACTGTAATCCTCAGCTAAAAACACTAGCAACCTCCAGGACAGAGCACATAACTGTAGTGAGGATACCTGAGTTCAATTCTCAGTTTTGTTCAACTTTCTTCATCACTTTGTGCAAGTTTCTTTACCTCTCTACCTGGTTACTTCCTCTTCTACCTTTTCTGTATTTACACAAGGTGTCTACTTTTAAGTGTCTCATCATATGTCTATACAGAACCTGAAGGTTTGACCTTAACTGGTGGTTAGGGGCTATTGTGCTAACAACATAAAGTTTGCTTTTCTAACACAAGTGCTTTTCCATTGTGCCCCCTGTGCTCCTCTGAAGTGTGAGCAACTTAGGTGCTTTCTTACCCCAGCTTCTGATCTTGCACATGGAAGCACTGAACTGGTATAAGAAGGGCAATGAATTGTCATGCAACCCTGATGGTGGTTTATCAATTAGTCCCAGAAACTAGAAGCAAGTGAAGGTTTACCATTATGCATCAGTGTGACCCACCTGAAACCCATACATCATTCTGACAACATATTTTATTTGGCAGATACATCACAATGTCTCATGATTCTATATTTCTGGTCAATATATTACCTTTCTTATTTATATGGAAATCAAACAAGAGATGTCCTGAAATAGACTTGCTTACAAAGTTTTTTCCAAAGTTAACATGTTCTTGTTATTGTGACTTCTGAGCAATACAAAGGTCACCTAACACCATTGTCTAAACCAGCATTTCTCAACCCATGGATTGCAACCCGAAAGTGGCTCATAAGAATATGTGAAAGGGTTGAACAAACTTTAAAAAATGGATCAACAAACTTTAAAAATAGAGTTTCAGGATGCAAGGGGCTGCTTAGGGATGGGGGAGAGCAGGAAGACGGCAATCAGGCAAGAGGTGCCATTTGCATGTGAGCGTACACATGCACATGGAACCCAAGCAACATGGAGAGCTCCTGCAGCTCCCCACAAGTAAGTCTACTTACTTAAGTAGACTTAAGGGAAGAGAGGGGGAGCATTGATGATTTGTCAGGGAGCCAGGGGAACACAAATGACACTGCCTGCCACCCTACCTCCTGTCCAGAGTAGAGCCATGGCCAGAGGGAAGCAGCGGCAGTGGCTGGGCCATAGCAGTGGGGTAGAGCCAAGGTTATCACACAAGTGGCTGGCAGCAGAAGAAAGTGAGGGCAGAGTGTTCTCTCCTGCCCTCCTGTTAGCTACTCCTCACACTGCTGGCAGCAGGGCTGGCATGGAGGTTTCAGTGGGAGTGGCAGTAATGAGTCTCGCTGGCCTGGTCTACTCTCCCATGCTGAGTCCCACCTGCTGGGCCATGCAGGTGGCTCCTGCCTGGGCCAGTGCAGCTAGCCTGCATTCACATGCCTGCCATGGGTGCACAAGCCTGTGGGGGGCACATTGCCCTCCATGCCCAACATCCTGCTCCTCAACCCACACATCCACTCCCTGCCCCACACACAGGGAGGATGGGGGGCAGTGGGTTGGGAGGGAGGGGCACCAAGAGGGCCAGGGAGGTATTTTCTACTTAAACTACTTACTGGTTTGGGACTGGCCATCAGTGTTTACAAATGGGTCCTGGTACAAAAATGGTTGATAACTACTTATCTATACTATGTTGTAGGTCTAGATGCTATCATTCTTAAGGATGGTACAAAATAGAAAACTATGTTAGGAATCCTCTGAGAAATGGAGTTCCATAATGTCAAATTGTTCATTTTTAATTTAATATATTAAACTCTCTTCTGTTCATTCATTTATTTTAATTTTAGGACATACACTCCAAAACAGACTTCAGTTAACTTACCTTACTGCTTCAACCACAGCAAATACAGTGGTGCTCAGCAATGATATGGCCAAACTCTATTAACAAGTAAGAAAATTAGTGCATACAGCTTTTCAGTTGGAGTCAGTTTCACTCTCTTACTTCTTTGATGGAGTTGTTACATTGGTGAAAATTAGTGTAAAATGTATATGGAATTTGAATTTCATTCAAACTGAAGTTTCATGTAAAAAAGAAGTGGAGTAAACTTAGATAAGCTAAATCTTTGTTTTGTAAAATCCATGTAAATCAAAGTCAGACAAGGTTCCTTGGGTGAATTTGATATCTTTTATTAGACCAACCCAAATAGTTGGAGAAAAGTTATTAAGCAAGCTTTCGGGTTCAAAAACCCTACATCAGGCTAAGGAAGCTTCAGCAGTTGATGTGTGCTCTTCCTGAATGGAATGAAAAGTAAAGAAGCCAGGGACTGGGCTGGGGAGTCAGTTGCCAGGCAGATTATAATGTATCAGAAATCTAGTGTCTATGTTTAGTCCAGTATCCAGCAGGTTGATGAAATGGGTCTAAAAGAGCCAACCTTAAATTAGATCCTATGCCTTACTTTAAGCAGTCTTCTGATGATGGAAATAAATTCAGAGCAATCTTTTTAATTAACTTATACCCAATATCAGGTGTTAAGTTTTCAGATCAAACATTCAGGAAGCAATCAATTATAGTAGTGCCCACATCCTTATTCTCAAGCCACGTAAACAATAGCTTCCAGTAAGACATGCTACTTTGGGACAAGAAAAATTCTCTTATATCAGGCATGAGGCTTCTCAACTGCACGGGGTTATTAATAATCATGGATGCAGCTATTGTGGCCATCATAGAGGACAGTCCAGTTGTCCTCTGTCCTCTATTAATATGGAAATAGATGCCTTTATGTCCTCTATTTCTCTCTTGAAAAAGAGAATTTTTCTTCTCTTGAAGAGAAAAATAAAGGACATAAAGGTTTTGGGTTTCGTATCAATAGAGGACAGAGTAGCAAAAAACCAGAATGTCTTTTATGATGACCACCCTAGATGGAGCTAGGATTTTGAAAAGGGAGTGGAGATGATGCAGTGCATTATCACACATAACACAATAAATATGTTTCTCCAGAGGAATAAAAACAAAAACAGAAGTTTACTAATGTGCTAGGGGCTTAAAGCTATGTTATTCAGCTTAAGATCGAAGCAAAAACAAATACAACTTCACTGGAATGTGAATTAATTTGCTATATTGTACACTTTGTATTTAAAAATGAACAATCTAAGGAAAAATTATAAAATATGTTGTTTCTTTAGTCCTGTGGTGATTAGAATCAAATGTACATCCCTTATAGACCCAAAAAAACAAAACTCAAGGTTCTTTGATCATCTTAACAGTGCATTGATATTTCACTGATAGTTATTTCCACACCCAAATTAATATTCACCTGAGTTAATATTTTCTCACCTGACTTTATGTTGTCAGCTAGAATTAAAAGCAGTCTGCAGGGCTGTGAAATAGAGGCTACATTAGTAAGACGAACTAAGAGACAGCAGAACTGCATAGGAAAAAACAGCTTGCTTAGTGAAACATTAAAAAGGAGAGAGGCTTTTAACACCTATGGAATGAAGAGTTAGAAGGAATCAGGTGAATTATAATGAGCCATTAAGTCAAGTGATTTCCTCACTGCTTGCTGTTCAACTAGTAAATGCTGCTGCCACTGCCAGGCAGTTCATTTAAAAATATGTGTGGACCAGGAATCAAAGTAGTGCAACTGTATCGCAGCACCTGTATCCACCCCTGTTAATTAAGATCACAGATCGGGATTCCATTTTACCCCACAGCACAACACAAACTGTAGTATCTCAGGCTAGGTAAAAAATAAAAGAGCAGCATCAAAAATGACTGAATCCCATTAATAAGTTCTGCTTCCTTTAGAGGGGTTACAGGTAATCAGAAACTGGTCAACATAAAAGTCCCTTCCCCAAGAATTAGCTAAGGAGGGGTCAGCCTTCTTCCAACTAGCCAGATGGCTAAGAGAAAGACCCCACAATTTGTTTCTATTACATACAGTGATTTCTCTGTATATTAAATAGTTTGTTTGTTTAGTTTTTGCTAAGAAGGCTTATAGCACATTTTATTTTTCTTGAAGTAGGTAGGGAACAATTAAGATTTACTTAATGGGGTTTCTACAAAGGAACATATGACTAGAAGGGATCTCATGACTACAAGGAAGTCAGAGTCCAGTTCCCTACATTTGCAGATAGTGTTATCTAATTCTTTTTGTAAATTGATCAGGTATTACTTTAATAGTTACATTGTGTTTCCTTCCCGGCCCCAGGCGGACAGTTGTTCCAGAACCTCAGGGTTCAAGCAGTATGACACCATCTTCAATTTCCATCCTAAATTTATGCATCAGTATTTTACTCCCAACTGCTCTAGTGCCAATGTTGTCCTTTTATATTCAATGCCAGTTTTTTCCTCTGCAATGTTTACCCTAACACTGTATTTATAGCCAGAAGTCATATCCCATTTCTATTATTCCAGTCTTCAAAGTTATTCAGGTCTGGCTGTATTATATTATGATCCTCTTCTCTTTTGACAATAAGTCAAATGAGTCTTATCCACAAAACTCATCAGTCCTAATTTTTGTGCCAAGGTCACCAGGAAAAACTTAAATACAGTGGGTGTCTGTAGACATGCTGAGAGGCTGCTCTGCTGTTCTGTAATTACAGTGCATCAGAGCAGACTTGATTAATCAGATCTTCTGGAGTAAGCTAATTAGTGAGCATTAGTTAAAGCATCCCCACCACAATTTTGATTTGTGGGATACATGAGACTCTGTGGGCACGTTAATTAAAGCAGCTTTTGGAGCCACTCTAAACTGCCTTCCACCCCTATCCTTGGAGCATGTGTAAAAACACTCAGTAGGTCTCAAGACCAAATCTTAAGTTCAATTATTTATTCCCTTTAGCCAAATACTTCCTCTTTTAACATTATCCACCATTATGTCCTCTTGACCAATTTCCTTATTCACCTTAGTTTTACTAGTAATCCCAGTCTTCTCAATCCTGCTGTATAATTTTCTATGTGACACCATATCAAATACTTTACCGTGTTCCAGATACATAAGATCTACTGCATTTTCTTTGTCTAGAAAAATCAGTCATGAAAGGAAATATCATGGTATTTTAACAATCTACCTTTGGTGAACTCATATTTCATTTCATCATATTTTTCATTTACCTACAGACCTATTTTTTTTCCTTTAAAAATTGTTAAAAAGCTTTGCACGCAATAGCCAGCAGCCTAATAAACCAGATTCCTCCCTCTTCCTCTTAAATAAAAGCATTTCACATTTGCTATTATCTGATTCTGTGGAATCATTACTAACTCAAAAAATTGTCAGAAATATTTGTTAGGTGACTTGTGATCTCATGTTAAAGTTCTTTCAAAATTCTGGGATAGAGATTAGCTGATCCCCCGCCCATTCTCTGGGTTTTGTTTTCATCTCAATTCTGTTAATCTTCATTCCATGCTTTGTTCCCATTTGTCATCCTACCTTTACCCTAGTGGTCAATACAGCCTTAAGACATAAGACTGCAATAGTTTTTAGAAATACAAATCTGCAGCCCATCCTTTAGCAGAGAAGTAAACAGAAGTACCAGAGGAGCAGAACAATGATACATAAAGTTTCCTGGAATCCCCATACCTACCCCCTATTATGCTAATGAGATCCAGCTGAAGGCCTAAGTATTAGCACGGTACAAAGCTTCAGTCCCTTAAGTCCCAAAGAAAATAGGAGCCTTCAAGATGATGATTTCAGTGAGTTCTCAAAAATGAATGCAACACACAGCAATACAATGTGATCTCAGGAGAGCTAGTTAGTCTATGTGGAAGTAGAATTGCTTCCAGTCTCAGAGCTAGCACAGGTCATCTCTTCATGACCTTGAATTGTACTATGCAAACATATTCAGTGAGACTTCTGGAAGAATCATACAGACTCATGCCACCACTTACATGATGACTGTGTCATGATCAAAGACTTTCAGACCCATGATGACCAGATTTAGACTGAGCTGAAGAATCACAGTACTGTGGAGAGGGATTGTAACAACTCATTTCTTCTGTGGATCAGGTACCAAGGGAGATTTGTAACATGCACTCACAAGTAAGTTGTAATAATCACTGAAATGTGTAGATAGTGCTTTTGACGGAGAGTTCTTCAAAGGAGGTAAGTGTCATTAATCCACATTCTAGCAAAAGAGAAACAGGAACACAGGTGAGGTGCATCTTTGCAATTAATTATCTGGCAAGTTCAAAGAAATAAATTACTTACAAAATTCTATGCTGAATACTACAGAAAATGGTGCAGAGAAAGCACAGCCCATGAGCAGAAAGTGCCAGGATTATTTGCACAGCCTCTCCTCCCCTTGGATTTTATCCTGGTGTCCAGTGAGATCTCTGGTTCTGTGGCACAGCAACTAGTATTGAAATTAACCTACTGGTAGTCCCAGACAGAATGTATATTATAGGGTTCAGAGACTGCTAAAGATGCTGCTTGACCTTAGGAGCAATTTCTACCACAGTGGGCACATCTACATGTGCATATTAATGCACAGCAATAAACTCCAGTGCATATTGCTCTGAAGTTTATTGCTCCCAGACACCACATTTACACATGCACCCAGGACCACAGCACATCAAGCCTGGTCAGAGCAGCCCCAGCTGGCAGAGGACCCATAGGATCAGTCTATTAGGCCTGTGTGAAGTGGCTAGTATTCACTTCGGATATAGCCAATTCAGGGGACAGTGATTCAATTTGATGATTTGAATCACTGTCCTGAATTGAGGTGCAGCAGCTGAATCTCCGAATCACTCAGGCCCATTCCCCGCCCACCCTCCCAGCCGGGCAAGGGCTGCCCTGCCCATCCCAGCTCCCGACACTTTGGAAAAAAAAAGTCCCACTCACCAGGTGCTGTTGGGGAGGGGGGCAATACCCACTGCCCCCCCGCTACATGGGGGGCTCCCCCAGCCTCCCCATGACTGCCTTGCCCACCACAGCTCCAGCCCTTTAAGAAAAAAAAAAATAAAGAAAACCCCACCAATTCCTGCCCAGTGCAGGGCAACGCTGCTGCTCCCCACTGACCCATGCCTTGTGGGGGGCTCTGCATGAGGCACAAGGGTGCTCCAGTGCAGGGCTAGTCAGCAGGCAGCCCCCACACTGAAGCGACCTTATGCCCCAGCCAACCATGTCAGCATCTACATGTGTGTTGCTTCATACAAAAGAAACTGCTGCAGCAGAACAGTACTGTATTTACAAGTACTAACCTGCAGCAGAGTTTATTAGTCTCCTGCAGCCTAATAAAACTATACGGTGTAGATGCTGAGACATTTACTGTGGAGTTAATTAGGCAATTCTGTAGTAAACATCTCATATAAATGCACCTGGCGATTCTCAGCACCCCAGGAGCCTTAAATTTCTTTCAGGGGTGTTGCAGGATGCCATACAAAGTTAGCACTGTTAAGTGTGCAAATATGATTCTCTAGATAAACCCAATGATTTCAAATAAGAATCCATAACAACAAAACATTCTGACTTCTTGTGGTCTGTGAGTTTGTTGCAACAGAAGAATTGCTGTATTATTTGTCCATAGTCAAAAAATAAGTGAAAACTGAGAGCTGGCATTTTCTGAGGTGTGACTTGATCCTAAAATGGTTGAGAACCCTTAGGTACATCTGCAAAAGACACATTAATGCACATGAGCCTAATTTAATGCACAGTACAGACACTCATCTAGCCCCTCACAACATTGTAGCTCAGGATCCTGAATCAGGAGCACAGGTGTTCTGAGGGCACCAGGAAGATCAGCAGCAGCAGTGGCTTGGGCACCCCTCCACATGCACAAACAACTTATTGTGCACTGCCTGGGGCACAGGCAGCAGGAATATGCTCAGGGCTCAGCAGTAGTGGCAGGGATGAGGGAGATCTGAGATGTCTCCCTAGAGAGGCCCCAGTGGGGAGGGTGGAGGTATAGCCAGACCCTCATCCCAGTTGTCCAGGAGTCCCACATGCCCTGAGCTTGGGTGTCATGGGCTGGGTGGCAACACAGCAGAGTGGTTGGCCTGCAGGGAGAGTGGGGGAGCAGGGTATGGAGCCATGGCAGCACATGCTGCCAGTAGCCTGGCCTGTCCCACCCTAGGAAGGGGGTGGAGTAGGCAGGCTGCTTGTGGGTCACCAACCCCAGAGAAGCAGGGGATGATATGGGGCTGAGGCAGTACTCTCTTAGGCCTGGGCCTACCTAGGTCATTTACCATGGTCTGTGGGCAACTGTGCACATCCAGCCCCCAATCTGAGGCCAGGCAATGCACAGCCTCTGGTGCACAGCATCATGTCTCTGAAATGTTACAAACCCTCAGAAAAGGTTTCTGTCTCTGTCTCTTGCCTCTGCTGGGCCACCATCTGGACACAGGGGAGAGGCCACCAACTTCAGTGGGGATGCAGGCTCTGGGTCACCTCCATCTGCTGCTGGAGCCATCCATATATGCTGGCTTTACCAGTAGCACACCAGGGACTGGACCCTCCTGCTCCAGAGGCTGATGGCAGTAGTAAAGGGGGAGGACTAGGAGGCCCAGAAGCAGGTTCAGAAGGTACAGGAGCGGGCCTGGTGGGAGAAGGACATCACCTGGGCAGAGGCACAAGACTGGGTGCAGCGGGACCACTGGGGCCACATGAAGGCCCTGGAACAGGAGTGCCTGGAGCTACTCAGCAACAGAAGGATGTCAACTGCCAGGACATGGACATCCTCCTGGCCGTAGTGGCCGCATTCATGTCCCACATTTCCCAGAACCTGCCCCTATCCCCACAGGGCCCCTGGGTCCTGCCTGCTGCTCCACAGCAGGTCCTCACCTGGGCCTAGGAGGAGGTCCTTGGGTCTAGGTTCAACATAGCTGCCAAATGCTGGCCGCCATATGGCTGGAGGTCCCTCCGGTGGCCACAGGGGCACATGGCAGGACTGTAGGAACTTTGGACTAACTTTAGTTCTAAATCCTGCACGTGTAGACACCTGCCAAAAATTGCTTAATGCTCATTAGCTTAATGAGCATTCCATTTAGTTGCGCTTATTTGCTTGTGTAGATGTGCCCACTGCTCTACAGTATATCAGAAGGAAAAATACATCCCTTCTGTATGTCTGATATAGACAAAGCAGTTCTAGTCAATTCAGCATTTCTTTTCCTCAAAGAATAAATTCACAAATAACAAAAACAACTTCCAATGTTTATTCTCTTTTGTTAGAAGAGTTAAGAATTGTCATTGTGCAGGATGCTTTTGTACTCATTTGTTATATAAATCAGTATCAGCATGATCCCTTCTCCACATAGCATTTGCACCACCACACCGCCACTTTCAAAATTTTCTTTTAAACAGTGATTACCCCCAACACTTCTTTTATGTTTCAAAAAGAGAGACAGAGCAGAAAGAAACAGTTATTATAAATATCAAATAATGTATTGAACTAAACTATGTTTATATTTATTTGTTCATACTTTTTGAACAAAAGAGGCAAGTATTGTCTCTGACTAATGCAAAGTACAATTACAATTGAACCCTGAAAATGTATTTTATAAAGTAAGGAAGGAACAAAATAAAAAATGTTCAAGTTATTTTACAGAGCTCTGACATGAACAGAAATATTTTTTCTTTGAATTATCATTTCTGGGTAGTTGAATAGTACAAAGCATTGGGAGGTACAAGGTCAACCAAGAGTACACTAAAATGTGAAACATCTAACAAAGCTCAGGAATTTGCAGTACGGCTGAGTATATGAAATGATGACATTGGAACTTTAATCAAAAGAATCTACTTGACATTTCAGACAAATCAGGTGCAATAATACATAGGGTAAGGATTTTTTTGCTGTAGGCAGTGCTTTGTCAAAATATCTTTTTCATTAGAATTGTAAAAGAAGGAAAAAAGACCAATTGCTGAACCTAATCTTAACCGACCTAGTTCCTTGATATCCTTAGACTAGTGCCCCCTTTGCCCCTTAGTACCTCCTGCCAGATTTTGCTTCTATTGACCCTATTTCTTCCTGTCAAGTGGTAGAAGGCTTTTATCTGCTCCTCATATTCCCTAAGCACTCCATTGCTGCTACAAGAGCCTCTCATCAACTCCTGAATTCAAATGTAGTTGCCAATCTTAAGCATTTTTAAAACATGTTGGGTCTGCTATTGGAAACATGTCATAAAACAAAAGTGAATAAAGTCAAATGAGATTTTCTCACTGGAAAATACCAACTTGTTTAAACCAACATTTTTCACAGTAACAACTCAGCATCAATGAAAATTTTGTCATTTCTAGTATGGAATTTCTAATGGAAGCTAGTTCCTTTAAAAAAATAAACGGATTTTGTTTGAAAACAGGCAGAAAGACATTCCCATTTCAGAGTAGCCTATCACCTGCTGGGGTGAATTATCTATTAGTGGGAGACCCTGGGTCATCGTCCTGCTCTGCTTGATTTCTCCCACACTTCAGCAAATGTCCTCACTACCAGGTGGTTGACTACTCTGAGCTGGCTTACTCTCTTGCTGTTTCATTTGTTTCTCAAAATACCATATAAGAATTTGGTTTTATCCTCATGTGAAATGAAGAAAACTTCTTGAAATCTTGAAAAGTTTCAGAGGATTCAAAACAAATTCCCACAGAGCTCTGCGACTGGAAAACAATGTACAACAGTTTCCCACCAGTGGGAGGGTTTGCACAAGATCCCTAGGGAAGCCACATGCAAATTGACAGTGAATCAACCATTGGCTTTTCCCCTGCCATCACCTGTGGCAATTGGCAGTGGAGGTTGATTCTTTTCACTACCAATTGCTGCTGACTCCCCCACCTCTGACTACTACAATTCCCCTCACTGGTGGCAATTGGCAAAGAAGGGAAATGGTGGTGATAGCCATTCTAAAGTGGGGGGAATGCAGGAGGATGCAAGTGAGGCATAAACCCATAAAGTTTGGAAAACACTAAGGTAAAGTATAAACAATCCAGTAGACAGTAGGGCGGGAACTAATCTTAGAGATTAACTAAACTAATAGACCAATATAAAAGCCTGTCAGCTATTAGGCTTCTGTTTGAGAAAACTATATTTTATCCTTAATAGCATTTTATATCTGATCACCAATTAAGGTAAGGCCATCAAACTAAGCATTAATCTTCACTGCAGAATATACTTGGGCATAAAAAGGACATGTGCTCATGCCTACCTAAAACTCCTTGGCAGGTCTATAGAGTGAACTTAAATTTTACCTGGATGAATTTGGTTTTCTCTTGATTTGGAATAAGGAAAAAAATTTTTTGAAAACTTGAAAAGTTTTGTACAACAAGAAAAGAAATTTCCCACTCAACTCTATGGCTGTAAAGCACTGTACAATATCTTGTGCACTTGATTGATAGGAATTGCATGAAATGAAAATCAGAAGTACGGAGTAGAAGATGCTGTACCTTGTATATGAAGAACAGATATAAACAGAAGATTTAACAATTAGAGGCAGCAGAAAAAGACAGACTAGTAAAACAAGGAATAAACCCAAAGTTAATCTACAAAAAATGTATAAAAGTTTGTGGCTAGTTCCTATGATGCCATTAATTGAACATGTGGCCAGGTGTGCTCCCACAGCTGGGAGCCCTGTCATTGATCCAGGCTCCCAGCTGTGGGGGCACATGGTATGCCCAACATGCAGGGAAAGGCATATCTGCTCGATCTCACACTCATCCCTCCCATGCATATGTGGCAAGGTCAAGAGTATGATTGTGTGCATCATGCATCAGATCCCACAGTGTTCTAGGCTCCTACAATTTGTTGAAGTTAAGTAGATGCACATGTCATGTTTCATTTATAAAATTTATTTTGATTACTATTGATTTCTAAGTTTTTATTTGACTGATTACAAATAGAAGCTTTGCCATTAGTGTTGATGAATGCCCTTCTAATTAAAGTATCTAGGGGCACCTATACACACACGCCTAATGCCTGCTTTGACATGTGCTTTTTAACAGGTGTTGGATCAGACTCCATTAATCTAGCCTGCTGGACCAGATTATCACTCTCCAGCAGCCTTGGCATCTTGCGTATTCAGTGTCCTCATACTTCAAAATAATGGTAGGGATGATTTAAGTAAAGCTTACTGAACAAGCTTTAGTTAAAGCACCCCTGCTGCCATTTTGAAGTACAGGACACTGAATACATAAGACACTGCAGGCACTTAATTAAAGCCGCTTCTGAAAGCCACTTTAATTAAAGCACCCTCCCCACAATCCTAGAGCACATGTAAAGACACCATAAGTGATTTTAAAAAAAAAAATCTAAGCTTTTAGCAGGTACAGTCAACTGGACTGGAATTCTCAGCTGCCAGTTGACAGGAGCTCTCATCTGACCCTTAATTGCTTCAGAATCTGCCACCACAAGCCTAGTGCTTTCCAAATCTACCTATCCATTCTTTACTTTTTTAATTTACTCCATCTCATATCTCAACCTGCAAGTCTTACTGTCAATTATCTCAAGCCTAAGTGAAAATGAAACGTCTCGTCTTCCCCAAAGCCCTACATCTTCATCAGCTCCATCCACTACTCCAACTACTCTTCCCAGTTCATAATGGGTTCCTGAGATCACCTCTGATTGTTCCCTCTCTTTAGCCCCAGATACACAAATGGTATGCTTCTTACTCCATACATTTCTAAGCAATTAGATTTGTGTTGATATGTATAATCTCTTTCCGTACCATGATTATTTACATACCACATATCATATCCTCAGCAGCTTTTATTACACCCTCCAGTTTATACAATATACTGCTGACATTCTTCTCATCTGAAATGATCACATTAAACCTGCTACTCATTTTCCCCTGTGTCTTGAGCTGTTTTCTCTCTCACGTCCCAAAAATTCAGAATTCTTGCTCTTGTCTTCAAGATACTGTATCACTTTCCATCTGTTATCTTGTTTCTTTTCCCCTTTTGCTTCAGGAATATTACCAACCCTAGTCCAATTTTTAAGTTTGTTTCAAACACATTTCATTTTTTAATTAAATTTATTATCAGGTATATTAAACATCACAATTATGGGATGGAATATGCAAATGAGGCAGTTTGATGTAAAAATTCACAAGTGGTTTGAGTAATTTGTATATTATACATAATTGAATACCTCCATCCAGCACAAATTAGAGACTTCTGGAATGTTATAAGGGTTGGAGTGAGTTGTATTAAATCACAGCAGTTTAAACCAGGGGTTCCAAAATTGTGGTCTGCAGACAACAGATGATCCACAGATTGCACCGGTCCCCACCTTCTTCAATTAAAGTTTGATGTGGTCTGTAAGAAGTGTTAAAGACTGCCGGTTCCCTGAAAAGTTTAAAATTGGCCTACAATCGTTGGCTGAGTTTGTGAATTGTAAATGATGTGGGGCAGGGGTTGAAATTGTCAGCTATTTTTCTCCCTGCCTATTTCTTTTGTTATTTATTATCTTTCCCTGGTAAATTATTACATTCTCAAGATATAAATAAGCCTTCCTGTACTGTTTTCAGATTACAGTTCTATTTTGTCTGCAATTCCTACAAGCAGTACCAGGCTCATTTGTCACAGGGATGATCAGGTACTATGTTGATCACAAAGACAGGCAGGTATGAATACACATGTATAATTGTTCTGTTGGAAGCCTCCAGTATGTAATTTGTTTTTTACTAGAACCTTGTTGACTACCTAGGCAGCCTATATAATAAAGTAGTACTAGGTTTAACTATAAGCCATAACAAATAACAGAAATTGGATAATTGTGCAACATTTAATTCTGTACTATAAACAGATTTGTCCTCAACCTTTGAAAATGAGTGTAATTCCATTAAGTTAACAGGCATATGTCAATTCTTAACAAGTAGTACTTAGACCCTTTCTGTGCATAGCTTGACTATTTAATATTACTTTTCAACTGTAAGGATTTTTTAAGAGATATGCTCTTTGATATTGAGCTGTAATACTGACCTCAGTAATGAGAATGTGACTTCACATTAACAATATCTCAGTGCTCAGAGCAGTTTGTTCATGTAATTAATGCCAAATACATGTTCTCTTTGGGATAAATCTGGAGGCTATGGTAAGAATGCGAACTGAATCTAAAAACAGATGGGCTAGTCTGGAGAGAGCAGAGCCATGTAGCCTAAATAAGAGTGTCAGAATGTATTTGCTTTGTAGTACAGATATAGTAGTCTCTTCTCTCTTCATTATATCTTCATAGGACACAAAAAATAAAGTGGCAAGTATAAGGACCAGAGAAAAATCAATATTTTCCACCCTTGCCAAAAATCAGGGGCTACTTACTTCAGTTCATGCTCAGTAACAACCAAGCTGTCAAGATTATTATTAGGCTGTGGCCCTGAACCAGAGGCTTCAGCCAACCTGGTACAGCCACTTATCCCAATCTACCACCTCCTCACTAGTACACTGGGGCATATACATGTGGCCCAAACCATCCATCTGAGCCTAGCCATGAATCTATCCCTACCACCAGAGTTGTCAGCCAGTCAGATGACTCTTCACCCTTTCCAATATAAAACCCTGACCCAGAAGAGGAAGTACCTAGGCAAGAAGGCTCAACCTTGTACCTAGGTTTTTGCCTCCTTAGTTTGTGCTGCTTTTGGCTTTCTGACACAGTCTCTGGATACCCAGTCCAACTTGCCCATAGATTCCAATTTCAGTCTGACCTCGATACCTGACCCGGCTAGCCCTCTGACCTTGCGCTCTACTTGACCCTCTGGATCTCTGACTCAGTTCCTCAGACAGATATCTGGGTTTTTGGCTTCCCTACACTTCACAGATCTCATAGATTTTTAGGGTCAGAAGGGGCCTCAGTAGATCATCGAGTCCAACCCCCTGCTCTGGGCAGGAAAGAATGCTGGGATCAGATGACCCCAGCCAGGTGCTTGTCTAGTCTCCTCTTAAAGATCTCCAAGGTAGGGGAGCACCACCTCCCCTGTAAGCATGTTCCAGATTTTGGCAACCCTCACCATAAAGAAATTTTTCCTAATGTCTAATTTAAATCTGTCCTCCATCAGTTTATGGTTGTTGTTCCTAGTACACCCAACGGGTGCCCTGGTAAACAGAGTATCCCCGAGTCCTTGCTGCCTCCCCCCACCCTCCACCCCTGCAATGAATTCATAGATGGCCACAAGATCACCTCTCAGCCTTCTTTTGTGGAGGCTGAAAAGATTCAGGCCCCTCAATCTCTCCCTGTTGGATCTTACTTGCAGGCCCCTAACCATATGAGTACTCTTCCTCTGGATCCTCTCAAGGTTATCCACATCCCTCTTGAAGTGCAGTGCCCAGAACTGGACACAGTACTCCAGCTGCAGTCTTACTAATGCTGCATAAAGCGGAAGTATCACCTCCTTAGACCTGCTCATGATGCGCCTTTTAATGCATGACAGAGTGCAGTTGACTTTACTTACTTCTTTGTCACATTGATGAGTTATGTTCATTTTCGAGTCAACTGTGGCTGTAGACAAAATGAGGGGCATGTGTGCACACTTTAAAGCAAGTTAAATGCTTTCACACTGGTTTAATGGTGTCAGTGTTTGCACACCTCTGCGGTGTATTGCACAGTAATTCCAGCTGCTGTAGCAAATTCGGCAACATAATTCACCTTAAATGACTTGTGGCACGGCAAACTAAAACTCTAAGGAAGTGTTTTAGTTTGCTGCCCTAGAGCCGAGGAGTGAAGCACTGGGCTCCATGCAGCTCAGGGGCTCTTCAGGAAGCCTGTGCAGGCAGCCTGGCAGCAGCCCAGGAAGGCAGGCTCTGCCCAAGAAAAGTGGCAAGCCTGGTCTTTTTTTTTCCCCTGGAGCCTGTCTACCTGCCTGAGCTGTGTGGGGGGCCTGGTGCTTCCTTCTATGGCTGTGGTGCCCCCTAGGACTGCCGTCATGGAGGGAAGTGCCAGCCCCCGCCCAGCCCAGGGACCACTCTGCCCACAAGCAGCTCATACTCCCTTCCCACCACTGGAGAAGCAGGTAAGTTCAGGTATGTGCACAACACGGGTGTTTAAAGCAGTGCTTTTAAAAATCTATTGCTTCAGTTTAGGGCCCCTGTTTTGTCTGCACATGTGATACGATTCCAAGATCCCTTTCTGCTGCTGTGCTGCTTAGGAAGTCACCTCCCTGTCTATAGGTGAGTGGGTAATTCTTTCTCCCTAAATACAGCACTTGGACCCTTCATGCTCCCCTCAGATCTTGGCTACTTTTCCTGACCCTAGGTGACCCCCAGACCTGGCCACCTATGACCCAGGATGCCAATTACTAGTACAATACAATAAGGGATAAACATAAATGTTTGTATTAATTATCTCTTATAGAAAGTATCCTGTAGGCTGTTAAATAGCATACAGACACTACACTGATGGCATGTTTCTTTAGTAGCAGAGTTCAATCAATTGTTTCTTCTCCATTAAAATATTTTTAAAAAGGAACATGGGGAAAGATAGTATATCATGAGTTTCAAATTCCTTCTTCTTAAGAAAAATCAACATACTGTTTTTTGTATTTTAGACTCATGAATACTTAGGCAAGATGAATCAACTTCTTGCACTAAAGTGGCATAAGTGGCATAAGTCCATGCAGTTTTAAGTTTTGGCACAACAGCACCACATGATGATTCTTTTCCATACCTGTGACATGACAAAAATATGTTTTTTCCAAATTATTAAAAATATTACAAAAGCTAATATTGGTTCTCTTCTGAGTGACTTATTTTCCCTTTTTCCCCCTCCTTTTTAAGCAGTTCATTTGCTTCTATCCCTGTGATTCCATAAATGCAGCTAGCAAGAGAAATTACACTGAAAAGGGGACTTGAAAGGACTTCAAAACAGAATATCAGTCCACACAGGAAAATGTTCCATCTGAAACTTAGTTTTCTTCCCAGTACCTAATTTTAATGCCTAATTGGTTGCAGTTTCTTACTAAAATTTCCAAAAGGCATTCCTTACTTTTGAAGTGGCCGCCTGTTGATCCTGGTTTTAAAGAGAGTAGGAGTTATGCCTTATATTAAAACACACAGTCATTTCCAAAAAGTTAGCAGCACAAGTACTCTACTATTCATCTTGACAGATAACAGAGTAACCAATAGTAGCAAAATCATCACAATTAGACTTTTTAACCAAGTTTTGCTCTTTTACAAAATGACATTTCACTTGACCTCAGGGCCATATAACAGCATTTATGCAACTATAAAGGATACCTTTTCACTTTAAGATCTGATGAAAACTTTAAGGGGGTAATTGGAAGTGAAGAGGTAGTCAGAGGACTGGTAATAAGGTACAGAATCATTTAAATCGGCTTTACCATTTTGAATAGCTGTGTCCATATTCGTGTGTGTCCATGAGTGTGTGTAGCTTGGTGTGTGTTGATTTCCACCACAGATGAAACCAAAATTGTATAAGTATAAAATGCACCACTCAATTTAGTGGCTAGCCCTGCTCTGAAGCACCCTATGCCCCAGCCAGCCAGGGCAGCATCTAGTGTGTGCTGCTGTGCATGAATAAACTCTACAGCAGGGTAATACTCGTAAAATAGTACCTAAAAGTACTACCCTGCTGCAGAATGTATTAGTTTTGTGCACCGTAATAAGGGTGCATGTGTAGATGCCGAGACATATACTATACAGCTGATTTGCGTAGCAAATGTCTCATGTAGACATGACCTCTGTTTCATAAAGAAGTATACAGATTACCTTGCAAATCAGAAATGTGTCTATTTTTCATGTGAGTTTGTTTTGAATTACAACAAAAATAATCCTCAGCAGCCAACTAGTTTTGAAATATTACAATATTACTTTTCCATCTCTCATTATGTTGCCACATTATAGTACTAGAGATATCTTTTAGTAACGTACTAGAATGAAAATATCATTTGTCATTGAAACACCATAGCTGCCATGTCCACCCACAAAACTGCACAAATTCCCACTGAGCTGTCAGAAAGAAGTGTATATTTCCACACCTCGTGGCTGTTAACAAAGATGTTAAATCCCAACTTTTTGGAAACCTGAAAAGCTCAAAACTATAATATGGTCACTTGGGAGCGATGCATTTGTTTTATCTCTTCATCATGGCATGTTAACAACATGATTATATGTATATGTTGTTTCTCACCCAAGCAATACTACCAGAGCTTTAGCAAAAAAGCAGCTGAATTTATTATTGATTCAAGATTAATAAAGTTAATGGAGTTAAATGATGTTCTGTGAAGTTAACCAATAGGCTCTGGATCAGTCCTGCAAGGAACAAACCTTGCTAGAAAAATCTATTTCTATTATACTTACAAAATTTGAAAATTTGCAGATGAATGAAGTATAGTAGAAGAGATAAATATTCTTAGCATTTTCTGATACAATGATAAAATATTCTCATGAAATGTAGCAAAATTCAACATGGCTTCCATATGTACAGTCAACTGAATAGAAACATGGATTAAAATAAATATCAGGGTATCAGCATGTAGGTGTTATATCCTGTAGCATGTAAAAGTATTATGAATTACCAGTAAGAAGGGATAAACAAATAAAAAGATTCTTTCTAATGAAGGCTCTTTAGAATCTGAAAAAAAAAATAAAAAAAAAACAGAAACAACAATGAAGGATCTAGAGATATTAGGAATATAAACAAAAATGAACAAGCTAAAATCTTTCTTTTGGGTGAAAGATGGAAGAAACACAAGCTGATGCAAATGCCAGTCCCACACTACCGTTGCTATACCTCTTCATGTAGTCCAGTTAACTCAGGTCTTCTGCACGGCTTGGTGATCAAGGCTCCATTCCTGAAGTTTGCAGTTGGACAGTTGACCCTTGCATCCATACTAGGCCATAATGACCTTTCCTAAGAGACTATCTGTACCCTAACTGCTCATAAACATTTTTAAATGATCATTAACTAATAACTGAGTTTCATCTAATTGTAATTATATGGTATATATGAAGACTGAAATAGTCTGTTACTAAGATTATTCACGAAAAAGAAAACAGAAATAGGCCAGTGTGCAGACATTCCTGGGACCTAATCAACAATCAACTCTGAGCAATGTGATGGTAGATCAGGTCTCTCTGGTGCAGCTGTTTGCCAGTGCCAGGAGCCTGATCTAAGTAAGTCAGGGTTGCGGGGATGGGTGAGCAGAATCAGAAAACCTAGTGGGTCCACGGAGGGAGAGAAATCAAGGGGAGCTAGCATGTCTGCACAAAGGGGTTGGTGGGATTGGAGGGTCTAGTGGATCCATATGCGGGATTGGCAGGATTAATGGGCTAGCGGGACTGCAGGGGATGTTAGAAGGTTCATGGGAGGAGGGCTGTCTATCTGAGGGTGGAGGGGTTGGAGAGCTAAAGATTACCAAGTCAGGGTTGGAGAGCAGAAAAGTGCAGCCCAGGGCTGGATCAAGTAGCTGGCCTTTCCCAGGTCTGGGCCTGTGCACCAAACATGTACACAGACATTCCTGAGACCCCATTTACGATCATTTAGCTTATTAAAAGCCATGTAGTCATAGACTGTGTTTTGCTTGTGCATACATTCACCGGTACCAGAAGCCATGCCGGAACCCAGTCTGGGTAAATTGAGCTGGAGATGGAGCTAGCAAGTTCATGGAGGGAGGGGGAGGGAGTGTCAGGATTGCAAAGACCTAGAAAGTTCATGGCACGGGTGGCAGGTCTGAAGCAGGGGTTGTCCATCTGTTGTAGGGAGGTTGGGTGGCTAAAAATAGTCCAGTCATGGGGGTAGGAAAAGTGCAGCCCTGATGCTGGGATGACCAAATTGGGGGTTCCCAGCCCCGGTGCTCTGCTCCAAATGTGTACACATGTTCAAGTTAGATCAGGCACAGGTTAGTTCAATGTATGTAGTGTACCTCCTAAGTGAACTAAAGTTAAATTGGGCCAGACATTTTTTTGCCTGATTTAACATCCCCAAATATGTGCAGAGTTCAGCACTTAGGTCGACCTAACCCTAGTTATGTCAATTTAAGTGTTATACCTGCATGCACTCACAGATGCTAAGCATCTTTAAGAAATTGTTTTAAAATTGTTATTCACATGATTTAATGGAAATATTTGCAAATTCTCATTCTTTTCTTAAACACTAAGTACCATAATTATGTGGTTCATCTGTCATACTTCTCATATATAACAGTGGTTTGCAGACTTCCTACGGTCATGGACCATTTCATACAATTTCTTCTGTCATGGAACCCGTACCTCTGGCTCCATAGGTCTAGCCCAAGAATGGTGGTACTGCCTCTTATTCATGTTGTAGAATCCCTGATGACCTATCACAGAACGCCAAGGTTCTGAAGAACCCACTGATATAACAATTTTTTTTTTTTTGCTTGTATTCTTGATTCAAGTGTGTCAGGCCTTGGCCCAGTTAAAGTTACAGATATGGACACCAAGTACTTCCCAACCCTGACCTGCAGCCACACGATCATTTGTCTGGTTCTCCGTAAAAGTGGTACTAAATCTCACCTGCTGTCTTTGTTATAAGATAATGACCGGGAGGTATTCATTCTCACCACCACAGGTCAACAATCACTTGAAGTAGGTTTCTAATGGGGCTCTGACCTCCCTGTACCCCAGCCTAGCGCCTAGATATTACGCTTCCATTTGTTTATCTCTATCTTAACTGGCATCTCTTCTTTTTCTTTCACAGGCTTGTGTGTGTTAAGACAACCATTTCCATAGAATTAAATCAGCGCAGACTACTGGACTTCTTCAGTCTCAGGTAAGTCCTGTGGTTGGTCAGGGGAGAGCTTTTTGTATATTCTGTCTCCCTGATGGTTAAGCCTTCTAATAAAAATCAACAAAATGAAGTAGTCTAACAAACAAAAAAACAGAAGCCTGTTTGGTCCTGGGGATATTGATCAGTCTGAGGGGTATTCCCCTTTAAATAATTCAGGTTGGGCTTCTGCCCACCTGATGCAACACTCTGCCAGCCTGTGAAGTTGAGGGCCCAGCAGGCAACAGCCATAAATGAGAAAAAAAGGAAAGAAAAAAGATAAGTAAGTACCCCAAAAATCAAGGCTCCACCGCTTTTCTGTAGCCTGGCCCTTTCGCAGCTTCGCTCCCTCTCTTTCTGGCCAGAGTCTCCCAGCTTATGTAAGTTTTTCTGAGCTCAGTCGCCAACTGTCCACTGGCTCAATGCTGGTAGGGATGTCCCGCCCTGCTTCACGGGGCTTGGGACACTCATCCCCCGCACTTCAGCTCCCCGCACTTCCCCTTCCAGCTTCTCGTGGCCAATCTAGCCCTACGGAGTAGCTGCTCTGGAACCATGACTCCTGGGACGCTCATCTCTCCCTCCCTGGCTCCTTACAGCTATTGGTAAGTATCTCTCTTCTTTCTTCTTCTTCACAAAGTGCATCATAGAACAGCCTTAACAATGGAGCTGTGACTGACAGAATCAGAATTCATATGGAGGCAGAAACAGATGTGGAGCAGATGCAATGGCACAGCTGCAACCCTCTGTTACATTGCATTATGTCACAGGAAATTCCAGAGATTTTTAAAGTCCAGAAAGCAGGTGAAAATCTCCCCTTCCTTTCCTTTCCTGCTCAAAGGCAGCCCCCACCCTGCCCCTGCTCACTCTTCCTGATGTTCCCTTTTGTCCTGATGTGGAGAAACACCAAAGCCATTCCTGCCCACTGTACTGGCATTGGACTCAGCTGAGGACAGAGGTAAGACCAGCTGGTATGGATGGGAGGTCCCCTTCTACAAGTCTGCTCTGGATAGGGTTGGGAGAAACTACTCTGCTGCTAGGATCTTGCCACTGTCTTCTCCCCAGCTAAGCCCAGCCCCCACTCAGACCACTGGCTGTAGAGCATCCTGCCAAACCATCCCATGAAAACTAAGTTTTGTGACACCTAAATCCATTTTAAATCTGGTCCTCAACTTAAGCAAAGCTCTTGAACAAATTCCTTTCTCATTGAATTAAATCCTTCATGAAATCAGAATCAAATCTGGGGGTATTGAATATGGAGTAAAAAGCAATTTGCTGGAATAAGATAGTTATTTCCTGACACATTGACAAAATATTTCATATTTACCCCCAGAAGTATTCCCTTTGAAATGAATGCTTATGGAGTCTCTTTCAGCACTCCCAGTAGTCTGACTAAACTTTTATCACAAATCTAGACATTTTTCTGATCTTAATTTTTTTAGGCTATCCTTGAAGTTTTTTCCCTTAAATGCCAAGTGAACAGTAAGTGATCCAACGTTGTACTAATGTATTCCTATGTTGTACTAATATATTCCCTATGGACTAATTAAAAAGAAATATGCAATTCCATCTTGTAAGAATTCTCCACATTCTTAACTTTTGTAAGGAAAAATTTATAACAACAGAAAACCCAAAACTTTCATATACAGGGAAGGATAGCTTGGCATTTTCAATATCTGTATTGCACTATGACTATGGACATAAAAGTAACCCAGATAAATCTTTTCTTTTGATAAATAAGACTAATCAATAAGAAGTATTCATTGTATGAACAACCAGTGAAAACAGACTGAAAATAAGTTATATTTTAGTTCTATTTTCCTTGCTAATTTGATGAGTTGAGCACAACATCAAATCCCTACAACCAGCCATGGTAGGACCCTATTTAGATCTGTAGAAAAAGATCTAAGTTACTAGATCTAGATACTAGAGAAGTATAGTTATCTATATTTTGTTCCCTCCATTTTTTCCTTCTCCATAATGTGATATCACCATAGATTTATCTACCTCAGTTACTTCAGTGAAGAATGTCCACTGAAAGATAAATGGGTTATAACTCTCATGAGAGGTATGAGATAAAACATTATTTTACTTGAAATCTGATCATTTCCTATGAAATGCTGCCTTTTGCTTCCTCAGTATTTCCTAGCCAACTGTGATATTTTCTTCACTATACCACAAATGAAAAACAGGTACCCTAAAAGTTCATCTAGGAGATACACTACATAGATTGAACTAACTGGCACCATTTCATAGGAAACTGTCAGTTTTCAAGTAAAATAATCTTATATCTAGTGTTCTGCATTTTCAGTTTTTATTTCAGGGTTTATCTTCCAAACATAAAAACCAGATTGAAAACGGGATAAAGGGAAGAAAAGAAAATCGTTTTAAATCAGTGAACATAATAATACATTCCCACAGTGGTGAGGGAGGGACTGGAGTAAGGGTGGGACTAGTGAAGGTGTGGGAGGCAGTGGGAGAGGAGTAGTGCAGCCTGTTGGCCACTCCTGGGGCTGCAGAAGGGAGCAAACCAGGAAGAGCTCTTAGTGGGTGCATGGCTCTTGCTCCTATGTGCTCCCTAGGGAGACTGTGGGCTGGGGAGCTGTGCCAAGCTGTTCCTAGGGGCACTATGCCCCCAGACCTGCACACATGGCAAGAGCAGGCTGTCACCTGCCCCAAGCACCGGGAAGAGCCTGGTGCTGCCATTGGCCCCAGCCAGCAGCCACAGCCTGTTCTCATCCCACACACAGATCTGGGGCTATATGCCCCCTGGGAAGAGCCTGGTGCAGCTCCCCAGCCTGCAGCCCTCCTGGGCAATGAATAGCAACAAGAGCTGTGCCCCCCTCGCTCCGCACCTGCTGACAGCTCTTCCCACTTTGCTCCCTACTGCAGCCCCAGGTGTGGCCTACGGGCTGTGCTGCACCCCTCCCCCTGCTGCAGCAGCCTGCTGCTGGGCTGCCCTAGCACTTATGGGAAGAAGGGAGTGGCACGTGGCCAGATGCAAAGGAGGTGGGGGAACTGACCCCAAACTCAGCACCAGCACTGGCCCCTCCCACCCCAACCAGGGTCAGTGCCGAGAGCCCTGCACCCTCGGGCAGCAGCTCCAGCCCCGTGGGTCTGTGCAGAGTGGCCAGGTGCAGCAACCACCACAGGGAGTGGGGCTGGGCTTTCTGGCAGGGATTTCAGCTCTCGTCACCTGGGATAGGGCTGCAGCTGGAGCCACTGAGCGGGTCTCAGCTGTACCCAATCTGGGAGCAATTCCCTCAGCTCTTCCTGCCCCAGCTGGGGTCAGAGCCAGGAGCCTGGTGCCCTCAGGCAGCAGCTCCAACCACCCATCCCTGACCTTCTTGCAGTCATCACTCCGCTCAACCCCCAGCCTGTGTGCGTCTGCCACTACTGCCTTCCCTCTCCCCCGATTGGTTTTTACTGATTTACACTGAAAAATGGATGGAAATCAGTAAAAAAACAAAAACTTCAAAAAAACCCAAATAAACGTGTGATTTACCAGTGAAATTCAGTAAAGACTGAAAATGGGGAACACTAGTTATAATTCATGCCTCTCATGAGAGTTAAAGCCCAATTATTCACCTGAAGAGATCTGCAAAGTAGTTAATTAAGATTTACCTAAATACCCAAACATTTTTGTGTTTGTCCAAATTGAACCTTCAAGCCTTTCTAGACTCACTTGTAACTCGTCATAATGTTCAACTGTGCCTTTGAATAACACAGGACAGAAAGGAATCTCTGGAGTCTGTTTACAGGCAATCATTTAGGCAAGGAATTGCCCCAAAACTGCCACTTTAAATTCTCAGAAACAGTTACAGGGCATTATAATTAAAACTAAGCTCTGGACTCTGAATTTCCTAACCCACAAACTTCATCTGGTATGTTTCTCTTCCTAAAATATTTTCTCTGTGCCTGGAGAACATACACAAATGCCTTCCAGCTTTGTTTATCATCTGACTCCTTGCAGGCATTTCCATTGCTTCGCTGATTCTCTTGGGGAAGAACATTTCTCCAGGATTTACTCCCTGCAACTTTCACGTGTCAGATTGTTTACTGAATTTTTCTCCAGGTTTCTAGTATTCCCCCTAAATGAGCCTGAGGCACTTATGTAATCCCCACATGACTCCTACTACCCTTGCAGTCACATAAATCACTGCTTTGGACATCACCAATCCTGGGGGGTTTCCCTGTGTCTCAGTAACACCCATGCTTTTAAAGAATCTGATATGTGCTGCTACACTTATTTACATAATCGGTGCTAAGGAGAAAGAAGAAAGCAACATGCTATAAACCTGGACTCTAACTCAGACAACACATGGATCTTTGTGTAGCCCAGGTGTACATGGGTTTGGACTCCCCTCTCCAATAGAGGGAATTATTGGCAGGGTGATGTGCTGCAGAGGGACACAACAGCTCAGCGGCCACCTCTGTCCTCTGTAAAGTCAGGCCCAGTCAATCAATTACTTACTATATACAAATTTGTTATTATAATAAAACCATTAAAGGGTAAGGACATATATATGTAGACATTTACAAAACAATTAGACCTATACCATACACACACACACACACACACACACACACACACTTATTATTTAAAAATACAGATAAACCATAGAACAACACAGAACAAAGGATATTGATCGGGCAACCTTATAACTCTATTAATATACAAACTATTACTTCAACTTATTCACATAAACTATAAAGGCACAGTCTACAAGTCCAGTCTACAGTCCAGCAATCCTTAAACGACCCAGGTGCTCTCCTGGGCAAAGAACCCACTCCCAAGGTACAGGAAAGGGGGGAGGAAGAAAAGGAAAGGGAGACCCCAAAGACTCCTAGGCTCCCCTGCTATCACCCAGGAGCAGCCCATGTAGTACCCAGTTGCAATGCTGAAGGGTCCCTCCCCTATTGGGGCCCTCTCTCCAGGGTAACTTACTATTTAACAGTCCTGGAGAGTTGCCTCCTGTTCTCCAGGTTGAGCTCTGTTCTCCAATGGGCTTTCCTGCTGCCTGACTCTGCTGCCAGCAGCTTGGCTTAGGCCCACATGCACAGCTGCATGTAGTGAGCACTTTGCCTTGTGCTAGGGGCTGGAGGCCCAGACAGCCTTGTGCAGCACCAGGGCTTGGTCTGCTCTGGGCATCATCTGCACTGAGTTCCTGTCCCGAGCCACCTCAAGCAGCTCCCAGGGTCTCACACTCTGTGCATCACCTCCTGCACTGAGCTCCTAGCCTCGTGCTGGAGGTTGTGGACCTAAGCCACTTAAGGGGCTCCAAAGATCCTGTTCCTTGCACCAGCCTGTGCACTGTCTTCAGCCCACACCAGAGGTTGCAGACCTGAGCTGCCTCACACAGCTCTCAGGGTCTGGACACCATGCACTGTGCTGCTCACTGAGAGCCTAATCACTGGAGCCGTCCACCACTCCCCACCGATAGAAGTCTTCAGGGGCTCTTCCCGGCTACAGCTTAGTCCTGCCGAGCAGCTCTCCTCAGCTTTTCTAAGACCCACTCTTCTATCTTCTCTGTCCCTGATACATCTCCCTCATGCTGAGCATGCAGCTCCTTTTATACGCTCCAGGTCTCTGCCTCTGTAGTCTTCCAGACCTGACAATTTGCAGTCTTCAATCAGGTCCAGGTAAGCTCCTCTTCCCCTTTCCTCAGGAAAGGGGCGTGACTTTATTTTCCTTGCTGCCTCCTGATTGGTGGATGGCCCCCACCAATCAAAACAGCAGGATCTCAAACCTGGGATTCAACCCAATCTCTGAAAAGTAAGCTTGATACACTCTCCCCTGTGGGACACTTCACCATCCCGGGTGCAGGGTGGACACAAGCCTGACAATTACTGGGTCCAGAGTGGAGATGAGCACCTCTCCAGGCACCCCGGGAGCATCGTAAGTAAACTGCCTCACGGACCACTTCCACATTAATGACTGTGACAAAAACAAGTTCTTATTCTCTTTTTAAAGAACTTCAAGGTATTTTAAATACTTAAGATATTTAAAGATATAGTAAAACATAGTATTTTAATTAAAATTAAACTTCCGTATCTTAACGCAGGAAGAAAATCTCCCAGTGTCGGCCCCATGACCATGGGATTCAGGGTGGGAGAGAAGAATCTCTCAGCACTGGCCTTGCAACCATGAAGCTGGTGCTGGGAGAGAAAGATACCCACAACCACAAAGCGGGTCCTGGGAGCTCCCTGCTGCCAGGATAGAGGGACGTTGTCCCTGCCTGGACTCCAGTGGCAGAGCCCACTCTGGCAGCAGGGAGCTCTCAGGGACGGGAAGCAATATTCTGCCCCTGGCTGCATGGCTGAGTAGCAGCTGGTCAGGTGTCTATACATGTGCTACTGTATAGTAAGTAATCTCATTTGCAGGTAGTAAATTTACTCTCGATTAGAGCCAATTACTGTTCTGTAAGCATCTGTACATATACATGTGGACATTTACTGAACAGTAATTAGCTCTACTGTACAATAAAGTGTCTTTTGTGGATGCACCCAGCATGTCTTTTACTTAACTGGCAACCATGTCTTCCTTTTTTCTTTCTTTTTTAGTATAGTTTGTTTTAAGCAATAGAATTATGACTTAACAGCTATTCATAGGTAGAGTTGATAAGTGGAGGTAAAATTATATTTGTTCCCTGGGATAGGGAGTAGTAATTACTGTCGCAAATAACCAATACTCACCTAACACCATCTGATAATATAATCCACTAATGTATTTATGATTTGCATACTTAAATTGATAGATGCTTCAATATTTTCTTTTTAAATGAGATATATATATATTTTTACTCTATGCACTTCAAAAATATATAAATATATATTTGGAAGAAATAACATTAATAAATTAGTATTGAGCTATCCACAGACAGATGGGAAATATGATTTTTCTCAGTCAAAGCAAAGAATGCTTCACTGCTAAGAAGGAAATTCCAGAGACCTAAGGTAAATAATAGGGGGAAAAACAAATCTTTTTAAATGTTGTCCTGAAATCAATCACAACCTACTCCTTTTTTCCTTTGATTACCCATCTTCTCTTCTTCAATGTTTGTTGGTATTTTGCAACATATTACCTGCTTAAATTTGAATTCTAAACCAGGGGTAGGCAAAATGCAGCCCACGGGCTGGATCTGCTCTATCAGGTAATTCCATCCAGCCCACAGGCACCCACCAATTGTACCCCACCCAGCCCGCATGCTGCAGCAGGGAAACAAGGAGTTGCTGCTGGAGGACGGGGAAGCTTAGCAGGTCTCTCAGGTACAGCAGTGACAGTGGTAGCAGCAGCCCCACCCAGACACTGCACACTGGCTGTGCCAGGCCCCTGTGCACAACAGGATGGAAGCAAGGCATGTGAGGCTTCTCCTCTGCAAGTGTGGAGCTGTAAGGGCATGGTGTGGAACCACAATAGAGGCAGCCAGCTGTGCTGGAGGTGAGGAGTGCAGCCCTGCACAGCCTGCCCAGCTGCCTCTATCCCCAGGGATCCATGCCATGAGCTTGCAACTCCACACTCAGAGAAGGCAAGCCCTGCACTGGACCCTGAGGTGAAGCAGAAGATAGGGCTACCTCCACTCCCAGCACAGTGCAGAACCCGCAGGGCAGGGAAAAGGGGAAGCAGCTTGCTCCAGTGTGGGGCTTCCCCCACTGCAAGTGCTGGAGATGCAGGCTAAGGGAGCAGAGCCACAGGGATAAGGCAGGCTCTGCTCTCTCCCCCAACACAGCTGGAGCTGTGCCTGCCCCAGGCACAAGCACCCTGACCTCTCTGCCTGCTGCTGCTATACACCACAGGGAGTGTGGGGGTCCCTACCCTCCCTCACATCGCACACCCTGCCCAGCTGAGCTCGATACCCCCGCTGCCCTCTGGGAGGAGGAGCAGGAAGAGTTTCTCACAGCATGAAATAGAGCCTCTCACTGCCCGGAGGGGGAAGATTGGGGGAAGAGTCCCCCTCTGGCTAGGCAGCATCCCATAGAAGCACGGGAAGAGTCCCCCTGTGGGGCGAAGCAGCCTCACAGAGACCCCCTCCCCACCGCACTGCAGGAGGGGAGAGAAGGGAGAACAGCCCCCCCCAACACTGAACAGGACCCCCCTCCCGGCCCTGCAGTGGACGGAGAGAGGAGGGGGAAGAGTTTGCCTTTGAGAATGGGCAGCCTTGTGTGCCTGGAATCCTGGTGGTCAGGGAGCCATGGGGGTGGGCCTGCTGGGGCCTGGCCACATCCCCCCTCCTCAGCTCAGCTTCCCTGTGGAAGGGAGGGCTGCTCAAGAACCCCTGGGCTTCTGGCTTGAGCCACTACAGGCATGTGCCAAATGTCTATCCACTTGCAAACTAGTTCACTCTCTGCAGGTTAAACTAACCTCCAAAGACTGAATCAATTCAGGCTTGGGCTTTTTGACTGTCTATCCCTAGCCTAAAAGTTCAACCACTATGAAGAGATTACTCCTTGGACACCTAAGGTCTCTGCCCCTGAATCAGCATAGGAGTCTTGAAGCCCCAAAATTAAAAATAAAATTGTCTGGGGGAGGAAAAAATGATTCATGTTATGATCATTATACCAGTTGTCACATGATTAGATTCTCCGTAATACCATTGATGTAGCAGTTGGAAGCAGACAAAAGTAATTTTAGCATTAATATAGGTGCTTGCACCTTGATTGAACTTCAAGCCTTTTCTAGGTATTGTTTTCTCTCTTCTGTTCAGAAGTGAGATCTTAATTTTTAGTAGCTCAGTTGAAATTTCATGCAGACAGGCAGGTTATACATGTAACTGCTAAGAACTGCAAGCCTGGTACCCAGATAGCTTTCCAAAAGGAGTTCAGTTAATGAAAATACTTACATATTCACTTCATTTTGTGCATACCCTGTTTTTAGTGATTCAAAAAGTAAACTATAAGTGGATGGAAATAAATAATGATTTCAATTATACTTCAGTAGACTCATCATCCTAGCTGCTGCTGACTTGTTTTGCTATATTCTGTCTAGCAAATCAAATATTATTAATTTTGTTTCATCTTTTTTTTTTTGGCAAGGGAAAAAAAACTAAGTTCTTTGAAATTGTTTTCTTTGCCACACCAAATTTACACTCATTCATCCCTGAAGTGGTTTACACCCATTCATCCCTGGTTGATGTTGACAGTTTCAAAAGCTAGAGACTTTGATTTTTTTATTCTAGGGCATAGATACACATGCTTGTGAAGTACTTAAATTTATGCCCCAATTTGAAACCCTTCTAATTTGGAGTGCCCACGTACCATAAAAACATATGGCCCCCTTCCAGCTGAAGTGCTTTTTAATGATCCAGAATTAATGCTGTTGTGCTCCTCCACATCTAGGGGCCTGGTGATCAGACATCTCAGTGTGCCTCATTGTATGGGTGTCCTGGTATTTGCCGGTGTACTCAGATTGCAGCCATGCAAGGCTAGGCCCTGGGTGCTGAGATAATGGCAAGGTCGTTGGGAAAGATAGTGGCAGAGCAGCCAAGTTCTTATGACAGCAGATGAATAAGATGTTGGCAGGGTGGTCATCTGGTCCTCCTCAGGTTGGAGCCACCCAGCCTGTCCTGTCCTAAGGGCTGGCACAGGGCCAAGGTCTCAGCAGTCCCAAATATAAGAATGGTCTTGCCATTATTCTCTGTTTCCTGGGACTTCACCTGCCACAGGCTGGGTCTTATCATTGGATGGCTCCGGGTCTACCCCAGAGATGGTAATGAAGTGGGCTCAATGAAGTTACCACCTGTGGACAGTCTGTGTCTAAACGCTTCTCCTGAGAGACTGCCAAGTTCTGTCCTTGCTCTAGATGAAAAGAGGTGCCATAACTTCTGCTCACCTCCAGTTGGTGTACAGCTTTGTGGATGCAGATATTTTTTGGGTGTAGATCATCCACTGTGGCAGGTGAGTAGGTGTAGTTCCCAGGGAAGTGATGAAGAAAATGTCATCCATGGATTGCATGCAGATCACTAACCATGGAGCAGTGGAGTTGTGACAGTTCAGATGAAGTTTATTGCTCCCAGGCACAGCTTTTACAAGTGCAGCCAGGACCTCAGCATGTTGACCTGGGGCGATGCAGCCCTGGCTGGCAAGGAGCCCCAGGGGTCAGCCTGCTGACCCCTAGTCCCTCAATGTGGGACTGGCCAGCAGGCAACTCCTGCACTGAAGCACCCTCATGCCCTAGCCAACCCCATCAGCATCTACACATGCACTGTGACAGACTAAATAACTCTATGATAGGTTAGTACTTGTATCTAGCAGGACTAGCCTATGATGGAGTTAGTTAATTTACTCCAGCCTAAAAGCTGTAGATAAACCCATTATTTCTCACTTGACAGCTGTCACCCAAGTATTGTATAGAAGAATGAGGAAACATCCTGGCCTGAATACAGAAGGATGAAGGGAGACAGATGCAGGGAACAGAATCAAGGAAGGTGGCAAAGAGGAGCTCAGCTGGAAGCAAGTCATAGGAGCAGGATTTAAAGAGGCGGGGGAAAAGGAAGATGAAGAAGGGCAAAAGGGTTTGTAGCCAGTAGAGCACGCTCCACTTCAGAACCTGGAATTGAACCTGGGAATCCTGAAACTCTAAATTCCTCTGCTGTAAACAAATATTTGTGAAACCAAGAGGGAAATTTGTTTTTGTCATCTTCTTCTAGACTGATATAAAGGATAACACTATAACATTACTACCAACTACTCCCTTAGCTCAAGTTATAGAGATCTATGCTGTGAATCCTGAGTTCTCAACTTTCATGATAAGCCATGTGGATAGCAAAATACAGGCACATGATTCAATTTATTAAGTGTTTAGAAAACATTAGTAAATAACAGATAAAAAAACAAAATGGTCAAAGAGCATTATGATTGCAGGAATCAAGCACTCCAAAGTTAATACTAGAGAGTCGCAATTGCCTGTGCAAATCCCCTCTCATTGTACATATGCTTCCACATGCTTTGTTTGCTTCATTTGCATCTAAGGGATGAACTACAATTTGATAGTGAATGAAGCTGTTTTGTGGTATCCTTGCTTCATTTGCTGAAGAAGCCAGAAAGAGCATACCATTTGGAAGTCCCAGTGTGACTGGACCCAGGCCCTCCACATATACTATGCTGCCCAGCATGGGCGGCCTCCTGACTTGGAAGTACTGTAACCATACAGTACTCCCTTACAGTGCTGCAAGCAGGCTAGCAGAGCTGAAAAAATGTGTTAGCCTGTCTGCAGCACAATGCAAATATGGCTACCCTACTTGCAGTTCCAGAGGCACCCCTCGCAAAGTGACATGATGTATCTGAGGTCACTGTTAACAAGCACAATAAGTCTGCAGTGTAGACACAGCCTGAAAACTCTGGACATAGCATTTTGGGAAACCTACACATAGGTTTTCCCCAGAATGGGGGGTAAGAGGTAGCTGAGGTCCAGCTACCTGAGGTCAGCCACAGAATGACAAGGCAGGTATAGCTGCATCTTTATGGAGCTAGTTTAAAAATTGGCTCTCTCTCAGACCTTGCAATTCATCGGACAGTGACAGCTGCAGTAGGAGACAGACTTCTGGAAGATAATTGTGTCATGATTCTCAACTGAGAGTAATTTGCAAAGAGAATGGCTCCTGTTTATTCACCATGGAACAGGTTCAGCAAGGCAAGTTACCAAGTTTTCCTTGTCTTTCTTCATCACTCAGGCAACATAAAAAAGAGGTTGAGGTGATAATCCCTTGGAATGGATGTGTTATCACCTATCTGATAAGTGTTACTTGCTGTATTCCAAAGAGATTAGTCCATTAGAACCTGACTTGAATTGAAAAGTCACCATAAGATAATGAAATACACCAAAGAGAACTGACCTTTGCACACCTCATTATGAGTGAAGTTCCATTATAACTGAACTCACAATGAAACCTTTGTAGTGCTTTGTAACAGAGCTTAAAAAACTTAATCGACTGTCCGACTTTTCAGTGCATTGGTAGTGAAGAGAAGTCAAACTTTTTCAATTAAATAATCCCCATTTTAGTTGCAACTAAGGCTTCACTGATGTAGGAGAGTTATTCCTCTAATGTTATTAAACCCTTAATTAGTCCATTAGAAATCAGTTCCTTATAGCAAATACACAACATAAGATGGGATGAACAGAACCAAAAGGAAAGAAAAACAAAACCCCAATTTTTTGAAGTTTCAGGTCATTCAGTAGTTCACCAACATATCCAAACACAGCTTGCCTACAAACCATTTTCATCTTAATAACATAGGAAAAATATAGCCTTTATTATTTCTCAAAAAACTTTTGGCTTGTCACTATATGTTTCTTTTCTCTTTCATACACAATAAAAGTCAATTTCTATACCAAATATTGCTTTATCACAGCAGCATGCTTTCTTCTATACAGAAAAGGGAATTCAAACTAGTACTAGCAAAAACAGAAGCTTCTAAGTCTTTGGCATCAGTAATGCATTGTATCCATGGAGCACATCTACACATGCAAATTTATGATGCTGTAGCCATTTTTAAGGTTCATTAAAAGTGCAGGTCTATACATCTACACCCTCTATGCACTTTCAAAATGGCAATTTTAGGCTAATCATGCCTAAATGTGATACCTGAATAAAGCAGGTATCAAATTTAGGTTGGAATAGTTAAGGTGCCTTAAGGTATGTGTAGAAGCCTTAAGGCGCCTTAACACTGCATTTGTTGATTGAGCAGGCCAGAGCCGAGCCCACGGGGCGGGTGCTGTTCTCCAAGACACAGACACTGGGGCTGGAGTGGCAGTGCCGTCAGCAACAGTACTTGTCAGCGTGCCAACTGACTTGGGACTTAGTCTACAATTTAAGCTTCATTTCCTTTTAGTACTTATTTTGGGGCATGTCTACATATGAATTTATGTGTGCCTAAACGTAATATGTCTTAGCCTAAGGTGCATTAAGGTGAATTAGTGTACATCTACACAGGGATGCCTTAAGGCTCTTTAATGCAGCTAGGTGGGCAAATGTGTTTGCAGCCTGCCCTGGGCAGGCTACCCTGGACAGCCCCCCACATGCACAACAGATTGAGTGCTACTGGGGAAGTGGCCAGGGGCAGCACAAATAATGAGTGCATTTCTGGCCAGGGACTGCAGAAAAAGGTGTGGGACACACCAGTGGTAGTGGGGTCTGTCAGCAGCACATGTGGAGCTGGGGCCTCTGGAGTGCATCCAGAGGTGGCTTAGCTCCAAGCAGAGGGTGCATGAGCCCCCAGGCCACATCTAGTTATTTCAGGCAGCTGCACCCAGCACTGAGCCTAGCCACAAGGTACCAAGCCACCTGCTGATGTCCCAAAGCCAATGGCAACATAGCGGGGCAGTACAGCCCAGGGCCAGCTGAGGGGCTGGGAGCCTCCAGTCCCCCCAGATGTGATCGGCCTGACTCTAACCCCCGCCCTGGCCTCAGCTCTAACCTCCTCCCCGTATTCCTGCCTACCTGCCTTCCTCTGTGCTCCCTGGCCAGGAATGTGCTCATTGTTTGCACTGCACCTGGCTACTTTCCCAGCATGGCACCTGCTCATTACCCACAGGCCCCAACACAGCTATGCATGCAAGGTGGCTGTCCAGGTTTCTGCCCAGGGCAAGCTACAAATGCGCTCACCCAGCAAGCCACGTTAAGGCATCTTAAAGAGGGTATGTATACGCACCTAAATTGCCTTAATGCACTTTAGGCTGAGACGCATTAAGTTTAGGCATGCATAAATCCACATGTAGACATGCCCATAATAATATGAGGAAGTGCAGCTTACTTTGTAATTATTGATACATATACAGCTGAAGCCTTATTTACATATAACCAGAAAACACACAAAAAACAAAGGTTCTTTTATGTTTCTGGATCTTTAGGCATATATTAGATAGACAAAGGAATTACATTGTACATATAGTTTCTAGGTGTTAGAGTCACCAGGAAAAATATGTAGCTTTGTCAATGGTAAAATGAATATTTCCTTGTTTCTAATCTGTACTTTGTGAATTTTAAAAACAGTATAATTTCCCTCTTTTTTTCTTATGTCACAAAGAGAGGTAATTTCACACACTTAGTTGATATAAAACAAATCACTCTGAATGTGGAGCTGCTAATAGAGGTACTCAAGATCAATTTTCACCGTAGTATTTTAGCTCTTACCTTTCATCTTTTATAATATATTTTATAGATTCAAGTATTCAAACCCAGATGCCATCAGGTACTGCTACTATAAGTAGCAAATCAGGTGATCTCATATCCAAATACCAGAAGAATAACATTTCAAAAGATTAAGTATAGCCTATGCTGTGCAGGCCATCTGGAGATGACCTTTCATTACACTGTATGCAGCTCAGAGAAATGCTCCTTTTCTACGGTTGTCTACCTCCATCTAGTGACCATAAAGCATATATAAACTAAAGCTACTAAAGTCCAGCAAGTAATTCCTTACAATTAATGAAGAAATATACTATTGGAAAAAGAAAAGTTTTATGAAAATCCTTTTATAATTTAAAAGTATCAAGGTAGGAAGCAAACAAAGAAAGTTAGTTCACACCAAGCAAACCCTGGCAAATTCTCTCCAGTGTACTTAAGAAAGTGCTAAGAAATATGTACTTAATCCTTAGGTTCTATAGGAAAGTCAGGCTGGAAGGGACTTCACAGGGTCAGCTAATCCAGCCTCTTGCTCAATGCAGGATCATCTCTGACTGAACCATCTCAGCCAAGTGTCTATGGTAACCTGCTTTTGAAATTTTCCAAGCATGGAGAATCCATAACTTCTCAAGGTAGCCTGTTCCAATACCTGATCACACTCATAATCAAAAAGTTCCTCCTAATCTCTATTTTAAATTTTCCCTGCTGCAGCCTAAAGCCATTGCTCCTAGCTCTGTCCTCCATGGCCACAAAGAAAAGTCCATTTCATTCATCTTTATAATCACCATTCAGGTTTTTGAAAAATATTACCAAATCCCCCCTCAGCTTTCTCTTCATCATCAAGTACATTCCCTAGCACTTAGGGGCACTTATTCCCATAGGTCTGATTCATGCCTCTTCTTCACTCAATAACCAAAACTAAGCAAGCAGACTCTTTTTACTTTTGTCTAACCAGCTCCCAGGAACATTTTCAGGGGACTACACTAGCTATCCTGTGCAGCATCTTCAGGACTTGCCCTTCCCTCAGATCGTTAGTCTTCTTATTACCATCAAAACATGGCATTAATATCTACATTTTATGTAAAATAAAATAATTGTTCACAATGGTTATACTTTGACTATTTTGTGTTTACCAGCATCTCACCTTTAATTAGTTATATTAACAGCATAAATTATCTGTTAGTTGAGCAACTAGATTAACAATGACATCTCCAGATTTCCTAACTTGATACATTTGTAAGTAGAAAGAATACTGTAGTCTCATGGCCTAACGAATTCCAAGTGCAGAAGGATTTTGTCCTTTTTTTTTTTCTTTTTTGCATAGCTAGCAAATGGACAAGTAAATAAAGCTTTTCCCTGAATTAATTTACATTAAATTAAAATGACCATAGAATAAACCTTTATAAGGCAAAGTAAAGGAAATAGGGCAATAAAAAAGAGCCAGATTCTCTTCTGGTTCAATTTGACAGCACTGTGGACAGCACACATCTTCATCAGTGATTTGAATGAGGGTGTTGAAAGCACTGTGTCCAAATTTACAGATGACATCAAACTATGGGGTATAGTAAACACACTGGAAGGCAGGGAGTAAATTCAGGTGGATCTGGATAGACTGAGGAAGTGGGCAGGTCAGAATAGGATGCAATTTAACAAGATTAAGTGCAAGGTGCTGCACCTTGGGAGAAAGAATCTCCAATACATCTATAGATTGGGAAGTACCATTCTGAGTACCATGGCAGTGGAAAGGGATCTCAGAATCATAGTCAATGCAAAAATGAACATGATTCACCAATGTGACAAGGTAATAAGTAAGGATAACCACACTCTGTCTTGCATTAGTAGGTGCATCACAAGCTGGTCTCTAGGTAGGTGATACTTCCACTCTATGCAGCATTGGTGAGGCTGTAGCTGGAGTACTGCATCCAGTTTTGGGCACCGCACTTCAAGAGGGATGTGGATAACCTTGAGAGATTCAGAGGAGGGCTACTTATATGGTTGAGGGCCTACAGGTAAGATCTTATGAAGACAGACTGAGGGACCTGACTCTCTTCAGCCTCCACAAGAGAAGGCTGAAAGGTGATCTTGTAGCTGTCTACAAACTCATTAAGGGGGTCAGCAAGGAATAGGGGATATTCTGTTTAACAGGGCTTCTCTCAGGGTTGCTAGAAATAATGGCCACAAACTGAAGGACAATAGATTTAGGTTGGACTTCAGGAAGAAATGCTTTGCGGTAAGGGTTGCTGAAATATGGAATGGGTTTCCAAAAGAGGTAGTGTTTTCCCATACTTTGGAGGTGTTCAAGAAAAGATTAGATAAGCACTTGGCTGAGGTTACTTGACCCCAGCGCTTTTCCCTGCACAGCGCAGGGGGTTGGACCTGATGACCTACAAGGTCCCTTCCAATCCTAAAAATCTATGAAATCATTGCAACTGCACTAAGTTATACCGAGAAGAAGCTGGCCCACCGTAGTGTTATAGCTATCAAAAAAGAGTTCCAAAAGTTTGCGGGGGGGGAAGAGAAAGACAGATTAAAATAATTGTACCATGGGTCTCTATAGCAGGTCACTCCACTTCTTCATAGTCTGGTATGGTACTCTAAACGCTGATACTTCAGGGGGAATGCCATTTCAGGATCAAAACAATTAAAGGGAATCACCTATTAAAAGCATACTGACAGAAATTCTTAGTCAAAAGATATGCAGTTACCAGAGTAGATGCAATGAAATACTTCTGTGTTATGCTGGGTCAGAAGAGATAATAAAAATTGCTTATGGTAGTATGAATGTGAGCAATAGAATTTTTACTCAATATATAAGATAAACACCAATACTATAATGGAATTATAGAATATTAGGGTTGGAAGAGACCACTGGAGGTTATCTAGTCCAACCCCCTGCTCAAAGGAGGACCATCCCAAACTAGATCATCCCAGCCATTTGTGACAGAAATATTTAAGCAGGCCTACACAGGGTCCTGAGCTTTCTTTACAGAAGATAAGGCTGATGAAAAGCTGTTAATGAACAAAAAATGGCTTTGGTATTCTGTGTTAGTCTGTTGCAAAGTTGAATGGAGAGTACCAAGAAAGCATGAAACGCTTCTTCATAAATTACAGATTGCAGTGAGTCATGGCATAGTAAGCCTGCATTTTTTTTTCACTCAGTCTCTTGTCATGTATCATATTTTAAGTCTTCACTGGTATCCAGAGCCAGAGCATGAGCCACTAAATACTAGGCCTGTGCAAGTAGGCAGCTATTTGATCCGGCCGCTTCAGATGCCAGGGATCCCATCCAGAGCTCTGGACTGGATTTCTGCTTTGATCCGGCTGAAGGGGCTCTGAAAGGGAAGTGTGTTTCTGTGCCTGCTCCCAGGAGCAGGGAGGGAGAAGCAAGGGCAGTGGCACCCCTCTGCATATGGACATGGTGGAGGAGGAGCTCGCACACAGCAGCCGCTGCCGCCCCTCACCACCCCACGCCACCATCCATCACCCCATGCCACTGCCTCCCAGGAGCAGGGCCGGGAGAGGTAAAAGCAGCACACCCCTCTGCAGGCTACACAGATGCCACTCAGACAACCAGATGAAGGGGGGCTGTGGCTTACTCACAGTGGGTGCCACCACCACCCACTACCCTGTGCCGCCATGATACGCCACTTTCCCACAGCTGGTTGCACATGTGGCTCCATAGGATGCTGATGGGTGGCATGCAATTGGCTGGGCAATAGGCCCATCAGCAGCCAGCAGAGCTGCATGTGTAACCAGCCATGGGAAAGTGGAGTATGGCAGCAGCAGTGGCACAGAGTAGTGGGTAGCAGCGGCAGCACTTGGCAGTGAGTGGCAGCAGCAGTTGCCAAGTGTGATGCCCCCCCCATGTCCAGCTGCCACCACCAAAAGGGGTACACTTCTTTAAAAAGGTTGAAAACCTCTGTCTTATGCCAACATTGCCTCCTGAATATCCAGGTAGGAAATCAGAAAGGGGAAAAGTCCACTTCACAACCAAGGCATAAGTTGTCAGCAGATCCATCTAACCACTGTTACTGCATCCTAATTGCTAAAGAAACTCCCTACATGAGAAAAAGGTCATTCTTCTAGTGTCATGTGCTCTGGCTCTTGCTTGCCCAAAACTTCTTTTCCACCAAACCATATGGGAAGAACTCTAGAACATAACCTGTACATTTCTCCAAATCTTCTACCATGACTCTATCCCCTGACAGCAAAATTAGAAATGGATGGTATTTCCCCAACAAAAGACTGTATTCCGATTTCACATGATCAGTTAGGATTCATATGCTGTACTACTATAAGAATAGTCCTGGTAAAATATTTCATCTCAGAGAAGTACCTCCAAGTGACAAGGCCAGTCCAGATACTGGCTCTAACAGCTTGGGGTAGTGATGGCTAACCTGTGTCATAAACAACAATAGATTATTTTTCACCCAAGCAGGGTCAACGGCACTGCCCAACAGTTGCATGAAGAACCAGGGCTCTGTGTATTTGCTGCTCCTTTGCCACTTTCAGTTCACTCCCTCTCTAGAAATAATACATGGGCAATTAAGCCAAGGTACAAAGGGGCATTTAATCCTTATTTTATAATATATGAATGTACCTCAAATCAAAACCTCACCCTTAGCTTTAATCTGGGATTAGAGATTGTTGCAAACACCCTTGAGTTTAGCATGAGGATCAAGATCCTTATAGCTTCTCTCATTACAGAAGTGAGCACTAAAACTAACAATAAAGTGAGGAAAGTATATTATTTTTCTCTTTGCTCTCTCTAGAGTGAGATCAGAACAGTCTTTTTGTCTTCTTATTCAGTGTTGCTGGATCCCAGGCTGCCCTGTTACACAGCCTAGCAACGCTGGCTGTCATATACATCACATAGGCACTCTGTGGGTCAGTTAAATCTCCTTTACAGGGGTAGAGATCATACTATTCTAGCTATGCAGTTTTTACCAAAAACTACAGGAGTCTAGAACACATTGATGTTCAAAAAGTATTGCAGTACAAACAAACAGAAGTGATAAAGTTGAAAGTAGACCTTCTCGTTACTCAGCAAATGTATCATTCCCAAATTTCAAACTATTTTTTACCTCCCAAACAGAAGACACCTTAAAATATCTTCTCTTCTATAATAAAAAGTAGGATTTGTTCTTCTACAAAAAATAATCTTAAAACTAAAAATAATAGATTATTTCAATTAATACATTATACCATGTTATATCAAAGTAATAATAGACCATCTTAATCCAGCAGTTCCCAAATTGTGAGTCACAACCCCAAATGCAGTCACAACCTCAGTGGATGGGGTCATGATAAACAGAGATGCAGGCTTTCTGTTCACTATGAAAAACACATGGATTTTCTCCTTTAATAGAGACAATCATGGATTTCTCCTTCAAAGAAGAAAAATGTAGGTTTCTCCTTGCAGGCTGGCAGAGTTTCAGCTTGCAAGAGGCAGCTTGGGGCTGGGGAAGTGGAGGATGGTGATCAGAGACAGGGACACCTCACCTCATGCACGTGTGCAAGCGGCAGCCAAGAAGTGGTAGAGAGCAGCTCCTGGAGTTCCGTCCAGGTGAATTTATGGGGCCAAGGGGTGGGAGGGGCCACAGGCAATGTGTTGGAGGGGCAGGGAGGCATGGGCAACATAGAAGGCGAGCACAGGTGATGCAGCAGAAAGGGACAAGGAGCCAAAGTAACATGGTGGAGGAATGTGCTCCCCAAGATTCTGCACCCACAGGGAAACATGGGGCCCAGGGCTGCATCCAAGCCAGACCAGCTCCAGAGGAGCCAAGTCTGTGGCCCAGTGGGTAGGAGGGAGTGCCATGTTGCTATGCCACCAAGGTGAGGCATGGCAGTGGTGGTGGCATGGAGTTGTGCCCCTGTTGCTGCCAGGTGGGTAGGAGATACTTCAGCTTGGTGGCTGTAGTAGCACAGTGTTCCCTCTCATGCTGGGTCCCAGGGGGAGGGCAGCAGGGCATGGAGCCCCAAGCGCACAGTGGGCAGTCTACATCTGCCTCCCCCATGGGCTCCAATCCAGCCATGCTGCCCTCAGAGGAGGAGATCATGGTGGGGAGGTGAAAGTTGGGCTCTGCACTCCACTTTAGCTGCAGCAACTGCTGCCTCCCTGGGTAATAGCCAGGGCTCAGGTGCTGCTGGGGTTGGCAAGAGGCTGTGAGTCAGGAGTGAGGAGTTATGCTGAGGAAATGGGGTCATGCTAAGGAAGTTTGGGAAGCACTGTCTTAGTACATTACATGAAGGAATGTAAAATAATAGAAAGGGAAAAAAAAACATAAACTAAGAGTACATAGTTCTTTGACTGAATGCTCCCTTTGGAAATACAGGAGATTATGAATGACATCAAGGATAAAACCTGAGATTGAGACTTCAAGATTTGGTCTTACTTATACATTTTATTATTCTTATCAAGTAGAATGCTAACTTACACTTGGAACTGCACAGCTTTTATTTAACAAGAAAACAGTTATAAAAGAAGATCAGGGCTCTCATTGGTGCTGAAAGATATACAACCACTCCATTGAAATATGGAAAGTCAGTCTATTTATCTTTCCCAGGCAAAGCTTTCTTTGTTCCATCACGTGAAATGTGCAATGTTGAATTATTCTCTTATTCAGCAAATTCTCTCAGCAAATATTTTCTTCAATACTTACCTTTTACCAATCATTTTAGCGTATTAAAGAAAAATTGTTTTCCCTATGCAACAGCTACATAAAGTATTTCACAGAGATGTTAATCAGCAAATCCTCCCCAACCCCCCACCACATTTTAACAAATAGTGTTCCAGTTTGTTAAAATTCTAAGCAAGGCATATAGAATGAGGTATACTATGGCCTCGTGATTTTACTGGGTTTAGAGTTAAGTAAAAAAAAACATGACTGGGGGTGCCTGTAGATGTGTGGGTATGCTGGTCCAACAGGCTGTAATGATGGTGTCAGAACAGACTCAATCAAGTCAGCTGGAGCATGGTAATTAGCACACTCCAGCAGCCTCCACATCCTGTGTATTCAGTGTCCCCATGCTTCAAAATGGTGGTGGGGGTGCTGTAACTAAAGCTTAGCAAACAACCTTTAAAGTGCTCCTGCCGCCATTCTGAAGTGTGCCAGCCATCCTGAATACTCAACACGTTGTGGGTGCTTTAATTGGAGTCACATTAATTAAAGTGAGTCCCTTCCTCCCCCACCTCTCCCCCCATCCCAAGCACATGTAAAGACACCCTAGGATAGGGCTTTGTGTGTGTGTCAGGGGGTGGGGGGATTGAGAGACCCATCTAGATATTCTCATAACCATTTTTCACTGAAAAAAGATCTGAATCACACACTGCCCTTCACCTTCACACTCAGCTCACTAACTTCACCGATGGGAATTCTATATATGGAGAGAGAAAGTTGTAGAGTCCAAAAGCTGCAAATTACAGTATTTTCTTCCTAATAATACAAGAACTGGATACATTCATATGGGAGATTTCTCCAGCTTTTCAACTGATGAGTACTGCCTTTTACCATGTCTTTGTGTCAAGCATTAGAACAGAGACTAAGGAAAATTACAAACAAGAATATCCTACTAAAAAGAACTAAACTAAAAGTAATTCCCTTGTGGAATTCATATACAACAATTACATATTAATCAAAAATATTATTAAGTCAGTATTTCATAAGAGACAACATCATAACAAGGATAACACAAAGAAAGTGTGAAAACAAAGCCACTGTGGTTTATATGCCAAGTCACTAAATCAGTAAACTACAGAGAAAAAAAAAAAAAGCACAATCAGAAAACCAGGAAAACTGTTCTATTTCTTTTCCTTTCCCACAGCTCTGGAGTTGGTGAAAAGGCAGCCGAGACAGAAGTTGGAGCTGAAGCCCAGCACACTGGAGCAGGAGCTCCTGGCTGAAGCTTTCCCACAACCTGGCTGGGCATGTGGTATCTGGCATGCAGACCCCTGGGTGCTGTTGCCACTTCCCCAGGCAAGAGGATGAGGTGGCATTGGAGACAGGATGACCCAAGCAGTACTTGGGGCTGGGTTTTACTGAGCAGTACCTGGGCAGCTACAGCCATACTGGTAGCAGCTCTGCCAGGAAGCTGTGCTCACTGACCAGACCTGGGGCCATCAAGGGGCAAGGCTCATTCCCATGTGAACAACTTCAGGGGCAGCCATGGGTAAATGCCTGCCTGGCCCACAGGCTGTATTTTGCCTACCCCTAGTCTATGGAACAGAACTGATAAGTGAAAACACACTTTAAAAACAGATTTTGAGGTCTGAAACTCTGTTTAGCTGAAGAAAAACAAGTCTTTCACTCTTGCTAGAACTGCATTTACCCAAGCACTTAAAAACAGGTGGGCTAGAAACTTTTCAATGAATCAGAAAAAAGTAATGAATTTTTACTGAAGAAAGCAAGCAATATACTGTGTAATTTTCTCCCTTAAAAAGTTAAAATTAAATCCATTGGCAGCTGTGCATTTAAACCACCGAACAGGAAGCCAGTTAAACTGCGTAACAAAATGGTACTTTTAATCATCTCATTCTTGGGAAGATTTTCTTGGACTACATCAAAGATAGTTCCCTCTTAATGTTTTACTACACTCCTTCAGAATACACTGCTCTGGTCTTCAGAGAATTCAGTAAGACTCATCTTTTCGTATAAATATCCAGTAAAACACCACTACAAAGTTATGCTTGCTTTTAGTGAAACAATAACTTGTGAATGGAAAAAAAAATATAGAAATACTCAATTAATATAAATTACTTCAATGTCACTTTAGATCAAACAGGTAACTCCTCCTAAACTCTGTTCCATACAGAATGTGTACAGGCAGTCCTCAATTTACAACATTTCAGGTTACAACATTTCACGCTTACAACATTTATAAATTGACACCCTGTTTCAACTTTACAAACAACCAGTTTCAATTTACAATGCTTGATTCAATGCAATGCCATGCCAGCAAACAAGTTCGCTATGTCACTCATCTCTCTGGAGAACATCTGGCCAAACTTCCTTGGATACTTTCTTTAAGAAAGCAAACAAGACTCCAGAAAAATCTGCAGCCAAGACTCCTGAGAAGAATCCAGCCAAGAGCTCTTCAAAAAGTCCAACCAAGAGCCCTTGAAAAAGTCCAGCAAAGTCACCTCAAAGAAGTCCTTTTAAATCAATATGATTAATATATTTATATTGTAAATAGTAATGTAGCTATATTACTCATCTATAATTGACCATATACAAAATTTTGGGGTATTGTTGGTGAAAACAGGGCATCAGCCTTGGTTCAGGAACCAATCCCCCATTTATAACATTGTTTCTTATGAGAAAATGGGTTCTGAGCTTCAATATTTCAACTTAAGATGCGGTTTCCAGGAACCAATTGTGTTGTAAGTCTGAGGACTGCCTGTATAGCTATGTCACAAAAACAAATGGCAGATTGCTTCGCAGTTCAGTTTCCCCTTTAAATTCCAGTTCAGTAGCAGGTAGATAAAGTCTTCATGATGAGTTAGCAGAGTGCATATTCATTCTGGAGTTATAATAAGGGAATACCAAGAGAATAAAACTTCTTAAATTTGGGGCAATTAATACCATGGCCAGTTATTTACCACACTTAAATCTTAGCACATTTTAAAAGACTTATAGTTACTTTATATTCTGGTGATTGCTTTAACTTATTTTCTTCTCATTGTGGTTATTTTAATAAAAGAATAGCATGTGATTCAATCTATAATATTCTACTATAAGCGTGGTTTTCTACAGCTATGTACAGACATGTGGGGAGGTTAGGGGAAGGTTAGATTCATTAATAATGGCCACCCATAACTTAGTTTGCCCCAGTGCAGATCCTACACTTAGATCCTTAGTTAGGTGGATCTAAGTGTAAACCATACAGAAGTTCCAGGAAGGATAGATAGATCTAGAAATGGCCAGCTCAATTGAAATTTCAATGCCATGAAATTTCTACTTCCAAGGTAGTCTAATTTAGATCAGTTTGGCTATTTTTAGACCAATCTAGCTTTCCTTAACTTCTGTACAGTTCCCAGTGCAGCCCAAGCCCTGTGGAACTGCTTTCCCTACTGACCCCCCAAACACCATACTTTTTTTTATTACCCCACTTCTAGATGGACAACTGGACAGTTTTTGGGCTTTAAACTAGGCTCATTGAGGGAAGGGGAAGACAAAGGTGGGGGAAGCCATGGACCTCCAAACCATGTGGCACCCACAAGGACAGTCCAGCCTGAAGAAGGAGAACCTGCAATCAATGAGGCAGCCAGTAGTACACCACAAGTAAGCAATCAGCAGGTAAGCAATAAGAGGTCCTTTGGGCATCAGAGCCGGGGGGCAACAAAGATTCCAGTTAGAGGGCTCAAGTGCCTATATACTAATGCTAGGAGCATGGGGAGCAAGCAGGATGAACTAGCACTCCTGCTTGCAGAAAACACCTACAACTTAGTAGGGCTAACAGAAACCTGGTGGGATTCTTCTTATGACTGGGCGGTACACATTGAGAGTTATAAGCTCTACAGAAAGGATAGTGTGGGAAGGAGAGGGGGAGGGGTGGCACTCTAAGTCATCAACCCTTATCAAAACGGAATTGGAGGAGGAGAAAGTAGAAGGATTGTGAGTTAGGTTACATGGAGGTCAAAGAGAAAGGGATTTCGTGGTAGGATTCTGCTACAGACCCCCACACCAAGGGAAAGAACTAGATTTGGGCTCCTGAGGCAGCGCTCGGAGACCATAAAAACTAGGGAGGCGGTAGTCATGGGGGACCTAAACTACTCAGACATCTGCTGGGAGACGCAGACAGAAAAGTCCCACCGTTCACGCAGGTTCTTATCCTGTGTACAGGACCTCCATCTGACACAGGAGGTACATGGTCCCACTAGGGGGAATGCCTTACTGGACCTGGTATTGGCAACAGGGGATGACATGATAGGAGAACTACAAATCGGTGGTCACCTGGCGGACAGTGATCACCAAATAATAGAATTCATCATAAGATGTTGAGTGGGTAAGGTAACTAGTGAAAATGCTAGACTTTAGGAAAGCTGATTTCAATGCACTCAGGCATTTAGTCAAGGACGCACTGCAGAGTAAGAGTTTCAAAGAGATGGGAGTCCAGGAAGGGTGGCTGTGCCTTAAGGAAATGATCCTTTGGGCACAGAGGGAGATGATCCCGATGCGGGGAAAAAGGGGGAAAGGGGCCAAGATGCTTCTTTGGTTGACCAGAGAAATCCAGAGCAGCCTACGGGCTAAAAGGGGGACATATAAAAAGTAGAAACAGAAAGAGATTACTAAAGAGGAGTATACCTCCTCTGCTTGTGCTTATAAAGAGGCAGGTAGACAGGCCAAAGCTACCATGGAGCTGAGGATGGAATCCCAAGTTAAGGATAACAAAAAATGGCTTTTTAGATATACAGGGACTAAAAGGAAGGCCCAGGGTGGAATAGGACCCCTACTAAATGGGCAGAAGCACTTGGTGATGGACGGGGGGACAAGGCTGAATTCCTCAATGAGTTCTTTGCCTCAATGTTCCTAAGTGAGGGGCAAGACAAGTCTCTCACTGAATAGAGAGGGAGCAGCAGGGTATCCATCCAAGGATACTGAAGGCACTGGCTGACATCACTGCACAGCCACTGGCGGGAATATTTGAACACTCATGGCACATGGGCCAGGTCCCAGAGGACTGGTAAAGGGTCAGTGTGGTCCCCATTTTCAAGAAGGGGAGGAAGGAGGACCCAGGCAACTATAGGCCAGTCAGTCTCACCTCCATCCTAGGCAAAGTCTTCGAAAAAATTATCTAATCTTTTTTTTATGAGCAGGTTACAAAACACCTGGACACAGGAGTAGGGGTTGACATCATTTACTTAGACTTCAGGAAGGCCTTCAATACGGTATCCCACACCATACTGGTGAACAAGTTAAGAGACTGTGAATTGGAAGACTACACATTTTGGTGGGTGGTGAATTGGCTAGAGGGTCATACCCAGAGATTCGTAGTGGATGGGTCGGTATCGACCTGGAAGGGTGTGGGCAGTGGGGTCCCGCAGAGCTCAGTCCTTGGACCAATACTCTTCAATGTCTTCATCAGTGACTTGGATGAGGGAGTGAAGTGTACTCTGTCCAAGTTTGCAGATGACACAGAACTGTGGGGAGAAGTGGACACACCGGAGGGCAGGGAACAACTACAAGCAGACCTGGACAGGTTGGACATATGGACAGAAAACAACAGAATGCAATTCAACAAGGAGAAATGCAAA
>JAGPOW010001338.1:61004073-61024118 GCA_030014935.1 Caiman crocodilus
TGTGCTTGTGTCTGACTGCATTTTATTGTTGCTCTTATGAACTGATTCTTGGCACATGAGGGTGTCAGCCTGTCCATGCTGATCAGCCCAGCCAGGTCATGCGTGTCATGTTAATTTGCGTGTGTTTGTGTGTATGACTGATTTAATGACTGGAGGAACCCAGTCCCATTGAGATTAAGTCCTGCAAGATAGCTCCACTGGGGGTGAGGGCTTGCAGAAGGGAGAGAAACAGCTCCATATAGTAACACAAGCAGCACATTGACAGAATCACCAAGACCCTATAAACTATCCCTAATAAATGAGCACACCCCAAAGTAATGGGCAAATTTGGTAACAGCAGCCCTGATCTAGAGTGGTCCTTGAACCCTGTACCCACTGCAGAAGTCTATTAGTGGGGACTGCCTCCTTGCTGAGACCTGCTGCTACCTGCTACAGCAACTTCCCCCTCAGACCGGTGGCCCCATAGCTACATCCAGCCATATATGTGTTAGGGTGCATACAGCAGAGGCAGCAGAGCTGACGAACCAGAAACATTGTCACAGGCTAGGACTTATGATGGCAGCACACAGGGACCAGAGTACATGAGGCCATCATCACCTATCTGCTCTGAGTAGGGCACCAGCCTTCCTACCACCTATACCAGGCCACCCACCGAGGGCCCTTTATCCCCAGCCACTGCCAGGACAGCAATAACGTAGGCAGTGTGGCTTTTGTGGAAACAAAAACAACTTTATTTCCACTCCCTCTCCCCAAAACTTCCGTACACCAGTAGTTCAACATTCCAGCAGTACTCCACATAAGACCCTCCAATACCCCACGATTCACTCAGCCCCTCCCATGCACAAACCCATATGAAACCAGAAATAAATAGCAACTATTTACACAAGCATCAGGGGGATGAGTGAAGGTCCTTTTTGGGAGGACCAGGGGAGGAGGCACAGGGAGGAAGGAATCAGGGGTTGGCAGCCTCTCGGCCCTAAGCCTGGCCTCAGCCCTGTATGCCATGTGTAGGAGCCATACCAACATGGCTGGGGCACTGACCACTCTGGGGAGGAGTGTAAGCACTCCTCGCAGGCAGATGCTGCAGCTAGGCCCAGGATTAGGAAGGGGGAAGGCAGAAGCAACATCCCTTGATGGCCATGGCAGGCCCATGGGCCTTGCTGGGATGTCAGCTGAGCCACCAGCCAAACAAAAAGCTTCCAGCTGGGCCCTGCCCCTGGTGGTGGGGGTGTAGGCTGGCTAGGGAGGACAAGTACCTGTGGTGGGGCTGGCATATGCTGGAGTGAGGTGGTAGGAGTGGCAGGAGCTGCTGTGACACCCTATACTCCTCCTGGATGGCCATGTCAATGGAGGCTTGCAGTTGCCTCAGCTCCTTGTAGCTGTCCCAGGCCAGCTGCTGCTCCTCTTTATCTGTCACCAGCTGCTGCAGACCCACCCTCCCAGGTCACACCTTCTCCAGGACAAGGGCCTGGTCATGGTGAGAGCAGTGGAATTTGGCCAGGACCCACTAGCTGTATTCCTAGGCCCCCTGTCTGCAGCAGGTCCTCCTGGATACTATCCCACTGTGAACATTGCTCCCAGTACAGGCTGTGCATCTATGACCCATGGAACGTCCCAAAGTGGGTAAGCAGCTCCTAGGCACTGAATATTGGCCTTTCCCCTGACAGATGTGCTGTCTGTAGAGAGAGCAATTGGAGGGCCATTTTCAGCAACAGCAACATGTCACGGGATGAAAACAGGCACCAGTGAGTCTCCCTAGAGAGGAGCTTCATTCTCAGGCACAGGGCCAGGCAGACAGCCCCTAAGCCAAAGCTATGTGGGGCTGGCACCCTGACAAAGACTGTGGTAATTCTAGAGTCTGCCCATCTCACACTGGGTGTCCAGGTGGCCTGCTGCCCAAAGACCCCCTGTCTTGCCCATGGCCTCCACAGGGCCTCATCTAGAGGGATCCTCCGTTAGACAAGCATCACTGCTGACCCAGACTATGGTGCCCAGCTTCTCCCCCTAGAGGAAAGATGTGACATTCCATGACCCCCAGGCCCTCAACCACCCACTCTAGTAGGTGAAGAGCTGCAGACCAATGGGCAAATGGCCACTGCAATGCCACCACCTTCCCCCCTGCCCCCATGGCTAGGACCAACCCAATCCACCTGGAAGTGATGGCAAGGTGGAGATGCTGTCCTGTCCTTCCTGGGAAGGGGGTTCCCTGCATGGCAGAGGAGTGGGAGTCAGGTGAGGAGGGAAGGAGGTGGTGGAGACTGGTTTGGGGCACATGCAAGGCACAAGGAGGAGTGGCCCATGGAGAAGGGAGGGGATTAGATACCCTCCCATACCCTGTGTGAGACTTACCAGGCTGTGTTAACAGGCAGGCACCTTGGCCAAGAGACTGTAGTTCCTGAGCCCTGGGCTGGCAGGGGAGCCAGAGCCGGACCTTGCTACAAAGTGAGGTGCGGCCTGGTGGCAAGGTCACCAGGGTGTGGCCTCCACCAACATGTGTGACACCCCAGCCTGTTCCTCAACCTCCTCTCCTCCCACTGGTGTCACACAGAAGCCAGAAGACCTGCTGCTCTGGCATCACCTCAGGCCTGGCTATGGCAGCAGGCATGAATGACTGGTGCCTCCTGTGACTGGGGGGTGAGGGGGACACACAACATGGCACTGAGTGGCGAGCAGGGACTGTCCACAGCTGCCACCAGCAATGTCAGTGGTGGGGCAGGAGGGTGCCGAGTGGCAATCGGGGACACATTGGCAGTGGTCAATCTCAGGGGGGCATGTGCCTATGGTATGAGTCCCTCCTCGCTATCACTCCTGGCATGGCTGGGTGGTGGTGGTAGTGCTGTTGCAGGCATGGAGGAGGGCCCTGCCTCTGGGGACTCTGGCTGGGTCACAAGGCTTGTTGCTATAGACTATGCTCCTCCCCTGGTGGCAAAGAACTAGCTGGTGGGGAAGGGGTACATGACTGTAGGTCCAATGATTCTCGCTAGCTCTTCAAAGTGGGCCATAGTTGATTGCCCCACCCCCAAACATTGGTTGGTATCACTTACCACATGAAATTGCCTGGGTAATGCCTTGGCCTTGCTCTGGCACTGCTACCTCCACTTGGCCATCTGTGCAACAGTCACCTGCTAAATATGTTCCTTCTGCTGTCCCTGAGGTAATTGCTGCAATGTAGCCTCCTGGCCCTAAATGGTCAGGAGGTCAGTAACCTCCCCAGGCCACCAGCTGGATCCCCAATGCCTGGCCTAGGCAGACTCCTGAGGCTGGGTCCCCCCACCTGCTTCACCACAGTTGCTTATATTTCCCTCAGCAGACTCCAGTGCCTCTTGCCATTCAGTGATGCCTGCAGCTGTGGCCTGAGTGGCCCTCAAGCAGAGGTCCTGGGACTGCTTGCCAGGGTCCAGGCCTCAATGGCTAGGCCTCTGGTGCAGTGGTATGGCTGCCCCATGTGCCCAGTTCTAAGGCAGCCAAACTGGTTGTAGGGGTCTCTGTGGGGCCAGGACAGGCTCTGGTTGCCTGGCAGACTCAGCAGCAGGCAGCCATAAGCCTTGCCATGCTTTTGGTTGCTTCCAGCATACCACACAGTGTGCTGAAGCAGCAGGAGTACAAACAGAGCCGTAGAGACACCTGGTCAGAAGCCAGACTGTTGTCTGGAGGATCAGACCTCTGTGGCCACGTCCACATGAATGTGGCTGTGTGGTATATGGTGTGGCAGACATCTGCAGCACCACATACCACATGTTCAGTTCCCTGTGCTGCAAGGGAGCAGTGAGGAGGGTTTATTTGACCCCTAGATATCCAGGGGTGAAAAAAACCTGCAGAAAAAAAAAGTGGTGTGGCACAGCACATGCACAGGCAGCACACGCCACTCAAGAAGTGGAGCTTGGCCATTTTAGACCTGTGCTACGGCTGCCAGCCCGGCTCCTCATGGCAGAATAACTACTGCTGCAGCCTTGGGAGGCCCCCAGGACCCCATGTAAGGCTGCTGGGGCCAGAGCTGTGCCGGCCATTGCCTCTCCTACTGCCCCCAGGTAACTTGCCACATGCCAGAGCGTGCGTGGCATGATCCTTCCCCGAGTACAACTAGCAGTGGTACAAGACACACAGCTACTAGTTGTCCCCTGGGAACCAAACATCCCCACCACATGTGGATGCAGCCTGTTTGTCCAGGTGCACACTTTTTTCGCATGTTTTCTGTCACTTTTTTCTGGTGGTTTTTTTTTTTTGCTCTCTGGAAATCCTTACAAATGAACACTGAACTATATCACATCATCTTCCAGGTGTAGACTAACTGAGAAGCAATTACAACCAATCTAAATTATGGCCCAGAAAATGGTTCTTTTATATGCAGTTGGCTGCTGATTTCAACAATTTTCAACCAATACAAATGGCAGTTATTTAAATGTTCCAAACCATGTGGAATATTTTCATTTCTAAATGTGCCTTTTATTTTAGAGTCTAATTGATGGCTCAGGTGGTCATATTTGGGTTTTAATTTCACACTTCCGTGCTCGTCATAGTTTGGTTTTGCAAAACTAAATCCAAAAAATAGCTTTAGAATCTAGGTCCACTTTATCTGAAATAAAGGGATTCAAATACTTTGGTTTCTTTACTTGTTTGGAAAACCCAAATCCCCTCACCCTACCCATCCACACAGAAAAAGAGAGTCAACCATGGACTTTCACTTACAGGTCCTAATTAGGAATCAAAATGTTATAATAGTAACCATATTACACACCTGTGATTAAAGTACTGTTCTTGGAGGGTTTTTTCAGAGACAGGATGAGTCTATACATGACACTTTAATGCACATTAACCTAAGCTAATAGACACTAAGGGCATATGTCTACACATATGCACCCTTAGGGTGCATCCACACATGCAAGCACATGTGCTTGCAGCAGCTCAAATAGAAGCAGTGCAAGTTTAATCTGGGGCTTTTTGCCTCAGCATATGTGTCTAGACATGCACTTTGTTGTGGAGCAAATTGTGTCACTTAGGGCACAATAAAACCTGCCTGACTCCTCCAGGATCTGCAGCCAGGGAGGGATAGAGCCCAGGGCTAGCACCTGTGCTGTCTCCAGCAGTATAAAAAGCCAACCTGTCCTGGCCCCATCAGTACAAAAAGTTGTCCTGGCAAGTAGCTCAGGGCTACTTGCTGTCAGGAGCTTCTGGGGCCCAGCCAACTGGTACCTGGTGGAGAAGGGACAGGGAGCCTGGGGGAGTGAGCGGGTTGAGTAGGGTCCCTCTCATAGTCCACTCCCACCTCCTCCAGCCCCCACCCCCCGGCCCCTTACTTGCTGGCACTGGAGCTCTGCTGCTGGCACACTTCCTGTCCTGCATGGGCAGGAAGGTGCATCATCACGAGGGCAAGGGTCAACCAGAGAGACACTCTGTCAGCCAGAGCATCTCTGTGGAGGACCCAGCCTCCGGATGCCTCAGGGCACAGCCCAGGACCATACCCTGCCCCACTTTTTTGCTCCATTATTATTTACCCTTGGATATCCAAGGGTCTAATTTTGTCCCCATGCTGCAAACTTGCAGGAACAAGAAAAGCTTCCTCCTGCTGCATGTGCCTCTTGCAGCACCTCAGAAGGGTTTGAGGTGCTGCAAGAGGCATGTACAGGCTTGTCTGGACATGCCCTTTATGTGTATTAAAATGGTGAATTTAAGCTATTTGTGCCTAAATTTGACACCTGCAAATACAGGCATCAAAATACTGGTATCAAATGTAGGTGTGAATATTTAAAGCCCATTAACAAATATGTTAATGGGCTTTAAATATTCACTTAGTTAACTTTAGTTCCAAGTCAGCGTACACACAGCATTAATGTGCTTAAATGCCAACACAAATACCTGCCTAAACCTGTTTAATACGCATTAAGCTAATAACATTAAATTTTGATGCACTTAAATGCACGTGTAGATATGCCCAGAATGTCCCAATAACAAGAAGAAATCTACTGGACCTTTTTCCATTAAAGAAAATTGAGATTTTCAGTATTTACCATCCCTAGTATCCAGCCAATACATGAGTTTTTTCCCACGTGACTGTAACAAAAGTTTAGACTTTCTGCATCCACTCCAATAAATATGAAGGATAGGTTTATAGGCATTCTTTATCTTACAAGGCATTGGTACAGATAAAGAGCTGGTTAAAATAACTATCTATATCACTCCTCCTATTTATTAATTAGAATTAAAAAAGAGCATCAAATATTAACTTATCTGAAAAATCATGGTCAAGAATATAAAAGATTGACTATGAAGTTAACTTTATCCTCTCTTACGTAAGAAAAGATTTTCACTCGGCTTCCTCTCTTGTTTTGTGGTTATGGATATTGCTAGTAGTCCAGCCTTGTTCATATATTCTTGCCTCTTAAGGGTTTTATTTTTTTGGACAGAGCTACATATATATGTGTTTTATGTATTTTATCTAAAAGTTCCACATTCATACTCTTCCCTAAGTAGAAGTACCTGCCATTTCTCTTTAAAAATATCCTTTCATCATTTGAAAAATCTGAAGTTCTTTGCTAGCAGTTAATTTTAGATGAGGTTAGGTACAGCCTTGATTCTGTGGGCGGAGAAGAGGGGGGGAACCAACAGTGGCTCAAAATAGCTTAAACCTTTCACAAAACATTTTTCTTTCCCCAGAGTGCCCACACTAACATGCATCTCTCCATTTTAATTCCGTGTCTTTTCTTACCCCATTCCTTCACACCTTTTAACGTTTGTGATAGGTTGTATTGGCTAAATGTTGTGTTGTGCTACTCCTGAAGCACAAAATAGATTAAAACTGCATTAGGGAATTGGTCAGTGATTCTCAATCTTTTTAGCCTCATGCCAGCTTGCTTAGACTGAAGGCAACCTTCAGAAAATGCCAGCTATTAGCTTTTACTCATTTTTTTACTATGGAAAAGTAATAGGGCAATATTTCGTTTGCATAGAACTCAGAAGACCACAACAGCACACAATGCTTTTAATGTTATGGATTTCTATTTTAAATCTCTGGGTTATCTAATAAATTGTGTTTGCACACCTAAGAGCACTAACATTGTGCTGTACCCCTTGACACCCTGGAAAGTATCTCAAGATACTGTGGCATCCTGGTTGAATATCACTATCCTTTAATTCTTTTAGAGTTACAGGAAAAATCAGTTCAGCTCTCCAGCTCTCAACATTCTAACCTGTTGTAGTATTTCCAAGCTCTTTGCAATAGAAGAATTGCTCTGCTATTGGTCAAAAAAATGAGTGAAAGCTAAGCTTTTTGAAAGTGTGCCTTGAGTCTAAAAAGGTTGAGAACCACAGGTCTACACTGTGCAAGGCAGCACCATACTGACACTGCAGTGCCTGAAAATTACACTGTGTATTCACTTTACACTTGCTAGCTTATGAACTTAAAGTATCATGTTTTGTAATATTGTGTGAATGCTAGCTGATAAGTTCCACCTCTCTGCTCCAGATTTCTTTCATAAGGTTTCACAAGAAATTTCAGCCTAAATTTTTCTTTGTGCTGAGTTAGACCATTGTTTTTCCTCTCAAGAATCTGATTGAAAATGTTCACTAAAGCTGTTTCATGACTGAATGTCTGTTGCACTATGCTGTCATATTAAAATCTTCTTTTCTATCTTCCTTCATATCCCAGCTGACACCAAATCCTATGCAAGATTTCTAAAACACTTTTTGTTCCCTCCCCAATGCTCACTCATTTGTTTTTGAATATCCCTTCTCTACTGCAACACCCTTCTCCCTGGACTTCTTGCCTTTCATTTCATAATTTCCTAGGAATTCCCAAAATCTTCCTCCCCTCCTGTAATTAGACATTTTACTCCCTCCTTTAAATCCCTTTTTCTAGTTTCTTGTCTCTTTCTGTATTTAAAATTCTCCATAAAACTTACCTATCTTACTGTTTTCCTACATAAATCCAGTACTTTACCACTTACATTTCCTTCATTCAGTTTTCCCAGTAATTCCTTTGTTCAGTTCCTTTGCTTGAGACACTCTTAATCATGAAAAGTGACTTCATTCTTCTCTTCCAAATCCTTCCTCAAAAATCCAGAGCAAGAAGTGTGGATCAACAGCTGGATCAAGTCAGCTAAGGCAAGGTAATTTACTCCAGCTGAGAAAAAAAAAAAAAGAATATATTTTTGGACAGCAAGGACTATTAGCCAAATGCTATAGCCCCCTGTCCCTCCAAAAAAAACCCCCAAAAACTAGACACTTTGACATTTCTGAAAGGTGCTTTATTTTTCCAAAAATGGCATATGTTTATTTTTCAGCCTAGATTAAAAGTGGGACTAGACACTAGTTACAAACTGTGAAAGGAAGAAAGTAGTGATTCCCTTTACCCACCAGTCCAATAGTATTCTCTGCCCAATCCACCAGAGTAGGGAGAGGCTAGAACCCAGGTGTCACTCCTCCCTGGTAAGCACTTGGAGTTCCAGGCTTAGAGGCTGTCAGTCATTTAGTCTCTCTTCCCATCCAGTAAGTGTTTGCTGTAAGTACTATGTTAGCAAATACACATATTTATATTTAGAAAGTGTACCAGCTTCAACAGGAAGATATCAAGAAAACCCCATCTTTGAATACTTAGAAACACTGTTTAGAGCTGTAGTTAGCTCTGTTTTTTCTGAAGTCAGAAGGCCAGGCAGGGTGGCACCTTAGAGACTAACTGGTTCAAAGAGACATATACTTTCTTAGGTGACAGCTTACTTCATTTTATAGGCTGTTACTTATGAAAAATTATACCTCTGTGAACTAAACAGTGTTTAAGGTACTTTGGTTAGAAATGAGGGATGAAATTTAAAGCCATGCTTCTCCTATGTTTTGCTTTCATTTAAAAAAAAATCAAGCTGACCTGATTTTTAGTTTTGTGGTTAATCTGATGAACTTTTTTTTTACATTTATTACTCACACAGCTCTGCTCAAAAGAGTTCCTTTATCACTCTGACACTTCACCATGATTGGCTGATCATAAGTGTAAATAAAAAACCCAGCTTTGCAAGCTTAATGGTCTTTCCCCCAGTACTTTCCTCTGTTTTGCAGACTGTTACACATTCTGTTTTTCATCATGGAATCCTTTTCAAGTACAGCTTCCAGGCTCCCATCTGCCAGAATTGCAGATTGCATTCATTTTGTACTGTGGTAACCAAAGCACTATAGATAATGTAGTATGACGGGGGCAGCTCTCAGGGCCAAGTCTTATGCCGACCCGCCCACCTGTCTATGGGGCAGTCCACCCAGTCTCACCTGCCATGACTTTGCTGTTCTATAAACTGTTGGTATAATGCAGGAGACTGCCCATTACTGCTCCAATGCCAGGGGGAGCTATCTGTGGCTCCAAACCTTCCCTACAGCACAGCCCATGCCTCACAGATGGCATCCAGATTAGGACTGCTCCCTGGTCTGAGAACAGAGCAAACCCAGTCCAAAGTTGGACTCCATTCCCCCACACATTCATACCACCTCCCCTTTCACAGGAGACCTCTTACACTCTGTCCCCCTCTCACCAGGGCCTCTGGCATACCTCCCATTACTGGGCCACACTCCACTGACCTTGCTGTTTCTTGAGCAGTCTCTCTTGGGCCATCAGGCTTTGCTACTCACATACTGGTCTCGCCATGCAGTCTTTCAATTCCTGCGAATTCCCCTACTCTACATGGTCCATCCTTGTGCCAAACCCTGGGCTAATTCTGCCCCAAGTCCCACACTGGGCAACTCTACACTCTGCCCTTCCCTGGGGTCTCCGTCTTAAGCTTGCAACCAACTTCTCATGGGGGGCTGGCCTTTGTGCTGGCCTTCAGGCTTACTCTCATTTGGCCCTACTCAGCATGCCCCTGGGATTGTCCTTCAGGCCTACTTGCAAGTCAGCCCTACTCTGCGTGAGGCCTCTCAACGCTCCACTCACTACCCCGCTTCAGGTATCCAGGATCTGCATCCCTGCTGGGCTCAGGCACCAGCATGTGAGCATACCTGGCCCCAACTACTCTCCCAGCTCTCAGAATTACCCACGGGATGGTGGGGGCTAGCGTTAAGGCACTCCTACCCGCCTTTCACCTGGGAGGTAACTTGTCTGGCATTTCCTGGGGGTTCCCATGCTACCAGGAGCCCTACCAGGCCACACATCCCTGGCAGGGTGCAGTTTTAGATCATTCCCAGGACCAAGAGCCTCCTACTCTCACATATGGATGTTCCATGGTGCTCAGCCAGGCAATGCTTCTGCCTGGGCTGGCATCAGGAAACTACAGCCTTTATATCCCTTGTTCTCAAATGGCTGCTGCCATCAGGCACCAGGTAGCTGCTGGACTCCACCGTTAAAGTGGCAGACACCCAAAGGTGCCCTGCCACAGTAGTAATTCAGTTGATGCCCAGAGAAGAATCTCCATGATTTGGGTGTTCCAAGCACTTTTTTCTAGCTGCTAAAAGCATCTTCCCCACTACAGCTATGAGCAATGGTAGACCCATGTAAGGAAGCCTCAGGAGGCTTACATGATACTGGGTCTGGTAAAACACATGGAGGAAATTCAGTTAGGATACACCATGTACTATGAGTGCTCCTGAGATCAGTGCTGAACCAGCACACACTACATTTTACCTTAAAATAGTCATTGGCAAAAATACATAAACAGTACTGGGAGTAAGTCTAGAAGTATTAGGCATGATCCAAGAATACCTACTGGATCAGGCCACTCAAACTAGGACAGGCCTCTTTTAGATGAAGATGTCTAATTCTGGATCCTGTTCTTACTTAGGCAGGATATAGGTTCTAAGCTACTCAGATGAGTTATCTCTTAGCATGTACAGGACTAGATCACAAAGCAAAAGCACTTGGAGAATTTAAAGTCAAACAGGAAGGTGCCTCCAGGGCCTGATGGCAACTGAACAATCATTTTTCTAAATTGGTGTCACAGGGACACACGGTCAGGCAAGGGGGAAGCCTCAGTCAGAGGCAGATCCTAGATCAAAGGAAAAAAAACCAAGCACCATACCTGCTGTAGGGGTCTGGGGCAATGAGGAGGTGCATCACGGAAAACCGCCCAAGCAGTTTATCAGCCACACCCATCTCCAGCTGGGGCTGGGTGACACAATGAGGAGGCATCACCTGGTCAAGATAAAAATCAGCCCGGAAAGCGTGAGAGAGGGGATGCTGAGGGCCAGAGGACCAGAGGGGGACTGCTGGACAGAGAGCATCTAGCCGCTGCAGTCAGCAGTGGCAGCAGCTGCAGAAGCTGTAAAGGATCCCCGAGCCAGGGAAGACTGGTGGGGATTGAAGACACCAGCAGGGAGGCCAGCAGCAGTAGTGACAGCTGCAGTGATGGAGGCAGCAGGAGCTGCAAGGAATCCCCGAGCTGGGGAAGACTGGTAGGGTTTGAAGACGCCAGCAGGGAAGCCAACAGTGGCTGCAGCAGTGGTGGTGGCAGGAGCTGCGGGGAATCCCTGTGCTGGAGAAGCTCGGTGGTGATCAAAAGAGCTGACAGGGAAAGCTGGCATGTGAGTGCTTATGAGAGGCAAGGGGGCTATAGCCAGAGGGCAGAGGTGGGTCCCAAAGGGGAAGAAGGAGACCCCAGATGGGGTGGAGGCATGGACCCCAACCCTGAGGGTTTGCTTGCTTAGAGGTGTTAGGGGACTAAGGGAGTACGGGACACATCCCATGATTCTATTGTCTGTTTTGTCCTTCCTGGTCCCATTGTTCTCCTAGTCAGGGTATCAGTATTGTTTTTCATGTCAGGTTGCTCCTGGGGCCCAGGGCTTTATGTTGGTGAAGGTATTTGATTGTGGTTTCCTTTTTCAGGCTGTTCTATTTTAGTTTCCTGTCTAGTGCAGGTTAGTGTAGCCCTATGTCCCAGGCTGGGGTAGCAGTGACCTTGGTCAAAGGTGGGAAAGAGACCACAAGAGAGCACGTAGAACAGCAGCATCTCCAGTAGATAGCGCAGGGCATTGGAAGGGACATCTCCAAAGGCTGCGTGTCACCAGACCCTTTGGTCCAGTCGGAGCCCAAGGTACCTGTCAGCGAGGAAGGACATGGGGACCAGAAAGATATCAACAGGGAATAGCTGTTAAAGATTGTGAGGCTTGTCTAGAAGGTTGGCATATGGCTGGGGTGTAGGGGAGGTTGGAGCCCCAGAGACATCTGCCAGGATGTGTGACCACTCTGGAGGCATCCTCAAAGGGGACCTCCTTCAATGAAAGACCATCCAAAGTTGTGCCAGGAAAGTTTGGGGACACCCCGAAAGTAATCGAGGTACCCTCTGGGGTCTACATGAGGTTCCCTGGTGAACAAGGTCAGCTGCCTGGGCAAAGGTGGCTCGAGAGCAAGCCTTCAAGCAGAGACAAGCACAATTGGAAATTTGGACTCAATATCACTTGAGTTCTCTCTAAGTCCTACTCTAAGTATATAAGACTATTATTAGACTAAGTCCTTGACTTCCTACAGGGTAGGTGACTTCCATCTTTACAAATATTTTCAATCATGTTAAAGGAACTGGGTCTAACCAACATCCTCAATAACAGATCTCTTTTATCCTGTCCAAGAGGACTATGTCTTCTTAAGGTTTAGTATGTGAGCATGAGCACATAGGAGCAGCGCCTGAGATTCTAAGCTCTTCAGCACAATGAACATCTTTCTGGTATCAGGTATACTTTGGCACCCAAAAATTATTAATAGTTATCACTTTCCATAGCATCCAGACAAGTATCTCTTACAAATATTAAACTGACCCATCATTTGTGGGAGATATAAAACCATTGCTAATGGCTTTGTTTCTAATGAAGAGCTTCAGAGACAGCAAATGATTTAGCAGTGCTATCCATCTTGCCAGACAAGTAGGTTTAGACCCAGACTTAGGATAACCCAAATAGATTGGTTGAGGATTTTAGAACAATGGCACTTCACTGAAGGCAAAAAGTTTGATATTGATGAAGTTCCACTGAAAGTAGTGGAGCTACATGGGACTGCAAGGATTGATTAGGCAGGATTAACAACACAGGTCATTCACCTCCTAATTCTCCCTAGAGATGAGGTGTACTGGATATATTCCATGTAGTAATCTAGCGTTCCTAACTCTCATAATGATAATCACAGATTTCTTAATATTTGTTCTGTCTTTTAAAATCTCCTGGTCCTGAGATCATGGTATTATGTAAGGATCTCAGCTTCTATTAAAAGGAGTAACTTTCTCCTGTCCGTGAAATCCCTGAATACACGATCTCCAAAGACATGAAAATAGCAGATGGAAATTTTAAAAATCCTAAATTTGTTGGTTTAAAGAATGTGATTTTAAATAAACTGAATATTTAGGGAGGGCTGGCTCATGGATTTCCAAAAGTAAAAGCAAGAACCAGTTTTCCTATCTTCAGCCTGTCCCTACCCTAGGACTCTGTAAGATTATGGAAGGGATTATAATATGTTAATAGTAGCCTGAAACCATACTTGTCTAAACTTAGACTTTGTGCTGCAGCATCAAAGCGTTAAGGATTTATTAAGCCCCCACAAATATCACAGGGACTTTTGAAGGATGAAAGAAATGAGATAATCCAGAATGATGGCAAACAATGACATTCTAAAATCCATGAGCTACATTATTGTCAAATAATATATGATTAAAGAAAGTGACCGTTTTCTTAATACTCAAAATTTTGCAAATTCGTCTTCCTTCCTGCCCAAATATCAGAAAGACAAATCCAGGAATGCTGGTGAGGGGAAGGGAGGAAACTGATGATCAATTAACAGAAAAAAAAACTTAGGGGAGGGAAAATAATCTGTTATGCTTTTATTTTTCTTTATTACTCTTTTCTAGGTAGTTGCAGACAACACTAAGGCACAGTATCACAGTTGGCAAGTGAGGTATTAATTCCTCGCTGGAAGAGCCTCTCTCTATGCTCTGCAAGTAAAAAATAAGATTAATTACACAATTTTACTAAATTTTCAGGGGGTTGTATCTGAAAAAAGTATTCATTTAAATGCCAATAATTGAGGGCTAATTATTATTCACAAAGAACAGGCCTCCTTGCTTTCTGTATCATATGATGAGAGAGAGAGACTGGAGAAAAGATTCTGACAGTTGATAGCTGAGTTCTGACTATACTTAAAGCATAAACTAAAAAAAATTAAATCTAGGACATCACTTTTTTCAAAAATACCCTTGAACCTCAGTTAGCAGACAGAGCTGCAATCAGTAGACCAAAATCTATTCATGACTTGTTTTTGAAAAAACCCCTTTTGATATTTTACTTTTAAGGTATATATTTTCATAAGGAGAATAAGCAAAGTGGAATGGGTTCTTTGAGACCACATTGGCTTCCTTGTATTTCATTTGTCTGGCACTAGTTAACCATAATCCTTTACTACCTTTCAGACTTAATACTATTTCAGGAGGGTTTTGTTGGGTTTTTTTGTTTTCCTTAGGGAATAAATGCATAGCTAGCACTGCTCTCAGAGATGGAACAGTAATGGCTCTGAAACAGTGTTTTCTGAAGTTGCCGTCTTCCTGTCTTTGAAGCAAGTCAATTTGTCAGATTTTACATGTTAAGGCTAAGTACAAACACTCAGGGAGGTTAGGGGAAGGTTAGATCACATTAAAAATAGCCGCCCAAGTTAACTTACTTTGCCCAAGTGCACACCTTACACTAGTGAGGTTGATCTAAATGCAAACCGTGCTGAAGTTCCAGGAAGGTTAGATCAGTCTAAATATGGCTGACCCAATCTAAGTTAACTCTGCCTCTAAGGTTCACCTAACTCAGATTGGGTTGGCCATTTTTAGATTAATCTAACTGTCCCAAACTTCAGTATAGTTCTTACTGAAGCCTGAGGGCTGGGAAAGCAAAGCCATTGGTCCCAGCCCTGGATCTGCACTGTTCCTGCCCCCTTGCTTGTGCCGGGCCATTTTTAGACCCCCTAGCCTCTCCTCCAATCTTCAGATGGACAATGCCCTCCCTCCAAACCCCCCGATCCTGCAAGCCAATCCTGGTGCCATTTTTACTAGTACGTACCAGAAGCAAAGGAAGTAAGTCAGGGTGGGGAAGGGGAAGGTGGGCTGGGGGAGGCAGGAGTGATTCGTTGTGCTTTCATAGAAGTAACTATAAAAATGTAAGCTATAATGCACACTTTAATTATGGTTTGTAAACTTTCATCACACAGTTATAGCACCTCATTAAAATATTCTCTATTATATAAACAAACACATGTAAAACACACTTTATAAAACTCTTTAGTTAAATAGATGGCCAAGATCTAAAACTTAGGATGTACTTAAGCAAGATCCCCTTCTTTATAAGCTCCATCTATAAGATACAGCCTTTACAAAGTCATGAAGTATTAACAGTTTGGATGAAGCTAAAGCAATGAGTACAGCTACAAAGAAAGGATGATTAAAAGAAAAATGTGGTGCATCTGTTAAGTTTGCAGAAAAAAATTAGCAAGCTTCTATTTTAGAGGCTCAGTATGAACTTTGGGCTGGTACATGTTAGTGAATAACAGATTCTGTATTCAATAATGCATCTTCTTTAGTACCCACTTCTAAATCTACTTTATGGTTTTATCAGCACTAGTGACATAAAAACACTGGTTGATTTTATCTAACTACCTCACTACAGAAATAGATCTTCTAATCCCCAAAGAAAAATTAAGCTGTAAAATTCAGAAACTTACATCTGGAAACATATGTAGTTTCATGCTTTTCATAATTCTTTGAAATTTTGCTTACATTTAAATGTACTGTTGCATTTTTCAGGTTCTCATTCAGCAAAAACATCTTTTAAATTCAGGAAATACCCACAAGCTCAAAAGAAAGGCAGAATCTCTGGTGTTCAATAAATACTGGAAGTTTATATGTAAAGAAAGATAATTATAAAATTACAGACAAATAAAAATAAATCCTATATATCTACATGGATTCTAAGCATTTTGAGAGGCAAAGGATAAGACATCTGTGTAGCATCCATTAGAATACAAACTTATGACTAGCAGTAGCTCCCTCGGACATGTCACACTGTTCCATGAAGAGCTCCCTCTGAACCAGAAGTAGGGTAGCTGCTTTTGCACAATTAGTTAATTAACATTGATATTGTCACTCAGCAGTTCTAATTAGATCATGTGTAGCATTGTGGAAAGCAGAAACATTGTTTTCAGGATAGAAGTCAGTTGGCCTGGAGCAGCACTATATTTTTGATGCTGTTGAAGGTAATTTTACAAGCTCTCTTGCAATAAAAATAACCTTTATGCAAGTATAAGTATAACTGATGTCCAGTAAAAGGCTGTGTTACAGTGCTGGAGTCAATACCATGGGAAGGAAGTTTGGTGCCCAGGGCAAAACCTGCAGCATCAGCCTGCCCTCACCCCACGCACAGATCCAGGGGGCAAACACCTCTCCCCTGTGCTTGCCTACCCCTGTTGCTGCACCACCCCCAATTTGCTGCTTGGGCTCCTTCCTGTGCTCTGCCCCGGCTGAGCAGTGCTTGTTGGCCCCTCTTCACTTTGACACCTAGGGCAGTCACTCCACTCGCCCCTCCCTATCCCTCTCCCCCTTGCTATGGCACTGGGTGGAATACTATAAAGAAAACATGGTGTAAAGGAATTATCAGGCCCTATGTATCAACTATTCATATTTTTGTAATCCATGGGACTTTTGATTAAATTTAATAAACTAGAACTTTTCTTTAACTGCATGGGCCATTGCACACAAATCTGAAATGCAGCTAATCCTCCTAGTGGAAAGGCAGTAGCAGCCACTCAGTTCCTAATCATATTTCCTAGGCACTTTTCAGATAAGAAGGAAAGAAAAACTCCAAATAAAGCTGGAAGAAGAATGTAAATGAGGAGAAAGTGATTTCTGTCCAGGGAAAAATATGGCCAGGAATCTTGTGTTAACACTTGGAGAAAAAGTCACAGTAATTGTAAATGGTCAAGACCTTGATTTTGCCTTATCAGGATTTGGCACCTTTATCAACACAGTGCTCTTCAACTCAATTACCTGTTACTTTCCTTCAGTTACAGCCTGGGCTGTGTACTGCTAAGGACTTGGGAAAATTGTGCACTTTGTACTTTCTCTTAGTTTACTGTTCTCCCTGAGGGATTTTATTGACCAGTTTAACTTCAGAAATTGGCAGTTTCTTTTTTTCCTTTCTTCTGTATTTCCTGCCTGTGGTCTGCGAAGGCTAAAATATACTCAGTCCTTTCGGACTTTCCTTTTTCCTGTTTCTTACCAATACTTGTTGTATACAAAAATAACTCTTCCTTTCTGTAACATACTTTAATTTTTCATTCAGGTTTAAATGGCATTGGAATGACAAGTCTCTCCATCTGCAGTGGTAAACACATTCATCTCCTCCATCTTGTCTCTATCTACTTCCCTGTAGGATCAAACAGAACTTCTTCCCACTTACTTTGAACAAATGACACCTTCTGGCATCCACTTAATCCTGCCACACATTTCTAGACTGTGCTTTTTCTCTTTGATTGTAAGCTAATTGATAGGGAAAGTTGCTTATTTTGTGTCATAAAGTACCATATACATTTATGAGAATATAAAAATTATTGATAAATGTGGAATGCGGTGACCCAAGGGTAAAAGAGAGCCATCAAAAAGATTTTCAAGTTCTTTAAGCATCCAGGTTTGTATCCTCAGACCTATTTGCAATAAAGGCCAAACAATCAGAATCTGTCAGGGGCACACAGGTTCATGGATATTATGCACCACAGGGCCCTATTGTTAGAGAAATGGAACCCCTGCACCTCCCATTGACTTACGTTATTTTTTTCCAAACCACTCGTGTTCACAGCATCTGCATGTTCTTTCTTGACCTACATCTAGTTTGCTCCCACATGCCAGAATGGTGCAAATGAGGCAGAAAATACATCCACTACTTAGTCATTTTATGAATTATTCTTAATTTTGGAACTAGGATCCTCTGAGGACCTCAGCTGGATGATTGCTGGTGGCTGCTTTTATCTTCTGCTTTAACACCAATGTAAGAAATAAAAGCAGACCATTTAATCTGATAGGAACCTAGGACAGGATCTAAATCATTCTTATAAGTCCCTATCAAGACTTGGTGGAATTTGTGCCACCAAAAATACCCAGTTTTGACCCTACTCCAGCAACCACAAGGGTCCATTGTCGTTAGGCACCTCTGGTTTGACTGAAAAGGATCCCTTGACATCTCTTTTTAAGCTTCTAAAACAAATCTTAAAATAATCAGAAATAATGTTGTGTGCCAATTCATGGCATACCAGACTGTAGTAAATACAGTACATGCAAATGTTCTGGCATTCAGAACCGTTCTAGCCAGACAAATCAAGAAACATCATGTACATTCTTATTTATTTTTCACAAGAATCCCACATGACATCAATGCCTTTGGTCCAGCAGAGCTTCAGCTTAGCCAGGCCCATCTTTCAGAAACCTTGTCCTGCATGTCCAGAGATTCTACAACCTCTGCAATCACCTTACTAACATTACTGAAGCTTCTCACATGAAAATCTTCCTTTAACTTGGGGATCAGGTAAAAAGGGAGCCAAATTTGGCTAGATAGGGAATCCCTACAAAGTCATATTTGGTTACTGCAACCTGGAATATGTGGTGTGATGCTTGGTCCTAGAAAAGCAGCACTTGGCTGTTTATACGCATGCTCCAGGAGTATGTTTGTGTGGGGGATGGGGTGGGGTGGGGTGGGGAGGGGGTTGCACTTTAATAAGAGTAGCTCTGAGAGCTACTCTTATTAAAGCACCTGGAGTGTCTCATGTATCAGCATCCCTGTGCTTAAAAACAGTGGCAGGAGTACTTTTAACTAAAGCTCATTCAATGAGCTTTAGTTAAACTGCCCCCACTGCCATTTTTAAGTGCGGAGATACTGATACATGAGATGCTGGAGTCTGCTAGAGCATGGTAATTACCATGCTCCAGCAGACTCAGGTAATCAAGCCTGCTTTGACATGCTGTAATTACAGTGTTGGAGCAGTCTTGCTGCTTGTATAGAGGTGCCCTTTGTGACTTAGCTTCGCAAAGCATTTGTTCTTTATGTCTTCTAATAAACCAAGGCCTGGCTGGAGCTGTCCAGGCTCCTCTAGAGGAAATCAGACAATCAGGCAGAATTATCCTTCAGGGAAAGGCTCCAGCCACAGAAGAGATGTCTGTGCCTCTGCTTGGAACTCCTGACTCTGTGCCCTGAACCTCTGGTTTAGACCCTCACGTTTATTCCTGATTGCTTCTGTTCTCGATTGTTTCTGTTCTCCTTTCAAACCTCCTGACCTGGATCATGTACTTTCCCTGACAATGACCGTGTCTTCAACCTTCAGCTTGATATCTTGGACTGATATCTGCTTGACCTTGTCTTAAATTTTGGTATCTTCCTGATTTAGTATGCTCCATCTAGGACTTGGACACCCCTTCATGTTTCTTGCAAGCTTAACAGTTCATGAAGCATAGTACTTGCCATTGAGGTTCTTTCTTGATGAGTTATCAATCATGCCTACCCTTCATTATCCCAAAAAATTGTTGGTATGACCTTACCAACTGATGCCACCTTCTAGAATTCTTAAGAGTTGGAAACTGGATGTATTTCAATTGCAAGTTCCACTGTTTGACCTTAGGTTCAAAATGATAAACTCAGCTATCTTCCTGAGTCATAATTCTGATCATGAATTTGTTCTGAGTTTGCTTGAAACCACCCCAAAATTTCCCTGAAAATGTTAAGATACACTTTCTTCTAATCAATACAAAGGCATCATTATTAAATTTTGTGCCCTGGGCAAAACGCCCCTGCAGGGGATAAGCGTGGAGGGGTAGGACAAGCATCAAAGAGCAGGGGGACGAGGAGAGGGAAGGAGCATGGTCATTCTACCTTTCCCTGGGAACTCAACGACCTCCACTGTTCCAGCCATATTCCTGAACTCAATTCCAGCAGCCGGGTGGCACAAGGCTTCCCCTGTTGTGTCCCTGTGTTATGCTTTAGCTCAAGTCTGAATTCGTTGCCCGGCATGCATGAGCTAATATATGAATGCTAGTTGGAAGTTTGAAAGAAAAAAAGTTTTTATTGCTAGCAATAAAGGTGCA
>JAGPOW010001338.1:61024218-61092188 GCA_030014935.1 Caiman crocodilus
ACAACCTTCCAGTCTCGCTGTGTATTCTGTCTTGGGAGGATGGCTCGAGGCCATTTATTAGGCCTTCAAAGAAATGGCTCAGGGTTATTCACAACACCTGCACCCAGCTTCTACTGTTAAGTGGCACGGGGCTTTTCCTGCTGCAGTAAAGTTTCCAAGGAAGGACACTGTTCCAGTGGCCACTCTAAGTCAACACCTCGGTCTAGTGCAGGGGTGGGCAATTATTTTGGGTGGAGGGCCACTTACTGAGTTTTGGCAAGCCATCGAGGGCTGCATGACAGGCAGCCAGGAACAGATAAATATTAATTTTCTAAATTTTTTAAGGGCCCCACGGGCTGGATAGAATGGCCTGGTGGGCCATATCTGGCCCCCAAGCTGCATTTTGCCCACCCCTGGTCTAGTGCCTCTCACACAACTCCATCTTCTGGTTTCTCTACTGGATCAATGTTCAGCATTCTGGCTACCCATCTTGCTGATGGTTGGTCTTCTGTCATTCAGCAGTTTGTGGACTGCATCAACACCCTGACTTTCGTTCTTCTTCATTGCTGATTCTCTCTTGCTTAAACTAAACAGTGCCATTTTTTTATTGTGGCATATCATCCCTCATTATTTCTACCGTGTCCTCATGAATTTCCTGTGAGGTCAAATCTCTTTTATGAAGGCATTTGCTCACTGCTCTGATTTCATTCTCTATTTTTCAAACTTTCAGTGACCGACTCACATTGGCATGTTCTAGCACAAGTCCTGCCCTGAGCAATAAGCAGCTGCTAAGAAAGACATCGTACTATCAGATCTGAGAAATTTGTTGGGCCTTGGCATACCAGTGAATAGGTCAATCTATATACTTTGTGAATGCTCCTAATACTCAGTAACAGGATTTGCTAATTTTCATTAGATACGTTTACAAATTAGACTTAAAGTATCAAAAACTCCATTTTCTCTTTAGGTCTGTTTACGTCCTACAGTGATATAGTAACAGCTAAATCATAGTAGCTCAAGCAGTTGTGGTATCTCATCTAGGAAAACTGTCATGTACACTAATCTGACTAATATTATTCTATGTTCTTTGTTTCAGTCTAGATTTGAATGTTTTTTCTTTGCCCTTTTTAAATATACAAATGAATTTGACTGACATTCTTCTGAAGTAAAATTGATTCACAGCTGCTATAAAATCTTCAGGATAACGTCTATTCTACAAATTGCCCCTAGTCTGCTCTACTATGTCTGTAATTCTACTGGGAACAACTTTTGATTCCATTTTGAATACCTTGTGCAATATAAATCAACATCATGTAAAATGGAATGATCCGAAAAGCTCAGAAATTTCTGATGACTGCCCATTAGGAAGATTGTCCGACAGCAACTTTCAAAAAAATGTAAAATCCATTACTTACACAACTGATTTTATCTTTTCAGACACACAGCTAGAATTTATTTAGGAATTACTCTATTATTCTTCATCAGTGTCTCAGTTGCTGATTGTAACATTGATTAGTTACAAGTCAATAACCCGTCTATTTTCTGAAAAAGTGACTTCCAATTAACTTATTCTGACATGAATGTATACTATCTGTTTATTTCAGTCCATACAGCATATATCTATAATTCCCTTCTTAAATATTATACAGTGAGGAAAGTAGGGCAGGGTGGCACCTTAGGGGAAAGCATTTAAATCGACCAGCTGAAATTTGGCAACCTAGTTTCAGCCACTTGAAATCCAACCAGATGAAAGCTGCACAAGCATGCAAAGAGCCGTCTACATGCTGTGCAGACCGCTGAAAGCATCCAAGCAGAGGGTCCCAGACCATACACCCCATCATGCTTTGAAGGGTCCCCAATCTGCCTGGAAATAGATAACAGTAGCCCAGAGCACCAGTTTTTTTAGATTTCCAAAAAAGTTTCTCTTTCTTTCCTCAAACTTCGTACTGCATATTCTGGGAATTTGATTGCAATCAATCCAAATAGATTGCTATATGGAAGGCATTTTATGAAACTACCTTTTTGACTTTTCAGATATTTTACCAAATAGTCTGGCCATATGCCAAAAGCAGCTCCTGGTAACAAGACTAAACAAGCAGCTGGTTGAAAATTAATGTTTCATTTTTTAATCCCAAACATGCAAAAATCATACATCAGGTTTGTTATAAAAGTTATTAAATTAGTTTTCAAATCATAAGCTTTTTTAAGATATGCATGTGGACTCTTTTTTCATCTACTTATGTCTGAGCCTTTTGGGTACATCAGCCATGTTTTTTAAGCTTTGTCTGCAACCATGAGGGATAGAAATTCCCTTTTTATTTTTTAAATACATGGAGTGATTCCAACCTAATCCCACAAATCCAGCAACCTAGGCTTTAACAAAAACATCAACTATAATAAGTTTCAAGTAAGATTGAGTTACTTATGCCATCTACATATACTGCAAAACAATATAAACTATGTTACATTACCATTTGATAGACATATATCACTGAAGATGCAGATTTACATACAAAAGATGAGACGCACTATGTCCATGTATGAGATGAGTGTGTCCATTAAACAGTGTTTGAAAACTGAGTAGTTTCTTCTTTGTTTTTTTTAATTTATGTATTATGATAGTTCATAGGCACTAACTGAGTGCACAGTGGGCTATGAAATTTTTCTTTGGCTGTTCTTTCCATGACTGACAGTACAAAAAACATCTTGAGGTGGTTTTCTGTCTTCTGCTTGGATGCCTCAGTCCTCAATGTGAATCTGTTATTCAGACACTCATCTGCATGCACATTTAACCTGAATCCTTCCTTTCTACCATTCATTTCCTTTGTTCATTCTCTTTTGGTTACTTGCCTTCTTCGCAGTTTAACATTGAATGGAATTTAAAATTGAATTGAATTTTTAAACAAACTTAAAAAATGGCAAATGTGTCAAATATACAATGCTGCTGGCTAAAACAAGTCAACAAAATGAATAAGCTAAGGAATGACTACTAAAAAAGTGGAGTTTCCTTGTACTGATGATACTTCAAGTTTGCATAGTGATATATATCTAAGCTTGGCAGAAGTCATTTATTATTTCTTTCATAATTTTGATGGATATAATCAATGTAAATCAATGTTTATTTTAAGCATGTATTTTGCTATTTATCAATTGTAAATTTTCAGAATTGCATAAAATTAGGGGTGTGGGAGGCAGAGGATTTTTTAATGACAAATGTAACTACTGTAGGACTGCCACCAGCAGAGAGTGGCAGAGCTGCCATCAGTCCTGGCTCCACTTGTCCATAGCTCTCTCATCTGCATTCTCACTTCCGCTTCCTTTGTTCCCAGTCCCTTGGGGGTTTGGGGAGTACCCCAAAACCCCCTGTCATCACACACACTCCATCAGCCATCATTTTTCTTACATCCCCTTTCTAAAATTTCTATTGTTAATGATGAAAATATTTTTAATTGGTCTGAGTGTGACGTAAAACTGACATTTACCAATGTTTAGTAATAAAAATGTCAAACCTACTTATATTTAAAGTAAAATATACTTATATCATATATTTTTGTTATTTATCTTTTATCTATCATATTATTGATGTTCATATTACAAGCAGTCTTCAATTTCTGACTGTTTGACTTATGACCAACAGCACTCACAACCTTTGTAAATTACAATAACTATTTCAAGGTACTGATGGAGCTTCAACGCTGGACACAGCTGCCTCCAGCTGGTAAGTCTGTTGTGGTGATCAATGCCGCCACAGTGAGGGAGGGATTGGAGCTGGTGCTAGGAGAGGGGCTGCCCAGCGGGTGGGGGAATGCAGGGATGGGGTGGGGCAGCTTTTGCTGCTGTACACTGCTGGTCCGGGAAGGCATGGGGGGGCATGTGCCTCCGGATCTGTGGGAGGTGGGTGGGGCCAGGGCTGTGCCAAGCTGCACTCTGGACCGGTGGCAGAAGGTGCTGGGAACATGGGCTATGCCCTCCTGTCACTTGCCTAGCAGCCCCAGCATCCCGGCCCCACCCCATCCTGGCTGGGTGAGCAGCAGCAGGGCATGTGGAATGGGGGGTGTGCTCCCAGATCTGCATGGGGCAGGTGGGGCCAGGACTGCACTGGACTGCACTGTGGGTGGGCAGCAGGGGCTGCAGTGAATTTTGGGTGCTTGCAACCCCTATAACCCCTGCTTTTTTGCCCACCCCAATCAAGGGTCACACTCCCCGCCATGCCCTGCTACTGCTGCCACTGCTGCTCACCCAGCCAGGGTATGGTGAAGCCACAGTTCATCTGAGAGGTGCAGGGAGGCTGGGGCAGCTCTGGCCTCTGTGCGCCACTTGTCTGTAGGAAACACATTGGCTCCACCTTGCCCAGGCTGGGCAAGCAGCAGGAGGACACAGCCCCCATTTCCAGTGCCTTCTGCTGCCCACCTAGAATACAGCCTGGTACAGCCCCAACCCCATCTGCCTCATGCAGATCCACGGGTACATGCCCCCCCGGCCCTTCCAGACTGGTATCAGGAGCAGCAGCGAGAGCCGCTGGACAAGCTGCCAGACAAGCAGCCCTCAGTAGTGGGAGCTGCCCATCCCCACCCCCATCCTTCCACCCTGGCTGGGCAGTTCCTCCCCCTGCTCCTGTCCTAGCCCCAGCCCCAATCCCTCCCTCGCTGTGGGGGAATTGATCTGGCAGCCCTCCCCAGACTTATCAGCTGGAGGCAGCTGTGTCGAGCATGGTAAAGGAACCAATCCTCCATTTAGAACATTGTTCCTATGGGAAAATTGATTCTGAGTGACACCATTTGGACTTAAGATGTGGTTTTCACGAATCAATTGCATCATAAGCCTGAGGACTGCAGGTACTGAAAAAGTTATCCTACTGTTTGAATCATCTACTTCATCAGTCCACAAATTCCTTCTAAAATTTTTCAGCATTTGCTCTGAATGTTACCATCCACACTGAGTGCACCTCTATTTTGAAACACTGAGGTATCAGAAGGATCATAGAATTATAGAAAATTAGGGTTGGGAGGAACCTCAGGAGGTCTTCTCATCCAATCTCTTGCTCAAGGCAAGACCACCCGCAACTAGATCATCCCAGCCAAGGCTCTGTTTAGCCAGGTCTTAAAAACCTCCAAGAATGGAGATTCTACAAGCTGTCTGTTCCAGTGCTTTCCTACCCTCTTAGTGAAAAAGCTTTTCTTCATATCTAACCTAACATTCTTTTGCTGTAACTTGAGACCACTGTTCTTTGTTCTATCACCTGCCACCACTGAGAACAGTTTATCTTCACTCTCTTTGGAACCACCCTTCATGTAGTTGAAGGCTACTATTAAGAGTTGCAGCGTATTTAGCTTCTCAACATGGAGCAGGGAAATGACAGAAAGAACATTATTCTTGTGGTGTTTTCAAACTTTTACAAATTTGTATTGTGATGTTATTTTTGATTCTGACTAGAACTAATTCCAATTAGTTTCATGTCTACTACATATAAAATCATGATAGGAAGTTATACAAAATGTTTACCAGCTAAAGAAGCTCCATCTCAAATATTTTTCTGCTTCCTAAATGTTAATAACATGGAGTGAATTGGAGTGTTTAACATTACAGCTACCAAAACAAAGAAGAGACTTATGATATAATCAGGCTTCTAATACAGAGTTTTGTTTTTACTTTAAGTTTTATATGAATATGTCACTGGCTATAATGTTTCAGCAACAGGAAGGAAATAAGAAAGCGAAATAAATCTATTTCAGTTGAAAGATTTAAAGAATTTTACTTGCCATTAGGGATATTGAAGAACTACTTTTATCAGGCTACCCAACTACTTCCTCCAGATAAGCATTATTGTTATTATATAAGTCTGATACTACATTCAACCAGGTTTATCTTAAATCAGTTTCAGCTAGTTTGAAACTGGTTTATGTGCACTGAACTTCTGTTCTGTTACAGATTTAAACCACTTTCTGATCACTTAAACCAGTTCATGTGTAACTTCTGTCCCTAGCCCAAGGAGTAGGGAGGTCTACTCCTCTGAAGGACAGCCTAAGATGGCTGCTGAAATTGCCCCTGCCCCTTGAGAAAAGGATGCCTGCTGTACAGCCCTGCCTCCCATTGGCATCAAGGGGCAGGGCCACACACATGATGGACAGCCCTTGCAACCAGTTATCAGTGAGAGGTGGGGCCGTATGACAGACACCCCACAGAGCCAATCAGCTCCTAGAGGCAGGGCCACTAGGGCCCCTTGGCCAATCAGAAGTGTGGTGGTGGGTCCTGACACAACCAGCCCATAAATATGGCAGCCAGCCCCACAATCTCCCTGTGAAATCAGCTGGCCAGCTCCTTGACTTAGGTTGACCTCTATTTATAAGGTACAAAGCAAATTAATTCAGCTTCACAGAAATATGATGTTTTTATTTTTTGTTGATGAAAACAAGGCAAATACCAGTATGCATGCATCTTCTAGACCAGTGCTTCTCAAACTGTGGTTCATGGATCACTGGTGGTCCCCATGACCCTAGTAGGATGTCATCTGTTTACATTGCACTTCCCTCCTACCACCCACAAAAAAAAAATGCTATTTACCAATAAAAATGTTAAGTATTATCAATTACTGTTATTTCTTTATTATAAGTATAGGTATGAATATGCCATCTTTTCAAATCTATGCAGGATGTTTACTATTACCATTTGCCGGAGAAGAAGGTGGAAACAACTTACACATTTTCTCACTGCATTTGTTAAATGCAAGAGAAAATAGAGCAAAAGTGCCACCTAGTGAAAAATGGCTAAAAGCAAGTTTTATGGAAATGTATGAAAAAGTCTTCCTTTTCTCTATAACTGTATTAAGCACAAACTCAATGTTGACAAGAAAACAAGCAAATTTCCAAATGGCCCAAGTTCCCAGCTGAAAATTCCCATACTGTCATTGTAACCTGGGGATAGTATGGAGATGGCTCAATTAACCTTCAAAATCACCAGAGCTTCAGATAAATGGAGGGATGTTAGGGGGCTTAGTATGAAGTGTCTTGCTACAAGGCATCATTTAGGACAGCCTGGTCCCTCTAAGGATGAGGGGAACATTCAGTTAACATATCATGTGCCACTTGTCTGATTTTGCTCCTTCCTTTATTGCTCATCTATGCAGACAGCACCTTATTCCAGAGCTCAGATGTGGAATAATGCTTCAAAAATATTGTAACAGTTGAAAATACTTTTGGGGGGAGGGGGAGGGTCAAGCAACATACCAGGTAGGTGCACCTGTTTTCTCTTTTTGTCTCATTGCCACCACAGATTTACAGAGCATCCCCCATATTTCAAGTATGCAAAGAGACTCTAGGGAGAAACTAAAGAGGATCCAGTTAAGGACCCCAACTGGTATTAAGATAACTTTGTACCCTTTTGACTAGTCTCTTCCTGCTCTTTCCTGAACTGCCTGCTCCATCTCTCTCCCTCCAACACAGTCTTTCTCCTTCAGCTTCACTCCATACCTCTCTCCAACTTTGCTCCCCTCTCCCATTTCCCTTCAATGTTCCCTCTACCTTCCCTTTTCTTTCCGTTTAGCTTATCCCCTTCTAGCTAAACCTACTAAAGAATTGTGGAACTAGCATGGCATTTGCTACCACTATTTGCTCTGCTTGTGTTTTACTACTTTCCTTTCCTGTGTCTGTTTTTGAAGCAGACACCAGCAACTACTGTCAAATCCTGTGTTTCTACTGTGCCAAACTCAATGTACTTATACTCTTGGTTGTTCCTTGGATACTACTGCCATTAACATGTTAATATTAAAAACATGAAGAAAACCTCCAAGTAAGTATCACCTCTATAGAGCATAAGGGCTAAAAAACAAATTCTACTTTTTAGTCAGTTTTATTAGCAAATAGTAATAGCTTTTGCAAACAAATATGATAATTTACAACATGAAAATCACAGAAAAAATAGTAAAGTTAGTACTCCAGTAGATGATGGAGTGTGAATTTTTTTAATCTTATTTCTTATATTATTGTTCCAAAAAAGGTCAAGCTCATGTTGGCCCCTGCTTGAAGGGAAGATGGATTTGAAAGTGATGAATGCATATATTTTACAAAATAAATTGACTTAATATATTTATCTAATGAGTTCCCCAGATAGACCAGAAGATAGGAAGAAAAAAAGAGACATGTTTCAATTTAACTGAGCAAACATTTCTATTGTAAAGATCAGCACTGCAAATGATATTTGTTCTATTCAATCACATATTTTCAGACATCTGATAGACATTGCTTGTTGCAGCAAAATAATCTTTCTTCATTGGAAATCGCATATCCAAACCAAAAGATTTCCTTAAAAATCATGAAAATTTTAGCTTTTAAAATTTGGAAATCATTATTATTGCAATTCTAAGTCACATTACGTTTCAGTATCCCAAAGAATCAATCTTGTTTCACACTCATTATTTTTTTAACTTCTCTAAACAGAGTTCATTGTTTAAGGCAAGCTCAGATATAAAACTCAAGGGAAATATGTATGCAAGGAAGCAAAGGAAGAAATAATTTGTCAAAATGCAAACACTTATCTTCCTGCACATTTTTTTTATTATTATTATTGAATAAATAGGCATCCTCATCAATCTTTCCTGTCTGTAGTTCCGCAGAGAGGGATATAGTCATTCATTATAGAATGATTTCTTTTAACTACTTCAGGCATTCACAATGTTATGGATCAGCTCTTTCCTTTTCCCAGCACAGGTTAGTTTTTAGTCAGCCCTACACAAGCCCTCTATCAGACAAATTGTGAAAGAAATGCAACCTAACTGTAAAGGGAAGTATATTGTCTCTGCTTGGTTAAATCTTATTAAATAATTTATACTACATATAGGGGCAGATCCAGGAGGTGTACTGATGCGCTTGCACCCCCATTGGATTCCTGGTCTTCCTAAAGCAGGGGTGGGCAAAAAACAGCCTGCGGGCTGGATCTGGTCCATGAAGCTGTTCTGTCTGGTCCATGGGGGCCCTAAAAAAATTTGGAAAATTAATATTTTTCTGCCCTTCGTTCCTGTCAAAATGACAGGAACCAAGGGCAGTAGGACCCAGGGAAAGCCCAACAGGCTTCAAAAACAACAGGGCCCACCTGGCCCCGCCCCCAGCCAGAAGCCACTTCAGGAGTTTGTGGGCTGGGAGCATGTTGCTGGCCCAGCGTGGGAAGCTCAGGTAAGTGAGGGGAGGACCCCGGGCAAGGAAGGAGCACAGGGGGAAAGCAGCCCATCCCCACCCATGCCTGGTGCCCTGCACCATAGCTGCTTGCAGTCCACGTGGGGCTGCCTGTGCCCCCTCCGGACAACCCCAGATGGGCCATGAGCGCCTACAATGTGGGGCACTGGGTGTGGGGTGGGGGAGGGGCCACTTCTGCCCCATGCTCAGTTTTTTCCTGGGCTCCTTCTCTGTGCTGAGAAAAGCAGCTCCTTGCCCACCCCATGCCCAGCATCCCACGCTGCGGGCACTTGCAGCCCACGCGGGGCTGTCTGGAGTAGGCATATGCAGCCCCAGGCAGTCAGTGAGTGGCTGCAGCATGGGGTGCTGGGCATAGAGCGGGAAGGGGCTGCTTTCTCCACCCCCCCGATGCTCAGCACCACCTTGTAACCCAGCCCCATTGCCAGGCTGGCAGTGGGGCAGGTTACAAGCTGATGCTGAGCATGGGGAAAAGTGGCCCCTCACCCAGCCTATGGCCAGCGCCCTGCTGACTCATTGTGACTCATTATAATCTACCTGATCCTTTCTAAACTCTTCATTCCACAGACATTAACAACCCTCTCTTCTTGTTAATGGTCTTGATGTTCCCCAATCAAGCTCTCCTTCTGAGACAGCCAGTCAGAGCGTGAATAAAGTGTTATAGTCAGACAGACAGACAGACATACAAACTAAGGCATTTATATGATTAGAATTCAGTAGTCTATAGGATAGAAGTATAGAGTGTAGTAATGCCCTAAAGCAGTGATGCTCAACCATATGATAAACCCGAAGATATTAAATAGGAATCCATAGCGTCGCAAAAATTGTGATGTGTTGTGGTCTTTCTGAGTTCTCTATGACAGAAGAATTGTTCTATTCCTTTTCCATAGTCAAAAAATGAGTGAAAGCTAAGAGCTACCTTTCAGGCAAGGAGTGCCTTCAGTCTAAAGAGGAGTGCCTTGAAACCAAAAAGTTTGGGAACCACTGCCCTAGGACTTGTACATCCTAGAGATGTCACCTTACCATGAGAATGAGTAGATTTACGATTAAACAAGCTTCACCAATGTGGTAAAAATGTGTGCTTTAATCACATGAGTTTCCATAAAAATTGAAAATGCTAAATAAGTAACTGCAGGCAGGAATCATGGACTTCTAAGAATATTTTTAGGAAGTTTGTATAAGTACCAATCACAAGTCTTAAAACACAAGGTTTGTTAATTTAAAACATTTATAAGCTGAAGATGGAATTCATCTATGAAAAATGGAGTTAACTGATTGAAATTCATAGTTCAAAGGATCCATTATAGAAAGGTTAGAGACTTAATCAACTTAAGGCATCTTTATTATTCTAACATTATAAAAGCCTAAGTCTGTCTGTCTGTATGTCTATGTAATGCTTTATTCATGCTCTGAGTGGCTGACAAACAGCCAATCAGAATGCGAAGAAGCATTTGGACATGTGGTAGCCCGCTGCCATGATGGTGGAGACACAGGGGATGGAGTAGAGGGGCAAGACCAGCATAGCTGGCCTCATCCCCCCAGCCCTGCTCCCTGCAGGTGGTGACAAGGGAGCAGGGGGAGGGCAAGTCCAACAGAGCTGCCCCTCCCCCCCCACTCTTTGGAGATAATGGCAGTGGTGCAGGGGCAGGAGTGGGCCAGGATGCAGTGGGGGGGCCAGCCACTGGCACTGGCCTTGGCCTGCCCCTCCCCGCTTCCATTGTTACCACCTTCAGGGCCAGCCACAGTGGTGGGAAAGGGAAGAACGGGCCTGCACATGCTCTTGCCCTCCCCCTGCTGCCACGATGGGGAATGCAGGAGCAGGTCCAGACCCCAAAAGAAAGAGGTGGAGTGGGCCCAGGCCTGGCATGAGGGGTGGGGGGAGGAGTGGGCCCACCATGGCAGGGGGGCATAAGCTGGCCTGGGCTGATGCAGCAGTGGTGGTGGGAGGGTAGGAGCAGGACCAGACCTAGGTCTGCTGCAGGGAGTAAGGGGGAGGAGTGGAGAAGTTGGCCTGCTGTGGCAGTGAGGAGAGAACAGCGGGCCTCCTCTCCCCCTCGGACCTAGGCTCACTCCTCCCCAACCCCATCTCCCCATCAGCTCCAAGCCCACTCCTCCTCTTCCCCCACTGTGGCTGGGTCAACCCAAGTCCACTGCTCCCTCAGCTGCAGCAGGCCAGCTTCTCCCCACCCTCAGGCCCCGTCCTCCCCTGCATCAGGCCTGGACCCACTCCTCTCCTCCCCCCGCCGCCGTGGCGGGGAGGGTGGGAGTGGGCCTGGACCTCAAGCAGCAGGAGGTAAAGGGGAAGCAGGCCTGGACTGGGAGGGGGCATAGGGTTCTGTCCCTGCCCACTCCCCCCCGTCATTCCTGATGGGCCATTGGCTAATGTTTTAATAAACACCATGGATATTACAGCACCTCACTTCTATGCTCTACAGCACCTCCTCTCTCCTCTTCCCCAATCCTGCTTTCCATCAGCAGTGTCCAGGGTGCAAACCTAGCTAGTTATGCCTCTGACCATTATTTTGCTCATTTTTTTTATCAAAAAAAGTTGGATTTTGTTGTTCTGCTGGCTAAAGTTTTTTGCTTTCATTAATATTCTCCACTCTGCTTCCCATATACCAAGCAAGTTCCTCACCTTTAAAAAGGATTAGCATAGAAATCCCTCCATCTCTGCAATATAAACTTCATTTTCAGAGAAATTGCAACTTGTATTCTAAATTTGTCTGAAGTTTCTCATTCCTGATTGAAGTTGTTAGAACTCTTACTCCTTCTATATACTGACCCTTATGCATTTCTGATTCTTTTCCTATGGTACCACTGCTATTATTTGAAAAAAGTATTATTTTCTGAAAAGACAATTTTCAAAGACTTTCCTTTTGATGGGAAAGATGTCTCCAACTCTGGTTATCTTATAAGAATGCCCATAAAAAATAACAGCTATTCCTTTTCTGTGTAATCTTCATCATATCTTAGCCGTGTTATCTGTACTCTCAACCTGAGGAAGAGACATTCTCTGTTACAGCCAGGGCAAAGAAAATGTAATACAACTACCCTAGCATCCAAAACAAGTATCTTGCCTTTCCTGGTAGTAAATAGCATCTGTGAAACCTTAAGCTGGGCCATTCTAGGCCAGGGGTAGGCAAAATGGTAGATCCAGCCAGCAGCATCACTGTGGCCAGTTTCCATGGAGACCCCAACAGTGATGGGGCCATGAGAGTGCAATGAGAGGGTCCATGGAGACTGACCCCAGTAGCACTGGTAGGGCATGTGGCTGGGCAGAGAATTGCTGGGATCTTCTGTGGCAGTGACATTGGGGTCCAGAGCTGGGACAGAGCCATGATCTACTGCCTGCTCAGAGAGTGGAGAAAGTGAGAATAAAGCCTTCTTTTCAATCTTCTGTTTGATCTTGTTCATATTGTGACTTGCCACAGTGAAAGGAGGGCAGAGGTTTTTTTCCCACACAATATTGCATGGCTGAATACTCTAAGTCCTAATGTAGTGAAAGTGGCTTTCAACTAGGGACCTCAAGGCACTAGGAAAACACAAACTGATGACCAGATCCTAAAACCTCTCATTAGCTCCATATTTTATGAGTGTTTTCATTGATTTCAACAAGGCTACTTGCCAAATACAAAAAAGGTATCAAACGTAAGATACAAGATGAAAAAAAATTAGGAAACCTTCTTTTTTTCCACATAGGCAAACTGAGGAAAGGAGGAAATCAGTAATTTGCCTAAGAAGTTATTCTCTGGAAGAAAATGAGGAGTCTAGTTCCAAGTTCTGTCTAATCACTATGTTTTTCAGAGAAGCACCATAATAGCAGTGTTGAGAGAGCATTTCCTCATGGTGGTACTGATGATTCCTATGACAAACTCCCCTCTCATTTATGAAATATCATCTCTTGGAAAATTGCAAACAACAATTTTCTTGCTATATATTTTTACCGTAGTTTGCCATGATGTTGACAGTTAAATAAATCTGATATCTGTTGCCTGTGACACAAAACATGTTTGTGCAAAGAGAAAAAAGTAATGCTGATGTGTTTAATTCATTAAGACATAAAGATTCTTCTTTATGTAATGATTAGCTACAGAGCATCTCACTACAATATAGTATGCTAAAAGAAAACAACACTGGACGGCTCTTAATGGAACAGTTCCAGTCAACCTTCTAATTATGCCACAACGCAGGAGTGCCTGAGTTCTTTTTCTAATCACAACATTTTCTGTAGAGATCAGAACAATAGATGGGAAAACTATTGGTGGGTCCTGCTATTCAGGATTCAGGTTTTGGCTGATGCTTGTTTGGCTTCTTTTTTACTCTCTAATAATACTTCATTGCCATGACCTCCAAATAGTCAATATTTATGCCTCCCTCAGATAGATTAAATAATTTCCATGTTTTGCTAACCCCACACCATCCAAAATCATAGAACAGCTACATGCGTTTAGCAACATTTCAGGAATAGTAACATAAATACTAGAGACCATATTTTATCTATGTTTTATAGCCAGTGAAAAATAATTTAATTATCCAAGACCCCAGTGCCTGCAAGGTGTCACCCTAAATAGTGCTTAACTTATAAAAGAAATCACCTATGCTAAATAATCCCTTCTGCTACTAGCTTTCTCTCATCCACCATTGTTAAACAGCTATATCAACAATTTCAATAATACATGAAAGCAGATGAAAATAAATAATACTTTGAAGTTTTGAATTCTTTCTGGGGGCTAATGACTGGAGGACACTTGATGAGGTAATATCAGCCAAGAAGGTTTTGAACATTTTATGCTTTAATTGAATTAATCTTCACTCATTCACCTCTTTCTTCCAATAGAGAGTGAGATCGTGTTATCAAGGAAGTCAAAGACAAAGCTCTTGTCAGCTTCAATAAGACAGAAAATTGGGTCCAAAAGAATGTTTATTGACATGTTTGCAGAGATGAAATAAATCAACAGTTTAGACCACATTCTTTATAACTTCACATCAATGTCTATAAAACTGGATTTTATTTGCATTACTCTTTTTAATGCACACAATTGTACAGTTCATTCTTCCTTTTCTGTTTTCTTAAAAATGTCTGCTGTCCTCTAGGCTAAATGTATGAATGTTCTTGAATGTATTTCACAAAGTTCCTTTAGGATTATCATTTCATGCCATCATGTAAGTATGAAGTAAGTTCCTGGAAGTTTTCTTTTTTATATCATGTGGTTTTTTCTAGGATCCACTCTGCATATTCAGCCACTTTTGTATAAACACCTGGTAGTTCTGGGCGAGCACATCCTTCACCCCAGCTGGTAATGCCCACCAAATACCAAATCTGCTCATGTTTGCATGATAATGGCCCACCTGAGTCTCCCTGAATCATATAAGAAAAAGGTGAAAGGTATGGTTCCAGTTAGTATTTCTCTTTCAACAATGTGCCTGATAAATGAAAGCATTCTCATTAGGGACCAGAACTGCCCCACAGGTTTCCATTTGGCATTCTGAATTTTAAGCATGACCAGCACCCATCAGCTTGACAGTTCTTTAGTCCTGCACTCCCAAACTGATTATCTAATCAACAATTATTCATACTCTCCCTTCTGGTTCACACAGCATGGGCTTTTTAACATGCCTCCACATAATGCTATATATAATACTAATAAGTGGGAAAATTACATTTCAGGGGGATTTCTTTATTACTGGAAAAAAATTTTTGGTTCACTTTTTTTTTTTTTTTTTTTTTTTTTTTTTGCTTTTGGATTGGTGATATACTAAGGGGCTACTGCTTTACTCTCCTAATGGCTGACAATGAGTAAATGTGACTAATTTATATTCTCATGAATATCCACCCTACTTGTACTATTCATTTTTTATTTACCTGAAGTATTAGCATTTTTATAAGAGAAAGGGTACCAGTGCTGAGCTGCAGAAAAAAATGCGGTAGACCAATTCTGCAAGAGATACATGCCTCTTGAACTGAAAAAGGAACTTTCAAGTGCCCACAGTTCCTTTCCATTCTACAGACAGTCATGCTATTTAATCATGGTAACTGCCTATAAATCACATGGTGAGAGAAAAATGAAAATAGTCCTCACAAGTTATCTGGGTGATCATGGCATCTCAGCATGGGAGTCACAGCTTGGGAACTGGGCAAAGAAGATTCTAGTATGTAGGGAAGAAAGTACACACTGCCTTGATTTCTCTGAAGGGTTCTGCTGATGAGTTCACTGACTCAACAGACTCAGACCCTCTAGCAGAAAAGTCTAGAGGTAATTGTGGAGATAATTTTCCTTCCTCAGGTCCACTTTCCTGGAATCTTCCACTACTGAGCCCAAAAACATAATGTATTTTTGTCTGGATGTTATCTGAAAAAGATTCCATCTAGTCTTCATTTTTTATATTTTTGACAGATGGAAGTAGGAATTCAGCTAATAGTTATTTTTTACCCATATATTCTCCTTAAAATGTTGATAATACTTTTAAAGAAGATGCAGAATGTATGATCATGTATTTATTACTCCATTACCTTACAAGCATCCTTTCCACCTTCTTTATAGCCAGCACATACAACCTTGTTGTTTATTGTTTGCTCTTTATATCTAGACTGACATTCTTCTTTTGATACTAGAGGAATATTAGCCTTCTGAAGAATATCAGTTACTTGACCTATAAGTAACAAAAGTACAGCATGAGTATCAAAATAAAAACAGCAAGCTATAGGAATCCCAGTGAAGAGTTATTACAAAGACTTAGCAAGGTCCCACTCAAACTGAAGTGTGGATCAGATTGCATTCATGGGAGAAAGCAAAAGTAATTGTACAGCCAGACAAAGAGGCAATCATAGCAGGTCAAAGTTCAGTGCCCACGCCAGAGGACAAGGAGCAAAAGGAGAAGTCTATCATATGTCATGTCTCACAAATGCCTCTGGTTATGCACCTGAAAATGTACCCGGTGCCCGTGTTACCATGAGTGTGAGCTCTACGGCTTCTGGTAGACATGCAAGTACAGATGCATTAGGATCTGATGCAGAATGTGACAGGAAACTGTCCCAAGGCCGGTCCCTTCATTGGCCTGCCCACCTGTCTAAGGTAGTCTGCCCACCTAACTTACCTCCCATAACTTGTTGGAATTAAATAGTTGTTTGTAGGTGGGGGGCTGCCCATTTTATTGCCCTGATGCCAAAATGAAATACACAGCTCCACGCCTCGCCTTACACTGTGTCCCATGCCTCACAGATGGCATCTAGATCCACTATTACTCCTCTGGCTCCTTAGCTGGACCACACTCAGCCTTTGGCCTAAACCTGGCCTCAGGCATCCTCAGACATACCTTGGCCATAAGCCACCACAACATGGGCCTCCATTCTGCCCCCAGTGGGGCCTCAACTCTTATCTACAATTAACAGCCAATGTTTTTAGGAAAGGTGAAAAACATGCTGACACTTGTAGCAAAGGTTAGGAGAAAATGTCCTTCCCAGCCCCACATGGCAACCAGGAAAGCCCAGAAGCATAGGAAAAACCAAGCACCATCCACTCAGCACTATACTATACCCTGTGGACCATAAACAACTCCATACATTACACATCCTAGCTAGACGGTGAGAACTCCTCTTTCTATTATCCTATCCCCTCTGTAAACATTTCCCAGCTCCTTTCATCCTTTTTCATAACCAAGCTGGCTTCATTCTCCTGCTGCTGAGCATTATCACTGAATATATTTGGTTATTGTGTGAAACCTCCTTTTTATAAGACATACGGGTAGAACCAAAGAATCTGAAGCAAAGAAGGGGTTATACTATTGTAGCTATATGTTAACCGTAAGTATAGCAAAATGAGTATCAGAATTGTCTTTAAAAACATCCTTCTAACCCTGCATTTTATCATATATACATAAATGTGAAACAGGAATATTTAAATAAATCAAAAGAGGCACACATTTAAAACTAAAACAGGCATATCAGACTCACACATTCATATCATATGTCCATAGCTTGCAGATATCACAAACCCATATCTTTCTGCATACTGCCATGAATACTTTTCATATCTGATTTTATACAAATGTGACTACTGTTGAAAAGAAAATACTCCATTTTTGAGTTGTACATAGGTAAAGAAACATAAATAACCTGAGTGCTTGATTTTCAATGAGATCTCACATATTCTATATCCTGAAACCTATTTATTTAATATATCACCACTCTCTATTGCCTGCAGAATATGCACTGAAGTTAAATTTCACTCACTTTTGTAATAGCAGTAAGGTTTCTAGAAGAAATTGTGCAGTATAAATCTACAAGAACAGTTGTATTCATGCTGGGTTTTTGGTTGTAGTCATGTTGGTCTAAGGATATAGGCAGGTAAGGCTCTTTGAGTAGATGTGATATATATATTATTAGACCAGCTGAGTAATTGGAAAAAGGTTTTTGGCAAGCTTTCAAATGCAGACACTCTTCTTCAGGCATAGGGAGTCTCTGCTCGTCTTAGTAAATTTTTTGATAATTTAAATAAATAACCAGCAGAGATTCCCTATGGCTGAACAAGGGTGACTGCACACGAAAGCTTGTGAAGAACCTTTTCCCAACAACTGAGTTGGTGTAATAAAAAATATCACATCTACTCAAAGAACCTTTCCTGCCGGTTGTATTCATGCACACTCATTGTTGGTGTTTGTTGTATATTGGGCACAATGAGATCCACTGTCAATATGTAGTCAGACACAATAACCATTCACAGGGACAAATTTTACCAAGCCAGATGATCTTTGCAAACATAGGTTTCCATAGTTTAAATATTAGTCTGTACCATAGTTTAAATATTAGTCTGTACCTCTTTCTTTTGTATAACCCCATCCAATCACCCAACAGCTGGTATAAACTGTATTTGCTTCCTCTTTTGATGGCAAGCATATGGGCTGCTGGAAATCTAAAATGCAATTTAAAATATTAGTTTGGCCAGAAGAAAGATCTTTAAGCACAAGTTTCTTTGTATCCTTATTGTATTTTCTCACCTTATACTAACATTGTCCTATCCCTTAAGACAAGTAAAAGTCATTACACTCCTGAACAAGGTAAATTGGGTGGGTCTTTCCTGGGGCGATTTATGTATATTTAAGTAAACTATTCAAGTTTCATGTACATTAGTTAAATATAAGTACGAGATCATCCCCACACATTTTCAAAATGAATTCATTATAACATTTTACACACCAGTAAAGTTCATAGGTTTATCAAGTTTCATTAAAGCAATGTCATATCCAGTCTCTGCAATCACATACTGAGAGTGAATAACAATGTCTTGGACTCTGAAGAAAGGTGTATCCTCATTTATTTCTGATTGTTTTAAAATGCCAGTATAAACACGCCAAATGTTGGGATTCTCATATCTAAGGGAAAAAGAGAAACAAGAAGTCCTAGTTTCAAAAATTTGCTTTAGTAAATAGCCCGTGTGCATATGCCAATGTTTTCTATTACCCCTGGGTGTGTTATCAGAATGTCAGACTAAAAAAGATATTCTTGTCCTTCAGTTTTGCTTCTTCTTTTCTCCTGTTTTCCTTCTCATTTGTATTCCCATCTTCCCATCAGCTTTTCCTCTTCTTAATGTTCCCATTCTCATTCCTTCTGATCCTTTCTCATCTTTCTTTTACCTTTGCCTTCTGATTTTTCCCTGTTCTCTCCTTTCCTTATTTTTATCTCTGAGGGTTTCATCCAAGTACTACAAAAGTCAATGAGGTTATTTCCACTGACTTTCATGGGCTAAATTTTTTATTAGCTAAAATAGAATTGGAAATGTAAATTGAAGTAATCGTTTAATAGGAACACAAATCTGGCATTAAAAATTATAAAAAATATAACAGAAAAAAGTTATTATTTGGAGGCATAGATTAAACCTAAAAGGCCTCATTCTAATTACTTTTTCTGAGATTTTTTTCATTTCCTTTACTAGATTAGTGCAAACCCACAGACTTTCATCCTGCTTCTGTTAAACACCGTGCATTTATTTAATAATTTATTTATACACAAACGTATCTTCATAATCCAAAAACGCTCATCTTCATTGATGTCTATTTATCTATGGTAAATTTGAAGTCTTAAACAAATGCCTTTGGAAAATAGAGAACTCTGAGAAATGTGTAGTTTGGAGAAAACTACTTGTGTTATGCTCACTACGCCAATAACCACACAGAATTTGAATTTTTTTCAGTAAAATTAATCTGTGTGCCAAAAAATACCTGAGAAATTTACACTGTATCATTTCCAAGTGCCTGAAAACAGGATATCAGAGGTGTCTTCTCATACCAGACAGTAGCAGTTATATTGCATATTGCAATTAAGTGATACAAAATACTGCATGGTGCTAATTTCCAGTGACTGTGACAATCTTAATTTCATGTCTTTAAAATCATACCGTTTGTTTTCATTAAAATAATTTCTTCTACCCATTTATAAGAAGAAGTACTCACCCATCGGTACAGTGGGCAGCTGTTAGAATCCACTGGTCACTAATGATTGAGCCTCCACAGAGATGTTTTTGAGTAGTTAACTTGACTTGCAAGCTTGCTTGCCATGGCCATTCACCAGGAGAAGAATCTGTCCCTCCAACAATTCTTATACTTTCTTTAGATGGCTGCATACATGCTATGGAAATAGATTTAAAAAACTATATAGAGGGATCAATTTGCCCCAGCACTGAAAATGTGTCTACTTCTGCCTAGTGCCTGTGGCTACCCACAGGCATGCAGGTATCCTGTGAGTAGCCACAGGTACTAGGCAGCTATTACTATACCTTACTGTTAGAGTAGCTTGTCATATTTAGCTTTACTTGCACCTGCTTGAGTGGTGAATTACAGTGTTATTTGAACTTTTCTTTTATATTCAGCCTTATTTAACCATTGCTTAAGTTGTTGTATAGTCTTATTATTAAACTTTTCTTTTGCATGTTTTATCTCCACTATCAGCTATAATAGAGCTTCTTTGAGCTCGCTTTCAAAGAAGCTTATGTTCTAGCATTATCAGAGTAGGTGTATAAAATGTAACAACTAAAATTAACTGAATTTAGAACTGATTGACTGAATCAGAGAGATGACATGATTGAACATGCTAATGAAGCATTAGAAGAGACCAATTGGACAATGACCAACTGTAGAGCCCTTGGAATTTCCAGTTTTGATGGACAGACCAAATTAAGATGTGTGCATGTGATGGGTTTGTTGGAGCAAAGGAGTATGCTGACAGAATAAAAATATGAGCAGTATGATAATCACAGGGAAATCAATCAATGGTATCCAGAAATGAAGAGTGATCAGAGGAGTTAAGTTAAAGAAAAGCATAGAAGGAGGCAACAAGGAAATGTGTGTCATCATCCAACAACATCTGGACTGAACAATAGCCAAAGGACTTCTGACAGATGACCACCCTCTATTTTCAGGAATGGTGACTAGCCACCAGACCTGTGGTGAAGTAATATCTGGGATTGGGTGAGACCATTAGGCTAAGTGTTTTTCTCTATCTATAGAAATTATCAAGATAATATTCAATGTATTAATAAAAGTTAGATTTTAGATAAGTTAAATGGTATGAGGCGTATTCCATGTTATACTCTGGGTTGATTATGCTTTAGTGATCCTTTAGCACCAGAGGTGCATAACATTACCAGGTAACAGCCTGCATGCTTTTAACAAATTGCTATCCCAGGAGGAAATAGGCAGATGATGCCTAATCCATAACCTACATTACTGGAGTTTTACTCCTCATTCTTTCCAGGGTTGCTTCCAGTTGGGCATAGTTATTTCAGTTTAGGAATCCATGTTGCCAGCTCACTACTTTTTTGCGCTTGTGTGGTACTGCTTTCACTGGGGTAAATGTCTATCTGTCCATGGCCTAATTCTTTTGTTTTAAAATCATACATTTAACTTAGATTCAGATTCTGCTACCTTTATGCTAGCAAAATTGTACCTAACCCCATAAGCAGACTGATCAATGTCATTGGAACAGCTCTTGGAATAAAGAACACTTGTGTAAGTAATTGTGGTATTCAGGTTTATGTACATTTAAGTCAATGTACTATCACTGTACTATCAATAGATTTTCCTAATTCCACACAGCTTCATTACATGAAACCTTTTACTTACCAGTGTCAGCTTTTCTTTGACATAATCTTAATGAGTAGCCAGAGATCTTTCCTTTCTCATGCACTATTCTGTTTGGAGATCCATTTGAGGACATTCTTAAGTGGCATTTGCATTTTCTGCAGATGAAGTTAATTTAAGGATTAAGTTGTAATGTTTATATAATGCTATATGTTTCCTCTGGCAACCCCTAAGATGTTAATAAAATGATCTTACCCCTCTTGAGTGCATTCCTGAAGTGGCAAATAAGTAAAAAATTGGCAACGGACCATGTCTGTGCAAACAAGCTGACAAGCTTTGTGTCCCTTAACATAGGTAATGTTCAGTTCATCTCCCCAAAAATTTAGATCATTATAAGTGTGGGAATGGCAGGCTGTAAGGCATCAATATTGCAAAGATCAATACAACACATTGTTACGTGTGCTAGTGTTGCATTATCAGATTCATACTTAAAAATAAGTAAAATTTTTCATTAGATACTGGGGAGGGGGTTATATTGTAATTCAATATTTACCAGAAAACGATCTTCTACAATTTAGGAGACTAAAGCCTGAAATAGCATTTTCTCGTTCTACATATGCACTTGGTATACCACTTCTTGATGTCTTAAGAAGGCACAGGTTTCTAAAAACAAACAAACAAACAAGTAAATAAATGTATTAAAACATGATTAAAGCATTGAACATGTCATAACAAACTAAATCATACCAAACTAAATCACAAATAAATCAGACACTAAATTATACAATGTAACTATAAGGAATTTAGAGAATATGTAAACTGGCATAATGCTGAATTCTGCTGGGTGAACCTCTGACCTGCTTTCATGAGTATTTACAAAAAAACAGCCAAGCTTCTAAGTACTGGGAAGCCAGTCTTATTTTTCCAACAAAAAATAATTCCACATACTAAATCTTATGAAAATGTAAGATTCTATGGCTCAATACCTAAGGTTGTACATACTGTACATTTCCTGAAATAGCATGCAATTATGCTGTTAAAACCACTGGGCAAAATGAACAAATAAGTGACTTTAGGTTGTGTATGACATCTTTTTTATTTTCATTTCCAGAGATAAAAATAAAGGTGCATTTCCTTGCACCTTTAATTTGCCCAGAAAGTTTCAATGGCATGTAGTTATTTTTTAATTCCTCACTGCTAAAATATTAAAAGCAGAATTTAAATTTGAACAAAGAAATAATGTAATTTTAAACATCTTGTTCAGTGTTGTGTAAAGTACATTCATGTACATCATATCATAGTTCTGGGTCTCAAAACTCCATTTTGACACTTTTGTAGGGATTCACATATCAGTTATTTAAAAGAGTAAGACTCATATTCCCTTTTGATGCACATTTCTGTTATGAAATTTCATAGATTTCATAGACATTAGGGCTGGAAGGGACCTCGGAAGATTGAGTCCAGCCCACTGCCCGAGGGGCAGGAAGTCAGCTGGGGTCATAGGATCCCAGCAAGATAAGCATCCAAATTTCTCTTGAAGGTGTTCAATGTAGCTTGAACCACCTCTGATGGCAGGCTATTTCAGACCTTGGGGGCTCGGACAGTAAAGAAATTCTTCCTTATGTCCAGCCTGAAACGGTCTTGTAGTAGTTTATGACCGTTCGACCTCGTCATCCCTTGGGGCGCTCTGGTGAACAAATGTTCCACCAGATACTAGTGGTCACCACTGATAAACTTATAGGTGGCCATCAGATCACCCCTGAGTCTGTGCTTTTCCAAGCTTAAGAGCCCCATAGCTCTCACCCTATCATCGTAAGGTCATTTTCCTGACCTTTGATCATGCCTGTGGCTCTTCTCTGGACTCTCTCAAGCTTCTCCACATCCTTTTTGAATTGTGGGGCCCAAGACTGGACTCAGTACTCCAGCTGCGGCCTCACCAAGGCCAAGTACAACAGGAGAATCACATCCTGGGATTTGCTTGAGAAGCATCTATGGATGCAAGCCAGTGTTTTGCTCACTTTACTAACAAATTATACACACGTGGGCAAAACATACCAGAATCTGTACTTTGAGAATTACACTACACTGAAAATTCTGATAACTATATTAAATTAACACCTTTTAATGCATTATTTAAAACTAACATAAGCATTTCTAATATTTGTAATTACTAGAATATAAAAAATTAGTTGTCATATTCACCTTTGTGTTTCTACTTCCCATTCACTTTTAAAAAATGTAAAGAACAGGCAATCTGGATGATAAGTACAAATAGTTCGACACACAAAAGTATCAGGAGCGAAAACACTCATAATATTATTTCCTGAAAATTCTTTATCTTGAAAAATGTCCAAACGACAATCTGTATAAAAAAAGAAAAATATATATCAAGAGTCCAGTGAATTTTTTGATGGCAACAGAATATTTATATGTATTTATATATATCCTTTTCCACCGTTGTCCTTTGTGTTCTATGCTTTTGAGAGATGTAAACAAGAAACCATTTTCATGAACATCTTGAAAAACAAATCTTACATTTAACATTTTTGTAGCTCTTGATGAATCTTTCATTTATTTTGTGCAATACACAGAAAGCACAGGTATGGTGGCTGAGTGGCCCCCTACAGGCATAAATTCAAACCCTGCTATGGATTTGTGCAAAAGCTCACTCCCAAGTAATCCATCTGTAAATGGGTACCTGAAAACTTGGGCTGGGAAGTCGAAGACTCTCTTTAGCCAAGAGAGTAAAGCTAGTCTCATGTGTGCTAGCCCAATAGGCTGCTATGTTCAGAAGGACTTTTAACCTTTTGAATAGATAGAAACCTTTTGAAATGTCAGAGAAATCTTTCCTACATCAGTATATGTGTGTATGCCTAGACTAAACACTCAGTAAGATTTCCCTTAACTGTTCCTGCTGCATTTCTGGGAAGGAAACCTTTTTTCTTATTCACTTGCGCACTTTGATTTATTATTCCTTTATTTTCTCTATCCAGTAGGTGTCATTATAGCTAAGGTCAACGCTGTTTAGTACTGAAGTGATGTTGCTGGGGGTTTTTTGCCTCAAGAGTGTTTAAACTGTTTTCTAAAATCATTTCCAGAGATGATTCTTATCATGGGACTGGGACAATCTGAAAAAGTAATGCAATACTAAAAAGACCAATAACAAACGGATTAACAAAAGCAACGTGGTTTAAAGACATTACTTGTGAACTAAGATCAGGCTGCATGGAGGCAGAACAATATCACCAACATGAATGAATAATCTCAGGTAACATGGTGAAGAGAAATAATCTAAACAAAAGTATAAAGCTGGATGTTGTAACCGAGGGCAAGAAGGAATAATACCTAGATTCTGACCCTGCAGTTTAGAGCAGGAGTCAGCCACACTTTACATCAGAGGATGTTTTAATGGAGTTTAGCTCTGAGCGTGGGCCACTTCCAACCCAGCCTGTGCTGTCACTGCTGTAGCTGCAGTCACCATTCCCCCTACAATGCCACCACCATGGTTCTTTCCTGCTACTTAGCCACCGTGCAAGACCCCACAAAAAGCTCTCTGTCACAGAAGCCCCCCAGCTCTGCAGGTTGAATCAAGTAGCTCCATAGGTCATAGGTTGCTGATTTAGAGAGTTTTGCCTTGGAGAACTGCAAGAACAACCTCACAGAGGACATTAGATTTAGTCACAGGATGCCCACAGCATACGGAAAACTTGCCTTTAGATTAGTCAAAGCCACAGGCAGATCTAGGGGAGGTGCGTGAGGTGCAGTTGCAGCACATGCATAGTAAACTCATCGGTTTGTCAATGCAGCTCCAGAACCTAGAGGGTGAACATTCCCCTTAACCCCCTCCTGTCCACTGCTGAGTTCAGTGGCAAGGGAAAAGGAGGAGGAAGCTGCAGTGGATTCAGCCACTGGGTTCCAGCAGGACCCCAAGATGGCAGCTCCAGTCAAGAGCTAAATGGACAAGCTGGTGAATTCAGCCCACTACACAAGCCATACAGTCAATGGGAAAGTTAGCTGCACCTCCTCCCTTCTTCAATCTGCCTATGGTCAAAGCATAATTTAGATCTATAAAAATACACAGATATTAAAGAAATTTCAGTGGCATTTGGTGAAATGATACATGTTTTGTTTCTCACAATGTAAAGGCTTATAATACAGGGGCATAATGATTTTAAGTATACAGAAAAAAGTCAAGACCAACTTGAAACCTTATAAAAGGAGAGCAACCACTGATGGAAGCTGTAAAACCACAACAATGGGCCATCATAACTAAATATCGTACTACTGTGTATTTTGGGGGGAAAAAAGTGCAATTTTCCCTTTACTTCCTGACTTTGCAAAAGGTCAAAGGCTAATTTGAGCGTAATAGCCCAATTTTACGCACAATCATTTTTAAGCTTGCATTACAAGTTTCCAGTGGAATATACTGCTCACTACTTGAAACAGCATCTTTTTTTTGAGTCCTAATATACTGCCTTTGTTGGGATTTTCTCATTCAATGTTTCTATTTGTGATATAAATGTAAACTGCAATTTCACCAAAGTAAATTTAGGAGACAACTCGTTAGATCTTCAAACCACAAAACAGTTTTTGTATCACACAATGATAAAAGAGGAAAGTTAAAATGATTAACAATACATTATTTGAATTTTAGTACCAAAAACTATTTAAAAAAAAAACAGAAAGATTTTATATTATTGTTTATTTACATGCTGCATATAATATTCATACACATTGAAACATATTGTATCATTATGTTTCCTTTATATCTAACTTCAATTAATAGAGATTTAAATAGTTACCTGTTTTAGAAAGTTGGCAGAGTTTTAGTGAGAATCCAGATACAGCATTATTAAGTATTCTTATGCTTGCTGGAGTTCCCGTTTTGGTGTACTTCAAGAAGCACTTGTTACTGAATGACAAAAGTAAAACTTTTTTTCAGTAAGAAAAAGGCCAGATTCCTTCCTCCACAAATTTGTCTTTACACCAGACAAACTTAACTTAATTTTGACTTCATCTTGCCAGAAATGGTCAGTGGATAATTCCCTCTGAACATAGCAGCTTTGTGCTGGCAAAGGCAGGTGAACCAAGTCCTGTACATGCAATATGTGCCACTAGCAGTGAGTGGGATAAGAGCAGTGAGCAGTTTGCCCAGGCAAAGTTATCCAAGAACTGATCTCACTGAGCCCTGCCAGCTTCACATACCAAAAACTGTACAGCTACTAATTACCCAGTTTCTAATGTCTCAGTACACGACATCTTTCTGCTTATTATCTGGATCTTCTTCTAACATATGGCACACATTAGTCTGTAAATATAAAATCCAGTGGAAAATTGAGTGTTGGGGTACCTATTAAAATGTTCAGAAGTTAGGGGGTAGTTGATACTTAAAAGGTTGAGAAGCAGTGTTCCAGAGCACCCACTAAAGCTGGACTCAATATTTTGAAGTAACTCTATGAAATAACAAAAGGGACAATAGACCTGATAGGTTAAGAGCTAAAAACTTACAGCCACAGGACAGGATTTTCTCTACATTCTAGTGAAGCTTAGCACTTTATATAATAGCGTTTTACAAATAGCAGTTAATCAACATAGTATCCCTTTGAGGTAAAAGTGATTTTTGTCATTGTTATTCATCATCACTTGATATATTACTACCATAAAAATGGCCGTTTGCAAATGGACACACCCAAGTATTACCATATACTGTTTGATAAATGAAAGCAATAAAATGTTATATATTAACAAATTTCATGCAATTTTTCCAAATGATGCACAAGAAGAGAAGTGAAACAGAAACGCTGTGTTCATGGAATTGGGTAATTATTTTTTTCTTTATTAACATACGAAGGAGACACTTGTGGTGGGCACTGAAACTATAGAGCTATAAAAGAAGAATAGAATGTTTGTTAAAATTGCCCATGAATAATCATCCTCATCACCACATCTATTGTCTTTGTTATTGATTTGTTGTTAGTGCTGTTATTGTTATTATTTAACAATAAATATTCCAGCAAAGATGTAATGGACTTTTAGAATTATGCCAAAGATTCAATAATAACTTTATATTTCATGATTTTTTTTTACCTTGGACTCCATTAATCATACTGAATAACACTGAAGAAAAGGTGGGGGGAAAGGGGTGTTCTCTATGCAAATGTCTGGATCCATTCATACAGAGAGTGTAGAAGAACAAGCATACAGTTTTCTTAATTCCTTTTTCTATTATATACAGTAAAATAACCTAATAATGAAATATTTCAACATAAAAGTATCTGTTTCTAACAATAACTGTACCAAGGTGTGGTTCTAATCTTGTGCTTCTCATTCATAGATTTCTAGGAAAATCACAAAGGAATAGCTTTATCCTATTTTACAGATGGTCAAAAGATGAGCGGCAACTCCTGTTTAACTCCAGTATGATAGCTAGTATCAGTTGCATTCTTTACATCCTCACTGTATTTTAGACTTTCCAGCACTATAACAAAAAATTTGTCTTTCTACCAAAGGATAAATCCAAGTCAAACTATTATAGACCTTTTCATGCCAGTACCTCTAGATTTGAATATAACACAAAAAGATAACTGAGATTAAAATCTACATTTCACATAGAACAATGCCATGTGAAAAATATCTCTTTAAATAATTTCCCTTTCCTTTAATTTTGCTTATGAATTACTGTACTACTAACTGTGCTGCTATCCAGTAAGGAGGATCAAAACTTACCGAAAGCCTGCACTGTGAAATGCTCCTGTAGCATATGTAAAAAATTGACAGTGATTGTCATTGGTGCATCTTTTTTGACAGTCTTGATAGCTATATTCAGTAGTCATGTTATAATTTATCCCTTGCATATCCAGTCCTGTGTGGATGTCCCTGCTGCAACCTGGGTAGGGAAAAAGAGGGGGAAAAAAGAGCATGCTGGAACATTCCTGTTTTGGAAGTTCCAGAAGTAACCTGGCAGACCAGCCAGATTCTGTATCCCTCCCTCACTTTCAGTAGCGGCTTATTTTGCATATAGTTCCATTAAGAAAATTGAAGCTACAGAGTAAGGTGTTATGTGATATGAGTCAGAGTGGTGGAACCTGGCTCTAGAGAAGCATCTCTATCATTTCAAGACAAGGGAGTGGAGGAGAATGAGAGCCCTTAGTCACCTTGATGAGGTGTCAGCCCTGTAGTTTTTTAGATTAATGGCTGAAAAATGTTAACATTCAAAAAAATCACAAAGCACAAACCAGCATTTTAACAGCAAATGCTACCCTATGATGCAGTAACCAAGTTCTGTTAGAGTCACAGGATTTATTTATATACATTACAAGAAAGAATTTGGACCAGAGTTTGAAACAAATATTTTCCCCAAAGTAGGTTTATTTTTTCCTATTGAACACCAGGGTTGTGTCCATCTAGTATGTTTGCCAGCCAGCCATAGCTGTTCCTTTATCATGAATGCACAGGGTCATGTTTAGATTCTGGCTGCTTTAATCAGATAACTAATTAGAGTGAATAACATGAAAAGTAACCACAAAATAAGATCTAGTAGGCTGGCTGGAGACCATTACAACTATGAATATGAGTTAAATAACTCCTACAAGGGCATTTTAAAAGCAGTGAATACTCTGAGAGGTGTAAATGGTAAGATGGTGAATATTGAATATGTTGCTTGTCTTTTTACTTGTGGTTTATAATAGGGTATCATTAACATTATATAAAGAGGTAATTCTCCAATAAATATGATTTGTTATGCTCTTATCTATCAGGCTGTTCAATTCAATATAACAGGGTTTTTATAAAAGAAGACATGTAATAAATGCATTCTCATATATGTGCTAAATGTGTTGTACTTAAATTGACATCTTGATGATGTAACCAATTAATTTTAGTGATGCCTTTATCCACTGACTAGTCTGAAATATAGTACACTGAAAGCTTTTATATATTTTTAAAGAGATGCATATACTTGAATAAGTATATCTTACCACTAATTTGGGTGTGGCATTGTTTTAAGGAATGTCCAGAAATTGCACCATCCATGTGCACCTTTGGCAATATTTCAGTCTTACTGTCTTTCAAGTAGCAGGTAAACCTGTGTCCAAAAGTTAGCAGTACACAGTTAACATTAGAACCAAAAGCCTAACCTCATGAGAAAACAGATTGTTTGTAGTTATATTTTCAAGCATAAAGGGCAAAATATGCTTTCAGAGACAAATCCTCAGCTTCCTTTGCACTTTTGAAGTGGTGCAAGAATTATAACTGGCTTATAGCAGCAATTAGTTTCATAGCATAGACTTTCTGACACTTTTCCAAGAGAAAAGGTGTTCTTGGATAAAGAAATGTGGGCTTAATGCAGTTCCACAGCATTGAAATGCCTAACCAAAGATCTGTCTTGGGAATAAATTGTGCTTTGTAGATAACAGAGTTCACATTGTGCCAACCATGCAACCCCAGAAACTGGCACAAGAAGCAAGGGGGAGTTCCCACTTTCATACAGAAAATCATAGGAGTTAGGGTCATGAGCCAACAGGCCAAAGGAGGGAACAGGTAAAAGGTAAAGAAATATCAACACTGTGGTAACATACACCCAGCACCTTAATCTCCACCCCCTCCCTATACCTCTGAAGGTGTCCCCTTTACTCCCTAGAGCTCAAATAGCAGCCTGCAGCTACCCCCAGGTGCGAGTCCAGCTCCTTCAGTCCACAGTCCTGGATGACCGAGCCAATGAGATCTCCAGCTCCACAGTGCAATTCTCTACATAGGGCTGATCAGGTTCCACATACACACTGCTCTCTTCCCCTTACTGCAGCCTCAAGCTTCCTCTTTTTTTTCCCCTTGTCATCCCATCCCCTGGGGGGTTGAGGGAGTTGAAGTCCACATTAACAGTCAGCAGAGCTCTGCAGTCTACTTCCTGGCTCCACCTGCTGTTACCCACATTACATCTACATACAACTGGAAGCAATTCAGAACCATACCACCTCCATGGGAGTTCCAGGAGGACGTCTTTTGCCCTCTGGGAGGAAAAAATACTCTCAAGGCTCAGTAGTTCTGAGGGTACAGTTCTGGCCACAAACCTTACTGGTATGGCTAGTATCACTTCCCAAAGAGTGAGGGAGAAGGTGGATGGGATGGGTTAGATATGGAAAGGAAGTGAAGAGCAGAAGATGTATGAATTAAAATGAACAATCCTTTAAGGACACATGGTAGAGCTGAAGGCATGTGGGTTTCATTTCTCCAAACTAGGAAAGGGACTCTTAGCTTTCCAGGTTTAAGAAATGCAGCTTCATAAATTTCTAAGGAAATGTAAAACTGTGGTAAGACAGCTTCTGACAAAGTAGGTTGTCACATGCTCATATTTTTCTGAACCACTTAATCTCTCAGCTGCCATTCTACCCTACCTTCTGCCTGGGGAAACCAGGGTAATACATTATATTTTTTTTTGAGACGTTGCATGGATGGAGCAGTGCTGACTGCCTAATGGACATTACACATCACATGAAACGTAGCTTTTGAAGACATTACCTTTTTGTAGGGTCCTGAATTCCAGTTGGTGGCAGGTAAGTGAACAACAGACATGTCGGATGGTAAGTACACACAATTTGACAGTATTTGACATTTGGTGTAAAAACTGTCATTATATCGCCTCCTTGGAAGTACGTGTTTTCATAGATCTGAGTCATGCATTCTGACATGGAATAATGAAAGGTATTAGCTTGTGTTATGTCAGGTACTGACTCTCACAGACAAGACGCTGACCAAAGAAAGGATATAAGGCAGGTCTCCTCCTCTCTAAAATCCTGCTGTCTCCTTACTGCTGTACAGCCTCTCCTGAAGCTCTCTCCCACCTTAACCTGTGCTCTCTGCCTTCCCAAATCTAGCATGAAGTTCCTGTGCAGCATATTGTTTCATAGAAGGTAGGTGTGGCTGGCAAGGCAGACAGAGTCTAAAGTTTTTACAGGGAGGATGCTACTGCCTTCCACACTGCAGATGGAGAACTCCTGAGAGGAAAGGAAGAAAATTCTGACATGCAAAGGTCAAGTTGGATTTCAAGAATGGTAGAGTCATCTTTTGAGAGATCTTAGTGTGGAAAAACATCCAAACGAATATGTGGATGGAAAAAAAATACGAAGTGTAAGAGAGAAAGAAATACAGAGAGAGATAGAGACTTAGTAAAGCTGTAGGATGTGTCCACACAAGCATTGACGTTTGGTTCCCCAGGGACAACTAGCAGTGGCACACCTTGTGTTGCTGCTAGTTGTCCCTGGAGAATTCCTGTGCCATGTGCCTTCTGGCATGCAGCAAATTACTCTGGGTGGGGTAGGGTAGGTTGGGGCCAGCACTGGGCTGACCACAACAACCTCACTTGGGGTCCTCTTGGGGCTGCAGCAGTGGTGATCCTGCTGCTCAGAACTTGGCCAGCAGCCAGTGTGTGGCTCTGGCTGGCCAGGCTCTGGTTTTGTGCACTTCCCTTTTTTTTTGTTTTGCACATCTTTTTTTTTACCCCTGGATATGACACTCCCCTCTCCCCCTCCCCGCCCCAGATGCTCCCTTGCAGTGCAGAGAAAACTGAATGTGCGGTATGTAGTGCTAAAGGCATAGAGATTCTGAAACATGTTGAGGCTTGAGACCTGCTGGGTCTCAAAGAAGAGGGAGTTACAAAACTTAGGAGCAAATACTTCTGTGTATTTTTGCCAAGTGGAATTGATGCATTGAAGGAACTTGCCTGTGATTGCTTTCCATTGACCTTAGGGATCATGGTGGGGTATAAGGGAGAAGGCAGGCTGTGGGCATATCTAAAAGTTCATTAATATGCCTCTGTTTCCGGGCATCAAGTTTAGTACCTCTAACATGAGGTAGTAAAGATAAAGGCACTAAAGGCTCATTAATTGTGATGCTTAATGCACAGTAGACCAATTCTGTATTAGCATGGTTTTTGTCATGACACACTAATGCACAGTAGGAAAGTCCACTTTACACTAAGGTGTCATATGTAGATGTGCCCTGTGTACCTGGCATCCTACTTACCTTGCTCCAAGTCAATATCTTTAAGCATATTGCACAGTTCCAGGAAGGCAACTTCCTAAACCAGAGCAGCGGAGTTGCATCTGCGGAACTGCACATTAGTCTGTGGCTAGGCACAGTGCTTATTACTTGCCAGGAGTACTTTGCACATGTGACTACCCTGTTTCTAGTTTAGGAAGCAGCCAACACAGCACTGCAGCATGCCTAAGCTCACAATTCTGGAGCAGGGCAATTTTATTTTGAAAACACATCCTCAGATAGTGGGAAACTGCATTGTTTCATTGGACCCAAATCTCTGATAAATCTTCTATTTCTTCTTATTCCACCCAGGATCTAGCTCCACCTGCTTCACAAGGACAAATATTCTACAAATGAAGAATTAAATGCTAATCAAGGGAATAGAGAAAGAGCAAACTTTTAGGAATAGCAGAATGCATCAGGACTTGTGCAGGTGCACAACTTCAAGCACATCTGTAATCTCTTGCATCAAATTAACTGCATCTATGAAGAGAATAAAGGCTTCTAAGTGGCAATGTGTTCATCTGTTTTGAAGTTAAAAGAACAATTTTAAGACATATTTATGGGCTGTCCAGGTTTAGGAGTTCATTGATTATCCTGCTCAGTGTCATACCAAGGTGTGGGGCGAGCAGGGTGACTACCCAAGCACCAAACAAGAGGCATAAAGAGGTGCTGTCCAGCTAGGGCAGGACGGATGGAGCTGCAAATGGCTCATTTGGAGGGCCATGGGGATGGGGCGAGGGTGGATCCCATTTCTGTGTGCACTCCCAGGTAAGCATGGGGGGGCATGTGCCCCCCAGATCTGTGCATGGGATGAGGGCAAGATGCCACTAAGGGCTTTGTCCCAGGAACCAAGCTTCCTTGCCATGGCACTGATGCTGCTTATTTTGCCCTCTAAAATGGTGATAAGTATGGCTATTTATACATTGGTAGATGTAAAGGGTTTTTCTTATCTAGAAGAAAGAAATGGACTAAAGGAATTTTTTTATTCTATATCAACTGGGAGGAAATTCCAGTGAAATGTTTTACTTTCATTGTTTGTTACTTATTTGATAGTACACACACTAGACATAGTTTCTAATTATTATTTTTTGCATTAACTTTGCATTCATTTTACAAAAAAAAGGTTTATTTGCAAGTTTTTTACAATATGTTCAAAAAAAGACTTGCACCTTATTATTTATGGAAGCGAAGCACTTGTGACTTATTCGTGTTATTTACCCGTATTAATTTTCTTTAAGATAGAGATATTTATTATCATCACTAGCACTTACTTTCCTTAACTTTGTCACAAAAAGAAATATTTTCTTTGACGTGAAACATTTAATAAGAATATGAAATAAGAACCATGCAAAATTCTTATGAATTAGATATTCCAAAGATTATTTACCTCCATACAGATAGTTCGAAAACTATTTTTCTTCCTCAAGAATTCTAAATTAGTAGAGCAAATTGATTCCATGGCCTTTAGAGAAAGGTAAGGCTTCTGTGTTATCAACCTTGCTCTCTGAATAATGCATATATAAATATATATATATTAATCCATTAATCTTTTCATGTTAAACTATGTTTTATCCAATTGCATTTTGTGTGAGAAGACTCAGTACATTAGAAAACATAAAACAGCCTTAGGAATTTAGCCTAATTTACTGGCACAGAGGACATCATGGACATATGGTGGAATGTTTGCAAATTGGTTTTGCAAATCCAACAAAGTAAATCATTAACATATGCTGACATTGAACTATGTACACTGGTTTTACTTTCCCATGATGACTAATTTTTAGTTTTTTAATTTAATTCTGCAGAACCTTAACTGATACTTTCAGAATTATTCACATTTCTAAAGATAGACTTTTCTATTTACTAAGATGCAAATTGCATAAGTTTGCTTCTGATGACCTGAATCATTTTCTCAAACATTTCCTAACACTTAACAGTTGCACACAAATCAGTATGGAAATAAGACCAAGGTTTTTTAAATGCAAATTGCTGGTGTCTATGCTGAGTTTTTCTTCTTCACTATGGCTGCTTAGCTGTGTAGTACCTATGGGTGCTATACATAAGCAGGGAGGCTGTTCCAATGCCCTTAGCACATCAGAGCAGACTTGATTAATTGAGTCTGCTGGAATATGGCAATTTGTGTGCTCCAGCAGCCTCCCACATCTCATGTTTCAGCATTCCCATGCTTCAAACTTGCAGCAGGAGCATTTTATCTAAAGCTCATGGAATGAGCACTTTAATTAGAGCGCTCCAAGAGCCGCTCTGATTAAAGTACCTCCCACCCATTCTCAGAGCTTGTGTATAAATGTCCTACGTTGCTATTCTCCACTGTAGAATAAGGATGGAGGGAAAGAGCCATGACTGGAGTTCACTTGCAGTCTGCTGACATGTTGACACTTTGCTGTAATTTGTGCTGAATGCCAATCTTTAGGTTGCTCTAACTTACCAAGGGTGATTGGCTAAGCAAGGACACTGGAAGCATAAAAGTAGGTTATAGGCAAACTAACAAGAAATTAACTCTGCATCCTCAGCTGTAGCTCACAATCTTGTGTTCAATTCTTAAAAACTCATGCTAGTTTCATAGTAATGGTGTTACACTGGACATACACATAACCTAAACCAGTGCAAAAGAACAGAAAAGAACTGGGCCCAGGACTCAAGGCCAGTGTTTCCATTAAAATCAGTAGACTTATCATGCAGCAGGCTATTATTCAGTAGGAACATCTACCCATGCAATCTCAATAAACTCTGGCACAGTTTGCACTGAATTCAGCTATTCCCGGGCTCAGCAGTTTCACATGTGCCTGGGACCCCAGCAGTTTGAGCCAAAGCAGAGCAGTCCCAGGGTGGCAGCAGGCTCAGGGGGTAAGACCCAGGTTCTGAGTGGTGGCATTGGGCAGCAGAGTGCTCAAAGTGTGGAGCCATGTGACTGACCTCCCGAGCCTGCTGCCAGCCTGGGGCTGCTCTGCCTCAGCTCAAACTGCCACGGTCCCAGTCACCACTCACACATGCCTTCTGTGCAGTAAATGACTCAGCTTTAAGATACTACTGTCCCTGACAATACTACTTTATGCCAAAGTTAATTAATTTAATGTGCCCTAGTGCCGGTGCATGTTAGACAGTGACACTTTACTATGGAGCTAATTAGTCAACTCCGCAGTAAAGCACACATGTAGATATGTAGAACCCAGTATGCCTAACGTCTTCAAATCTGTCTCTCAGTTCACATATTGACATATTTAGGCTATCATAAATATCATCCTCTTTAATTGTACAAGATATTTATTACTAGGGTTGCCATATTTCAAGTTTCAAAAATGAAAACATGGGGGGCAATATGATTGCAGGAAGTCAATGATATCCCTGTGCCCTACCCCAGCCTCTCAGTCTCAAGCCACAGTCTCCTCAAGCCTGCTGCTTCCCCTCACTCCTGATGTGCAATAACCTGCCCCCCAAGATCATGCTGGTGCCTCTTATTCCCAACCTGTATCCCCCACCATCTCTGCTGATCCCCCTCACTCCTGACCCACAGCCCCATTCACCTCAGCCCTGCAGCATCTCCTGGCTGCCCCACCCCTGTGAGCAAGGCCACCAGCCCTGGTGCCACCAGCCTGGCCATGCAGCTCCCCACTGCCCCCAAAGGGCCATCCCACATCCTTTCCCGCCGGAGGGGCAGGGAAAATTCAGACATATGGTAACCCTCTTTATTACTCTGTGTATACAGTATAAAAAAATATACATAAGCTTACCACTGTAAACTGAAGTGATTAAGAAAATGAAATTAAAGGTCTGATAAATCCAAACCATCCTAAAAAATGAATACATGAAAGTTTCCTTTAGGACATGGTTAATAAATTTGGTACAATTAGTCATAAAGAAAAGTACAGATGCATCACTGGGCAATTTACATATGATTTCTGTCATAAAGCCCATTAATTACATGTACAGATATATAAAACAGTTGAAAACCAAGAGGTTCCAGACATACAGTATCATGCATTAGCAGAAGAGGGTTTGTACTCTTCTGTACTCAAACTGTACTCATGACTGCAAAAATGATTTTAATTTACAAATACTAAGAAAATTCTTCTCTAACATCCACTAGAGTTATTCTCGATTTATGCTTCATTAAACTAACAGTCAAATCTGGATCACTTCTAAACTTCAATATTTTCAAAGTCACTGTCTCCCACTAGAAATTTATTTCCTATATAAAATTTGTCTATCTAATAAAGTATGCAATCCCAGCATTACTAATAAAATACACATACAAAATAAGTTTTAAATTTGTCACTTCTAAAAAAGTTTTGTTGCAAGTTTTAGGAGTATCAATAGAATGTTTACATTAAGTGAATAATGCAGTCTGTAAAGAGATTGGACATTGCATACTAAAAGTCTCTGATTTGATCGCTGTTAACTTACCTGAAAGTACAATAACCACCTTGTGCGACTAATTCTGCCTAGATACAGTCTGCACTAAACAATATAAAGCCCCCCTCAAATTGTGTTAAATGTGACTGCCTGCAATGTTTGCTTCACTTTAATATTTACTTTCAGTGGGTCTTCACTCTATCAATATTTGTTTCTGTTCTCAGCTGGCATAAATCTGTAGAAGCCAGTAGGAACAAACTTCTGTGGGAGAGAACATGGCTCATGGGACAAATTGCTGAGTGAATTAAACCGAATAATCGAAATATGAGGATTTATAGGACAAAAATGACTAAATATACTAGGGACGTGCTTAACTCCTATAGCTCTACTGAAGTCAGTAGAACTAAGCTGATAGCGAGATGAGATCTAGAACATTCATTTCAGGCGTTTCCAAATTCTCAAAATCTCCTGAATTTGGCTTGTCAAGGTTATGTAAGATATATAGTCATTAGGAGACTGAAAACTTCTGAAATTCTGATTTGTGGTTTGATTCAGGACAGAACTAAATTTTGAAATACCCAAATTTTTCACTGAATACAAATTCTGCTTTCAGCCAGGTCTACTCAAAAGGCCACCTCATTATCCTTCACAAAAAAACAACTGAACTAGAGCACAAAACACATGAGAGGTCAGTCAGCTGAATCTCTCATAGAGCAATATAAATAGTACTCTCATAAAAGGTGATGTAAGATGCCAGGATAGTGCTAAGCAAGATGTTTAAATGTCAATATAACTTTTCAAATCTTGCCATCTGAATAGGGGTGATATAATCATATCATGAGTGTTGCTTTGAATATTTTAAGAAGACCTAGAGTGGAGGTTCTCAACCTTTTTAGACTCAACGCACCCCTGGAAAGACTTGAGGTACTCCTGGATAGACTCAATGCACCTGTCAGAAAAAGCCAGCTCTTAGCTTTTACTCTTTTTTGGCTGCATGGTAAAGTAGTTTTTCTGATGCAAAGAACTTGGAAAGATCATAACTCTGGATTTCTATTTGAAATTTCTGAGTTTATCTAATGAATCTGGTAAACCTAACAGTGCTAACATCATGGCACCCCATCACACCCTTAAAAGGATCTTGAGGCACTTCAGGGTGCCATGGCACCCTGATTGCGAATGGCTGATCTAGAAGTTCTGAAATATTTTGCTGTATTTGTAGTTTTCTAAAATCCTTTGTGTAAATGTGCATGTGATCAAGAGGAGAAAGCGAAATAAGGGTGCTGCTAGTATACTTGAAGATCTAAACTCTTGAAACTTTCTTCTCATGACATGTGAGCAGTTCTCCTCTTCAGCTGGATCCAGATGCCATTACTTGGACGAAGAATCAATTCTCCCACCATACCAAGTTCTTCTCTATTTTGATTTGCTTCCACCCAAAAGTGGTGCAGGAGAGTAGCCAAAACAGCTTTTTCTTCCATCTGTGCAAAGCGTTGGCCTTCACATCAAAATGAAACAAAACAGCTAAAGGGTAGTATTAACAGTCACCATAATTGCATTTCAACATAGGTTTTCAATAAATACAGCACAGGAATCGATTCCTGGAACAAAAATCAGGGAGCTATAGTTTATAGAACTTGACTCTAGAAAAAGTCTCTTCCCTTCAAGGTTTGCCTTTGAAGTATGCATAGTTCCCAACCAAGAGGACCTTAAAGGTGACTTGTATGGTGGAGAAAACACTTGACACAAGATGGGACTTTGTTTTCTCTCTTGGACAGCTAAGTGGAAAGAGATGAGTTGGGGTGGCGGAAACAAGGGCTCAGCTTCACACCCACAGCACATGTATAGCAGTAGTAGTACTTGATTTGGTAGTACTTTGCTTATTGATCTTCAGTCCTAACAGAGTGTGGTGGTGAGCAAGAAAGGGAAGAATGAGGAGATAAAGATTCAAAGCAAAGAGGTGCAGAAAAAATGGTTAGAAATAAAACAAAAAGAAATAAAAAGAAAACTAAGCAAAAGATTAGAAACCAGGCTGCTAACTACAAATTTAGTACCCAAAAGGGTACGTCCAGATGAGCACGCACGTGCCTCTTGCCCCGTCTGAAACCCTTTTGAGATGGCACAAGGCATATGTGGGAACGAAAAAAAGTTTCCCGTGTTGCAAGTTTGCAGTGCAGGGAGAAAATTAGACCCCTGGATACCCAGGAGTCTAAAAAACCCCATGTTTAAAAAAGCAGTTCAGGGCACAGTCCTGGAACATGCCCTGAGGCAACTAGAGGCTGGGTCCTCCACAGAGATGCTCTGGCCACCAGAGCGTCTCTCTGGTTGGCCCCTCGCCCTGGTGCTAAAGCACGCGACCTGCCCGTGCAGAGCAGGCAGCTGCTTCAGCACCAGGGCCCTAGTGCCAGTAAGTAAGGGGTCGGGGGGGTGGCTGAAGGACAGGGGAAGGGACTATGGAGGTGACCCCAACAGGTCCCGCCCACTCCCCCACCCCCCCATCCCTGCTCTGCCCAGCCCCACCCCCCACCTGCCCCCCAGATACCCCCGATCCCGTCTCTGCTTGGGCCCTGCCCCCCCATCCCTGTCCCACTCCAGAATCCCCAGAGATTTAAAAAAAAAAAAAAACGGCACTTGCCAGCAGTCCAGCTGCCATCTATATCACTGGAGCCCCGCCTGCACAGTTTGGGGCAGAGGGCAGCCCCAGCCCAGGCCCTCATACACCCCACTACCCTGTGCTGCCTCGGGGGGCTCTGCCAAGAGGTCCTGGAGCCCCCCAGCCCCTGTTTCTACAGTAAGTAGAGGCTTTGTTGGGTTTTTTGTTTTTCTTCTTATTATTTTTTTAAGTGATGGTGCCTGGGGTTGGGGGGACAGCCATGGGGGCCTGGGGGTGCAAGTGGTGGATGGGGCCATGCAGGGCAGTCCTTGTGGGGTCTGGGGGAGAGGGGGGGCTGGGTGGCGGCAGCCATCAGTGGGGCTGCAGCAGCTGGTGGGGGATGGGGCACGTGGGCCTTGCGTGGGGGGGGGGTTGCCACTGTGGGGCCCATTTTGCCCCTGTTGAGGGGCCATAACTCCTGTTGGGGAGCCGTTACCCCTGTTGGGGGGCCACAACTCCTGTTGGGGAGCCGTTACCCCTGTTGGGGGGCAGCAAAATATATATTCATATATTCATGAAAAGTTTTTAGAGTTCACTTTATTATTATGATAGAAACACTGGTAGGCTTCCAAATTGCTTTAACGCTGTAGATATATCAATAAAACATTGCCCAGCTGTTCACTGTCTGTCTCACTCTCTTTACAGTGGTCTTTTGTTTTAATTGTGAAGGAACATGGATTTTGGGGTATTTTACAGAGTAACTTCGGCATTTTTTTCTATCAGGGTTTTTTCAGTTTTCTAATAAGGAACACCAGAATTCCTGCTAGGGAGGCCAATGGCAGGACCCTGCCTACCCAGAGCTGGCATCTTAGACACAGCTGGCTGTGGCTGACCTCCTAGCCAAATGGGGCCAGGAGGACATGCTTTGACAGTTCAAAGCAGGCCACCACACCTGGAACATCTTCCAGGCGATAACTACCTGGATGGCTGGGCAGGGGGCACACATGGCAGTAGTGCCACACAGAGGCCAACTCTGCAGCCACAGCCAACTGGCAGCTGGCCCAGAAGGGCAGATGCCTCTACTGGCTGTGCAGTCCCTATCCAGGTCTGGCAGGTGCACAGCAGGTCACAGCCAGGCAGCAACCCCCATCACCAGACTGCACTGCCCCCACTGCTGCAGTGAGCAAAGGGTGCAGGGAACTCTCAGAGCTGCCTCAGCTGTCCAACTAGCACAAAGGGTAGTGTCCAAGTACCAAATGGCTGGGCTGCAGAAGCTCCTGAGAGCAAGTAACCCTGAGCTAGTTGCCAGGGCAGCTTTTTGTACTGATGGGGCCAGGATAGAGCAGCTAACAGGTGCTGGCCCCAGGTTCTAGCTCCCCCTGGCTACAGATCCAGGAGGAGGCAGGCAGGGTTATTTTGCCCCAAGTGGCACAATTTGATCCACAACAAAATGCATATGCGCTGGGACACCCCATGTTCCCAGCATAACCATGGCCGCAAGACAGCAGATGAGGCTGGGAGCCCAAGTCAACTGATGGAGATTATGTAGATTGAGCATCAGATCCCGACATCTTTACCTACATTTATAGAGAAGCCCTTAGACTTCCATAAATATTTACTATTATTTTGTAGTGAAGACAGAATACTCTCTCCAGTGTCCCTGGAAGCACTGCTAGCAGTGGTCCTTCTGTCACTGAGAGGCCCCATTGGGAATAAAATAAAATCTTGAAACATCACTGTTATTTTGGGCCACAAACTCTTGAAGGAACTGCTATCTGAAGGCATATTGACTACATAAACAGTAATACAGTGTTTCATACTTGCTATGTACTTTTTAGCATCCACTAAAATTTAGATCTCTCAGAAAATCGCATGAAGATAAAGTTCTAGTCCTGAGGAGTTAGCAAGTGTTACTGAGAATACTCAAGCAGAAGAATACAAGGAGGATGTTTAAATGATGTCCCTTACTTGCAGGCCATGAGAGATGGGACCATTATATAAATAACTGACATGCCATAAGGAAAGGGGAAAAGAGATTGTCTCTTAGTGTTCCCTAGTGAATGATCTTGCTGACTGAAGGATTCAGATCCTCAAGAAAACCCTGTTGGTCCTCCTGACTTAGAAGGGAAGTTAGCTTTATGCAGAGCTACAAGTGAAACTAAGGATGAAACAACAATATGAGGCTCCCTTGAGTCTAAGAAACCTCATGACAAGAAAGAAAATGGTGTGACTTTGTCAATCTGATGTGTAAGATACAAATGAAAATTGCTGTGTTGTGGTTATCAAACACATGAGAACTGCAATCTCCATTACCATACAGAGGCTCTGCAATAGATACTGCAGCAAGGAACCTTTGCTGAAGTAGCCTTAATGGTATGACTGTAAGTAAGGAGGCTAACCTAGTACACTTGGCTTTTATCATCAGTTACGCACCAATGCAATTTCTGGGTCCAGCGGAGAAGGGTATATATGCATATGAATGCCTTCCACTAGAAATCTCAGGAAAGAATCGCTCAGGTCTGAATTCTTCAGGATCTAGGAAAACACCTGGATCTCTGTGCAGTGCATAAGAAACAATAATTGCATTTGTGCCTTTTGGTACCTTAAATCCTCCTGCAAGAAAAAGACCCAACAAATCATGAAGTAATTGATTTTGAGCACACATGCACTGAGCACACAAAAATTCTTTGATTATGAAACAATTTTCTAGAGCAGATATTTTCATTACTTAATATAAGGAACATAACATAAGGCATAACAACTTACTAATATAGCAATCTTGACTCAAGGTCCGGGCAAAGAATGGCACTGAAGGGAAGAGACGAAGGGCTTCCTTAATAACACACTCAAGATATCGTAGTTTCTTTAAATCATGCACAGTGACGGGACAGTCAGAGTCACCTACAAAGAATTGTAAAAGTGGGGTGAGAAACACAACTGCCCTAAATTAAATGAAATACATTCACCTTCTAAAGAGGCTCCGAGCTCCTTTAAACTAGAGCTACTAAACTTAACTGTTTGATTTTTGGGGTGAAGCGTTTCTCTAAATGTTTTCCTTTTCAATGTTTTTAGATGTTAGGTTATAACACACCACAACACAGGCATAAACGAGGCCTTAACCGTGGATCAGGCCCACATTCTATCAGACACAGTGCAAAAGGACAATCCCCTCCTCCCCCCCAACCAAAAAGAAAAACCTCCCAGATATTCTCTGCCCCAAAGAACCTACTGTTTAGGTAATAGTATCTTAAATATCTCTCATGAGCAGGGATTCTGGTTTTCTGTGTTTAAAAGGCACACACTCTTTGATAAAAACTGCAAATTCTCTGGTTTAAACACACAAAATTCTATATTTTTCCATGATGAAAATGAAATGACACTATATTGCACTGTTTTACTGATATATTTACAATTTTAAAGCAATTTCGAAGCCTACTATAATAAAATTAATTCTAAATAGCTATTAATTTTGGCGTTTGATTTTGGGTGTTTTATCACAGAAAATCAGAGCTCCCACCCCTTGCTTTGCTCACCAAGATGTGGGTCCAGCTGTGGCTGCCCCCTCCTACCCTGTGTTGTGGGACTAAGCAGCTCTGATATGCTGGTGCCCTGCCAATGCCATTGCCTCTAACTCCCAATCCAAAGCCTCCCAGCCCTGCCAGTGCCCCTCACTCCTGACTCACTGCCCCCCACCCCAGCTCCCCACATGGCCTGTGCTCCCACTCCCAATGTGGGCTGTGCCCCTTCCCCCCTCTGCTCAATACATGGCCTGTGCCCCTTCCTTCTACACACAGATGTACCTGGAGGGAGCTGTAGGAGCTGCTCTCCACTGTTACCTTGCTGTCACATGCATGTAGCACCTCCTGCCTTGGTTGCCTGCTCCCACTCCCTGTCCCAAACCCCAAACAGCCCCTTGCAGCCTGGAACTCAGCAGACAGGAACCCACCATTTCCTGTGTCCTTCTCCTTTAAAAGGAGAAAATCTGTGGTTTTCCCCTTTAAAAGAGAAAATACGAATTTTTCTCCACTAAGGGAGAAAACCCACATTTTTTCCCCACAGCAAGCGGAAAACCCAGATCCTTGCCCATGAGTTCCTTAGTACCCATTCCAACTGGTTCTGAAGTCTTTGTATCCATAGAACAGTGAGAGTTATATACAGTGAAAGCACAAGTTCAAACTATCACCTGATGCTGACTTGCTAGCTAGCTAGCTATTGCTCCAGTTCCAAACCTCCCATTTTTTGGAGTAGGTCATTGAACAAGTGGGCTTCCACCATCTCCAGGTGTATCTGGATACTATCAGTTTCCTGGACCTCTGCCAGCAAGCTTTTGTCTTAGGTATAGCACTGAGACTGCACTTGTGGCCTTGGTTGACAATTTTTGTCTGGAGATTAACAACAGAAACTGTACATTGTTGACCTTATTAGAGATCTCAGGGGTGATGATCATAGGAAAGTAGGGCTGGAAGGGAACTCACAAGATCATGCACAGCTTACTGCTCAGGGAAGGATCATCCCCAACTAAACCACTGCAGCCAAATCTCTGTCTAACCAGCTCTTGAAAACATCCAAGGATAACGATTCCAGTTTCTCTAGGTGGCCTATTCTAGTGCTTAACCACCTTCATAGTCAGAAAGTTCTGCCTAGTCTCCAACCTACATTTTCTCTGCTGAAATGTAAAGCCACTGCTCCTAGTCCTGTCCCCTACAGTGACAGAAAAAGCACATCTTGTTCCTCTCGGTAATCCCCCTTCAAGTATTTGAAAACTGTTATCAAATATGCACTCAGACTTCTCTTCTTCAGATTAAATAACCCTAGCTCATTTAGCTTTTCCTCATAAATCTTGTCTCCCATGCCCCTAATCATTTTTATTGCTGTGCTCTGAACTGTATCCAAACTGTCCACATCCTTCTTGAAATGTGGGGCAAAGAATTGGAAACAGTTCTCCATGTTAGGACTCACCAGTGCTGAATGGAATGGAAAGATCACTTCCCTTGATTTGCAAGTGACTGTCTAGTTCATACAATCCATTATGCTCTTGGCTTTTTTTGTAACAAAAGTAAACTGTTGGCTCATGTTCATTTTATGGTCCACTGTAATCTCCAGGTCCCTCTCTGTGGTACTACAGCTTAGCCCATTCCCCCATCTGTATTTGTGCACGTAATTATTCTGTGCAAGTGGAAGACTCTGTACTAGTCCTTGCTGAATCTCATATAATTGACTATGGACCATTTCTCCAGTCTATCTAGGTCATTCTGGATCCTTGACCCACTCTCTGGAATATCTGTAGCTCCACCTAAATTGATGTCATCTGTAAATTTGCTAAGCATGCACTCAGTCCTATCATCCAAATCTTTAATGAAGTTATTATATAATATCAGATTCAAAACAGTCCCTTGGGGAACCCCACTGAATACCTCCTCCCAAATAAACATTGAGCCAAAGATGACTACTCACAGAGAAGGATGATCCAGCCTATCCAACTTACAGTACTTTCATCTAATTTGTATTTCATTTCTAGTCCCTCATGGGCAAGTGTTCATTCTACCCTCACTACCTTTACTGCAGTGTCCTCCAGAATTCCATATGGCTGTCTCTCCTGAGATTTGGAGTGAAGCCCTTAGTATGAGGAGGACACTCTGCTCTATCTCTTTTTCTCATCTGATTCAGGCTCTGTTGTCTTGGTCCTTAAGTAGTGCTTGGCTTCAGCTGGAAATGAAGCTAAATCCAAACAAAACAGAAGAGATTGTTGTTGGCAGATCTCAGGACTTGGTGGGAAAAGAATCACTTATCATCAATGGGGTTCAGCCTCCCCTTGTCACTTTGTCACTTACATTCCTTGATGTGCTCCCAGATTCTCTGCAGCATTTAGATTTGCAAGTTGTAGCAATGGCTAGGACTCCATCTTAGCCATTGCCATCTTTCATCAACTCTATCTGGTGAGAAGGCTGCAACCTTTTCTTTCAGGTTTGAATCTGGTCACCATCATCCATGCTTTTGTAACCCCAAGGCTAGACGATTGCAGTGTACCCTACATGGGGCTTCCCCTGAGGAATGTCCATAAGTTGCAACTGTTGCAGACTATGGTGCCCTGCCTTGACAGGAACGGGTCACCAGGAGCATGTCATTCCAGTACTGTACTCCAGAGTTTGCATTGACTTTGAATAGTTTTTCAGGCACCATTCAAGGTGCTGTTTTTTACCTGTAAGGCCCTAATTGGCCTGGACCATAAATACCTAAGGGATCTCCTCCTCTTTTATGTTCCATCAAAGTCCCTAAAGTCAGCCAAGAACAACCTCCTGCAAGTAGCATCTGTGTACCAAGTTCATTTAGAGACAAAATGTGGGAGGTCATTCTTGGTAGTAACTCCTCAGTTCTGGAACTTTCTGCCCCGTCTGATCCATCAGAGCCCAAGTCTGGACCACCTCTAGAAGTTTTGTAAAACTTTTAAATTTGGACAGGCCTTCAGTCATTGGAGTTAAGTTTTAGGACAGTGTCTGGGGATTTTGTTCCATTTCATTTTAATATTTGTATCTGTTTTTTTTAATGTAAGCTTCCATAAGCCATTTTTGAAAGGCAGCATATAACTCTAATAAATAAATAATCAAATAAAGTGTTTTTTTCTTCATAATGTATGATTCTCATAAGGAAGATGCCTTTGTGTGACTTCTTTTATTATCAGGATGTCGCATGCCTACAAAAATGCACATTCCTTGACAGATAGGGTTCTAAGTCCAATAGCATGGAATCCAAGATGATTGGAGACCCTTGGTCTGCTGCAGCCTTCATCTGCCTTCACAACCACTGAAAGGGGGTTACACTTTTCTTCCTCCTGATCCACTGTTGAGGTCTTCTTGGATCACTCTTAGTCAGGAACCTCCCTCTCGACCTTGCCATCATGGGTAACCCTACCAGGAACATGAAGCTCCCAATACTTTGCTCTCAGAATCATTGGAACATGCAAGCCCCTCCATCACTACAAGGTGGTGATCCCTGGAGAGGTGTTTATAATGAATCTGTACTCAGAAAGGAATAGGTATACCATATACTGAAACTTGCATGCTTATACCCACAACTCGGGGAGCGCTAAAACTTACCAAACACTTCATCCAGTTCTTGGTGAACTTTCCTCTGGGCCTCAGGATGACATCCAAGTAAATAGATGGCCCAGTTCATAGCAGCAGCTGTTGTGTCATGCCCCTACAGGCAGAGGTTTATGTTGATATTCTGTATTATCATCATGTATACATAAACAAGTATCTATATTTGCAGCTCTGAGGGAAGAGGCATAGACTAACTACAAAAGCAAAGAAGAAAAGCTAACAATATATTAATCCACCTAATAATTTGGTACCCAAAACTAACAACAGAAAATAGCCAACTACACAATAAGACGGCTAGAGGCTGACTAAGATTTTTGAAAGTAAAATTGATCAGGACATTAAACTAGCAAAAATCCTTCCTTCATCTATTTTCAGCTATTTAATTCACTGTGATTTAAATTCACTGCAATTTAAATATGTTCCTCTACAATCAATCTCTGAGGAAGAAATTGTGGACAAATTGGAAAGGGTCCAGCAGAGGGCAACGAAAATGTTGAGGGGGTTGAGGGACATGACTTATAAGGAAAGACTGAGGGAACTGATCTTAGTTCGTCTAGAGAAGAGCAGACGGAGGGGATGTACTAGCAGCCTTCAACTACCTGAAGGGGGGTTCAAAAGAGGATGGAGCTAGACTGTTCTCAGTGATGGCAGATGACAGAAAAAGGAGCAACAGTCTCAATTTACAACAAGGGAAGTTTAGGTTAGATATTAGGAAGAATATTCTTATTAGGAAATTAGGAGGGTAGTAAAACAGTGAACAGGTTACCCAGAGAGGTGGTGGAAGATCCATGCTTGGAGGTTTTTAAGACTCAGCTAAACAAAGCTTTGGCTGGGATGACCTAGTTGGGGTGGTCCTGCCTTGTACAGGGGGTTGGACTAGATGACCTCCTGAGGTCTCTTCCAACCCTAATTTTCTATGATTCAAAGAATCTTGTTCTTGCTGCTTTTTCTATATGCTGTGGTTAATTCTGCAGAGAAGACCTACATACCAATCTTGAAGCTTGCACCAAACCTGAAATCTACCTGAGTTACATCAATGATATTTTCATCATTTGGACTGAACACCTGAACTCATTTACTGATTTCTACCACAAATTTAACATTGCTCCTTGATCAAACGTTCTTAGTGTTATTTCTACACTAATATCAGCTTTTTAGATACAAGAATCCACATGTGGGATGGCACCCTACAGACTACCCAATACAAATAACCCACGGACCATCGTACTTATGGCCACAAAACAAGCAATCATTCCAAACACACCAAACAAACTGTAATCTAGTCAGGCACTCAGATAGCACCACATATGGCCTGAGGAGATTACTAGTGATACCCACTTTGCCAACCTAAAATTTGCCTTTATATAACAAAGACACTTAGAGAATAAAACATACCTTTGAAAGAGTCACTCAGATACTCCATGGTAACTTGCTCCAATACATAAAGAAGATCTCCTGTGACTTCACACCCCAGCTACCACCCCATACTGAAACCAATTAGAGGAATCACCTAGCAATTATAGCCTATACTCAAAAAAGATCAGACTTTGAGAGAAATACTCTAAGCCCTGCTGCTCCTGGCTTTCAAGCAGCCTCCTAACCTTGCTTAATCCATCATCAGAATCAAACTCCTCATTTCATTGTTTAACAGATATCAAATAGGACACAGGCCTGCCTTAACAATAAATGCAAAAACTGTCAACACATCTCCATTGCTATAACAATCAATTAGCCTCCACAATGAACCCATCAGAATCCACTGATCCTGCACATCTTTCCCAAAATGTGATAGCTCTGATTCAATGTATCAAATGCCATCATGGCAACTATGTAAATAAAATGAGACAAACTATTCACCCGAATAAACTCTCACAGAAAAAAAGAGAGAAATGCAAACACTAGTAGGAGCACATTTCTCACAAAACAACTGTTGTTTCTGACCTCATTATCCACATGCTCAAAGGAAGTTTACACAAAAGCTTCAAAAGGCAAGCCTGGGTATGAAAATTCTTAAGTTGGTTGGATACTAAGAACCACGGATTGAACATTCATATTGAATTTGTGATATACTATAATCTAACTGTTTTCTGGAATTCTTTCTTCATACTATAGGCAATAGTGACCCTCTTCCCTCTTGAAAGATCTTGATCTCCCACTAATCAAGATGTTTTCTTCTGTTAATCGTTTGTCTGATACCCCAAGGAATTTCTCTCTTCTCCAGTTTCACAGCCCTCCATGTTTTTTTAATCATTGTTGTAGATGCTTCTTCCCTCAGACCTGATGAAGAATGCAATACTTTGAAAGTGTGTTTAAGTCTAATCTCAACCACATAGGTGGTCCAATAAAAGATATTGCCAACAACAATACTTGTTTCTCATAAAATTAAAGTTGTTAATTTGTGCCATAAGCCAGTGTCGGAAGGGCAATTATTTATAGTTTAAGGATTCCTGAGGTGTAGTTAGTAGCATTCTCTATCCTCTCTTGGAAAATAGAAAACATTTTATCATCAATTATCACAAAACAGCAGAAGTATACAATTTTGTTAAGCTTGTACATTTTAAAAATGAAACTATGCATGTAGTGTGTGTAAAGGATGCAAGGGAACGTCCAATAAAAGGTTTTGATATTAAAAGATTTTAGCTAATTTAATAAAAGTAATATTAATAAAAAATGTACTGCAACAGAGTATAGCTTCAGGGTGGATGTTAGATCACTTTCAAGCTGGATGGCGGTGGCAAATCAGACCCACTCTGACCACTTCTGGTCCCTCTGTGTTACAAACAGCATAACAGTAATAGGAATGCTTTATGGGCAACGGAAAGTGATTAAAAGCATAAGAAGAACCTTTTATTAAACCAACTGGGAAATCCCAAGAAAATTATCCTTTTCTGCTGATTTTCTTGGGATTTCCCAGTTGGTCTAATAAAATGTATCATTTTGGAACTGAGAGTTCTAGTTTTTTGTATGTCTTCTTGTCTCAGACCAAAATGGCTACCAAGTACATCCCTGAAACATGGCAGATGCCAAATTGTAGCCGATTTTGGATTTTAAACTTCATTACAGAACAAGAAGAAAGATTTTTTACCTCCCTACCTGCCATCTAACACATCCTGGGAAGGAATTCTACCTTCAAAATGCAACTCAGCACAGCTCACAAAGACACCTTGCATGGACCCAGAGGCACAGCCTTTCATTTTCAGCTCCCTTTGTGTAAAAATGAAGTTTATTTCCTACCTATGAGGACTTTTTACCATCTACACTTTTCCCAGAGCTTGACAAAGGGACTTTGATCCTGAAAGCTTGTAGAAAAGGACAATCTCCTTGCGATTTCCCAGTTGGTCTAATAAAAGGTATCATTTTGAAACCAAGAGTTCTAGTTTTTTGTACGTCTTAGAGGCATAAGTATGTTTTAAAATGAGGAAAAATTAGGTCTTGCTACCTTTAGACAGGATATTGGTGAGAAGAGATTTGATTGATTAATGAACAATGAGGGGGAATGACTGCTCCTAGCCTGCCAACCCCTTTTCATAATAAAAGATAAGGAAGAGTTTCGATAAAATGTGATTACCATAACATTTAAACTGTTAAAAGGTAACAGTCATTGACACACTACACAACTACACTGTGGAACTTACAGTCCAAGAAGTCAGGAGTGCCAAGGCCAATTAATATTTTAAAAGAGGATTAGGTCTTTGTGTCAGTATTTGGAGCATCAACAGGTAGGATAACAACTAAACAATTAAAGATTACAACCCAGAGACGAGTCAATCACTAACTGAGAAGATGAAGAAGACATTTTTCCTTCCCGCACAGCTAAGTTCTGACAGAATAATCTATCTCCTGGTTTCTCACAGCTTCCAGTGTGGTATGCATGTGGTATTGACCATTGGTAGACCATGTCTATACTGTGTCTCTTACCACTTTGTCTGCTCCGGTCCCCTATAAGTTGTCTACTCTGCCTAACTGTTAAGCTTGGCTGCATGTGGATTGAAAGGATAGGAACACAATTTATTTCTCAATGTGGGTCCTTGGTTTAGAAGGCAGACAGTGTAAACATTGCCCTGGACCAGGGGTGTCAAACTCATTTGGCCCATGAGTGGCTCAAAACTGGTCCACAAGCTGGATAAATGGTATCCTGTAGTCTCTGCAGACTAGATTCGACCTCTCCTCCTGCGTGCTGGATCCAGCACCCATGGCACCTACTCTGGGACTATGCCACACACAGTACCTACCCTGGACCAGCCAGAACAAGCTCTACATGCAGCACAGATCCCAGACCGACTGAAGCCAGCAGTTTGTCCTGGACCAACCAGGGTGGGCATTGTATACACCTTGCATCCCAGGTCCTGCGCACAGGTCTGATCTGGTGCACACCATGTGGGTCAATTTGAGACACCATAGGGCAGCACCGGGGGGGCCAGATGATGGTGTTCTGTGGGCCAAGTCTTGTCCCAGGTGATGTATCTTTGACACCTGTGCCTTGGACATTAGGACTCACAGACCAATGATCTGGTACAGCAGTTGCTACATTTCCATGTATTCCTATGTCATTTATATCATTAGGAGAGTGATCCAATATCTATTAAGTCAACATGATGACTTGAATTGGCTTTGGATCAGGCCCAACAGACCACTGCCAGTACTTTATGTGACTAAGAGCAGCTCAAATATGTCAGGGTCTTAACAAATGAATAGTCACCACTAGACTTACTTGTGGCTTGAAATTTTCCATGTCTGTTTCAGCTCTGCAATTCAAAATAAGAACAAATTCTTGCCCTGTAGAGAGGTGTATGCATGTGTGTGCACATACACACCTCTCTCCACAACAAGAGCTTGTTTTGAAGAAAGAGATTCTGTGCTATATTGTGTGCATCAGCGCCATCTTCATTTTCTCCTAGCTGTTTATAGCTATAGTGATTTAAAAGAAAAAGCAAAGCTTCTCTTCTACAAGGAAAACTACATTTTGTACATAGAATATCTCAAGGTCTGAAAGTCCCCAAGTCATCAGGATACCTCAAACATGAAAGTGTCCACTTCCTCTCGAATATCCAAGTAGCTCAGTTTGTTCCCTTCATTATCCATTGCATTGAGAAGCACGTCAAGAAAAGCTCTTCTCTTTTTTAACCCACTTGGTTCACAGTTGCTGTCAAAGTCACATTTTCTTTCATCATGCTTTTTTTTTTCCACTAGCTTTTTCTGTAATAACCTTAGGTAAGAAATATATGTGGTTCAGTGCTTATGTTCTCCAATCTACCAATATGTGTTCAAACTAATCTCTACCCCACATACTTAAAAACTGATTTAAACCCCAACGACATATTCTGCACAGCTCAGTGTCACAGGGACAAATATATCCATCCTTTAATATCTGGCTCCTCATACTGTGCACTGTTTGAATGCAGCATTGTTGTGAATCATATGGAATTCGAGTATTTAAGTCCTACTTTTTCACAAAGCACGATTAACAGCAACATAGTTTTGACTCATTTTGACTGCCCTTTGTGTCTGAGCTTTTATCACCAACCAGGTGGTGTTGCATAGTGTTATTGCATGTTACAGAATATAAAAATTAACATCAACAGGATAAATAATCCCATCTTGTAGTATGTTTTGACTGAGTCTCCTTTATGATTTTCACAGCTTTATTTAAATCTATTTACCCATATGGAATTACACTTTTGTCATCAGGGAGTTCCTTTAAAGACTAAAAATTGTATAAAATAGCTAGCTTACCAACACAAGAGGACTCACTGCCATGCCCATATCTCTTTCAGGGCTCTTTGGTTTTCTAACATAACATTTAAGGTGCATGCAGATGTCACATTTGAAACATTTTCAAGCATAACAGGCTAAGACAATGGTTATCAACCTCTTTAGACTCAAAGAACCCTTGATACATTCAATGCACCCCTCAGAAAATGCCAGCTCTTAGTTTTCACACTTTTTTTTACTACAAAAAAAATAAAGCATTCCTTCTGTTACAAAGAATTCAGAAAGACCACAACAGGTCAGGAATTATGGATTCCTCTTTGAGTGCCTATAGAATGTGACTTTTCATGTTCTAATTAGAACCCATCAGAGCAGACTCAATTCACTGAATCTACTCCATGCTCTAATTAGAATGTTCCTGCATCTAATTAAAATGCTCCAGCATCGCTCCAGTATCACATGTATTAAGGCCAAGGGCATTTCAAAATGGCTGCAGGGGCACTTTATCTAAACTTCGTCAAATGAGTTTTAGATGAAGCATTGCATGGCCATTTTGAGATGTGCAAGGGCTTAAAACACATTGACAGTGAGCCATTTTAATAAGAGCAGCTATGTGGGAACCCTCTAATTAAAATGCTCCCCCTCCCCCAAGTGTGTGTATAGGCAACCTTTGCATTTATCTTGTGAATCATGTTTGTATACATAACAGTACTAACATTGTGCAACACCCCTCACTACCCCTGAAAGGCTCTCAAGACCCCCCAGTGTGCTGTAGCACCTTGCTTGAGATTCACAGGACTAGGAAATATTTTTAAAAAATAGTGTTTCAGACTCCAGATAGACATATAGCCCCTGTTCTGATTAGGGTGGCCATCATAGAGGACAATCCAGTTGTCCTCTATTGATACAAAGCGAGATGCCTTTTGTCCTCTATTTTTCTTTTAGAGAAAATAGAGGACATAAACCCATATGAAACCCAATGCCTTTTGTCCTCTATTTTTCTCTTCAAGAGGACGTAAAGGCATTGGGTTTCATATCAATAGAGGACAGAGTAGCAGAAAACTGGAATGTCCCTAGCAATCGTAGTTCTGACCCCTGGCTAGAGCACAGTTTCCTCAGGTGCATTCAGTGGTATATCCCCCAGCAAGAGAGGAGTTTGGGGAACTGAGGCTTTATTCCCCACTACCCAAGGCAGGGGGAGTGGAAGGAACCCAGTGCCAAAGTGTAAGGAAGGTTGTGGGGGGATTCCAGCTCCAGAAGTGCTCTGAGTGCACAGAGCAAGAGTGGCCCTGGTGCCCTATACAGCCAGGGTGCTGGGAGTCCCCCTGGTGCCCTGAGTGCTAGGAGTCTCTGAGCAGAGTACTGGGGGCCCTGGTACACTAGACACTGCCAGCAACACTGCTCCTGACATTCTAAGATCCTGGGAGACAGTCAAGGAGTGTGCTGCATTTGGGATGTTGGAGGACCGTTTGACTCATACAGATGCAAAGTGGAACAAAATGGTACAAAACAGTTATCTGCTCCCTGCAGGTGCATGTTTGTCACACTTTGGAATGTTTTACCCCACTTACAAACCTGTACAGTAGCCTCATGAAAACAATCAGAAGTTTTTCAAAGCCATTTGAAAGGTTTCAAATGTTACATCTGTCCATGCCCCTAGTTAGACAAACAATACAGTTCCTCCATCCAAGCTAGGAGACCATTCCCAGAGACTCTTTCCTAACAGTCCCACTGCTTTAAAAACTGCCTCTCTCCCGCAGCCCTCTCCTTTTGCATTCTCAGCCCAAGAAATTTCCAGATGGGTTTTATAAGTGGAAATTGGCTAGTCCTATCTTCTTAAACCCACAGGTTCATTTATCATGTACCTCTCTCAGATAAAGGTGATATTCTCATGGACTAAACTCCAGGCCACTGTAATCACATTTTGATCTTTCTTCTATTGATCTACTTCTATTCATTAACTGGAACACAATGAAAAGAAGAATAACAGATTACCTTGTCAGTAAAACTGTGGAGGATTTTGAGACTTCTATTATGTTGCCTTCCTTCTTGAAAGAGAAGGTATGTAAGGTCAGGCCATAACCAAGGAGCCTTTTGTCTATGATGAATCAAATCACTCATTCTAGGATGTGAAAAATAACACTAATTAATATTTATTGCCAAAAATACAATCACAATGCATCCTTAAGAGCCTAAGGAAATCAAAATATCCCAAAACTGATGTAAAATACCATTTTATGATGCAGACACAATCATTTTGTCTTAAGGGGTACAAACTGCTTTTATTATTATTTTCTATTTATAATGTCAAGAGCATCTACTGTAATTTAAGCAGCGTTTGAGAGAGTGAATGAAATCTATTCCCATGTCAAAGTAATATTAAACTAGGATATTTGGCAATAGAAAGAAAGGAAACTCAGAACCAAGTTATTTCAGCATTGCTGTGGTATAAACCTGATTTATTTACTGATGCTAGGTCTTTTCATTTGTATTTGTATTAGTGAAGTAATACGGAAAGCTGAACTTTTTATTCATCTGCTTTCTAATTATTCATCTAACAATTCACATGATGTTTCCTCTGATTTTAACATCATTGTAATTGTCATTTAATGAACAAACCCCAGCAACACAAAGAACTTCTGCCAGAATAATTTTGTAGTGAGAAAACGATGCAATTAAAATTAAAGAGAAATGAACTCATCCATACTGTTGCTTCTCCAGTGATACCTGCACCACTTTCTGCACAGATTTCCAATGTTGTCAAGTTTAAAGTTACCTCTATGATCTAGAATGGGGGAAGGACCCTTCTATACCCTGGGAGGGAGTTTCAAATAATTCTCCCTCTCCCTCTCCCCTACCTGTACCCTCCAGCAAGGTTTGCACTCTAGTTATGCCTCTGGTGACATATAGGAAACACGTTTCCCCTAAAGTTAATTAATCAAATTCATGTTGTGACATCCTTTGTTTAGTCAGCAGTGAAAAACACTGCATTCTAATTTGGTTTGCAAAGATACTGGTGATCTATGCTCTTTTTGCTATGTGGATTTGATGTTCCACTCCTTCCTTTCCCAAAAGGAGTCACATAGGCAGTGGTGACTATTTCAACCCATGTTAGCCAGAGATGGGCTGAATTTAAACTGTCAGGAATCATTGGGATTTTTATTTTAAAAAAAAACCAAACACTGTATTTGTCACAATCAAACTTTTGAAAAGTATGTCAACATTTGCTAAAATTTAGTTTAAAAAAAAACAAACAGAAGATTTCTGATATTAAGGCATCTTGTTATTATTTTTAATTTTGAAATGACACTTACAAAAATATGATATACCATTTTAAGAGTTCAGTACTGAAATTAAGTTTTTTGGTTTTATAGGCATTATAAGTTTTGATTGACCCACCCTTTAGCAGAATGTTATTTACATGGGAATTGGTTGTTTTGTTCTGAATTGGAATAGAAATTCTGAACTTGCAGAATCTCTCCTGTCCCTAAGCAGCTCTGGCTGAATGGCAACTGCAGCCTGTTCATCTGTTGGCATAGATCTTATTCATTCATCACGTATCTCCCCTGCATACGTGGAAGATGTATATGTTTTCCTATACCCTTATGTAATAGGGAACCCTAACCCTGTTACAGGGAAAAGAGGACCGGGAAGGAAGAATTAGCAAGGCCCCTTTACAACCAGAACTTTTGTAGCCCGAAGGGAGAAAGATTACTTGCATCAAGGAGATGGCTTGTCCAGTTATAGAGGCCCTAGCTGCCAGGAGGGATCCCAACTTGAGAAGCAGAGACCAACTGAAGAGGAACAACTGGACCTGGGCTATGGACTCACACTCTACAGAACCTAGCCCAGGGGTGGGCAAAATACAGTATGTGGGCCATTTTATCTGGTCTGCAGGTGGATATCTATCTACCAGTTCTTTGTACCTGGCCTGGCTGCCCCTGCTGTGCTCACATAGGGAAGTGGTGGCAGCAGCAGTGGCAGGCAGCTGGGCAAGCAGGGGGTGGGAAGCAAATGCTGGGAGGGGGCAAAGTAGCAGTTGTGTGGGAGTGCGGGGCCTTCTCCAGTGTGCTGCAGCTAGGGCCAGCAGAAGCGTGGAGCTCAGGCTGGTGGGGGTGTAGAGTCTGCCTGGCTCCATCATGCTGGGCTCACATGCAGTTCCCAGGTTCTCTGCCTGAACTGCGCACCTCTGGTGGGGAGCAATAGCTGGTGGACCAACTCTGCTCACTGCTACGTGCAGGTCATGGGGAATGGCAGGGAGCTCCATGCTATGGAACTGGGCTTTGTCCTTCTCCCTGCCACTCCAGCTGAGCCCCATGACCTGCACTACCAGCTTCCTTGCACAGGGATCCCTCCAGCAGCATGGGGTTCAGATGGAGAACCTGGGAACTGTTATGTGAGCCCTGAACAATGGAGCCAGCAGCCTAGCCATGTGCAGTCCTGGGGCTTGCTGGGACCCTATGCTGCCAGGAGGCTCCACCTGCCATGAGCCATTACCACCATGAGGCCCTGCTGCATGATGCTGCTACTGGTAGCAGGGACTACGCATAATGGCGGGGCATGTGGGGGGAGCTTGTAGGGGGGCCTCACATGCACATCCCATCACATACATGCACCCCCCACACCCACCAGCTCCCACATACCCACCGACCCCCATACCCCCCACACCTAGCCACCCCTCCCCACAAATCTCAAACATGCATCCAAACATACACCCACATGCTCCCCCATACTCCTCAAACCCACACACATCCTCAGAGCCCTACACAAATCCCATACCCAGCCACCCATATCTTCCCACAATACACAAGAGTGAGACTTCACTTTGAGCTATTATGCAATTGCCTCTATATACACTCCACAAATGCACACAAATCAGGACAAAAATATTTTTTGAAATAAAATTAAAATGTTATAGTAGATGTTTGATTTTTAGTATATAATTTGTTTTTATCCAGTTCCAAGACAGCAAAACCCACTCCCAAAAAGAGTACTTCTGGGGGAAAAGGGATGAACTTCCAGTGGCAAAGGTCAGGGATTAGGAGGTGGGACTTCTGGTCCCAAGATGGTGACCAGGGGGCAGGGCACCTGTCAAGGAGTGGGACTACTCTTGCAGCCCTCAACAACTCACCAAAACTTATTAAACGAGCCTCCAGCCAAAATAATTGCCCACCCTAGCCTGTAAACAGCCAGCAGCAAACCACAGCTGCTGCCCTTACCTCCAAGGTCTTCCTGGAGCAACAGAGCTCAGCAGGGAGATGTTTCAGTCAGTCTCACCTCCATCCTTGGTAAAATCTTTGAAAAGATTATTAAGGCTCATATATGTGAGAGCCCAGCAGGAAAATTATGCTGAGGGGAAACCAGCATGGGTTCGTAGCAGGTTCATAGCAAGTAGATCATCACTTACTAGTCTAGTCTCTTTTTCTGACCAGGTTACAAAACACCTGGCTGCAGGAGTAGGGGTAGATATCATTTACTTAGACTTCAGGAAGGCCTTCAATACAGTATCCCACCCCATACTGGTGAACAAATTAATAGGCTGTGACTGCGATGATTATACAGTCCAGTGTGTGGCAAATTGGCTAGAGGGTCGTACCCAGAGAGTGGTGGCGGATGGGTCGGTATTGACCTGGAAGGATGTGGGCAGTGGGGTCCCATAGGACTCGGTCCTTGGACCGATACTCTTCAATGTCTTCATCAGTGACTTGGACGAGGGAGTGAAGTGTACTCTGTCCAAGTTTGCAGATGATACAAAACTGTGGGTAGAAGTAGACACACTGGAGGGCAACAACTACAAGCAGACCTGGACAGGTTGGACAAATGGACAAAAAACAACAGAATGTGATTAAACAAGGAGAAATGAAAAGTGCTGCACCTTGGGAGGAAAAATGTCCAGCACACCTACTGCCTAGGAAATTACCTGCTCAGTAGCATAGAAGCAGAAAGGGATCATGGAATCCTAGTAGACTCCAGATCAACATGAGTCAGTGTGATGAAGTCATAGAGTGCTAACTGCACTTTATCATGCATCTGTCATGCACTTTATCATGACAAACGGAACCAAGGAGGTGATACTTCCCCTCTATCAGGCACTGGTCAGACTGCAGTTGGACTACTTCATGCAGTTTTGGGTGCCACACTTCAAAAGGGATGTGGATAACCTGGAGAGGCTCCAGAGAAGGGCCACTTATATGGTTAAGGGCTTGCAGGCCAAGTCCAATGAGGAACGACTAGGGCACCTGGACCTCTTCAGCCTCCGCAAGTGAAGGTTGAAAGGCTACCTTGTGGCTGCCTACAAATTCATCAGGGGGGCACAGAAGGGGATTGGTGAGGCTCTACTCACCAAGGCACCCCTGGGAGTTACAAGAAATAATGGCCATAAGCTAGCAGAGAGCAGATTTAGGCTGGACATTAGGAAGAACTTCTTCACAGTTTAAGTGGCCAAAATCTGGAATGGGCTCCCAAGGGAGGTGGTGCTTTCCCCTACCCTGGAGGTCTTCAAGAGGAGGTTAGATAGGCATCTGGCTGGGATCATCTGAACCCAGCACACTTTCCTGCCTTTGCAGGGGGTCAGATTTGATGATCTATTGAGGTCCCTTCTGACTCTATCTTCTATGAATCTATGCTGGCTGGTCACAAGCTGCTCCCCCTCAGCACAGAGAGCTGGGCTTTAAATGGCTGGCCTGACCTAACCCTTAGATAGGCAGGCACCAACAGTGCCCTGACACAGTAAAGAAAAAAGAAGGATGGATCCTGACGTACGCTAGCCATACTAGCCCCCTGAGGATGAGGGAGTAGACAAGGCATCAAGGCAGGGCCCCAATTACCCCAAAGGCAACCTCCTACACAGCATATTAAGCCTAACATCAAGGCATGGCAGGTGGGAAAGAGAAGCTACATTAGAGGGCCAGGGTAGGTAAACAGAGGTAGTACAGCCACCAGGGGGTGTCATGACCACCCCTGGAGGTACACCCCATTACACCTTGCCACCACTCCTTCCATCACATGTTTCTATACATGGTTACAATATAATACTTAAGACACTGTACCTAGGTAAACTGCTCTTGTTCAGGTGCCTTACAGCTCTGGATTTTTCTTTTGTAAGACCTAGGTGTTACTGTTGGCTTGGGCCAATGTTAATCAACACAATTATAAAGCAGACCTGAAAGAGCTACCCTTACTTGTAAATAGCCTGGACATATTCAGAATCATTATTCTTCTGTGCACCAATATTCTTGCCCATTGCAGTTTCTAGAAAAATAAATTTAGCCAGGGAGATCATCATAAATAAATTAACACAGTCAGGCAGTACTTGCAAACACTTACATTCCCTTGGCAGGGTATTATTTTGAATATGTATTCTATTTTTCTGATTCTAATCCTAATACTCATCTTCCTTTAGTTCTTTTTCATTTCATATTTCATATTGATCTCTAATAGCACTACAACAGCTGTACTTGGAAGTTTCTTTATTATTGTATTGCTGTCATTTACTACACTTCCCTAGCAATTGTTGAATGATACCCAGGACTTACCACAAATGATATCCAGGGCACACAAAGTGATGTCTAGAAAACAATCAAATGGTTCTTTGTCAACATGTTTTTCAAGCTTCTGAACTAAAATATTGGCTTGTTCATTTATAACTTCAAGAAAATCAGCCAAGATTGTGAAGTGAAAAGTGGGTGTTATCATTTTTCTTCTGGAACGCCACTTATCTCCGGTGCTACAAAATACAGTTAGATATTACATCATAAGGGAAAAAAATATATCACAAAGGAAACAAAGTGTTTGTTGAGGTGTTCAATAGATTATACATTTCCTAGCATGCAAGCATTTGCAATTAATACCATAATTTGTAAAGCTAAAGTTTACCTGCCAATAGCCTCTGTAGTCTGTGTCAGCACATCTAAATAAATGATAACCAAGAGCACTCTATTGACTTATGGCAGTGTTAGAGTTATGCTGTATAGCATAGCAGGGGTCGGTCCTGGGGCACTCAACAGGACATTGTTCAATGTTTTTATTAACAACTTGGAAGATGACAGAGAGTGCACTCTCAGAAAATCTGCAGATGACTCCAAGTTGTGGGAAATAATAGATACACTGGAAGGTAGAACTAGGATTCAGTGTGACCCAGACAAATTGAAGGATTGGGACAAAAGGAATCTCATGAGGTTCAACAAGGACAAGTGCAAAGTCCTGCACTTCGGACAGAACAATCCCATGCACTAGAGGCTGACTGGCTGGGCAGCAGTTCTGCAGAAAAGGACCTGGGGGTTACAGTGGACAATAAGCTGAATATGAGCCAGCAGCATGTCCTTGTTGCTGAGAAGGCTAATGGCATTGGTAGGTGTGTTGGCGGTAGGTTCAGGGAAGTGATTATTCCCCTCTATTCAGCATAGGTGAGGCCACATCTGGGGTACAGTGTTCAGTTTTGGGCCCCCACTACAAAAAGGACATGGACAAATTGGAGAGAGTCCAGTGGAGGGTGACAAAAACAGTGAGGGGGCTGGGTGACTGACTGGTACCATCTGAGTTGGGGTGGGGAGCACATGCCCCCCTGGTGACCAATCAGCAACTGGGGAGGGGGGTGGGGTCCCCTGCAACTGATCGCACATGCCTGAAAGTAGCTGCGGAGTTCCCAGAAGCAGACGCGGAGCTCCCAGAAGCAGCTGCAACTGCTTCAATCACTGCTTCATTCTGTCTAATGTTCACAGAGGGGGCATCAGTGCTCCCACTTGCCCCCTGCCCATCGCCTAAGCGGGGAGCACGGTCTGACACATGCACTCCCTATGCACTGCCACTGGACATGACTTATGAGGAAAGACTGAGGTAGCTGGGCTTATTTAGTTTAATGAAGAAGAGACTGAGAGGGGCCTTCAACTACCTGAAGGGGGTTCAAAAGAAAATGGAGCTAGGCTGTTCTCAGGGGTGGCAGATGACAGAAAAAGGAGCAACAGTCTCTTGCAACTTGCAACAAGGGACGGGTACGTTAAATTACATATTAGGAATAATTTTCTCACTAGGAGGGTAGTAAAACACTGGAACTGGAACTGGAACAGGTTACCCGATGAGGTGGTGAAAGCTCCATCCATGGAGGTTTTCAAAACCCGGCTAGACAAATCTTTGGCTGGAATGATCTACTTGAGGAGGGTCCTGCTTTGAGCAAGGAGTTGGACTAGATGAGGTCCCTTTCACCCCTAACTTTCTATGATTCTGTAAGTGGGCAGCTAATTAGCATGTGGATCCTGGGCAGGGGGGTGGCAGCTGGTATCTAGAGTACATACACATACAGGTCAGCACTGCTCAATGGCGTCACCATGGTTTCAAACACTGTTCAATTTGGTGCCCTCCCAAGCACTGTGATCAAGTTGGGCTCAGCCCAATGAACTATGTGGTAAATCATAAGCTTATGATTTCTAATTTGTAGTATATCTAAGTAGGTGTAATAGTATATTTATGACACACCTGTGCTAAAACTTGCAGCACTTCAATAAAGGTAATATTCATCAATTCTGGATGAACTAAGTTTATGAGTACTATGTTCAAATTACTATAGCTATGTTTAATTTTTAAGGTCAGTGTTTTCAAATTTGCTTCTCATTTCCATGTTCTCAGGGATGGCAGGGTTTGACAGTGAGGAGGTTAGGTAAGTACAAAACTGTGGGCAAGCAGAGTCCTCCAAGTTTATTTTCCCTTCTGAACCAATGGAAGAGGGCAAATTCAAGGCAAACTGACATAATTAGTTTCTATTCCTGGAAAATTCTTAAGTTCCCAAATATAACATCTAGTCATTGGGACTCATCTTTTAATCAAGGTTGCCCTACATTTGAATCAATATGGTACTTTTAAATACCTTGCAAGTATCTGCTGTAGGTAAGGTTCATTTATTTCGCATATGGACAAATATACCTAATATACTTCATTGAGCTAAATACACCAACTTTGATGGAAATAAGTGAATTTGTCTCACAGTTATAAGTGAATAAGCTTATTTATGAAATATAATGTGTCAGTGTTAGAACATACTGGCCCATCACAGTCTACGAATGTATGCACTTTTCAGAAACTGGTGTTTTTCCTATGTACTGGTGTTAGCTATCTAGTGGTAGAAGGCATACCCCAGGCTGCATTACAAGCCATACGTGGGCCTGGTCCTATTCTTTGCACAGATGTACTTTGCACCCCGCTTTGTATTAATTATAAACCAGTCTCTTCCTATTGATTTGCAATACTCAATGGGCATAGACTATATTCAGTCTGGCTATGATTTCTCACTGATAAAATATATTAAAATGTGTGGTTTGGAAGTCTGTCTAGTGCTTTTCAGTGGTATCTGTCCTAGGAGTATAGTTGTGAATTACTTCCACTGTTCAAAGCAGAAGTGTGTGTACAAACTGTGCAGTATGACAAGTTTTGCTCCTTGAGGTACACGGAGCTGGGGATAAGCATAGCTGATGTCTAGATCAATAAGACTGTAAGTGCCATTTGGATTTGCATTACATTTTGAAGAGCTATATTTGGAAGATAGTCTTCTTTGAATAGTTAAAAGTAGTTGATAGCTGTGAAAACTTGAGTTCTGTACTTGCAAGCATGGCCTCATAAAGTCCTACTTGCAAAGCATGAACTCATATTCTTTTCCATGTCCTGAAAAGAGCTATACTGAAGGAAATGTGAGTTAATACCTGCATAGCTTATAATATAGATACTCTAAATTAGTCTATTATGCTCCTCATTTACAAAAAAAAAATCTAAGACATTATAGTTTACATTAACAGTATAAGATGTATTATAAACTTAACTATCAACTTTGGAATACCTTGTTAGAAGTCCTGTGCCAAGCCACGGATGTAGAAATTTGTAAGTATAGGATTTGTCTATATTCTTCAAACTGTTCAAAATAACCTGCCAGTAGAGAAAAAGACTGGGGAAGGAATATCTTTTAGATGTAGAATTACTGCCTATCACCTCAACTAATATTGTCTTGTTATATTCTTCCTTATTTGTCTATCTGTGTCTAATAAAAAGTCATGCGTTTTCTGGGGGATGAGCCATCTTTTTATTCTGTGCTTGTACATTTCCTAACACAGTGGGGCCTGATCCATAACTTGATGCCTAAAAACAGACAATCAAGATTTACATTTATCCCCAAAGAAATGAAAACCATTTCGAACTACCCTGCATGCTCCATCAACCTGCAAATCCTACAGGACGCTGTTCCTCAGTTTTACTGGATGTGTCTATACATTGCCACACAGCGACATAGCGATGGACTGCATTACCATACGGCAAGCTATGGTGATGTAATGATCACATGTGTCTACATGTCATCACTAGCTATGTTTCTGTAATGGCACGCTGCCCATTATAGTGCACAGCTATGGCAACATAGCGGGGAAATCTAAGCATGTGCTGCCCATACGGTGCAGTATGGGGGGCACAAAAATAAACTCCAGTTTATTGCTCCCAGGCACACCATTTGAATGTAACCCTGGGAGCAATAATCTCTGGTGCAAAAGCTGCAGAGTTTATCCATGTATAGCATGGTGAGCTGGGTTGGAACAGCACCTACTGGCAGGGGTCTCTGGGGGTCAGCCTGATAGCCCAGGGCTGTTCCCCCCAGCTCAATATGCTGTGGAGGGGTGGCTAGGACACAAGGGAGCTTCAGTGTGGGGCTAGCTGGCAGGCAGCCCCACAATGAAGCACAATCATGCCCCAGCCAGCCCTTCCAGCATCTACACATGCACTACTAGTTTTTTACTCCTTAGATTTGTTTATTCCAGCCTAATGTGTAGACGCCGAGATGTTAACTGTGCAGCTAATTAGTCAACCGCGCAATAGTCCTGTAGACACGCCCACTGGATAGTTTTTCAATACACCTGAACACAGGGAGTGACCAGCATGAAGTGTAAAATTTCACCCCAACTAGAAGTTTTAGTCACTGGTAACCGTGCTGTCACGGTAAACACACGCAGCAAACTTTAGGTCAGGTCAGCAGAAGCTTGGCTTATTAGAGAATGCATTCTGGACAGACTCATACACAACTGGAGAATTGTGAAGAGGTCTGACCTCATACAACAGGTGAGGTGAGTTCATATAGAAAATGACATCATAAGCATAGCTATGATATAACCAATCAGCATTTGCCATGACTTTGTTAGTAAAGCGCATGTCTTATTTTATGATTATGTTAGCAAGAATTTTACTATCTCTTGTCTAGCTAGCAACCTTAGGGTTCACTTCCCATTTTGGGCTGACTCAGCAGGCTGGTTTGTGGTTATTTTTGTCCTAAGCTTTTGTTTTTTACTAGACCAGGGCAGGATGGTCCCAGTCTTGTGTTAGTCTTGCGGTTCTGGGTCATGCCCTTTTGACTTCCTCATAGCCAAGATGGGTATATATTTTTTTTATTTATTCTTACATATAATGGAGATTCAACTCCATTTTTCCCTTCTTCCACAGTGCTATCTAACCAGATTTTTTCAATGTTAACTATAAACTCTACAGGTTAAACAACATAAACTTCCAGTTTCCAAACTTCCAATTATGGATTGACTCATGTTTAGTAACATCACCAGATATGCCCACAATCATAGATTCAAAGAGGAATAAGCAAACTCACCTCCACAGTATCAGGATGATATAAGAGCACACAAGGAAGTGGTCCTATCCAAAGTTTTAACAATGGTTGATTTCTGTTTTCTTCACAGCATTGCATCATCTTTTCAAAGAAAACTGGAAAGTAACAGAAATAGAACTTCTGTCATTACTGCAGCTGGAGCTTTGGTATTGTATCAAAACACACATCTTTTAAACATTTATTAGCAAGGAACTTAGTCATCCCAACCAAATTGATGACTTTCCTATAATAGGCTTTCTACAGATATATCTGAGCTAAAAGTATTCTACAGATGCTTCTGAGCTCCTGACCCCCAACAGACACATCAGAGCTTCTGGAGGGGCTGGATATGTTCAGATCAGCAGATCCAGATGCTCTCCACCCCAGGGTGTTGAGGGAATTGGCAGGGGTTATTGTGGGGCCACTGGCATAGCTTTATGAGCGCTCGTGGTGCTCTGGCCAAGTGCCAGATGACTGGAAGAAAGCCAATGTGGTCCCCATCTTCAAAAAAAGGAAGAGGGGGGACCCAGGCAACTATAGGTCCATTAGTCTTACTTCAATTCTGGGGAAACTCTTTGAGAAGATCATCAAGGAGTACATCTGTGATGGGCCAGCAGCAGGGATGATGCTCAAGGGCAACCAGTACGGTTTCATTAGGGGCAGGTCCTGTCAGACCAACCTGATTGCCTTCTACGATCAGATCACAAAAGCATTGGACACAGGTGTCACGGTAGATGAAGTCTTTCTGAACTTCAGCAAGGCCTTTGACATTGTCTCCCACCATTCTCATCAAAAAACTAGGTGACTGTGACATTGATGCCTACACAGTTAGATGGATTGCAAATTGGCTGAAGGGTGGTACTCAGAGGGTAGTGGTAGACGGGTCTTTTTCGACCTGGAGGGAAGTGGGTAGTGGAATCCCCCAGGGTGATCTTTGGGCCCTCACTGTTCAATTTCTTTATTAGTGCCTTGGGCAACAGGTTAAAAAGCAGCCTGTTTAAATTTGCTGATGATACCAAGATTTGGGGTGAGGTGGGCATGCTAGTAGGGAAGGACAGATTACAGCAGGACCTGGACATGTTACAGGGGTAGGCTAACAAAAATAAGATGGGTTTCAATACTAACAAGTGCAGGGTGCTGCACTTGGGCAGTAGAAACTAGCAGCACACTTACAAGCTGAGAAACTCCCTTCTTAAGAGCACAGTGGCAGAAAGAGATCTTGGAGTCTCCAAGATGAACATGGCCCAACAATGAGAGAACACAGTCAGTAGGGCTAACCGTACTTTGTCCTGCATCCACAGATGCATCTCAGCCAGGGCCAAGGAGGTGATCCTCCTCCTCTGTGCAGCACTGGTCAGGCCACAGTTTGAGTACTGTGTTCAGTTCTGGGTGCTGCACTTCGGGAGGGATGTGGACAGCATTGAGAGGGTCCAGAGGAGGGCCACCTGCATGATCCAGGGACAGCAGGGCAGACACTACTAGGAGAGGCTACGGGACCTTAACCCATTCAGACTTCACAAGAGAAGGCTGAGGGTGGACCTGGAGGCTGTTTATAAACTCACTAAGAGGGACCCAGCAGGGTTTGGAAGAGACCCTATTCCCCCTTGTGCCCCCCCAGGATAACAAGGAATAACAGGCACAATTTGTTAAAGAGTAGGTTTAGACTAGACATCTGAAGGCAAAACTTCACAGTCAGGGCGGCTAGGACCTAGAACCAACTTCCCAGGGAGGTGGTGATGGCTCCTGCCCTGAGGGTCTTTAAGAGGATGCTTGACGTCTACCTGGCTGGGGTCATTTGAGCCTGATTTTCTTTCCTGCCTGGGGAAGGGGGTCGGACTTGATGATCTACAAGGTCCCTTCTGACCCTACTTCTATGAATCTACAGGCAAAGAGACAGCACTCAACTTCCAACAGAAATAGATGGGACAAGTAATAAAATAAAATAAAGGAAGAATATTTATCCTTATTTTATCTATGGGTAACACAGGAACACAGAGATTATGTGACTAATCAATATAGTTAATCAAACTATATTCAGCAAAACTACCGGGTGCATTGACCATGTCTCCATCCTCATAATAATGACTTTTCTGATCAATACCACTGATAACAGATGGAAGGAAAACCTTAGGTGGTAAAGGATCATCTACTAAGCACTAAATAGTCTATGTTAGCTGCAAGAACTTAATTGAGTCCATTTGAGAGAGCAAGTGGAAAGTCTGAGATAAAAGCTTAAGCCACCTTTGTCACAAAAAAATTCCATGGCAATATTAGAACATAAGAATAGCTAAAGGACTCATATTAGTCTCTATAAACAGCACTCAGAGCAGAATATTTGTGTTCTCCCAGTCATAATTTGTACTGTGCTCACATCTTGATCCAGATCTTGCTCTCACTGAAGTTAATGAAAGGTTTCTGACACTGTGTTTTTCTCAGATTAGTTCTGAGTCACAACACATGAAAGCATAATGATGCTTGTCTTGAGAATGCTTGTGTGTTTCCATTTGGGGACACAAACAGGTGCCATGTCTGTATGCAAGTCAATGATAGAATCTGATCTTTTGTCTTTATAGTATTGTCTTCCTCATTACAACCACCTTTATACTCTGCATCAAACTAAAAGAAACTTTTTTTTGACTTCCACTAATCATAGCTAATATACCAAAGACAGACATACAAGCGGGAGGCATACAACCTTTGGAAGAGAGGAGTTGTCTCCAAGGAGGACTTACTCCTCTTGTGCTCGGGAGTGCAGGAGGGCTATTAGGAAGGTCAAGGTGGAAGTAGAGCTCTGCCTGGCAACTAGGATCAAGGACAACAAGAAGTCCTTTTTCAAATATGTGGGGAGCAAAAAGAGAGCCCCGGGCAACGTCAGGCCCCTGAGGGACTCATCGGGCAACCTGGTGCTCGCAGCCAATGGGAAGGTGGAGATCTTCAATGGGTTCTTTGCCTCGGTCTTCCTGAGGCGGAACCAGGACTTCCCTCCCGCTGGAAGCCTGTATTCCCCCTCGGGAATCACTGCTAGGCCAAGGGTGAGGGTTGACCTAGTGGAGGGGCTTCTAGAAGGGCTGGATGTCTTTAAGTCGGTGGGTCTGGATGACCTGCACCCGAGGGTGTTGAGGGAGCTGGCGGGGGTGATTGCTGTGCTGAGCCCTTGGCTTGGTTATACGAGCACTCTTGGAGCTCTGGACAAGTGCTGGAGGACTGGAAGGTGGCCAATGTGGTTCCCATCTTTAAGAAGGGAAGGAAGGAGGACCCGGAGAACTACAGGCCTGTCAGTCTCACCTCGGTTCTGGGAAAGATCTTTGAGAAAA
>JAGPOW010001338.1:61094798-61133027 GCA_030014935.1 Caiman crocodilus
CGCAGGGCGGGGGCTGCCCCCAGCGCCACGAGCAGGGCGCCCGCCGCCGCCGCCGCCCAGTACAGCAGCCGCGCGCCCCCCTCCTCCGCCGCCGCCGCCGCCATCTGCCCCCCCGACCCGCCCGCTGTTGTGAGCCTGGCTGTGCCCGGGGGCGGGGCGGGCGGGGGCCCACACGCCCGGCAGCGCCGCTCCGCCCGCAGCAGGTCCGCTCTCCGCTGGGGACGCACAAGGGGGAGCGGTGGCTCTCCTGGGTTCAGGCACCTGCACTGTCGCACGGCAGGAGCGAGGTCGTGCTTAGTCAAGCAGCTTTCTTCACCCAGAGTATTGGTTCTACAAACACTGAGCGAATACAGCGTCCCAGCCTCCAAAGCTTATGAGCCACCCATCTTGCCCCATCCACCTCCTGCTTGGAGACCCTGGCACGTCTCAAATCCTTTGTAGTAGAGTAAAGATAGCACCCCAGAGGCAACTCATTGCCACAGGCAGCAGCAGTGTGCTTCAGGTAGCAATGGTCTACCTCAGCTGGGGCCAGGGGTACTTGAGAAGGCCCTAGGGGGTAGGTGGGGCGGGCAGGGAGAAGCACGGCTGCCTCCCAGAGACAGGGCTGGGTCAGGGTGAGGGCAACGATGCTGGTCCGCAGGCTGTGCAGGAGCCACCCAGATGGTCAGAGGCAGGGCGAGGAAAGGTTGCGCACGGTGGCAGCCAGTGCTGCCATCCACCACCCCATGCCAGCGCTCCACGTCCTGCCTTCTGCTCCATGTCCAGCTTCGAGGGCTACATTTATTTTAAAAGGTTGAAAACCCGTGTTCTGCCTCTGTCAGAAAAGGCACGTTGCCAATCTGGCAAAGAGTGTGCCTAGCTGTCACTGGAGTCCAAGAGAGCTGCTGTGAATTCACATTTTGGTCAATATTTCAGCCCCCTCTAAGTTTAGAAAATTAAAGCCAATGACAAACCCAGTTTTGTATGAACTGAGGAAATCAATCATAACATTTCCATTGTAGCCGTATTGGATTCCAAGATGGCTGTCAAAAATTTACAGTTTTATTCATTATTAGATACCCAAAAGGTTTGCACAAATGGTATGTCAACTAAGTTCTGTTTCAGATTACCTTGACATGGAAAACTCCACTGGACATAGTTGACAAGAGACTCATCCTTGAACAAATTGTATTTTATTAGTAGATGTTTAGGATTGTGAATCCAAAAAGAAGACAAAGCCAGTAGGGAAATACAAATCTCCCAAGCAAATGACTAACATTAGAGGGATGGGAGTGAGGAGGGGAACGCAACTAGGTTACAGAAAATACAATGTTAGACAAGTAAGCCCAGGGTTGGGGGAGAAGGAGTGAGGGAAAGGGAGGGAGGGGGTTCACAATGCTGAGAGAGAAAGAAGATAGATGCACACAAACCTATACAATAGTCCACAATGGTGGAGGAAGTAGGTTGAAGAAAGTGTCTCAGTCCATATACAGTCTCATCGTGGGGGTCCTTTCCGGATGGAAGAGGGTGGTCTGTTGCTGAAGATTTCCACAGAGGGGGGTTCAGGTGGTCCCCTCTGGGTCTGGTCCAGCGCCGGTCAGTCTGGTGGGGTTGGAGTACTGGCAGTGGCTCATGATGTGCTCCACGTAGATGTTGCGGGACCAGCAGATTGTGTCAGACACCATGAGGCAGCATATCAGCTTGGCGTAGCAGTGGGAAACGTGGATGGAGCTGATAGCATCACTGTGTCCAGCAAAGCATAGGAGGTATGACTTGGAATCTACAAGATGCCTCATATGTCTCAAAGTAGGTTTGTAGTCAGCAATTAGCCAAAGCATACCTGCTGGAATTGCATGAATAAATGAGGCATTCATTTAATTTCAAGCAGGTGCTGAATTCAACACTTGCTATGACAATATTCTTTACAGGCTAACACGTTGTGTTGATCCTGTGATGCAATATTTCAAAAGCCTCATCTGGCACTATTCGTGCTACAGTCCTTTTACACACAAAGGACAAATTTAGGGACTGTTAAGAAAGTCCTACAAGGGAGAAAGTGAAAAGGAAGCCCTACCAACAATATCAAGTGAAGAATATAGTAGGCCATCAAGAAGATCATCTACTCAGCCAGTTAACTGAAGGATGTGCATGTTTGATCAGGCATTGTATTGCAAAGCAAATGAACTTCTGTGGATTCGGCCAGAAGACACTGAAAGAGTAATCATTTACCTAAGAGGCTTCTATATTGTCATGGTTTACCTAATGGCAATTGGTCAGCATTTTGCCACTTCAAGACTTGGAAATGAATTATTTTCAAAAAACACTACCACCAACATAATGACAGGAAAATTGTAGAACCATGCTGTCAAAGAACACAAGATAACATTAGAAGCAACATAGCATATTTTGATAAAATAATTAATTATGTGGTTGCCCAGTTCAAACAAAGGATTAGATTATGATGTCATTGACCAACTTTCTGTCACAACCCAAATCAAGTGAGTGTCCCTGACACAATCGGCTACTCCCTTTAAATGATTGGCATTACCCTAAATTAGGTCACGTTCTGCCTCATTAGGCATTCCCACCTGGTGATGTTATTGGCTGCAAATCAGAGCGGAAAGAACTCTGACCACGCTGTGGAAAACACCTCAGAGACCTCTAAGCACGCTGCAAAGAGCTCTGAGCACGTGGCAAAGTAGACTTGGTGGACTGATCACCCACCAAAAACCTCCCCGTCACCGAAATCCCCAGCGTACCCTCTCCCCTGCCAGCTCCATGCGCCCACGAACTCATCAATTCGTTGCTTTACTGTGTAACCTGTAACCAAGTAAACAACCACCGCACCCGCGAAGTTGCCACCAGTGGCGTGAGTAAAAGTTTTGTTTTGCAACCAATACGCTGCGTCCCGCCTCTCCATCCACCAGCCCGCCTGATGTCTGCTTAGTTAAACACCACTTCCCTCGTTTGGCTCTGACTGGTCGGCCGGCCAAGACACTTTCCAGTAGCATAGCTGTTGCATTTAGACGCAATGACTGTGAGGCAGGAATAAATGCAGAACTATTAGTGCATCTGTTAATGATTGTCAGTTCAGGAATTTGTGGAAGAACACTCCCAACAAGGAATGTTTAAGTATTGGATGAACTATTTGGAAGTAGTCAATACTCTGCAGCAGCAGGGCTGAACATGAAGAAAACTGACATAAGCATTTACATTTCTTTGAAGAAATGCTTTCACTGATAGCTGTGCATGATCATACCAATTACACAAGATAGGTGTGATGGCCAGAACCAGAAGGGTTAATGAGCAAGTTATAACAAAGAGAAAATACTTTTTGAAAGTATCTGAAGTAGAGCCTATGAAACTGTTTCCCGTCTGCCTGAAGTATAACCCACAAGAATGCATATAGCTGTTTACATTAGTCTTCAGACAGTATAAGCCTTAGAAAGCAGAACTGAAGAATAAAGCTGAAAACCAAGCTGATTTATTAATTTTCACTCAGTGTCAGTAAAAATTAACAGACCTAATCACGAAGTATAATTAACATAGTGGATTGAACGCAGGTGGAGACAAGTTAATCTCAGACCCCAAAGTGATGTGGTGTAATTTGCTTATTGAGTAAACCCAAGCTTGGACAGTAACTTATTGTAATAATTTCTAACACCTGTTAACCCCATAGGATAACAGCCATAGAATAAGATTATAAATAGCTATATAACCAAAAAATCAGCATAAACAGGATATAAAAGAACACGCATGCTAAGTAACCCTAGGGAAGGACAGAACAGAAGGGTCATTGCTGTCCCATGCCCCCACAGATCTCTCTTACTCCCTGTGAGAGCTAAAACCAGATCCTGACTGAGAGACCTCCCCTGGTTCTCCCTCCAAAAGCATGGATCAGAGACACCCAACTTCACTGAATTAACTTGACATATATCTAACTGAGAGACTATCAATGTTACTAACCAAGTGAGAATTCTTGGTTAATTTTCTTTGTTTTATTATCAGTGCCAATTTTAACATGTGCTATTATGTTGTCTGTTTATTAGCTTAGCCTTTATTAGCTTAGCCTTAACTGTTATATGTTCAAACTATATCTTTTGTTGTTATAAGTAAAATTCATTCTTTTTCATAAGTAAAACTTGTCATTGCTTTCCTCCCCAACATCACCTCCTCGATCCCAAACCAAAAAGCCCAATAGCTAATAAAGTTGCAGTGCTCCGTCAGTCTGCAACTAAATTGATATACTCACAGTGCCCAGCTGGCCTGTGACAGATGGGGTCCAGTATATCTTGAACGTATGAAGGACTTAGCAAATTTTCTCCCCTTGTGTATGCTGAGTTTGTGAAAGGAGGATTCGGGGTCAAGATAACTACTCTCCCATTTGTAAACATTTCCACTGACTAGACAATAGAGTTAACAAAGTTTGTAAAATTGCCAGTGACATAGTAAACATAACATGCAACAAATCAGCTAGACAATGATGGGAATTGAACTACAATGAAAAAGGTCACCTAACCAAAATGATAGATCAAATGTTTGGGATCAATACATCTTTCAATCATAATGAAAGGCAAAGGACATGACTGAAATGAGATTACAACAATGTCAAGTTGCTACAAGAGCAGTTTGAAAGGTTCCACTTGTTTAAGGTTTCCAATGGTGAGCTGTTATTTATTGTTACAGGAGATGTTGTGCCAGAACATATTGCATTAGACCTTCTGAATACATGTGACAAAGGAAGAGAAATTGTGAAAACCATTATCCAGAATTGTCTTATCACAGATGCTACTGAAAGCTTCTATGTAAACATACCCCAATCAAAATTTAAAACCTTCAAGGAAGTCAAGTAAACTATGGGACAGCACATCAAAATGAAACAGATGCAGAACACAAAGGAGATCCAGCAAAGGCTACTCACAGCAGTTGCAGCAGGTAGAAGGTTCAACATGCACTCTCTCCTATGGTACAAACTGTCTGTATACTCTGTAACACTTTTTAAACCCAACAAATCACTCAACATGGCCAGAAAAGAAGTGTTGTCATGGACCTTGATAGAAGTTAAAGCAGTAACTGTTCTGCCAGATGCTACTTCTTAGAAATCAGCTGTTACTGTCGACAACATGGCCAGGAGTGACACTTAGGGGGTGCACAGGTGCATGTGCACCCCCTGTGCATGGCAGTGCCCCCCTGCAAAAAGGTGCCATCAACACTGTCAGCAGTGCCTGCAGGCAGTCACCGCTCACCACCTTGCTGCCAGCAATGCCAGTGGCGTCTGTGGGCAGTCCCTGATCACCCTTGGCCGCCAACACTGCTGGTGGTGGCTGAGGGTGGTCGCCGACCTGTGGTTGGCACTCACCACCACCACCCCTGCCGACAGTGCCAGCGATGTCTGGAGGAGCACCCCACTCACCGTCACTGGGCTCCTGCTGCCACCACCATGCTTCTGCCGGCGGCGGCACAGCTGAGCCCCCCAGCCGCCGGAGGCACACACTATTCGTGAACTATTTGAACCTGTGCAATTGAGTTGATGTTGCCTTTGATTGACACATATCACCATCCATAAGGGCAGGCACAGGAATATTAAGGACTTAAACTACTAGGCCAATCTGCAAAATCATTAGCAGCAGACCTCTTCTGTTACCAGCCTCATCGTGTAATTTTATATCCTTAACAGCAAACAAAGAAAACCTAGTTTATTTGTTCAGTGACATGCTTCTTAAGGAATCATACCAACGTTCCTAAAATGAATGAGTGCTTATTGTTGGTGGTTTTCATGATGGAAAAGCAGAGCACTCTGGCCCATGTGATGTTTAGCAACTGCATTTGCAGCAAGAAGAAGCAGGCACAAGATGCAGGCACAATGTCCTTACATGGCAAACCTAAAGTCAGTCAAAGATGCTGCTCTTTAGAATTCGCCTGTGATGACAGACATACTGGTCCTTCTTCTACAGCATAATCTCACGCCTAAGGTTTGGATGAAGGGAAGTTACTCAATTAAGATTCATTCCAGTTCATGGTACTGTGTTAGAATTGCCTGAGCCCATCTGTTATTTCTAATTGCATTCCACAGTGTGACTGGTTGTGACATCATCAGTAAATTCAGTGATCATGCTAAGAAAACTGCTTGCAAAGTGTTCATTCAACAATCTACATCTATTAGCACGTCTAGGAAGTAGGCCTGATGTTGATAAGGACTTGTACAGTTGTATAGAAAAGTTTGTTGCATTTTTGTATCAGCCGTCAATATTTTTGAGGAACCTTATGGACATTAGAGTGAAATTATTCCATCAAGTAAAAGTTCTGTATAAATATCTACCTAAATACAGCTCCTTTGTGCACCATATATATACAGCCAATTATCAAAGTCTTGTTTGGCGAGGTGCGATTGAACCTAATCCACCATTGTCATCACCTGACCAGTGTAGTTGGCAAGCTGAAAATGATGGTTATGTTCCTATCATAAACACACTTGAACCATTACCAGCACAAATAGCAAGTTGCAAGTACAAGATGGCATGACAGGGACCAGTATGCTCATGCCAGCATGTTAATGTGCCATGCACTCCCAGCTGCAAGTGCTGTTTTAGACAGAATCTGTTTCTGAATTCATGTAGTTATTACACAGATTACAACATACTATGAGACAGCATGTTGCAATCCATATTGTAACTATAGAGATTCAGAAGCAGATTCAAATGATGAGAAGATCTGAAAAACTGCAATTACCCATCATAATGATGTTATATATACTGTTATATTGTATTACCATTAGATTTGACTATTACATTTTCCTATTGCCTCAAGCCAAACATATGTCAGTCTGTTTTGTTGCCATTGAGTTATATATTTTGAATATCTGACTTATCCACATCCTAAAAGAAAAGAAAATTTGTATGGTCTTATTCAATGCAACTCAAATAAGTAGGCTAGCCTGAGTTATAATTTTTTCACTACTGTAGACCTGATATGAAATTTGTAGTATAAAATTTGTAACGGTTTAGTATTAGGATATTGTTTACTAGTTTTTTTAATTATATTGAGTCAATATACACACGCTAATGTGTCAGCCATCTTGGAATTCAATCTGGCTACCATGACAGAAATGTTAATTGAGCTGCTTGGTTCATACAATGTTGGTTTTGTCATTGGAATTAATTTTCTAACCCTAGTGGAAGCTGAAAAACTGACTCAAATGTGAATTCACAGTAGCCATCTTGGATTCCAATATGGCAGCTACATGCATTACTTGCCAAATTGGCAACATGACTTTTCTGACATGGGTAGACCACCTCTACCTGAAACACAGTGTTGCCACTTGTGGCAATGAGTTGACTCCAACAAGATCTAGAAACTGTATTAGTCAATGTACACCCTACTATTAAGGCTCCCATCCCAAGCAGGCCTGTTAGTCACAGTCAGTTGCAGATGTTCTGTATGTGTCTGCCTCTCCCTAAGTCAGATATTATTGTTTTACACAGGTGGGGCTCTACTTTTTTGCCCACTAGGATAAATGGATGGTGCCTGATCTGTTCACAGACCAGATCTGACAAGTGGTCCTGATATGGCACCTAGAATGGGTATGACAGGGCCCAATCCCACCATGTGAAAGGCTTGGGGAGTGGTCTGGCCATGATCCAACCACACATGGGAAGAAGGCTTGCCTCAGCCTCAGGAAGAAGGGGACATGGCCCACCCCAACCTAGCTGTGCAGAGGGAAGGTGTCAGTCCAGCTCTAATCTGGCCAAGTGTGGGGAAGGGGCCACAGTCCCACTCCAACCCACCCTTCTGGCTTGGGAATTGTGTAGCAAAGGAGGGTGGCAGTATTACTTGCCACTGCTCCCTCCCTGCCAAATTTCCCAATCTGGGGGAAACCAGATAGGCTGGATCTGTAGGCCAGAGGTTGAGCATCCCTGGTTTTACACCATTTCAAGTCCCTTCAAGCATGGATGACTGGTGCCTCCTGAGACTGGAGGGGGGAAGGGGGGGCAATTTGTGGGCAGTAGCAGCAGCGGTGGCAACAAGCAGCAACCGCCTGTAGAAGCCGGTGGTGGCAGTATTGGTGGGGTGACGAGTGGCAACTGCCTACAGAAGCCAGTGGCAGCAGCATAGCGAGTAACAAGCACCCGTAGAAGCCAATGGCAGCGTCAGCAGTGGGTGGCAAGTGGCAACTGCCTGCAGAGGCCAGTAGCAGCAGCCACCAACCTCAGGAGGGCATGTGCTGCCCCTCATGTCTCCCCCTACCAGTCTCCTGTGCCTTTAAGTCTATCTAGTCCAATGAATCTCAACATTTTGAGTCAAGACATCCTTCTATGGGCTCATGGCAATATTTAATAGACTCAAAGCATCCCTCAGAAAATGCCAGCCCTTAGTTTCCTTTCATTTTTTTTTAACAACAGAAAAATAACAACACGATTCTTCTGTTGCAAAGACTTCCAAACACACCAGGGCAGAATGTTTTTGACACTATGGATTCCTCTTTGAAATCTCTACGTTTATCTAGTGAATCAAGTTTGCAGTTGTGGAAGTATAACATTGTATGGCACCCCATGGCATCACATGAAAGGATTTGAAGGTACTCTGCCATCCTGGTTCAAAATTATTGATCTAGTCTGTTTGGCTATTCCCTGTAGGAGGATGAAACTGCAGAAGGCTTGTAACAGCACTGATTTTGTATTGGAAATTTGCACTAATGACCTCCTGTTCTTTTCTAATCTGCAGCAAACCATTGTACCATTTAGGCAGAAAATAATCAACAAGCCAGTAAAGCTGCACATAACATTTATAAAGTCAGTACAATAATCTCTGAATATTCAATGGCTCCATTATGTCCATATCATTACATCATAGTTGTTGCATGCTTTAGGATTTCAAAGCAGCTGTCACAACATGTATTTAGAGTTTTAAAAAATCCAGTTTTAAAAAGTTGAAAGGAATTCTTGATGCAACTGTTTGGCAATATACATTTTTCATTAATATTTACCAGTGAATATTATTTAAGGATATTCTCCTGAATACTCAAAAAAACCCCAATTCTGTATACACGATTGTGATCAGAAAAAAGATTCTGTTAAAAGGTCATGTGGAGGCTTCAATGATCATTAATTACTGAAAAAGTAATAATAAGCTGCAGTGAATATAAATCATCATTTTAAAATGTAGCTGATTAATGAGAGAAGCTAAAGAAATCTATGAAATATCAGTGGTCAAACAAGTTTAAGTTAAGACTACATTTTTAACATGTAAAACTAAGAAAATACGCTGTCACATCTACAAGTATTGCAGGATGCAGATAGTAAAACTAATTAGTGAGACAAACTAAACTAGAATAATGTATGTATCCCATGTGAACAGAAAGTTTAGCATCCATAACAAAGAGGGATACAATACAGTAAAGGTTTATAGTAAATGTCTGTTAATCAGTAGGACAGATTGTTTGCCTTCAAGAATTTTGGTGAATGAGTGCATAAACAAACTGTTACAAGGTAAAAGAGACCAGGGTTCCCTCTACAGTAGGGCACCTGTTCCTTGCAAGTGCCTGTGGATGCACTTGTATTCTGCAGTAACTGAAAGCTAATCCAGAGTAATGTATTCCTTTTGCACCGAAGTGTACACTATTCCAACAAGGACAGAGCATGAACAAAGACAGTTTGTGGACAGATCATTATGGATCATAAATCCCCACTGAATTGTCCTGTTTATATGATATTCCTTTAAATAAGTACTTTACAATCTGTAGTTCCTGAGATTCAGCCTACAAAGTGCTTGGATCCAGCCCATGGCTGAACTGGGGAGTGGTGATACACAACTGAGCCTGGTGCACCCTCTTGTCTGCCCCATGCTGTGCAGCCAATTCCCCCCTACAGCATCTTTCCCCTCATCCACTACAGCAATCAGTACACACCATCACTGCCAAATTTGCTTCTTGCCACTGCTGTTGGGGACAGAAATCAGTGGTGTATAGTGCACGTGGTGGAGGCAGAAGTGACTGAACAAAGGAGGCAGTCAAAGGCAGCCTGGCTGCCATAGAGTGGGTGCTACAGAGGGGCCAGAGGTCCATGCTGATGGGGTGATAAGCAGCCCGGTCACACACAGCAGCCCGTCACTCTAAAATATTGCCAACCCCTGTCTTAAAAGATCTGACTGAATATGTCTCATTTTTAAACAACTATTGGAAATGGGGAAATTGCATAGAGTTAAAAAACTACCAACAGAGAGCTAATTACAGACCCCGTTACAGGCCCTAAGGAGTTAGAAGCTGGAAAAAAAACAAAAACAAACCATATTTACTAGATGCATCTACATGTTCATTAATGCACAGTAGTTACTGTGTATTTAGTTTAGTACTTGCTTAATGAAGTACTAACAAAATGAACAGTAACTAGTTACTATGCAGTAGCGCCTCCACATGATTTTTGTGATGGCTACCGCGCAGGCAGCCTAATAACACTGCACAGTAGCTTATGCTGGTAAAAAACCATGCTAACATTATTGCTCAGTGTTATTAAGCTACTACACAGTGTGTCATGTAGACATGCCCACTGAAAATGTACTTAATGCCAGTACACGCTTAATGCAAGGCAAAACTTGCTAACATTATCATCTTCTTCTGATACGACTGCAGTCCTTGTTACAGTCTACAGGAATTTCCCCATTGCTTTTAATGTGACATTTTACATGAGATTCTGTATATACACTACATGGTACTAAGAAGGCACGTAATAGATTAAAAATTAATTCATTTCCAGATCTATACTGCATCTGGAAGACTGACTATTTCAAAATGGTCTCTATGAAAAATGTAAGGAACCAAAATACTAGGTATTAAGACAGTACCATGTTCAGCTGCCAGTGCACTGACACCTTGACATTTGAATGAGGCAGAATGATTATATTGTGAGCATAGTTTTGAATATCACATTAGAAAAGAAATAGAGGTTCTGAAATATTTTTCATACATTTAAAGTCTATAAAATCCTTTTTGTGTCTGGGCAGTTGATCAAAGAAGTGAGAGAAGAGAGATAAGGATGCCATTAGTATACATTTGGGAATCTAAGCTTCTGAAACTTTTTTCTCATATGTAAGCTGTTCTCCTCTTCAACTGAATCCAGATGCCATTATTTGGACGAAGAATCAGTTCTGCCACCAAGCCAAGCTCTTCTCTCTTTTGATTTGCTTCTACCCAAAATCGGCGTAAAAGGGTTGCGATGACAATTTTCTCTTCCATCAGTGCAAAACGCTGGCCTACAGGGTAAATTCAAAGAATAACAGCTGGAGTACAGTATTAACAGTCCCTACAACTGCACTTCAGCAGTTCTCTCAAAAAGGGGATGATTGGACCTCAGGTACTGTGGTTGCAGCGTTACCTCTTGTATGTCTCCTGGACTATCGTGGGTGTGGCAAGGGTCTTTCTGGCTCCCAGCAAATATTAAAATAATGACATGATACTGATCTGAGGAATTTTAAGCCCCATTACAAAAATTACAGGTTCTGTTATGCCAGACATGAGTAGCAGGATACATGATATTCAGGATGGAATATAGAATTCCACAGATCCCATCCCCTTGGTCAAAGCCAAACTGGGACCTGGAGCTATCCCCTACTTGATCCAGGGATTAGGCAGAGGGTGGCTGCATCTCAGACCTCAGCACTATCCCACACCTGATCACAGGTTTCAGGTGTGAAGGCTGTATCCCATGTCTTGTCCTGATGATCAGATCATTGTCACAGGGTATGCAGCCCTGGGTCGGGCCATGTTCAAGTCAAGGCATAATACAAACCAGCCACAAAGAAATTACACATTAAAAATGGTTCACCATTGTATCATACCATAAATCAGCTGAAAATGTGGCACATTACAACTTATGGTGCCATTTACACATTAACCACATCATAAATGTGGTCTTCTAGAGCCCATAGTGATATCTTTAATTAGACTAACTGCAGGCCCTCTAGAAGGGCAGCAGATGGTTGAAATCTTGTCAAACCCTCTCTTCCAACAATGGAGTTGGTCCAATAAAAATTAATACAAAAACCTTGGCTATCAGGTGTCAAGATGAGAAATAAGTATGGACCAAAATTTTGAGATACTACTGAAAATGGAATTTGGCTTTTGTCTGAGTTTGCTTCCCTGACAGGGTTAACTTTATAATAAGTCTGGCTCTCCAACATGATTGTCTGGCCGCAGTCTCAAATCAGCCTGGTCAACATGGTGCTCTTCCCAGCCTGCCATCCTACAACTGGTTGCTCAGACTGATCCAGAATGGCCTGAAGCCTCCAGGATGCCATAACCCTCCAATCACTCCATCACTCGAGTGGCTTGCTGACCCTTTACTTCCCCTTCCTGCATAGGAATGGGAAGTGTCTAGGCAACAGGGCTCAGCTTGATCCTAAACTGCTTTGCTGTCTTCTCTGGCTTGTGCTCTGACTGCTGTCTGTCCCCTGCTCTCCTGAAGTCCTGACTCAACTTGTTCTTAGGCCCTGCTCTCAGACTGATTTTCTGGTTTCCTGGCCTAGCTTGCGCCTTAAGATTCTGCTCGCTCCTCCTGACCCTGGCAGATACCTTGATCACCAAGTGGCCCAGACCTCACTACCTATGATCTGGCATGATGAAGATGAGCTTAAAGATGCCAACTGCACACAGCAGGAGCTTCTGAGAACACCTCCAGAAGTGTACAATGACCCACAATCATCTATTTCTAAACATTCACCAGTGTTAGGTACTTCAGAGAAATGGCGGAAGACAGAAGCTTTACACCTTAAGAGCTGGCTAAATTTGGGAATTCAGTGAACACTCCAGTAATGACTACAGACCAATGAGGGGATGAAGGAGCCCTTAAATTTCCCCTTTACAAGCACTCATGATTTGTATATATGTCACAAGGGAAGAGATTGCCTCAAAATAGGAGTCTAGCTGACTTGAAGGTGATTGTGGTCTTGAGGGAACCATGTCTAGCCTCCCTAAGCCACAAGAGGAGCAAGCATGATGCAGTGCCAGTGAAACAAATACCAAGAAAAAGGAAACAAGGGTACCGTGGACTCTGAGAAACCCTATGAGAAGAAAGAGAACACTGTGAATATATCACAAATCTAATATGTGAGATTCTAATGAGAACTGTTGTGCTGCAATTATCAATCACTTGAGAACTTCAGTCTATTACAATCCTAAAAAACTCTGCTATGTTTACTGTAGGTGGTGCTCCCTTTCCTGCACAGTCCTGTATATGGGTGTATTACACTTCAGCTTTATTTTGAACTACCCACCAATGCAGTTTCTAGGTCCAGCAGAGAAGGGCACATATGCATAGGGGTGTCTTCTAATATAGTTCTCAGGGAAGAATCGCTCAGGCCTGAATTCCTCAGGCTCTGGGAAAACATTTTGTTCTCTGTGCAGTGCGTAAGGAGAAATGATTATATCTACACCCTTTGGTATCTTATATCCATCTGCAAGGAAAAGGAACCACACTTGAGTCAAGTAAGTAGCTTTCAGGGAATAGATATAGGGTCTCCAAAATAGCTGATTACTTATGCAATGTATTAATGGAGGAGACGTTTATATTAACCAAAATAAAGACTACAATCCCATAGCTAAAAACAACATACTAATCCAGGAATCTTGACTCAAGGTCCGGGCAAAGAATGGCACTGAAGGGAAAAGACGAAGGGCTTCCTTAACAACACATTCAAGATACCGTAGTTTCTTCAAATCCTCCACTGTAACATGACGGTCAGAGTCACCTATAGAAAAATTACAATACTTTGAGACACGCAAATATTCTAACTAGACTAAGTGTGCTCACCCTTAAAAGGACTTTCAGATACTTTTAACAGCAAATACTAAACCATAACTCAAGTGTTGCGATTCAGGGTGAATTTTTCACTAAATGTTTTCTCTTTTTGTTCATGCTATTCAGCTATTATTACTTGTACTGTTTTTAGATGCCATAATCATTCACCAGGACCACACTGTGATCTTCAGTATGCAAATATAGAACAAAAACTAATCTCAAGAATTTTAACATCTAAGCAATTCCTTACAATTCTCTTGGAACTAGAGGTGCACCGCTATAATCAATAGCATATCAGATCACCACTGATAAAAGGAAAATTAACATTATTAGTAATCGGCTATTTTTGGCCAGCATAGCCAAAAGTGTCACTGATAAATGCCACATGGAGGTCATGCATGCAGCCAAGAATGCAGTGCCAATCAGTAAGTCTATGGGGTAGAAGGATGGGAGGGGTGGGGGTGTAGATTGAGGCCCTCCCCACCCCCACAGTGAGGGAGTGGGGCAGGTGCTGCCCAGCCAGGGCAATGAATGTGACCCTTGGAGCAGTGTGGAGATGTGAGATCCTGTCTGGGGGGTGTGGGTGGATCAGGAGAAGGGACCCACACTGTTATTTACAGGAGAATTGGCCCACTGTTATGCCTCCTCCAGGGGTGTCAGGAGGGGCATGTGCCCCCCCGCCCCCCGATGTGTGTGCAGAGCAGAGGCAGGCTGCCTGCTGCAGGCTTGGGGCCAGGGCCTGGCTGGCCTGTTACCGGAGGGGCAGCTAGCTGGGGCTGTGCTCAGGGCAGGCAGAGATGGGGTGGGTGGGGGTGGCACTGGGAGTAGGGGCTATGGGATGGGCTATAGCCACCCCAAAATCCTGTACAACCACTCCTCCTAGCACTGCCACCACCTGCCCCACTCCTACCTACTCCAAGTGCAGCCCCAGCCCAGCCCTCCTTCCCCCCTGGGAAGAGGCTGACACAGCTCCCAGCCCCCACACAAATGCAGGGGGCACAACCCCCCCCATGCCCCACCCAGGGCTGTGCACAGTGGCAGGAAGCCCCCCACCTTTCCCCCTTCCACACTGAGCTACTCATGGATCTGTCCAGCTCCTGGCCTCAGGGTCGCATTCACCATCCTGGCTGGGCAGCACCTGCCCCTGCCCCTGCCCTGCTCCCTCCTCCACTGTGGGAGCCTCAAGCTGCTCCCCACCACTCCTTTTCCCTCCCCACTACCACTTCCTCCCCACAGACTTACCAGCTGGATGCTGCTATCCAAGCTGCCTGGCTGCATTCCTGTAAATTGGCTATCAGATCAGTATTGGCCAATATGGCTGGTTGGCTGTTGGTATCGACCAAGAAAATCTTTATTGGTGCACCCCTACTTGGAACCCAATGCAATTGCCTTTGTTTCTACATTCATAGGACATTTTTAGCAAAGCCAATGGCAGAAGTGGGTTTTTATTCCTCTGTACACAGCAAAGGAACATGTGTATGACATACAACTATACCAATATCTAATAGAGGGTAGACATTTACCAAACACTTCATCCAATTCCATATCCACTTTCTTCTGGGCTTCTGGATAACATCCCAGTAAGTACATGACCCAGCTCATAGCAGCAGCTGTTGTATCATGCCCCTAAAAAGTACATATTTACATATATACTAAGATCTACATTGTCATTGTGCATATAAACAAATATTTATACATGCAAGGCTTATGGGAGATGACTAGGGCTCTACACAAATTGAGGGGATAGGCGGCTGATTTTGGAGACAGACTGCAGAGACAGCTACCATTTTTGCAGTCTTATCACAGTGGGGTCCCTCCCACACCTCTGACTGGCTGTGGGGCCCTGGTGGCCCTGCTCATCACCACTGATTGGCTGAGACGGCTGTCTGTCATGCAGCCCCACCTCTCACTGATTGGTGAAGAGGGACAGACCCCTCAGCAGGGAGGGGTTGAGGTGGCAGCCATCTTGCCTGCTCCCCTTTACGCCAGCAGCCCCCTACCTCCCCCAGTGGGCTGTGCAGCTGGGCCACAGTGACTGTAAGGACTGCTGGGTCCCACTGGGGAGCAAGCATTTTATCTTTAGTAAGGTTTTTTTTCCCCAGCTGATCTCACACATCACCCAACTTCACGATGTCTGTGAAACTGATTTAAGCAGGGCCCTAGAGATGACAGTGGCAAAGCCCAACTACAAAAATTTAAAAGTAATAAAAATATAATTTCATTCCACAAAATACCAAATATCCAAGATACAACAGAGACAAGAATTGTTGTGGGTGATGTTTTATTGGACCATAAACAGCTGGGATAGACATAGACAAGATTTTGGGTACAGTAGTACCTAACCACCTAAGGAAAGGTACTGTGTTGTATGTGAGAAAATATTGTGGTATAACTGACATGACATACATATCTTGACATATCCAAGGACATTTAACAAGCAAGAAGCCATTTCCATACATCTGCCATTAGCCGAATCAGCACTCTCTCTGCATTGATTTTTTTTTTTTTATTCCAGAAGATGTTTTCTATTGGACTGTTATCTCCTCTTAGAGATGAGGTGGTCGCCTGACTGCCTCTCTCTGGAGATGAAAAACTATCTAAGATTGTAGAACATAAGAAATGTAATTTACTGGGATAGACTGTAGGTTTGTCTTGCCCAGCACCCTGTGTGTCACAGTGGCAGAGAACAGATGCTGAAAGGGAGAGCAAACAGGATATGACCAGGGTTTTTTGCACTGTTCCTCACCCACTTGCAGCCTCTAGCATTTAAGGTCTAAGAACCACTGTTTCAGAAGCTGTGCCCCTAATTCCCATACTCAATAGTTACTGAATCCTCTTTCCTCCAAGAGGATGTCCAATCCCTTCAGTACCTGGTTAAATTCACAGCTTCTACAACCATCTTGTGGCAATGAGTCCCACACTTTAATAATATGCTGTGTGAAAAAGAACTTCCTTTTGTTAGTTTTAAACTTGTTACCTACTAGTTTCATTTTATCATTCCTAGTTCTTTTATTGCAAGAGACAGTAAATAATAAATCCCTATTTACTTTCTCTTCATTATGTAGTAGTTTGTAAACCTTTATGTACCACCTCAAGTGTCTCTCTTCTAAACTGAATAGGCTTAGCCTCTTTAGTCTCTCCTTGAATGGAAGCCCCTCATACCACTAATCATCCTTGTTGCCCTTCTCTGTACTGTGTCCCCAATCTCTTCCTGGTGTGGTAACAGCTTCAGTTATTTTTGCCCAGGTCCATCGCTTTACACTTATCTACATTGAATTTCGTGTGCCATTTAGTTACCCATTTGCCAGATCCTTCTGTAGTTCTTCACACCCCGCCTTGGTCTTTACCACTTTGATAGTTTAGTGTCATCCATAAATTTGGCTACCTTACTACTCATCCCCTTTTCCAGATTGTTTAATATATACATAAACAATCCCGGTCCCAGTCCAGATCCTGCTGTTTACTTCTTTCTATCTAAAAAATGACCTTTTATGCTCACTGTATTTTCTATCTTTAAGTCAATTTCTAACCCAAGAATCAATCTTCCCTGTAATCCTATGACTACCTAACTTCCTTAAGAGCTTCTAATGGGGAGCCTTGTCAAAGGCTTTTTGGAAGTTTAGATATACTATGCAAACTGGATCACCCCTATCCACCTGCATATTGATACCTTCAACAAACTCCAGTAGCTTGGCGATATATGATTTCCTTTGAGATTACCACATTGATTCTCTCTCAGGAAGGCATGTTCAGCCACGTGCTGAACAATTCTGTGTGTTTTATTATTATTTCTACCAGTTTTCCAGAAACAGAAGTTAGACTCACCAGCCTATAGTATCTGGGGATCTCTCTACAGCCTTTTAAAAATATGAGTGTGTGATGGCGGTGTGCCGCCGCCACAGGCATAGACAGGGGACAGAGAAGACTGGGGGGCAGCAACAACCCCTCAAAAAAACCCCGGGCCGGGCTACTTACCCTTGGGAGGGACGGCAACGCCCCGACCACAGCAGCAGCTGCAGCCGCCATTACAGCCACGCGAGCCAGCATTATGCCGGCTGTTTAAACAGCTGTTCCCAGCAAGGGGAACAGCTGAGCCAATCGTGGCAGCCGCAGTGGCCACCATGGGGAAGTTTAAAAACCCCAGCAAACCCCGTGGTAGGGGGGGAGCCAGGGAAGGAGAGAGGAGACAGGCAGCACGCCAGTGGTGCTACGGCTCCCCTGGAACAAACACCTCAGACAGGCAGCTCTCTCTCAGCTCAACAGCTGAAGCAAGAACCAGAAGCCTCGGCAGGGGCGGAAGAAGTGGTCCCCAAGGATTGCCAGGGGTCCTCCATCCTGGAGGAATATTATTTCTAAGATCAGGGGAGGAAAAGGGAGACGACCCAAGCTAGAGGTGGGATAAGCAGGATGCTAAGACAGGCTGACTTAAGGCAACCATTAGCCTAGGTCCATACGGTCAGGAACACCTACCGGCCAGCAGGCCTGCAAATAGCGGCAAGTTACCATCTCACCAGCAAGTGATCAGTTGGCGAGTGGACGGGGTCTAGGGGTGGTGGAGCCCCATAGAACAACAGAAGCCTCAACCGTGAGTACACCCACGTCAGAGAAACCCCTCTGGTAGAAGAGCTCCACTGAACCCCTCCTTTGAATCACCCATAACATCAAAGTTGTGGCAAGCGGGATGAGGGGTGGGGCTACCTGACAAAGGGTGTTACCAGACGTGAGGCCCACCAACATCACAGGGTAGAAGTAATATTGACAGTCTTCTGGTTCTCTATTACCAAGACTGTTTTAATGATAGTTTCCATACTACGGTTAGTAGCCCAACAATTTCTGATCTGAGCTTCTTCAGGACCCTAGGGTGCATGCGATCAGGTCCTAGTGATGTTCACCATTTAGTTTACCAAATTTTCTCTATGACATCATCTATTGACACCTCAATTTGGGTCAATTCTATTGATTTGTCCCCTAGAGAGGAGTGGATCTGGTGAGGGAATCTCCTTAACATCTTTTGCCGAGAAGGCAGTTGCAAAGAATGTATCTAGTTTCTCGGCAATGACCCTGTCATCTTTCAGTGTCCCTTTTACACCCTGATCATTCAATGAGTCCCAGGCCAGCTTTCAGTTTATAATGCACTTAATGCAGTTTTTATTGTTAGCATTTATGTCTCGAGCAATTTTCTCCTCAGATTCATCCTTGGCTTGTCTTATTATGGTTTTACATTAGATTTTCCAGAGTTTGTGCTCTTTTTTATTTTCCTCATTAGGGTTTCTCTTCCATCTTCTGAAAGTAGCCTCTTTTCTGTTTATTGCTTCTGCAATGCTGCCACTAAATCATGTTGGCTTTCCTTTGGTCTGCTTTCTTTTTATATGTGGTATGCATTTGCTCTGTGCCTCTAATATGGCGTTCTTAAGCAGTTCCCATGCTGCCTGCAAGTTCTTCATCTCCTTATGGCCCCTTTTAACTTCTGCCTAACTAGCTTCTTCATTTTGGTATAGTCTCCCTTTTTAAAGTTAAAAGCTACTGTGGTAGGTTCTCTTTTAGTCTTCCCTCCTACCTGGATGTCAAACCCAATTGTATTGTGGTCACTATTGCAGACCAGCTCAGTAACACTTACTCTTTGCACTAAATCCTATGTACTACTCAGGACTAAGTCAAGAATGGCCTTTGCCTGTGTAGATTCTAAGACTAATTACTCCAGAAAGCAATTCTTATAAATGTCGAGAAATTTGATCTCTGCATTATTGGCTCAGGTTATACAGACACAGTCTATTTGTGGCTAATTAAAGCCACTCATTACTACTGTGGTTTCTGCTTTTGTAGCCTCTCTCAACTCTGGATTACAGGTTACGGGAGCCAAGAGACATAGTCCAAGACATAAGCTGAGATCAGGAGCCAGAGAACTGGTGCTGAATTCCAAGGAAGATCCAAGGTCAGGGTCAAGGAAGACAAGCAGAGGCAGGATGCTGGGGAAGTTAGAGAGAACAGGGCAACTGCTGAGGTTCAAGGAAGATCCAAGATCAGGATCAGGGAAAACCAAAGTTAAGTCAGAAGCCAGGAGAACCACAGAGAAGTGAATACAAAGCTTTCCAGAACAGTCCGAGGTGATGGGAAGGCATAGCTGACACTGCACATGGCCACCAGGCAGCCTAGAGAGCATCTCCCACAGGTATGGGGGGGGGGAGGGGGACAGGGAGCAGGCCTGAGACATCCATGGAGAGAAGAGAACTAGCCAGGAGCAGGGACAGGGGCTGGAGTTGCTGCCCAGTTGCAGGGTGGTGCATGGGGCTTGGGGCCCAGAGCCATATGCCACAGGGCCCTAGCAGGCCATGGGCAGCTCATCTGGGGGGTAGGGGAGAGGGTGAAGCCATCTCCCTGCTGCTGCACACACTCCTAGGGGACCCATGCCCCCCAGATCTGTAAGCGGGGAGGGAGCAGGGCAGGCTGCCTACTGTAGGCTCCAGCGAGGATAGGGGCAGAGAAGCTTCTCCCCACCACTTCATGCACCCCCGGGGGGCAGGGGGACCTGTGCCCCCCATATCTGTGTGTGGGGCATGGGCGCAGGCTGCTTGCTCCCACCCTGTTTTGCCCCGGGGCCTCAACAGACCAGCATGTGCCACCTGGCGCTGCAAAGAACAACCACATGCTGTCACCCCTCACTGTAGCCCCATGCACAGGGGGTGCATCACCATGGCAGCAAAGAGCTCACAGAGGCAAGCAGCCTTCCTGTATGGCCCCGCTGTTCTTTGCAGTGCTGGGTCACACACTGGGCTGCAGAGGCCCTGGGGGAAGGCAGTAGGGCAGGAGCCCAAGCCCACAACAGGCAGCCCGTGCCTATGCCCCACACATAGATCAGGGGGGGGCATGGGTTCTCCTGGGAGTGCACACCATGGTGGGGAGCTGGCTTCCCCTGCTCAAGCAAGCAGCAGGCAGGGGTGAGAGGATGGGGGGAGCCAGGCTCCACTTTGCTACAGCAGCCTCCACATCCTGCCAGAGGCAGAGAACTGCAGAGCCAGGTCCCTGGCCCCATAGTCTTGGGAGCTGTGGGCCCCCTCCAACAGGGCTGAGGGAACAGGAACTGTCAGTGGGGGGGTGAGAAGCACCAACAGGGCTGGGGGGCTGCAGGGGAAAGTGAGGGGCAAGAGCAGGGCCAGAGGGCTGTGGGGCAGGGAGTGAAGGGCACAAGCAGGACTGGGGGCATGGTAGGGGGGCTATGAGGGGAAGCGAGGGGCACCAGCAGGGCTGGAGGTGTGGGGGGTGGGCAATGAGTGGCACAGCATAGCCAGGGGGCTGGGGGGGGCTTTCATTTTAAATCATGGATTTTGGGGGTTGTCAGAGAATTTGCAATTTTTTTTTAAAAAAATCAGGGAAAACCAGGATCCCTGGTGATGATTCACGTGCTTGGCCTAGCTGGGCTTGCCCGATCAGCGGCCCTGATATTTACTCTGTAAATCTTTGTTCATGCTCATCTTCTCCACATTTCATCCGAGTACTCCCTCCCTGTTTCTTATCCCTTTGTTTCTTATCCCAACCTTTTTAATATGTTATATGCCAACAGTTTGGTGCCATTTTGGTTCAGATAAAGACCACCCTTCCTGTATAGGCTCCTTCTGTTCCAATAGGTCCCCAAGTTCCTAATAAACCTAGACTCTCTCTCCCTATACCATCGTTTCAGCCATGTATTGAGACTTTGGAGCTCTGCCTGGCCCTGTATGTGGTACTAGAAGCATTTCTGGGAGTGGTACAATGGAAGCCCCAGACCTCAATCTCTTCCCTAGAAGCCTAAATTTAGCTTCCAGGACCTCTCTGCTGCATTCCCCCATGTTCTGGTTACCCACATGGACCATAACCACCAATTCACCCCCAGCCCCTGCCCAGCACGGACCTACACATCTCATGTGGTCTGTTACCTTTGCTCCTGGCAGACAAAGTCACCATGAGGTCCTGCTGAATGTCAACACAAACCCAGCTATTTAATTCCCTTATTAGTTCCACAGTCAGGGTTGGCAGGACTTAAATGGAAGTTAATATGACTTTGGACAATAAAACACAATAAAAACATACCTTACCATTAACTACCACTGAGGGGCAAAACATAGTGGACATTGGGGAACAGGGCAGGGGGAACCCGGCACTTTACCGTAAGAAAAGCCAAGTTAGTTTGACCCAGATCTCCAGAGCCTATATAGATCGGTTGCTTCATCATGGCTTTTTGGCACTTTTATCTAATAGCTGATTCAATAAAATAGATAAAAGCACCCAAAAGTCTCACTAAAGCATATGATCTACACAGATGCTGGGCAAGCCAGGTTAAAGTACTGCAGTTCTTCTGCGCATGTGCTGCACTTAGCACAAAGCCACACCTAGCAAAAGGTCACACCAAGCTAAAAAATAAAGTGCCATTTTGGTTTTTTTTCCTCACATCTGTCAGCAACCAGTGTTGCTAAGATCATAGGTTACAAAACTAGAATTGGTCTAAGAAGGGAAGATTCATTACGACCCTATTAGAATGCGCTTGGACACAATGAAGGCAAATGCTCTACAAGGGCCTATAAAGGATAGAATGGAACAGCACATTCATTGACCACAGATTTGGGTACTAAAAAGGAGCATTTTTAGTAATAGCTAGCATTATCATGCTGCCCACCATGATTTGTAGTTAGCTAAACAGGGAGGACAGATCAGCATAAAGCTGAAATAATGTTACTGTGAATCAGGCCCCTTTATTTATCAGTTCTGATTACCCAATGTTACAAAAGCCATAAAAGTAATGGAATCTAAATACCCAGCATATTCATCTATGAAAGGCAATAACTAAACAGGAAGATAAAGACGAAACTTCTTCCCCTACACAAAATATATATAATACATACACGTATACATTAGGTCCTGAAGAATGACACTGTAACATGGGTATTGATTTCTTAATTTCTTCCCATTTATTTACTGCTGTAGGGATTCAATATTAAAAATAAAACTTCTTTTCTAATGCAAGGAAGAAACTATCTGTGTATATATATTTATGGTACCTCAAACATAAAAGTGTCCACTTCCTCTCGAATGTCTGTATAGCTCAGTTTACTCCCATCATCACTGGTTGCATTCAAAAGCATGTCAAGGAAAGCTCTCCGCTTTTTTGACCCACGTTGTTCACAGCTGCCATCAAGGTCACATTTACTTTCTTGACAATTGTTTTGCTCACAAGCTTTTTCCTTAATAACCTTAGGAAACAAACATATATAGTTCAGGGTTAGAATTCACAGTCTACCAAACTATACTTTCAAAATAAACTTTAGTCCAAATATTTAAAAAGCAACCACATCCATGACTCTATAATATGTACTTCTCAGTGGCAGGAGATGAAAAACATGTATCCCGTAGTCTTTGGTTTCTTTTACTATCTATTGGGTTTGAAGACAATACTGTTGTGAATCATTTAAAATCTAAATGTTTAAGATCTAAATTTTCACAAAAAAGCTGTTTGGGGGCAAAAATAGGCTGGTGCCATAAACAGGAATACCCTTTTCTTTTGTCATCCTTTGCTTCTCAACTATCAGCACACTTAACAGTCATTATCAGGCTAATTCACAGAGCAAACCTATGTTGTGATATTGCATCCCAAAAAATACAAACCAACATGCAAAAGATTTCAAATTCCATCAGTGCGATGGTGCATCCAACTGTTTTTTTCATTTCCACTGAAATTAGTGTGTTAGTTTCAGTAGTGCATGTTAAAGTCCCTTTAATGGCTGTTTTGCACTGGATCACAAAGAGCACAACTGCTACTCATAAAAGTGAGATAAATCAGGACCCAGGCCTGAAATGGCTCCAATGTTTTGACCAAGGTGTGAGTGTATACTTTCCAACACACCCATCTTTGCCACTGCAGTAAATGAAGCCTTAAGTAATAATTCATTTGTATAGAGTGCCCTGAGTCTAAAAAATTAAAAGACTGCAACACTTCAATATTTTAATCACATTTGCATAATGAACTAAATGATAAGCAGGAGAGATTCACAGAGTATTCATAAAGAAATTCTTATCGGCTGTTAGAACACTTTAAGTTTAGAGTTCCTTTTTATGATTCTTACACATACCCGAAACACACTACACCACACGTTTAACACACTGCTTACTAGGTTAGAGTGAAGAGTATTTATATTTATTGTCCTTTATTTTCCTCCTGGGATATAGTTCATTATATCCAGTTCACAAAGTTGAGTTGTTTAGAAGTACTTTCTCCATTTCTGTACAGCATTAACGTTTTGCAATCATTCTTTTTATAGCCCTTATATGGAAGTGATCATGCTCTAATTTTCACAAAAAAAGGTAAAATTTCATTTTCAATTCCAGCTTCCCGCACACTGCTTCTGGGACACACATAATAATGAGGTACTCTTTCAAAAAGTATAATGAGAAACATACATTTTAGCTACTTTAAAAGGGTGTATGCAGCTTCTGCTTAAGGAAAATGCAATAGCTATGAAAAGACTGGGACAGAGACAGCCTGGTAGGCCACCAGAGCAGAGCCAGAGATAGGAACTAGAGTCCAAAGTAGCCAAAAATCAAGAGAATTCTAGGAGCTGAATTCATGTTACAGGCTGAAGCATGGTTTTATAGTCAGAGACCACATTACCAAATCCAAGGAAGAAACCTAGGGGCAGAGTCCAAATCTCCAATTCAAATCAGGGTCCTGGGGTCAGGGATTGAGTTACCACAGTTGAGCCAAGTTCCTAAAAGCCAGAGTCCAGAAAGAACAAAGCTGAGCAGGGTCAGAAGCAAGAAAACCAAAGAGTACTGGATCCAGGGACGCTATTTTTTAAATTTCTATCTATCAGAAAAGTAACAAACAATTCATCTTGAATTTTACATATTCCAATTTGATCTGGAGTACTGGGGGTTGGAAGGACTAATGTTTTCAAATCTGTCCCTCACTTCCATGTGCTCAGAGAGCCAACTCTACAGTAGTGTGGTGGGAAGAGAGCGGTACTTAACCCCCAGATTTATTTTCCCCGCAGTAGCAGTGGGAAGGGGACAACTTTAAGGCAAATCTCCAATAATTAGATTCCATACCCGGAAAAAAACTGTAACAAATTTATAAATTTTCCACATACAGAATCCAATTATCGAAGGGTCATCTTATGTTCAGGGTCATCTTAGATTTGAGTAAACAGAGTAGCTACAGTAAAAAATCTTTACCAATATACCAAATCATAAAACATGTAAAAACATGCAACATGGTATGACAATAAAATGCCTTAAAATCCATAAAATAGGTACTCAACATGCAACAGGTAAAACACTTAAGTCCTAAAAGTTGGGTGTGAATAAAAGAGTCTACTGTCTTTCTCCATTTCTTCACTTTAGTTCTCTCCAAGGTCTTTACAGTCTTGGCTGACATGAAAACATGGTTCATTCAGTCCTAATTGTACTCTGTTCCACTTCTTGAACAATAAAACAGCAATAGCAGATGTAAAATCCTTCCTCTCCAACCTCTTCTCTAAATCTTTTTTAAACACTTCCAAAAATATGGCCCTAAAAGACTCCAGAACCTTATATTAAATTCTACCAACAGTCCATCCTTGCCCAGGTTCTTCCCATTCTTAAAGTCTTTCCCACTTCTTTTAATGTCACCTCTTCCTCCATCCTCCAGGCATCTTCTTTCCCCACCTTCCTTTCCAGTTCACCCAATAACTTGTGAATCCTCCCCTTCATTCACCTCACTCTTCTGGTGTAAATCCTCATAAAATCTTCTTGCCACCTCTACTATTTCTTCCTACCCTTCCATTTGGGCTCCTCCCTCCTCCTGGGCTGCCTTAATCTTCCCTCTTTCTGACTTGATACAGGCAGAGAAGTATGGAGACCAGCCCTAATTTCTTTCTGTCTAAGGGGCATGCATAAAAAAAACAAAAAATAAACAAACAAACAACTTCTCTTGCACCTTGCTTAAAAACCATGCCTCTTCCATCTCGTCTTTCATGGGCCATACCCTCTCTGTTTCCTTTAAAAGCCACATTTTCTGTTGTAGCTTCTTAAAACCCTCTTCCATCTTACTTGCCTCTTGCCTTCCTGCAAAAATACTCCCCAGCCCTCCTCTTTACCACTGGTCCTGCTTCATTGCTTAGTTTCTTTAAAAGATCGATCTCTTTCTGCAGAGGCATACCCATTAACAATTCAGTCTCTGTACCTCAATACTAACATTGTGTTGCAACTAACCATGTATAATTTCTTCCATTTTTACCACCTTAATTGTGGAGCTCCTTATTAGCATTGCCACCCCTGCAGAGCTGTTCTCATTGGACCCTGACCAAAATGAGGCACCCCACCTCCAACAGCTTTCAAATAGTCTGTATTCCTCCTCACCTGGAATGCCACTCTTGTGCAGACATCCTATATCCTCTTGCATTTGTGCTAAGGAGGGCTTAGGTTTTAAGGGCTTAAATCCACTGTTTTCTATTAGTGCTTTGTTAAAACATTGAACATTTAAGGATGCAACCACCAACATAAGACATCTTCCTCGGTATTTATAGTTTGGGAAGTCCATTTCACCCTCCCCCCACCCCATTCCTTTACCTCAAATCAGATTACGAACCTCCTAAATGTCAAGAAAACCCACAGTCTCTCCACTCCCTTGATGCTCTAGCACCTCCATGGCCCACTCAGGGATAGCACCAAGGAGGAGAAGGGGGGGAAAACTGGGCTTCTCTTCCCAATCTCCCTCATATATTTTAGTTTTAGTTTTCTTTGTGTCCCTCTATTTAGATTTTTTCTTTTTGTCAAAAGGTATCCCACCTCTCCTCTTCATCTACTTCCTCTTGCCCCTCATTTACCTCCTCTTCTTATTGCAGATTCCCACTTTCTTCCCTTTTCTCCTACTTCTTGCCTATCATTGCCTCCCCCGTGCCACTTCTACCACCAATACACCTGTCAACTCTTTCTCCTCTTCCACATCACTTTTCTGCAGGGTCTTCCGTATCACCTCCATTTTTTTCTCTGCCTCCTCCCCCCTCCTCTTGCCGCTCTTCATATACAGTCTCCTCCAGGGTTTATTTGTGCTCCTCCCCTAGGGTCCAGACTCTAGTTGCAAAGGACATAGGACATGTTCTAAAAACATGCCCTTCTTCCCCACACAAATTACACTTGCAAGCTGCTTTGCAGTTACTAGCCACCTGGTGGCCCTCCACCCCACACGTGTTGCACCTCATGGGTTGTTCAAAACAGATAACGAACCCCCAAGTACAGCCTTAGCACAATTACCAGTAGAGGGGTCTCCACTAGTAATTACACTGCAGCTACCTACCCTCCACTGGTAATTACACTAGGGAACCTACTCTCTCCTGAGTCTTCATTTAAAATTACTCTTGCCTTGCTCAACATTGTTCAAACTTATCCCTAATTTTAACACTTTTATCACCTTTTTGGTGCGACATTCCAATCTTGCTTAAAATCTTCTGATGTTATTAAATCCAATAACATTCTTAATTCTTAATGTAATTACTCTTTCATGGGCTGCTTCAGCAGACAAGAACCTGATATGTTTGAGCTCTGAGGTATTGCTTCTCTCATTATAGGTTTTCCAAAAATTAGTCATACCCTTCCTTCAGTGGTGTAGAATGTAAATGTCCACATTCAATGACTTGTAAAAATCAATAAAGCTATTTAAATCTTCTGGATGCACCTCAAATAAAACATCTGCTTTAAAACCACAGCTGCTCACTTTGCTTTTGTTACTGTTAAGAAACCAAAATTACCTTTACCAGAAATGTCTTCCCTCTGTTGCTTCAAATGTTTGCTGCCATCTAAGATTTGCCTGTTGTACTGAGTCCGCCATTCACTGAGCTCCACTTCCTCATCACTGCTTCTCATCTACCACACACCTTTATCTGTATACCACTAGTAAATTTCATCTCCCACCTCCCCATCCTCCTTCACCACCTTCCTCTGCTAATGACTCACTAGCTCCAATCCACTGTCCAACACCATACCACTGACCACCTCTGCAGCCCATCTTCCATTGCTATAGTCAGTCACCATGAGTCAAATTAGAATCAAAATGCAGACTCCTCTTGCCCCCATATCATCACAGTAGACATTCAGAAAAAAAAAAAAAAAACTGTTGGCTGGGCTCCAATCTGCAGCCACAGCAGGAGTTAAATGAACATACTGCTATTCCCAGCAGAAGGCCTTAACAATGGCCAGCTAGCTCATCAGCCAGGGTGGGGCTGCTTCGGCCAAGCCTAAGCAACTGGGCAATTGCTGCTGCCTGTTAGATCACAATAGCTTGTCAGGGACCCTAACCATTGTTAGTTGTCTGTTAACTGAATCTCCCTAACTCTCATCCCAATTAAAACAGCTAAAGATGGAATAGTTCTGCTATATTTGTTGCACTATAAAACCATGCAGACAGAACAGTTGCATCATAACATCTTATACTGTCATCCTTTTCTAGCTATACAATCGGTACTTCTGTTGTTATAAGTGTGGCAAATGTTTCACTCTAATGTAAAACAACCAGGATGGGCTATTTGTTCTTTCAGAAAACTATTTTATGAAGGTTTCACTCATTGTGTAAATGGGATGCATTTTCCTACAATGGGCATGTCTTCAACTCTATGTCTAGCACTATAATTTGAAATATTTTCCCCATTAAAGCCTAAAGTGCTTGGATCACTGGAGAAACTCAGTAGCCTCCATATTGCAAGGAAGTAAGATGATTTACAGTGTTTTTCTGTTTTGTCTCATCTTTTATCACTAGTCACAAATGAATCCTACTAGTACTAAATTAGTGTCATGCACTGACTAAAGTCTGGGAAATGTAGTATCAAGTCAAAGTATTTCTTTTGTTCTCTCCTCTTTTCCATGTTCTGCTGGAGTCTAAGAACCATACCCATTTGGTTACTGTGTCAAGTATCTTTTTGAGATAGCTGATGTTCCCCATAGTTGTACAAACTACCATCACATTCACAATCCTAGACTACAAATTTTGTTGTTTCATTAGTTCTAATATACTTGAAACACAAATAAGAGATTACCTTATCTGTAAAATTGTGAAGGATCCTGAGACTTCTGTTATGTTCCCTTCCTTCTTGAAACATAGGGTATAAAAATTCAGGCCAAAGCCAAGGAGACTTCTGTCTATGATGAATGACATCACTCATCCTAGCAAAACAAAAACATGCTCTTACATTTATTTCTAAAAACAACTTGATAATACTTCCTCAAGAACAGAAGAGTCTCAGTATCTTAGCACCCAATGTGTGGTGGTGGATGGATCTTATTCAACCTCAAGAGATGTGAGCAGTGGGGTTCTGCACGGCTGTTCAACATCTTCATCAGCAACTTGGACAAGGGGGTAAAAAACACACTGTTCAAATTCACATGACACTTAGATGTGGGGAAAAGTGGGCCATGCTAGGAGGAATAGGCTGCGCTCGGACCTGGACAGGTTACAGGGGTAGGTTGATGAGAACAGGATGGGTTTCAACACTGACAAGAACCAGCAGCATACCTACAGGATGGGGAACTCCATTGATGCCAAAATGAACATGGGCTGACAGTGTGGGGACACGGTCAGGAAGGCCAACCATACCTTGTCATGCATCCATAGATGCATCTCAAGCAAGTCCAAGAAGGTGATCCTCCCCCTCTATGCGACACTGGTCAGGCCACAGTTAGAGTACTGCGTCCAGTTCTGGGTGCCGCACTTCAGGAGGGATGTGGACAACATGGAGAGGGGTCCAGAGGAGGGCCATCTGCATGATCAGGGGGCAGCAGGGTAGGCCCTATGAAGAGAGGCTACAGGACCTGAATCTGTTCAGCCTCCACAAAAGAAGGCTGAGGGGGGATCTAGTGGCTGTTTACAATGACCAGCAGGCATTGGGAGAGTCCCTGTTCCCCCAAACACTACCAGGAATGACAAGAAATAACAGTCACAAGCTGGCAGAGGGTAAATTCAAGCTAGACATCAGGAGGTGCTACTTCACTGTCGGAGCAGCTAGGATCTGGAACCAACTTCCAAGAGAAGTGGTGCTGACTCCTATCCTAGGAATCTTTAACAGCAGGCTGGATGAAAAACTTGCCAGGGTCATTTGACCCCAGTACTCTTTCTTGCCATGGCAGGGGGTCAGACTTGATGATCTGCTCAGGTCCCTAACAACCCTACCAACTATGAAATTATGGATGGGAGGATGCAATTTGATGTTTCAAAGGGAGTCTTTTTATTTAATCTTTGGGTGATGCTAAGAATCCACTTAATCAGAATCTCAGTATCTGTAACTTTTTAAAATCATTTTAAATGCAGTCCAAAAAATGAGATACATACATGTATCAACTACGTATGAACTTGAACTACGTACATACATATCTGTCACAATAAATACAGGGGAGAAGAAAAAGAGAAAAACAGCATGAGCAAAGAGGGAGGCTTAGAAGTGACTGTGTATAATGGTTAAGAGATGCCTTGGCACAGCTTGTGTTGAGCACATTATGAGCATGGGAGCAGGGAGTTACCCCTGTAGCGCGGGAAAAGTTTCGGTGCAAGATCAGAGCCTGCCAAAACGTTGCAGCTGCACCAGCAAGTGCATGCTTGTGATTGGTCAGTGGCCAATAACCGACCGACACGTATGCATAATTTAATGTGAGCCAAATAAAAGGCTTGGTTAGTGCCCGCCAAGACGGAGGAGGAGAGCTAGGACGCACATGAGGAGACATCCATGTGCATTTCCGAGCCACATGCAAGGCCTGATCAGCTGACAACGACTCCCCACCGGATTCATCCGATGCCCCATACCCTGCGTGAGTGTGAGCTTCTGTGTGCCTGAGTTCCTGTTTCGAGTTTTGTAACTTGAAGAAACGTGCCTACAGCCTAAGGACTGTAAGTAAAGTTTTTCTACTTCCAACAACCTGCGTGTCTAGCTCTCTAATTCCACACCCCATCAGCAGCCCCATTCCGCCAGCGTTTCTCAGCCCCCACAAGAAGAGGAAAACAAGCATGAAAAAACTAATATTTTAATTACAGTATCAGCTATTGTATTTGTCCAGTTTTGAAGAGATTTCTTCAATTGGTTACCCACCCAGCAGGTCCTGCTAGCTGTCATCACATTTCACCAGCTTCCCTGGATGAGGAACTAAATAAACTTCCGAAGGCCAGGCACTTGTAAAAAAAGTTTATCCTCAAGTAGCATCTCTTAAATACCTTAATATTATTCCCCCCGCATCATAATTTTTCAGTTCAGTTCTTGGCAAGTATGTGTATTATGTGGTACTGCATCTCCCTGGCAGTTTATTTGTTCTTCCCAATTCAAAATCATTCAAGAAAGGTATCAGTATTTTTCCAAACCCTTAATTAGATTTCTCTTAGCCACTATGTATTGGAAAGGGAAAATATATCCCCTCAGCATGAAACCTCCTTTGGAAATGTCACTATCTTCTGTTTGGCTTTGAAATGTAGTCAGCCTTTGTTTTGAGACTGATGCCTCTACTCAGGCAAACACTGACAGTCTTGCCACTTTCCTGACTGATCAATATGCTTACCAATTCTAGGGGTAGGTACTTTAAATCAAGGTGAGCAGGAAATTTGTACTCTGTGTAGCCAGTGTTGCAACCTTTCTTCCTTTGGCCCTGTAAATCAGGGACATAGGACATGTAACAACCTATTTCAATACCTGTTAGCTATGAAGTGCAACTGAGTCACAGGTTAGAGTAGCTCACTTTCTGATGCCATCACAAATTTCCTGGGGCCAGCACAGTTATGGAGGCTCCTCTACTGCATTCTACCTCTGTATATGTGCTCCCCCACTTTGTTTCAACCAATGGGCAATACAGGTTTGAAGCAGTGCAGCATGGCACACTGTGCTCATATGAACCACTCTCCTTGCAGAGGCCACAGTAACCTACAAAAATGGATTCTGCTCATCTAAACTCCCAGATACTAGGGATGGCATTGGCATTCTCAATCCAAAAGTTAACAAACTATAAAAAGAGACTTGAAAGTGTTACACTTACTTATAAATAGCACGGACATATTCAGAATCTTTGTTGTTCTGTGCGCCAATGTTCTTACCCATTGCAGTTTCTAGAAAGAGAAATTGACTATGTTCACCAGTTCATTAGGAGTATTACATGAGTGTAAATGGCAGTTATTTACAGTCTCTGTGGACAGTATTATTTTCTACAAGATAGTCTTTCTTTCTGAAACAGGTCATAGTATTTCAGTTCTTCTTTCCCTCATTTTAGATTCTCCAGCCCTCTCTTATCCCATGAAGAGGGGGTTCTCATGACACAACACACTGTCCAGGCAGCTACAAAAAAAAGCAGAACACTTGGATCAAAATAGATGTGGTCAACCTTGAGTATATGGCATTTAGTTTAAGAAGATAAGCAGAGCTAGGTTATATCAACCACCTTGAGACCCTAAACTGTAGCACTGGAACAGCTCCTAATTTATTGCAATTCCCAAGCAATTGTTGAATCATACCTAAGACTTACCACAGATTATATCCAAGGCACACAGTGCGATGTCTAGAAAACAATTAAACGGTTCTTTGTCAACACATTTTTCAAATTTATTTGCCAAAACATTGGCCTGTTCATTCATGACTTCTAGAAAATCATTCAAAATTGTGAAGTGGAAGGTGGGTGTTATCATTTTCCTCCTGGTACGCCACTTATCTCCAGTGCTACAAAGTAAAAAGTGGGAAATTAAGTAGCACAAATTCATTTGACAAAAGAAATTATAACATTTCCAAGTGAATATACACTTTGCAGTATAACAGCAGTTACAGCTGGTAGCATGATTCCTAATGCTGAACTTTAAAAAGTTGCCAGTAGCTTGAGTAATCTTTGCTGGCCAATATACACTGGTAATTCTAAATGACAGCTCTAATGATCTGTGACATTTCCAAATGTATAGCACTTACAAGAAGTGGCAAAGTGGAAGTATCCAGAACTCTACCAATCCTACATTGCCTACTATCAGTGGTATAAGATGACTACCATAGCTGACACTGAGAAGGCAACTGGGGCAGTAATGGGCAAAAAGAAGTTTAAATAAGAATCCATTGTTAAATACTGAGGTTCCAAGCACAGCCTTGCCCAGACTGAAGGGTCATTTAAAAAGTTTTGGTGAGTTGTTGAGGGCTGCACCCATAAAATCTTTCAGAAGATATTTAACAAATTATACATTTAAAAAAAAAAACCACACACTAAAAATAAAATATCTACTATAACATATTTTAATTTTATTTTTAAAAAATAATGTTGTCCTGATTTGTGGTTTTGATTAGTGTATATAGGTGTGATTGCAAAAAAGTTTAAAATAAACTCTTACTCTTGTATACCATGGGGGAAGGGCAGGGAGGGTCAGGGGTATGTGTGGAGTGTGGAGAGGTGTGGGGAGCTGGGGGGTGGGCAGGGGTGAGGAGGTGTCTGTGTGTGGAGTAGGAGCAGAGGTGTGTGTACATGTGTGTGTGGGGGGGGGAGGGGGGCTGTCTGCATGCTAGGAGCCAGCTGGGGGTGAGTGCAAATTGGACATGTGCAGAAGAGTTCGCCCAAGTGATGCAGGAACAGTCCATGTCCTTCCCATCTGGCCTGCAGATGCCCTTGCAAAGCTCCACACAGGGCAGAGTCCTGCCCACTTCCTGCCCAGGGCAGCCTGCACTGCATTCCCACTTGTCCCCAAGTCAGGACCCTGGCCACAGTGCACAGTGCTGCTGCTGCAGCTGCCCAGGTACTGCTTGGCTCCCCGCACCTCCAGCAGCTCCTCCTTCTGCCTCTGCTGCACTGCTTTGGGTAGCAAGTAACATGGGGAAGCAGCAGCAGCCATGGGGATGCGTACTGAGCATCACAAACCCAGCTAGGCAGGGGTGAAGCTGCTGCCAGTAGACTCCCTCCCCAGCTTGAGGGGCTCCAGCTCCTGAGTGGAGGCTTGAAGTTGGAGCTGGAGCTGGAGCTGGAGCCTCACAATACGAGGCAGAAGCTGCCCAGCTACATCTTCCTCCTCACCTGACTGGGCATGTGGTGGCTAGCCGCTGCTTCCCAGCACTACCTCTGACCAGAACAGTGCAGCAGGAGGAAGAGGAGCTGCTGAAGGCAGGGGAAGTTAAACAGTACTTGAGCAGCTGCAGTTGTACTGGAAGGACCCACTGAAAAACAGTGCACACTGGTGGGGGCTGGGGCCATTAGCAGGACCACAGCACAGGCTGCCCCAGACAGGAGCAGGCACAGTTTTGCCACTGCTGTGCTGTGCAAGGGGCCGTCACAGGCCAGATCTAATCAGTTAGCCAGCCAAATCCGGCCTACGGGTCGTATTTTGCCCACACCTGGCCTACCCCATCCTCACTCATAATAACCCTTATGTTTCTCTTACTTAGAAAAGTGAAGGATAGGAAAAATTATAATGCAACAGAGGCCTGATTATTACATGACTACTGAGTGGTACTCAGAAAAGAAAACTTGTATGCTGTGAATCTGGGAAGGAGCTGGCCAAGCACCTGGCTCTGAATTTCCTCTCCTGGGCTGGGTACCCCATTCAGACCTGTCTGCATGCAGAAAGAGCAAACAAGCGAGGTCTTCTATTATGCTGAGAGCAACAACTGCCACCTAATGGGGTAGCATGAAAATTCATTACCAGGAAGCCTCCAAAAGCTCCTGAACCTCCTTCTGTATTTTTAGAACAGTGGTGCTCAACCTTTTGACCCAGGCCAAGTGAGTGGTGTGGGACCCCTCTGCAGGCTAGATTGGGCCCTGGAACCAAGCCCCACCAACTCCCATCCCCCTGCCCCACTATGCCAAGGCTAGGTCCCAAGGGGCCTAACACTATCCCCTCCCATCCCTTGAATGCCAGGTTTGGTTCCTGGGAACCTGGAGCCACCCCCTAATGCCCCTGTGCGCGGGATTGCATCCTGGGAGCCCGGCACTACCCCCTTCAAACTTCCCTGCAACAAAACTAGGCCTTGGGGCCTGGCACCACCCCCATTTAGCCCTTGGCACTGGGATTAGGTGCCTGATTTAGTGTGCAGGGCCAAGGGCTTCCCATGAGCCCAGAGATTTGGCAGCAGAGAATCAGTATCACCACTCCCCATCACCAAATTTCTAGACCTGTGGGGCACTGTGGGCCCAATCTGGCCTGAGGGCCAGATGTTGAACACGCCTGTTTTAAATCTTTCATGCTGAATGTTCTTTTAAAACCTAATCCTCAGTGTTCTGAGGAGTTCAGCACTGCTGGGAGATCATGCTCAAGTGATCCAACCTCTGTTTAGATTTATCCTGAACTTCTATACAGAAAGAAAAAAAAAAGTGGGAAAATTGGCAATGAAGTGAAAAATCTGAAATAGCAGGTTCTATCATTAGATTTGTACTCTCTCTATCAGAGGGCTTCAGGGAAATAAACTGAAGGGAAAGAGCTGGTAGACCAAGGGTAAAGGCATGCGTGCATTTGCAGCTGTTGCAAAAGGGCAAGGTTTCAAAAGGGCAGAAGCTGTAACTTTCTAACTGTTACATCTATACAAGCTAGGAAGGATACAAATGAAGCAAATCACTACAGCTTTAACACTGTTTAATTCAGGGTTAAGACTGAAGTAGTTTTGTTACATCTGCATCCTTCCCTACTTGTCCACATGCAGCAATTAGACTGTAACATTTTGAAACGGTCTCCTTTTGAAATAGCTTCATATGTACTGGTGTCCTTATCCTGACAACCAGAGGCTGGATGGCCCAGACTACCCTCCTCCCTCCCCTCCCCCAAAGCAGCCCAAACAGAGAACAAAAAAAATGGAAAATACTTTCTACATTTTGGATAAAATTTTTATCTTCCAATTCAGGCTATTAGTTCCAATCCCCTCTTTACTTAATTGTCACAGTGTCAGAATTAATTGACTTAAAACTGTTCTCTGTCTCCTTCCCCCATCCTTTGCCCCTTGGTTAGCAAGTCTCTTGCTAGTTACCAGTTCTTCCTCAAAAATATTGCAATGATCACAGAACATATGCTGCCTTTATGGTGTTCTTTCCTCACCCTGAGTCAGATTGTAAGCACTTCAAAGTTTATCCCAGTAGAGACTCTAGAAAATTTTCTTTAGTCCCTCAGTACTACTGTATTCAACACGATTAATAATGTCAAGAGCCTTTACCTTCAGCAGTTGTGATAAGTGTGTATACAAAATAAACATACATATAATCCACCACATGTACTTTAAGTTGCTGTGGGCTCTGATCATTCATTACACCTATGTAAACAACTAAGGCAGTAATATTCTAAGATGGGGAGGGCAAAACACAGCCCACAGGCCGCATCTGGCCTACAAAGGGATTCCATCTGGCCCATGGCAAGTAATTTGGCCCTATCCTGCCCAAGATCAGGGGGCAGCGTTGGCCATGGTGCACGCAGCTGGTCATGGGTGACTGGTGCCTCCTAATATTGGGGGGACATCAGAGCCCGATGGCTGACTGGGGGGGATCCCCTAGTGACCAATTACTGACTGGGGGCCAGGGATGAAGGGAGGAAAAAAATGAGGAGGGGTAGGGGGGCACTGAGAGCTGTGCAAAAGTCTGCAGGGGAAAAGACAGAAGGAGGGAAAAGGGCCATGGCAAGGAGGGAGTGAGGCTGGGACAGGGATTGGGCTTAGGACCATGGTCCACTGCAACCATGTGCCTGCCCCTTCCCTCATGCCAGGGATCATTACCCGGAACCAGTGTCCACCACCCCTCAGCCCTGGACCAGTCCTGGCTGCCTCCCCACATCGACCCCGGTCCAGCCCCAGCCCTACGCTGCCCGGGGGGCCCAGAACTGGAGCAGGGCCAGCCTCGGCTGCATCACCAGGCCAGAGGATACATAGCCCCCAGGAGCACTGCCCTGTCCTGCCCTGCCTAAGTCATCCCCAGGAAGGGCTGGCACACCACCATGTGTGTCCTGCCACTGGGTGGGCCGGGCAGCAAGGCACATAACGCTGGCTGCACCACTTTCAAAGGCTGCAGCAAGGCGCAGAATAGGCAGAGCACCCCCCGCCCCTTGAAGCTGTAGCCCACCTTTGCCACATGCAAAGAGGGGAGGGGCACAAGTCCCCCCCTTGGCTACCTGGCACTGCAACTCTACAGGAGCCACCAGGCTCCGCCTGTCCCACAACCTGGCCCAGCCAGGGATCCATTCACTGTGAATGAGGCTCTGCCCCATGACCTGGCCTGATCAATCAGAGCCCAGCAGCTCATCCAAGGCCACAGTGCATTGGAGCCAAGGGGCTGGGGGAACATGCCACCCCTTCCCCAGCTCCCCCTGCAGTGTGAGCAGTGGCACCCCCCCACAGTGCAGCTGGGAGGAAGGAGCAAGATGAATGATTTGGCCTTGCCCCTACACTGCTCCCTCCTGCATTATGCGAGGTCTTGATCTCCACACCCCACCCACCTCAAGCCCAGAAACTAAAGGAACAAACTTTACATATGCGAGGTCTTGATCTCCACACACACCCCCACCCCCCCAAGCCCAGAAACTAAAGGAACAAACTTTACCTACCTGCCTGCTGTGCTGGGCTGGCTGCAAGCCCGGCGCACCCCTCCCCCCTGCTGCAGCAGCCTGCGGCCAGGTTGCCCTGGCGTGTGGAGTGCTGAGCCTCATTAGCCCCCCCTTCCACCATCCCTAGTGGCTGATCCCCACGCCAATGGAAGTGCCACTGGCCATAACCTCCTGAGAGAAGTGCCGATCTCAGGGGGTGTACATGCAACCACATGCACTCCCTATGTGATGCCAGTGCAGCTGGTCGCTCTGCCCCCAGGCACATTCTGCCCAGCTGCCATTGCCTCCACCGCCAGACCAGGCTCTGCTGCCCAGGTACCCCAGCCTGTCCACCCTGCATGCACTGCACCCATCACAGGGAGGTTGGGAAGTGGATTGTGGCTCTGCCCATGGCCCTGGCCTAGTGCTGTCACCATCCCATAATCCCAACCATGCCCACCTGCCCCACTTTTGGATGCCACTCCCTGCTCACACATGGGCCCATCCAGTCCTACCAGCTGAGCATGCCTTGTACATGTGGTCTCAAGCCAGTCTCCATGGAGACCCCACCTGCCTACTACACCCAGTGCCCTCATCCAGTTCCCTTATGGTGAGTGTGGGGTGGATAGGCCTGGGGCCAGATAGGATCATTGCCCCCCCATCCCCGCTGCCTCCATTGTACTGGGCTGGGTCAGTACCTCCTCCCCACCCCCAATAGCAGCACACCAAAATTAGAAAAGTAGCCCTCCAGCCCATATAACTGCCCACCTGTTTTAAGAGTATACGTAAAAGCAGAATATAATGACAGTGAGGGTGATTATGATGATGTTCATATAAAATACTTTCTATCCATAGAACACAGAGTACTTTGCAATAGTTCATAGTATCATAGTATCTAGGGTCAGAAGGGGCCTAGAGCAGGCCATCTAGTCTGACCCCTCGCCAATGGCAGGAACGAGTGCTGGGGTCACAGGACCCCAGCCA